>JAUPFN010000030.1:10775225-11475225 GCA_036924255.1 Apodemia mormo
TCCGTAGTTTTCAAGATACGGACTGGTAGATGTATGTGTTTGTTTAAATATCTAGGTGCAGTAGCCAGTGAGTTAAACTCTGCCAAGCCAGTGTTCTTCTGGCGCGTTAGGTTAAGAAATAATATGAAACTGAATTATTACTATGCAAGCGCACAGCGACACGTCATTTACAGCATGAAGTTAGTTATAAATCTCCGTTTAGTGTAAATTCAAATCTATGCGCGCGCATAGGCTATGCGTGATGCTTTAAATTTGCTATTGGCTATCAGTAAATTTGGTAGCTATGCCGCATAGCTACACGAAATTTACAGCGTGTACTTTCTATCTAATCTTTTGTGTGAAGTAATACCTATGAGTGCGCACAACGATACGAAATTTGCAGCATGAAGTTGGTCGATGAATCTCCCTTTAAGTTAGCGTAAAATGATATTTATGTTCAAGATATTTATTCCGGTATTATTTACATAATACGTGTAGTACGTATTTATTGCTTTGTTCCACCAAATAATAGATTTTTTGTTTGTTTGTTGCAGTAAAAATTACATTATATTTGCCAAGTTAAGTCACACCCCCCCCCCCCTTAATTCACGTATAATTTGATGAAATTTTGCCTAACCCCCTCCATTCTTTAAACGCCTTACGTAATTTATGGAAACCATATAATTAATATATATTTTTTTAAATTCTCGTATGACTTATTTATTTTTATCTTAATCATTATCTGTCAAAATGCCATGAAAATTTTACTTCAATCGTAGGTGATAATTACACGCACTTAATTTTTTTATTAAAAATTATGTACATAACAAGGCTTTATAGATATGCCGTTAGATATATATTTATTATTATATATAAAAATGTATGTTTGTATATAGGATAGTGAAGGCCGAGCCCATAGCGTTCAACACGGCCCCGCGGGCGAAGCGGCGCGAGAATTAGTTGACACAGACAGCGGATTGAGTGGACTGGATGTAAGTATATTACGTTGTACACTTTTCATCGTCGGCACTTATTGAAATTCCATTTCGATGAACTTTTTTATTTCATAAGATAGCATACAAGCAGATGGCTGTCATGATGCAAAGAGAAACCATCGCCTATAGACACCAAAGAAGTTAATGGTGCGCTGCTATCTGTGTAGCGGATGGCAATGCTACATAGATAAGTCTACCAGCTATATATATAAGGTCGTTCCATAATAGGTGAACATATTTTAACACGGCGTTCGGTACGTCTAACCAAAGATATTCAGCTAGCAAGAACGTGATTCTGGGCTAAAAGAAGAAAAGCTAATAAGATTTTTAAGTCAATGGGTTAATTAACTTGAAAGTTATTTAAAAAAATAAGTAAGTTCGCTTAAAACATCGTAATTTTAATATTTGAAAAGCTATAAGTTTTGAGAATTAGATTCATTTTTGAAACGCCATTTGACGTAATTTTTGTAATACTAAAATATCGTAGCAAACCAAAAAAAGATTGGTCGAAAAATTTCGAAGCTATGTCGAAAAAACACTTTTTTCAAAATTTTTCGTCAACGATTACTCCCAAACGAATAAACCGATTTTGATGCAATTTATGCATTAGACGTAGTTTTTTGAGGTCTATTCCTCTGACGCTGATTAGTTTTTATACTCAATCGGTACATAAATCTGGAAATTATATTAAAAAATACTGTTTCGCCAAAAATTTTTTTGGTGTTTTTTCAAAATTTCTCAAAATCTCCTGGAACGAATCGGTTCAAACTTTCAGGAAGTCTAAGTTGAGTGAAATCCAATCGAATGCCATCAACCGCGTTTCGATCGGTCCAGCTGTTCAAAAGTTATGAGATGTTTACATACACACATACACACACACACGCACACACACTCACTCACACACACACACGCACACACACTCACTCACACACACACACACACACACACATACATACATACATACAGACATACTGACGTCATCGTGAAAATAGTCGGAAAAGGTTCCTAGGTCCTCAAAACTTAGACATCTGGTGAAAACTCGATTTTTGAAAATCGGGGTAAAATCAGTAACTTCCTTATCTACATACGTAGTGGGAAGTTAAAAAATGTAAACCGTCGCCAATATCTGGGGCAGCACCTTTTATATAAAATTGTAAATAGTTATTGTGACTATCCTTACTTATTATCAAAAACAAAATTTGTGTTTTGTAGAACGGTAACTCTCATAAAAAAATTATCGTCTCTTTAACACTAATGTTATGAGAAACAGATATTAGCCATAATGGTCTAAGAGCTGGCGACGAATCTTGGGAAGGCCCTTTTAGCAGATTGGAATTGCGAAAATATATAATTTCGTCAAATGGCGATACTTGGCTTGCGAGTTTGGTAGAGCGATTGTGGTTATTTCACTACTGCGCAGTATACAACATTTGCAAAAAAAAACAAAAAAAGTATTATTAGCAGCTTGATTTTTATTTCATTTTTAAATTAGGCTATTTCAGAATTTGTAAAAAAATATGCCAGACATTTTTGTCGGTTTTAGAGTACTTCCAGACACCTTCAAACACATTTAACGAAAGTTACCAATAATTTTATATAGTATTTATTTATTTAACATTTAAATTGTACACAACAAAATATATAATAAATAAATAAATATTCCCCGTGTTAGTCCGGGCTCCTTTGAAGAATAGGCCATCTGCAATGCAATGCAACTCCAACTTCAATCTGCTAAAAGGACCTTCCCAAAATTTGTCGTCAACTCCCTGTCTATAATGCTCCACTTCAATCGATCTTAGACATACATAACATATCTTATACATCTGATTTATTATATCTCTCTGATATATTTTATTATATTATTTATTATTTTTCAATTAATAAAATTGCGCATTTTGTAAAATCTCTCTTGAAATTAGAGGGGGTCAAGGAAAATTTTACGACATCTCACCAGGTGGCAGTTGAAAATACGCCAAAATGAATTCACCTGATTTATGGTCGCCCCTTGAACTATAAGCTACCCTGTTAATGTATTTCCAAATAATGTTCAGCGAACGTCTGATGGTGGAGTTGTGGGGCTGGGGTATGAGGCTGGAATGTGGCAGTGATGTGGAGGAGTGGTGTTGCAGGAGTCGGAGGCGCGCGCGTCGCCCGGCAGCGCGGAGGAGGGCGAGCGGCCCGCCTCCACGCGCTCCGGGGACACCGACTGTCCCGAACACTCCGCCAAGGTAACAACAACACCTAGCTCCTGCTTACCATACCTCACAGGTCTATCTGTCTATAAACAACTTCTGAAAATGTGGTAGAACAAAACTCTGTAACAAAACTTAAAAAATGCGTTAAAACAAAACTGTGTAACTAAATTTAAAAAATGTATTTAAAACAAAACTGTCTAAGTTATGAAATTTAAAAAATTTGTTAAAACGAAACTGTGTAACGAAATTCAAAAAAAGGGTTAAAACAAAACTGTGTAACAAAATTTGAAAAATGTGTTAAAACAAAACTGTGTAACGAAATTCAAAAAATGTGTTAAAACAAAACTGTGTAACGAAATTCAAAAAATGTGTTAAAACAAAACTGTGTAACAAAATTTAAAAAATGTGTTAATACAAAACTCTGTAACGAAATTTAAAAAATGTGTTAAAATTGTGTAGCAAAATTTAAAAAATGTACTAAAACAAAACTGTGTAACAAAATTAAAAAATATGTTTAAACAAAACTGTGTATTTAGTCCAGTAAAAAGTTTAATGAAACCATAATCTGACCAGTTTTGGCGCAATGAGTAAAAATGTGTTCATTAATACTTAAATAATGATATTATGAAAGAAATTTTGATTTAAATTTAGGGGAAAGGGATGAAAAAAATAAAAAAAGTGTTGAAAAATGCCTTTTTTAAAAATAACTTAATAACGGTAGGAAATAGAAAAAAAAGTTTCAGTAAAAGTTGTAGAGAAAAAAATTCTACACAAAAAAGTTCCTCTTCATTTTTTTGTCATCTGCTTTAGTTTACTTACAAAAAATAAAAATTAAATTTGCTTTGTAATTAATTATAAAAACTTACCAGAATTATTACGGCCCTGTACCATGCAGCGCGCGCATCACATAAATATGTACTAACACTACTACATATGTTTTCCCATATTTATATATTTTTACATATTTTACTACAAATTTAATTTTTATTTTTTGTAGCTTCGGTGGTAATTTTTAAAATGTCGGCTCAACAAAGGTGTCTGTAAAGGTTTATTTGAATAAAACATTTTTTGAATTTGAATTTTTCACTTACCAATTTTTTAACAATTTCTTTTTTGTTATTGTATTTATAGTGTAATTGTAGTATCTAAAATAATTGTATGTTTGTCATCAGACGTCGACAGATAAGGATGGGTCCACATCACCGGAGTGCAATTCACTGTTAGACCCGTCGGTGTTGACAGACTTCACCACACAAGCTCTAGTGCTCACTGTGTTGGCGACACTCGTCAAGTATACTACTGGTGAGTTATGTAATAATCTTTCTTTTTTGTGTCTCTCATCACCGCCGTGTTGGTCCCGGCCTCCTTTGAAGAATAGGCCAACTGCCGTTCTGCCAGACAGGTCGTAAAAGGCGACCGATTGGCTATCGAGTCACTAACATCGTGGCTACTAGGTGGTAAAGTTCTGCATTGTCTCGCCCGGGTCTGGTACCACCGCCTTACCTATTCCTGCCGCAATAACGTCAGTGCTTGTTGCTGTCGTGTTCCGGTTTGGAGGGTAAGGTAGCCGGTAAACTTATGCATGTGGCATTAGACCTCGCCACAAGATAGCAACGCACCATTAACACCTTTGGTGTCTATAGGCGATGGGTGACTCTTTCCATCAGGAGACCCATCTGCTTGTTTGCTATCTTATGATATAAAAAAAAAAAAAAAAAAAACAAAAGTACAATAAATTTATACATACATATAAATAAAATTGAAGTGGCTTTCTGTGATTTCTAAGTAACTAGATTTTTTTCAAGAACAGTGTTTTATTTTTATATTGCAATAGTAATACCTAAACAACCATTTTTAAAATTTCTGTCTGTCCATCACTCTCTTTGTACGTAGTAAGCAAAAGAAACATCACGCGAAGGAAGTCGCGTGTAATACATAGCTGGTACTTTATAAAATTCTATCATACGTTATATTATATATATTTACTAGCTGTTGCCCGCGACTTCGTCCGCGCGGACTTCGTTTACTCCAGACAGTTCCTCCCCCGTAGGTGGTAGCGTGATAATATGTAGCCTATATGTTGACCCGACCTGTTAGTAATATTCATGCAAAATTTGAAGTAAATCCATGCAGTACTTTTTGAGTTTACCCCGGAGATACATTGACTTTCCTACGATTTTATTATATGTGTAGATATGTATACAGTAGCAGTCTATTCTTCTGTGGGATATTGATGTCTAAACAAGACAGTGTGTAGGAGCATGTTATAGACTATAAACTATACGGGCTGTTAGTGTAAACACTGTTATCCTTGAAACTAGTGGTTTGGTTTCACTTATAGAACGTAAATTCAATGAAAAAAAATTTTTTTTAAGTCAAGTCTCCATTTTTCCTTCAAATAATTTCACCCTATACAAGTGCACGGCAAAGGGACGGAGCGCGGGAAAAAGCGCTTGATCAGACACCGCAAGCCGACCGGACGGCCAGTGCGGCAGGTCAGCGCCCTTTGCGCATAGTATCCATGATTGTACGGACGGTGTCGGACAGAAACTTTTTTATATTTTTTGAAAGAAAATAACGTTTTTTATTTCTAAATTCACATAAACGTATTTATTATTAAGTCAACTTCCTATGTATGGTTTTAGTGACAACAGTGTTTATCCTTATAGCCTGTATTTTTCTAGTGCGCTACGCCTACGTTTTAGACTATATTATATCGTGTAACCGGACCACTGATCGCGTGAACCGGTTGAGGTAGCGCGTGACTCATCGCAACGTCATACAGCATGAGCTTAGCACGCGGTGACCGAGCGTTAGGGATGCACGATTTTGCTCTTTGAATCGATTTTTGGGAACGTAATGGATGGTAGGCCTCTGAATCGATTCTTGGATCGGATCGTATGCTCTTGAATCGATCTCATAAAAATCGATTCAATAATCGAATAATTAATTTCAATAATGTTAACAAATAAAACACTTCTTTTTACATAAAGAATCAACTTTAATGAAAAATAAAAATGATGAATAAAAATGAAAACGACATTGACCAGACGATTTTACTTTTTTAAACGTAAAATAAAACAATCTTTAAATTATAAACGCCAATCCTCCACGCCCACGCTTTTTAAAAATAATAATTTGGAAAGCCTTTTCAGCAGCAGTCTATTGCGACTTTAATTTAATGTTATATTAGCGAAATATATAATAACGAATAGTTTTCCCCCTGTTGGTTCCGGGCTCCTTAGAAAAATAGACCAACTGTCGTTCTCCCAGGCAGGTCGTAAAAGGCGACCAATTGGCTATGCAAGTCACTACCATCGTGACTACTAAGTGGTAGAGTTCTGCATTGTCTCATCCGGGTCTGGTACCATCGCCTTACCTATTCCTGCTGCAATAGCGTCAGTGCTTGTCACTGTCGTGTTCCGGTTTGGAGGGTAAGGTAGCCGGTAAACTTACGCATGTGGCATTAGACCTCGATACAAGATAGCAACGCACCATTAACATGTTTGGTGTCTATAGGCGATGGTTGACTCTTTCCATCAGGAGAGAGAGAAAAAAAGAGAGAGAAAAGCCGTTCTGATTGCGTAGAGGTAACCACAATCGCTAAATATCTTAAAACCATCGCACCCAACTGTTGCCACACTATTTTTCTGGTTGTCCAGTAAGAAATTGGATTGGCCTTCATTATTTTTGTCTTTCAACTTGCTTCGCTTCGTAACATAAACATTGCGGACTAGTGATGTAAATATAGTGTCGGCATTCATTTGAAATCGATCTTTCTTAATTAAGAATGTTCTTATCAAAATCATAACAAATGAATACATTCAAATATATTGCCTTCTCTGTGAATACGATTCACGTTACATATGAATTGGATCGAATGAAGATCGTATTGAAGTGAATCGATTTAAAAAATCGCTAGATCGTATTCTTTTGAATCGATCTACATAAAAATCGACTCGTAACGTGCATCCCTACCGAGCGTGTAAACTTATAAACTATGTGTAACGTCTAGCGTCTACAGTCTAGCACGTTACTTGTTAGATCGCGTAGTTCATTACTTCGTAGGTGATAATGTTATAACTACGGCCCACGCTAGCCGCTAGGTATATATCGTGACGTCATGTTATAAAGCTGAATGCGAATCTAAATTTAATCTAAACTAGCTGACCCGGCAAACTTTGTTCCGCCTTAATAGCAATAAATAAGCAGATTTATTTTTTAATTGGACAAAAAAAAGTATCCTATGTCCTTCCCCTGGCTCTAAACTACCTCCCTGCCAATTTTCAGCTAAATCGGTTCAGCCTTTCTTGAGTTATAAGTGGAGTAACTAACACGACTTTCTTTTATATATATAAGAGATTTACTTTGAAGAAATGTTTTTCGTTTCAATGGTGGAGAAAAATCTACAGATAAAAAACAGTGACATGGAAACACTGATTCGCGTCAGATTAAAATATATTGGGTTAGTTGCCAGCTAAACTTTAGAAAATCGACCATTCAAGTGTAGCGTAAGGGAGTGGGAGGGTCACAAATTTGCAAAGAAAACGTCTTAACATTCTAGGGCGCGTCTGAATTTTCTTGTATTTTAGAGGCAATTATGTAAGAATAACGAAAAAAATATGATCTGACAATTTCCACAACCCGAGTTATCAAAATTTTGTTTTTTTATCTGCACTAGTTACGCGCTTCTATGTAAAGGGCTTATATTTGGTAGAGAATCTCTATAGTATGTGAGGTATCCTCCCTATGTTAATCTGACGCGCTCAAATAAAAACCAAAATTCTTTCTTGAGCTTCCATACTACATATACGACACTGCTCATCGACGAACCGAGGACAAGAGAAGGATCAGCGACGGGCAAAACAATGCTAGTGATCCCCTTCTCGCAGGCGCGTGCGCTCCTTGTAGGCAGAAAAGCAGTGCTTTACTTGCCATTCACAGATATTTTAATAAAACGTTCGTACGTTTTAGATGATTTTAATTAATAGTAAGTAAATGAATAAAATGTATCATAATCATGTGCACGCCGCTGAAATCTATAAAAGAAAAAGTTTTTGTGGCCGAGTACTCCGTCGCATACTCAGTATCATAATCCTGTGCACGCTGCTGCCTTCTCGCAATTCATGACTCGACCCTAAGCCAAGAATCGGTCTCACAGGACACCCTTAAAGCGGATGGCTTACAGCCCCATACCCTTAAACTCTGACTGAGCGCTCTGCTCGCTCTCGCGACCGGTGAAGCTACTTAAGGCCAGCAGTCATTCAAACATTCCAAAAAAAAGGCTTCCATACTATATCATAATGTTAATATGAAATAATAACGTGTTGTCTGTGTGTGTACATGTCTGAATGTCATTCAAAATTGAACTTTCAGATGAAGACGAAATTCGCATTTTGTACCAATATTTGGCGGAGGGTTCCATAGTATTTCCGAAGGTGTTCCCAGTTATGTAAGTATTAAGGCATCGATATTTATTACATTAACCTGAAATTAGATGACCCTATAAAACATAAATACTACATCATCACGCTTATATCCCTGAAGAATTATTCAGAGGTACAACAAATGCACCCACGATTAGCCGAAGATACTCTTTCCCACAATGTGATAGGTACAAAGCCTATCGCCAACCGGACACTGGTCCTAGATCACAGTTATCCATCCTCGTCCACCACACTTTACACCACGATAGTAGCAAGCATGAAAGCAAAAAAAAGCACACAAGCTGAAAAAAGCACACAATATACATACTAAATCTCATTGAAATTGGTGGGGTCTTCACTATTTTTCAGGGCTACAGCACAGAATACTTAGAGACTAACAGAAGTCAATGTTCCATACAAGTAATATTCGAGCATAGCACACATAGACACCTCTCACGGACGCGATATCTCGGACTGGTGCGGAACAAACTGTCCCGAACCATTCCGAGATATCGCGTTCGTGAAAGGTGTCTATGTGTGCGTTGCTTGAATATCACATGTATGTAGATTGACTACTGTTAGTCTCCAGTATACTGTGCCTACTGTGACTTTGTTCTATTTTTCACATCGGTTTTTTATGTTTATCCTTTCAGTGACATCGCCAGGGTACACGTTAAATTTCGTGAAAATTTGCAAAGTAACTAGTTTTTTTTTTTTTGATTGAATAATGAATTTCCGCAATATAACGCCTGAATATATAAAATATTTTTTTTTGTCTTGACCAGAAAGACCGAAAAAATCATTCACATAAAATTACTAAATCCAGAATTTCGATTAAATAAATAGCTGGCAGTACTAAGTTAATAAAGCAAATAAAGTGGAAAAATAAAAAAGTGAAAAAATGTATTAACATAAGTTGATCTATCTATTTCCAGACACAGTCTTTTGGACATGAAAATCAACCACGTTCTAATGCACTGCCACGATCAAGTCATACTGAGCGCCGTACAATGTATTATACAGGTAAGAACATTGATAAAAAACCCAAGATGCACAGTCCCGAACAAAATTCATACTTAAAACTGTCGCTAATTTCACATAAATAGTTATAGATATGGTAAAAACATATGTTTTTGCATATCCGACCTTAAGCGCATGATTTATAGGTGTTTTTTCAGAACTATGTATAAAAATGATCGACTGACGCGATTTCGTTTTAAATGAGCGCACAATTTTAAACTGCGCTCATTTTAAGGACGGTTTTGTGACACAGAATGTACATCATGGCTTATTTATACCAATGGATAAGAATCACCCTTCGACCACATTTGCGTGTATCGTCTCAAAGACGTTAATGCGTTAAAACCCTTTGACGTACCGCCAACCGCGCGATAAGGCACACGCAGTAGTGTTTGCTACGATAACCGATAATAGCCGGTCACATCTACATTTATCGCGTCATTGCGAGAAGGTTCGTGACGATAAATGCAAGTTACACAACACTAATGTATATAAGCAATTTTTCAATCAATCAGTTGGTACCCTCTAGAATCTGAAAGTCAATAATAGAAGAACAGTCACCGACGATCGATGAAAGACAAGACACATTGAGTTCTCGATGTGCTTTAAATACGTTAATGGCGGTGCACTTAAACAATTTCAAAGTGTACAAGAAACGACTGCGTAAATTTGTTAGGGTGTAAACAGACGGACTGCATTTCAACTGCATCTGAACTGCCATTTAGCAGTCGGAATGCAATTGAAATGCAGTCCGTCTGGCTACACCCTTAGCAGGAATAGCTATATCGTGCTGCAATTGCATGTTTAATTTTTTCCAAAACACAAATAACAATCGGGTGAGCCCGAAATTATAAAATTATCGCATTGAAAATATAAGTTCCTTTGACCGCCCCGTTGGTCGAGTGGTTACGAACCTGACATAGCTCGGGTTCGACCCCCGAAGGGGACAAGCATTTGTGTGATGAGCATCAATGTTTGTTTTTCCGAGTTTTGGTGTTTATTAAATATATTCTAGTATTTATATATGTATTTCTATGTATTAGTATCGTTGACTAACACCCATAACACAACCTAATAATTTGCTTACTTTGGGGTTAGATCAGTCAGTGTAATTTGTCCCGTGAATATCCCACGAATATTTAAAATAGGTGAACATATTTTAACATAGTGTTCAGTACGTCTAACCAAAGATATCCAGCTAAAAAGTAATATGATTCAAGGGACTGAAACTTTTTGATTTTTACGAATAAATTAATTTTGTGTTATAACGTTTTACGCCTTTCTGCATAAACTAATGCTGAAAGCTGTGTTAAAATATGATAACATATTTTGGAAGGACCTTATATATTTTTAAGAACTAATTGCAATAAACCTTATGTATCATTATTTATTAACATTAATGCCACTTTTCTTTACAAGAAGTTAATATTTTTTTAAATTGTAGAATATGATAGCGTCAGAAGACGCAAGTCAACAGCAGTTACACTACATGCAGAGCTGCGGCTTCGGGGGGCTGTGGCGGTTCGCGGGGCCCTTCACTAAGGTCAATATCTCCTCTCTCATCGACCGCGCTTTTAAACCTTTGCATATTGTTACGCGCTTATAGTTCGTATTGTGCGTTAAAATACCACTTATAATAAAACCGTGTTTTTACACCACCAAGGAACAATACACCACAATGCAAAACGTAAATACACTGAACAACGCTAATAACATCTTCACTATATTCCGCTAAAATTTGCTGATTAAACCGAATCACTAAACTTACACACTTTCCGTATCACTTTCCACTGTACTATATCGTTTCGCACTGATCGTCCTAACTATCGCTTCCGAATCACTTTTTAAAACTAAATTACTATTCGCCAATACATCTTCATTATCTTTATTTATACACAAGGTAAGTCCGACCATATTCCAGAAAGTTCCGAAAATAACGCATAAACAATCTAAATGTAAACAAGTCATAAAACACGCTATTTTCACCGTTATGCCCTATGCGAGAAGGTCAATATGGACAAGCAGATGGGTCTCCTGATGGAAAGAGTCAATCATCGCCTATGGACACCAAAGGTGTTAATGGTGCGTTGCTATCTTGTGGCGAGGTCTAATGCCACATGCATTACCGGCTACCGGCTATATAAGTTTACCGGCTACCTTACCTTCCAAACCGGAACACGACAGCGACAAGCACTGACGCTATTGCGGCAGGAATAGGTAAGGCGGTGGTACCAGACCCGGGCGAGACAGTGCAGTACTCTACCACGTAGTAGCCACGATGGTAGTGACTCAATAGCCAATCGATCGCCTTTTACGACCTGCCTGGCAGAACGGCAGTTGGTCTATTCTTCAAAGGAGCCCGGAACCAACACGGAGAAAAATACACAATATGTTATCATCACGTAAAAATATTTGATAACAGAACCAATGCACGGCGGAGAGCAGCGAGTTGTTCGTGAACTGCCTGGAGGCCATGGTGGAGACCTGCCTGCCCGGCGCGCCGCCCAGCCGCGCACCGCCGCCCGACCCGGACCGGCCCGACAGGCCGGACAGGCCGGACAGGCCGGACAGGCCGGACCGTCCGGACAGACCGGACCTGGACCTGGAGAGATGCGGTCAGTCGCACACACACACACCGGCACTGACACACACGTCTATAACCATGCACACGTACAATAGCACAACCTTAGTAAAATATATATATATATATATATATATATATATATATATATATATATATATATATATATATATATATATATATATATATATATATATATATATATATATATATATATATAAGACCAATCTAACGAAGAAATAGTTCAAAAAAATATTTTCATTATTAGTATATTTTTTATTTACATTCCCATTAGGTAATGTTACCATGTCTTAAAATTTGGTGTAATTTATTTTACATGTATTAAAAATTAGTGTAAAATAAATTACACTAAATTTTAATACATGGTAACATGACCTAATGGGAATCTAAATAAAAAATATACTAATAATGAAAATATTTTTTTGAAGTATTTCTTTGTTAGATTTCTTTTTGCACACCTTACTCGTCACTTATGAAGTTTTTGCAAATTACGGAGCAATATGTCACCCTGACAGTCCTATTCTCAGTTGGAACACATAGTACAATAGAAATCAGAAATCAGAAGAACTTTATTCAATAAAACTTTTTACAAGTTATTTTGACACGTCAACACTCTTCAAAACTACCACCGGTTCGGAACGCGGCCACACACTGACAAGATCCGGCGGAAGATACTCAGCGGGCTTGTCTTTTTTTCATATAATTTTTTATACATACATAATATCACAATATTACATAATTATAAAACATATATATGAGATTGATATGAGGAGCAATTAATCCCATGCTTGTTTGACTTCCAAATAATCTGAGATTTTATAATACCCTTTTTTACACAGTTTTGTTTTAACATATTTTTTAAATTGACTGGTAGATCTCTTATAGTTTCGGAAAGTTTGTTATAAAAGCGTATATATTGCCCCATAAAAGAGTTACTTGTTCTGTGGAGAGGAGATGCATGCACAACAAGATTGTTTTTGTTCCTTGTGTTTAGTGTGTGTACATCACCATTTTTTAAAAAGCAATTATTTTTACAAACATACATCAAGTTCTCAAACATATATTGCGATTGTTAGAATATTGATTTCTTTGATTTTTTTTCTCAGGGAAACCCTCGGGCTAAGATTGTAAATTGCCCTAATAGCTCTTTTCTGCAATACAAATATAGTATTTATTTCAGCAGAATTTCCCCAGATTTCCCCAATAATATTTTAATATCATAATTCCGAGGAACTTATATACGATAACTGGAATTATTACGAAGCAATATTTGAAAAATAAATTTGTACTTTATTTCGTTACACATAAAGTTGACATTTGTTTCTTACTTAACAGAGGGGAAAAACGTTCTGAGCAAGACAACGACAAGAGTGGATGTTGTCCCTTTCTTGCAATTGCCAGTGTAAATAAAACTATCTGTTGGTAGATTTTTATATATTCGGTAATCGTTAAATCCCTTTTATTCATACACGTCGATAAACACATTAGCATAAAATGTATTGTAATTAACACAGTGAGTTCTAAAATGTGCTTAGTTTAATTATCACGTAATTACTTATGCAATGCAAAAACTGTTTCTCAAATTAGTAGAATTACTTAGTAGTAATTTGCAAACTACGCATGGCCATATCTTTAACTACTTATGTGAAATTGGCGACAGTTTTGAGTGTCAGTGATGTTCGGGACTGTGCATCTTGGGTTTTTTATATCAATGGTTTTCATGTATGATTTTTTTTATCATAAGATAGCAAACAAGCAGATGGGTCTCCTGGTGGAAAGTCAACCATCGCTTATAGACACCGAAAATGTTAATGGTGCGTTACTATCTTGTGACGAGGTCTAATGCCATGCATAAGTTTACCGGTTACCTTACCCTCCAAACCGGAACACGACAGAGACAAGCACTGATGCTATTGCGGCAGGAATAGGTAAGCCGGTGGTAGCAGACCCGGGCGAGACAATGCAGAACTCTACCATCTAGTAGCCACGATGGTAGTGACTTATATAGCCAATCGATCGCTTTTTACGATCTGCCTGGCAGAACAGCAGTCAGCCTATTCTTTAAAGAAGCCCGGGACCAACACGAGGAATAATAATTTGCCTTTTATTAACGTGAAGCGTTTGGCCAAATAAAACAGTTGAATCACTTTTACACGCACAGTATAATTGTGGGCAGAGTAATGCCCTCAACAAGCGATAGAATTACAATCAATCAAGAACATGATGTCCCCGCTTATTTATACCATTCGTTATCTATTTTATTATGACGTCATAACACAGGTGTGCCGCACATCTGGCCGGCTAGTAGTTGTCGTCAAGCGCGGTTGATAACACTTTATAATGCGTCCGAAATTATTGTCGATAACGATTATATAGTTATTTATCATATTTACAATTTATAAGTGATTAGTAAAGTGAAATAGCGGTGTCGCTCAAACGTTGCAGATTTGTCTCTTTCGCACGAATTCTGTGAATTACAAGCTTAAGTAGTACCTTGGCCCGCGTGAAATTAAATCACGCTCGCGTTATATATAACAGACGATATATAACTGGTGTGATATGTGAATTATTTTATAACGAGTGATATAACCAGTGATGGGTGAAATGTGTCATGCCTAGAACGTTGGTATTTAGAGTCAATGTGTGCGTGTTGATCTTAGTGCATACGCGTTTGTGTAAATGTGTATTAAGCAAAAAACACGTGTACATAATAGCCATTGATTAGAGCGAGTGATCAGTAATCAGTGTCTATTCACTTTACTACGCTGATTACTAATCACTCGCACTAATCAATGACTGACTTTAAGTATTTTTTGCTTAATACTAAACACCTGCATTACACACTCACACTCGCACTATACAAAGTGTAACCGAAGCCTCAGAGCAGGTTTGGCGGTATTTATTAAATTTAAATAATGCAATGATGATTTCGCTAATGCAGTAACTTTATAACAATAGTCGATTTCACAATAATTGTCAAATTTTCGTTTATTTATTTATATAAATAAATAAATAAATAAATAAATAAACGAAAATTTGACAATTATTGTGAAATCGACTATTGTTATAAAGTTACTGCATTAGCGAAATCATCATTGCATTATTTAAATTTAATAAATACCGCCAAACCTGCTCTGAGGCTTCGGTTACACTTTGTATAGTGCGAGTGTGAGTGTGTAATGCAGGTGTTTAGTATTAAGCAAAAAATACTTAAAGTCAGTCATTGATTAGTGCGAGTGATTAGTAATCAGCGTAGTAAAGTGAATAGACACTGATTACTGATCACTCGCTCTAATCAATGGCTATTATGTACACGTGTTTTTTGCTTAATACACATTTACACAAACGCGTATGCACTAAGATCAACACGCACACATTGACTCTAAATACCAACGTTCTAGGCATGACACATTTCACCCATCACTGGTTATATCACTCGTTATAAAATAATTCACATATCACACCAGTTATATATCGTCTGTTATATATAACGCGAGCGTGATTTAATTTCACGCGGGCCAAGGTACTACTTAAGCTTGTAATTCACAGAATTCGTGCGAAAGAGACAAATCTGCAACGTTTGAGCGACACCGCTATTTCACTTTACTAATCACTTATAAATTGTAAATATGATAAATAACTATATAATCGTTATCGACAATAATTTCGGACGCATTATAAAGTGTTATCAACCGCGCTTGACGACAACTACTAGCCGGCCAGATGTGCGGCACACCTGTGTTATGACGTCATAATAAAATAGATAACGAATGGTATAAATAAGCGGGGACATCATGTTCTTGATTGATTGTAATTCTATCGCTTGTTGAGGGCATTACTCTGCCCACAATTATACTGTGCGTGTAAAAGTGATTCAACTGTTTTATTTGGCCAAACGCTTCACGTTAATAAAAGGCAAATTATCATTCCTCGTGTTGGTCCCGGGCTTCTTTAAAGAATAGGCTGACTGCTGTTCTGCCAGGCAGATCGTAAAAAGCGATCGATTGGCTATATAAGTCACTACCATCGTGGCTACTAGATGGTAGAGTTCTGCATTGTCTCGCCCGGGTCTGCTACCACCGGCTTACCTATTCCTGCCGCAATAGCATCAGTGCTTGTCTCTGTCGTGTTCCGGTTTGGAGGGTAAGGTAACCGGTAAACTTATGCATGGCATTAGACCTCGTCACAAGATAGTAACGCACCATTAACATTTTCGGTGTCTATAAGCGATGGTTGACTTTCCACCAGGAGACCCATCTGCTTGTTTGCTATCTTATGATAAAAAAAATCATACATGAAAACCATTGATATAAAAAACCCAAGATGCACAGTCCCGAACAAAACTGACACTCAAAACTGTCGCCAATTTCACATAAGTAGTTAAAGATATGGCCATGCGTAGTTTGCAAATTACTACTAAGTAATTCTACTAATATGAGAAACAGTTTTTGCATTGCATAAGTAATTACGTAATAATTAAAATAAGCACATTTTAGAACTCACTGTGTTAATTACAATACATTTTATGCTAATGTGTTTATCGACGTGTATGAATAAAAGGGATTTAACGATTACCGAATATATAAAAATCTACCAACAGATAGTTTTATTTACACTGGCAATTGCAAGAAAGGGACAACATCCACTCTTGTCGTTGTCTTGCTCAGAACGTTTTTCCCCTCTGTTAAGCAAGAAACAAATGTCAACTTTATGTGTAACGAAATAAAGTACAAATTTATTTTTCAAATATTGCTTCGTAATAATTCCAGTCATCGTATATAAGTTTCTCGGAATTATGATATTAAAATATTATTGGGGAAATCTGGGGAAATTCTGCTGAAATAAATACTATATTTGTATTGCAGAAAAGAGCTATTAGGGCAATTTACAATCTTAGTCCGAGGGTTTCCCTGAGAAAAAAAATCAAAGAAATCAATATTCTAACAATCGCAATATATGTTTGAGAACTTGATGTATGTACGTTCGTAAAAATAATTGCTTTTTAAAAAAATGGTGATGTACACACACTAAACACAAGGAACAAAAACAATCTTGTTGTGCATGCATCTCGTCTCCACAGTAACTCTTTTATGGGGCAATGTATACGCTTTTATAACAAACTTCCTGAAACTATAAGAGATCTACCAGTCAATTTAAAAAATGTGTTAAAACAAAACTGTGTAAAAAAGGGTATTATAAAATCTCAGATTATTTGGAAGACAAACAAGCATAGGATTAATTACTCCTCATATCAATCTCATATATATGTTTTATAATTATGTAATATTGTGATATTATTTATGTATAAGTATGCATAAAAAATTATAAAAAAAAAGACAAGCCCGCTGAGTTTCTTCCGCCGGATCTTCTCAGTGTGTGGCCGCGTTCCGAACCGGTGGTAGTTTTGAAGAGTGTTGACGTGTCAAAATAACTTGTAAACAGTTTTATTGAATAAAGTTCTTCTGATTTCTGATTTCTATTGTACTATGTGTTCCAACTGAGAATAGGACTGTCAGGGTGACATATTGCTCCGTAATTTGCAAAAACTTCATAAGTGACGAGTAAGGTGTGCAAAAAGAAATCTAACAAAGAAATACTTCAAAAAAATATTTTCATTATTAGTATATTTTTTATTTAGATTCCCATTAGGTCATGTTACCATGTATTAAAATTTGGTGTAAAATAACTAATATATATATATATATATATATATATATATATATATATATATATATATATATATATATATATATATATATATACACATATACATATATATATATATATATATATATATATATATATATATATATATATATATATATATATATATACATATATTTATTATTGACTTATAAGCGATGTAACTATCACTTTTTTATATATAAAGATGAACAGCTAGACTGATGTTTTTTACTAATTTTTTATTGATGAAAATAATATTATTAAAACTTCATTTGTCCTTCAATAAATCAGCAATATTTTTTTAACAAATATTTTTTGTTGACATTACTAATTTCACACTTGTGGCACAGAATACTCAGAGACTAACAGAAGTCAATGTTACATACAAGTAATATTTGAGCATAGCACACATAGGCACCTCTCACGGACGCGATATCTCGGACTGGTGCGGAACAAACTGTCCCGAACCATTCCGAGATATCGCGTCTGTGAAAGGTCTATGTGTGCGTTGCTCGAATATCACATGTATGTAGATTGACTACTGTTAGTCTCCAGTATACTGTGCTTGTGGTATGGAGTTGATAACAAGCGTGATCCTATTCTCCGTTGGAACGCATAGTATGTGTAATTATTCGAAGTTTACTGGATTAATTAACTGATTTTTTTAAACTTTTTTTTTCCAGGGGTTATCCGTCAACCAACTCTGTACTGCTCTACGCAAGACCCGTAAACAGCAATAGAACGCAGTATGTGTTTTATTTTGCGTTTCGCATAGCGAGATAATAAAAATAAGAATGAAAATTCAACGAAGTCTAACAGACACGATTGAGTATAGGAGTTCAAAAGATGCATGTATGTACAATTGTATTACAAAACAAGTTACAACGATAAGTCTGCGCAATGAATGTTTTGTTTTTAAATCATAAAATGAAAATCAGTATTTGCGAGTAAAGGATCAGTCACACTGGGACGGGCCGCATCGCGATGCAGCGCATTTCCGTGTTTATTTTAAAATATCATCATAATGTGGATCTTACAAATCATATAGCGGGTAGACTTAAACTAAAGTTAATTATTAATCGTTTTTCATCCATACCTTCGTGATTTTATTAATTAATACTTAAAACATGGAGGAACACATGCGCGCAATTGCACACTGACTCCATTCGCCATTGAACACTGATGACGGGCGGGGGCGTATCGCATTTACCTAAATCTACCCCGAAGCGCCCGCCGAAGTGTGCGATATTTCATCTATACATATAATAAAATCGTAGGACAGTCAAAACTGTACATTGAATATTTTTTTAAAAGAATACTTGGGGCGTGATCTACAATCGATACCGAAGCCAAAAATATAGTTTTTAGAATTTTTGTCTCTTTGTCTGTATGTATGTATGTATGTCCGGGGTAAACTCAAATAGTACTGCATGGATTTACTTCAAATTTTGCATGAATATTACTAACAGGTCGGGTCAACATATAGGCTACATATTATCACGCTGTCCTACCTACTGGGGAGGGTCTGTGCGGATTAAACGAACTCCGCGCGGACGAAGTCGCTGGCAACAGCTAGTATATAATAAATAAATAAATATTGCTGGACAAATTACACAATTGATCTAGCTCAAAGTAAGCTAATCATTTTCTTGTGTTATGGGTGTTAGTCAAATATACTAATACTTAGACATACATATATAAATACTGTAACATACAGAATAAACACCCAAACCCAGAAATACAAACATCTATGCTCATCACACAAATGTTTGTCCTTGTCGGGAAATGAACCCGAGTATCATCGATTCGTAGTTAGATCGCTAGCCACTCGACCAAATATAAAATGTTTGAAAGCGATCTAGACGGATTTTTGCGATGCGATCCGCTCCAGTGTACTCAATCCTTAAATCTGCATCAACATAGAGCCACAGTGTAAGTGTAAAGCGCGTAGCACTAATTCATCTGTCATTGTCAGCCTACCGATGGCAGTGCGTTTTTATGCCGGTTCCCATATCAGCAAAACGATTCGTGAGCTAAAACTGTTCCTATATAGGAATTAATATATATATATATATATATATATATATATATATATATATATATATATATATATATATATATATATATATATATATAATATGTATGTATGTATATATATATATAAAATATCAATTTACCATCCAAACAAACAAATTATGGAACGCCTTATTACTATTAAATTGGTTGGTAATGATTACTGTTACGAATGACGGATGGCTTAATATAGGAACCCGGCATAAATAGTAAAGTGCATGTTACTAATTGGTAGAACGCGTGCGTGCCATCAAAGCGTTTGCCATTCTTTTAATTTAAGCTACATACACACTTCATCGTACAATTGTAGTCCGGATATATTTGTTCGATGAAGTGTGTCGATGTAACTGTTTTCTTATTGTACGACTATAAAAATGTGAAGTGAGATGAAACATATTTATAATTCTGTATGAAGACGATGGATATTTAGATTGTGGTCATTTTTAATTTAAAAAAATGATGTGGTGTCGCGGGACACCAGGTAGGAACGAACTTCCTTCGGCTAAACGGCACTACTCGCTTGTGTACGCGACTGTCGCGCATGCGCACGTCTCATTTAACGCTTTTATTCCCCGCATTTTTCTTACGGTTTTACTATCACATTTTTTTCAGTTCGGTCGCGCAGCAAAATCCCTATCCCCTTCAAGCCTGCCGTAAGGAACTTCGTTCCAATAATTTTGATTGTTATATCATATTCCATCACCTAATCACAAAATTGACATATTTTTTAAACAAAAATTTTGACACTCGAGAAATTTGCATCGGCGATGTTTTAGAGTAATAAAGTTATATTTTAACTGTTTCAATTGACGAAGTTTTCATGTGCTATATTTTACGTCGACCATCATAGCATATAACTAGAAATCATTACAATTTCTAGTTATATGCTTATATAGATAAACTAGTCTCTAATATATAAAATTCTCGTGTCGCGGTGTTTGTAAACTCCTCCGAAACGGCTTGACCGATTCTCATGCAATTTTGTGTGCTTATCGAGTAAGTCTGAGAATTGAACAACATCTATTTTTCATCCCCCTAAATGTTTATTTATTTATTGAATACTTTATTGTACACTTAATGAAAAATACACACGAAAAAGTATAAGAAAAATTGCACAAAAGGTGAGCTTATCTCTACTGGCGGAGATTTCTTCCAGCTAACCCGAAATGTGGAGTGAGGATTAATAAATGGGAAGGCATAAAGTGTTAAGGGTAGTCAACCCCAATTTTTTTAGATATATTTTTTGTTTTTATTTTTTTATGATACAGCAAAAAAAAATACATACAACCCTAAATTTTCAACCCCCTACGATCAACCCCTATTTTTTAATTCAATAATTTATATGGCAAAACAATGTTTGCCGGGTCGGATAGTTTTTATATATAACAATATTTCAGTGTCTCTTAATATGTGTTTTTAAATTTATTCAAACCGACACATACCTAAATTTTTATCATAAAAATGATAAAACAAATAAAGAAGTATCTTCACGCCCGTATCTCTGAAGAGGGTAGGCAGGGATATAACAAGTGCACTCACGATGAGCCAAAGATATATATAGATATATATATATATATATATATATATATATATATATATATATATATATATATATATATATATATATATATATATATATATATATATAATATATATATATATATATATATAATATATATATATATATATATATATATATATATATATATATATATATATATAAGTAAATCATCAAAACTTTTATCTTTTATATCTTACAAAGTATAAAAAAATTTGGTCTAGTGTTCACTACGTAAGGTCCGGGTTCAACTCCCGGGACGGACAATTCAAAAATGTGTTTTTCAGTTTTTTGATAAAAAGAATGTTGTCCGGGATTGGATAAGTGTCCGGTTGGCGATAGGCTCGCCACCTATCACATTGTGGGGCTGAGTATCTTGGGCTAATTGTAGGTGCACTTGTTGTGTCACAGGTGCACCTACCTCTAAACACACCTCCTCTGTCTATCTTTTCCGGGATACGGCGTGACGACATTATATATCACAAAAAAATGGATTGTCTTTTGTTTAAGTCAAAACGTTCCTTCCTTGTGCTTTAGTCATTTTATTAAAAAAATGGATGTTTCAGGAAGTTCGGTATTTGTGTTTTACTCAATTGTAAAGTCAAAGAATGAATGTTTTTAGAACTAATAAATCTTAGTTCTGAAGTGAAGCAATAAAAGTGTGATTTAACGTTATTCGACTAAAAATGAAGTCAGTGGATTTTTTATGTTTAATCTTAATATAAACTCGAATTTCTAAAAATTTTATACGAATGGATTCGTGAATATAATGGATTCGTAAATATACGAACGGATTCGTAAATATACGAACGGATTCGTAAATATACGAACGGATTCGTAAATATACGAATGGATTCGTAAATATACGAACGGATTTGTAAATATACGAATGGATTAGTAAATATACAGATAGATTAATATACAATAGAGTAAATAAGAAACAGAAAAGATGAAGATTACTCTTAAACGGTAGGTAATAACAGGATTCGTAAATATACGAATAAATCTTTGGAGCCAAATCTTTTAAGAGAGACGTAGAAAAACCAAATCTCATTCATACGATTTAGACAAACTTCCTTTGCTTTCTCCACGTCTGTATGTCTGTTTTATTTTCCATCCACGGGACATTTTAAATACATTACTTAATTCGTTTTTAAAAATTAGAGATATATGTCGAATATATTGCACTCGTATATTGTATATGCATGGGATAGCGGTCACCGTCAAGCTGCACTTACTAAGACCCGTATTCCAGAATGGATTTCAAATAAGGATTTTATTTGTAAAACTAGATTTAAGATGAGATTAGATTTTAGAATGACTTTTTGAAAATACTCATCAATCAACACTCATTTTTAGCCTACTGTGCCAGATGGAGGCTAATATTTTTCGAGATCATATATGTATATTTGTGTATTTATTTCTTAAGCATACAACTGACAGATTAAATAATTTATTTATTTAAATTTATGCACAATTATAGTACAATGGATGACTTAATGCCCATTGGCAGTCTCAAACAGCCAACCCCAAGTATGAAGTGTATTAGTAGTGGGATTAAATGTTATTTCTTGTTAATGTGTTAAACGTTAATGTTAAAAAAGAATAACATCTTATTAAACGTTTGTTAAATTCTTTTTCATCTTATGTTAAATTGTTATAACACTTTTAACTAAACACAGGATAGATAACTTTAACAACAATAAGCAAGTATGGCCCGTTAAAATGAATACTAACTACAAATTTGGTTAGTAATGTTATTTGTGTGTATGTATGTATGTAATCCTCTCACCAAGTATTTCATGCGTACTTACAGGTAAAGTCAAATTGGTGTATGCTGTGATATGTTTCAACCTAAGCTACCCCCCCCCCCTCGGTACGCCCATAGTTACTATTATCACTTTTTTCAATGTAATCTCAAATAGCAACCATACTCCGTCTACGTCCAACACACCTAGCCATTTTGACTGATGACTCAAGTATTAAACTGTTTAAAGTTTTAAACTACTACTACTGTTGCCCGCGACTTCGTACGCACGTTGTAGTGACTTTCGAATTAGGATTTTAAGAACTTGCTGAACTAACACTAATTGTATTTTCCTGTGAGAACGAAAGATTTTCCCGCAATAAAAAGTATCCTAAATGTTAACCCAGGTAATTAGCTATTATCTACTATACAAAATTTAGTAAAAATCCGTTCAGTAGTTTTTGCGTGAAAAGCGAACGGACAGACAAACAGACAAAAAATTCAATTTCTATCGTTTTGGGGTTTACCTATGTCCTGTACAAAATACGCAGCAATATTTTTTTCAAAGAAATTGGTATTTTATGTACAGATTTGGTTTCGTTACTGTTTTATTATATGTATAGATTATTTATACTAAAACACATATTACCTAACATACATGGATGTATCAGGCTAACATATACAATTGTTTTTCCTATTAATACTGGTTTTACAACTGGAATAAAGAAATCAGTTACCCTTACCACCTACCTAATAACTAAACTCAAAAATAAAATCTCAAAACAAGAAGAAATAAAACAAAACAACCAACCGTATTAATTATCGCAATTTCAATTCCGTAACATCGAGCTGAGCGCGGGAGACGTGAGTCATGAACGAGTAAATACTAAATATTAAATAATATTAACACAACAACCGAACATTAAACATAAACAACGTAATTAATAAAATAACAACATAAACAACACTGATATTTTACATTTATTTTATCTAATCATTAAATGTTATTTTTCCACTCAGTCAAAAATAGACTTTATCATTTGACAGTCAAGGGTCAAATTGAAATTTGATGCACTAGCTTAAATGTTATTTTTTTTTAATCTCAGACAAAAATAGACTTTATCATTTGACTGTCAAGCGTCAAATTGAAATATGAAGCATTAGCTCCAATATAACATACTAATATAAACTACGTTCGGTCGATGTGTCACGTGACATGCCTAGTGTAGCCATCTATCGGATTGTTTTTAAACTTGAATGATGAAAGTTTACGGAAATTGCGTTAGTGACGTAAGAAATTGTAGATTTAACAAAATGTTATAACGCTTTTAGTCTTTAACGTCTAACAGTGTATAAGGTTAATTGAGTTTTAACATGTTAATAAAACAGTTATAACTTTTAATGCCCACGACTAAAGTGTATATATATGTGTATGTAAATGTATGTGTAATAATATGTATATAATATAATAATTATGTATATAAAAAATATTTAAAAAATCGCATCTGTGGTCTAGTGGTCCAGCGTTGGCGTTGACCACATGAGGTCCCGGGTTCGATTCCTGGGTCGGGCACTTAAAACAAAAAGTGTTTTTTCAGTTTTCTGAGATACACAAAGTTGCCCGGGATTGGAAAGTGCCCGGTTGGCGATAGGCTTGCCACCTATCACATTTGTGGGACCGATACGGGCGTGAAGATACTTTTTTTTTTAAATATAATGTAGTTTTGACCGATTCCACAATACGAAAAAAATATAATAATTTTAACATTGGGTTAAAGTCAAGGGTTTTGGAGTTAAATTCCTTATTACACTACAGTTATATTATTCCTAATATTATACTAGCTGTGCCCGCGACTTCGTTCGCGTGGAAAAAAATCTAAAATAAAAACCCACATAGTTCACGTTCCCGTGGGATTTCCGGGATAAAAACTATCCTATGTCCTTTCTTGGGTCTCAAACTATATTTGTACCAAATTTTATCCAAATCGGTTCAGTGGTTTGGCCGTGAAAGCGTAACAGACAGACAGACAGACAGAGTTACTTTCGCATTTATAATATTACTATGGATTACTTTACACTTTATATACAAGTGTAGTGCGGTTGTATATTAAAAAGAGACAGAGAACGAAAAAAAGGTGTGAACTGGGTAAATTTTAAGCAAGTTATGGGCGTCATAAAACAATTTTACTACCATTTCTTCGTTGTGCTTGTTATTTGAGATTGCGCCGAGCTAATCCATACTAATATTATAAATGCGAAAGTAACTCTGTCTGTCTGTCTGTTACGCTTTCACGGCCAAACCACTGAACCGATTTGGATAAAATTTGGTACAAATATAGTTTGAGACCCAAGAAAGGACATAGGATAGTTTTTATCCCGGAAATCCCACGGGAACGTGAACTATGCGGGTTTTTATTTTAGAATTTTTTCCACGCGAACGAAGTCGCGGGCACAGCTAGTTTCGAAATAAATGCGTCCGGTAGATCTCTTGTTACATGGTTATTATTAAAAATTTAGCTATGCAAATCATAAGTAAGATATTAAAGGATTCACACCATAAATTATACAACTTGGAAACATGATAACTTGTAGTTTCCTCGATATAAAAAAATCAACTACCTCTGAACAAAAACGAAAACCCTTAGTATGGCGTAAATACTTAACAAAAGGTCGTCAGTTTTTATCTTCAACTTATACATTTCATATTTTTAAAATGTTAACAAATTTTAATGATAAAAAGGAAATATCAAAATCCGCACTTGTATCGCCCATCCTATTCAGAACCATCACTTCTCCCCGTCCTATAGAAGGCCTCAATATCGATTCGTTCTAAAAAGCTCGATGCCCTTTTAATAATATATCCAAATATTAGCCGTCACATATTTCAATATAAACTGTTTAGATGTAGTGGCCGGCGACGTCGCCATGGCGTCCCGATGAGTTAGGGCCCTAAAGCCTTTTTTCTTTATCCCAGGGCCGGCGTTGATTGCGGCTTGAATTCAAAACTAGTCTTAAACTAAATCTGATTTACGTCTTGGAATACGGGCCTATGATTATTAACGGTGCCATTAATCAACAAATTAGATCGTGCGTGTAAATAAAATAGGGATAATATAAATAGATTGACTGGTAAATTTATATATATTGAAGGACATGACAGTTAATGGTCATATATAAACAATAAAAATATAATATTGCTTAACCTGAACAAAATTAGAGTATCCAGAAAGTTAACGCTAACGAGTCTAGTCACGAGTTCAGCAAATCGCTTTTTGTAAACAATGAACTTTAATATCTATGCACGGGTGTCTATATAAACATTTTATTGGAAAATTAGGTTAAAATGTAAGTACTTATTTTTTGATTATTCTGTATCAGAATCGAGTACCTAACACTCGCCAAAAATCATAAATACTTTATTCAATAAAACATTTTACAAGTCATTTTGACAAGCCCTCAGTAGGTAAAAACCCGATTAACCTGGTAAAATAGCGTAAGGCGCGTATGTCAAGAAAACTAACCTACTTATTTATAGAAATAGGTTAGACAGCGAAACCAGAAAATTAGTTTTCTTCTTACTCTCTCTATCGACGGAAGTAGTTTTTACTTGGCTTGCATTATCGACATATACTTACTCTATGTAAAAATAGCGCTCAAATAAGCAATATGCGGTAATGAAAGAGATAGAATGAGCGTTAATTTACACTCACGATGAAATTTGTTTATTAATAAAACCGTAAGCTTTTAACTGTGTTTCGAAATAGTTATAGATTTATGAATTTATTACATGTTTTATGTACAAAATATTTTATGAGCATTTTTAGAATGTATTGTAATTTTATATAAATTAATAATATTGCATTTTTATGGTAAATTCTTAAAAATCGTGTATATATGTGATAATGATAATTTTTAATCGTCTGATATGTTGAAAATACTTTATCAAACCTGGATCGATAGTTCATATTTTCGACCCTAATTTTAGCGTCGGAACTCGGAAGTACATTATTTCCCATTTAAGTTAATTAACATTAAGCAATTAAAATTAATTAAAGCATGAGTAGGCATGCTTTAAATTTCTTGCGCTTGCGTAAGTGTATGATTTTGTATTAAAATTTCAAATGTCGTATTAAAATGTCGAAAACACTTTGAAATGTTAAATGTCAATAGTTTTAAAATGTCTTTAAGTTCAATAATTTAACATAATTTTATAGAACTTTCAATCCAGCTATGACAAAAAAAAAACAGTATACGCAATACGGGGGAAAGAAAGGTCATAAATCCCGCTTTTTATCGCCCTCGGATACAGCTTGAGTGATAGTATCACATCGGTTGCTCATTTCATCCCTAGTAACATAAGATAAAAAGACTGTTATGGGGAATGTCAACAAAAATTAAATAAATAATTATAGCCTACACAGGCCTAGATTTCGCGTCAGTGTCATCAACATGCTAAGGTTTTGCTTTAGCTATCTACGCAGTTAGTGCGAGCGCAGTACAATAAGGCCTTTACTCAGCGTCTGGTCCGTTCTAGCGACACGATTCGAAATGCAATCTGAGCTCATGCGTTCTCTGTAATATATGTTTACGGTAGATAGCAACGCATCCTAATGATCGCGTGCTCGATGTGGAAGCACGCTTACAATGGAAGATAATTTCATTGAAGTTTTGATTAACGCTATGCATCAATAGTCTATATTGTATATAACTAAATACTCAGACTTTTCGCTCATCTGAATGTGTTTCACTTCGCTCTTCGGTACTCATTTTGCATATCGTGATGTGTATTTCGCCACGCCTTTATCTAAAACGCAATCTTGAAATAAAAGCCATGAATATGTTTCGCAGCACATGTCGGAGCCAGTATAAAGACCTGCTCCGTTAGACAAGTGCCAAACGCTCAGTAACTATTCAAATATTACGCTTTGACGATATTTAGGCCAAATTGGTCGCCAAGTGGATCATGGCTTGTTCAACGTTCGTTCCATACGAACTTTACGAAGTATATCGAATATTGTCTCTGAATTGACGGTAAACGTCACTTTGAATTACTATTTTCACCGAGGTTATAATTTTTATTTATATGAAAAGTGCATTAAAAGCAAAAAAGACCTGCCCCCCAAGATGTGGCATCAACGCTAGTACAATAGAAAGAGAAATTTATGGATTTGTCATAAGCTGTTGACATGAGCGTAAACGAATTTGTAATTGGTAGCCAAGTGTCATTCGTGAAACGAAACGTTATATTGCATCGATCATTTTTGACAATTCTCGTACAAAACTGTAGCCAAGTGGCACTTTTGACAAGCAAAATAGTAGCGAATTATCCGATAGTCAGCGAACGCTAGAACCCTGCAGATTACGCTTAAAATGGCGGTTGATCACTATTATTCAATCAGCTGTTCTAAAGCGTGGATAACATCTGTGAGAATTTTTGATAATTTTAAAGTAAAATTAACGCAAATTAAGGCTTTTGGTGGCACATTATTAATGGTGCTTTGATATCCTTGTGGGGAGGGCGGGGTATTAATGTCACATGCATACATTTACCGGCTACCTTACCCTCCAAACCGGAACACGACAGTAACAAGCACTGTTGCTATTGCTGCAGAAATAGGTGGGCCAGTGGTATTAGACCCGGGCGAGACAATGCAGAACCCTACCACCTAGAAGCCACAATACTAGTGGCTCGTTTACCCAATTGTTCGCTTCTAACGAACTGCCTAGCCACATTGTAAGTAGTGATAGGTTTGCAAAATGCTGACAATGTATTAATGATGATAAATATAATATTTCGTCTTTAAATATTTTATGGACACTATAAGTTCAAGTTATAAACACTATGTTCTTGCTACAACCCTCGTATTTTGTAAATTTAATGAAACAAAGAAAGATAGTTTATTTTTCAGTGTAGCAATAGATTTCGATCAATTTTACATTTCTGTAAATATGTATGCCAAAAAATACGTAAAAAAGAAGTTTTGTATGTTCAGTTTTGCATATTTTTGTTCATTTTTAATAATAAATTTATCATCTGCTTTCATAAATCTGAAACATAAGTTTTAAAATGTGACTACCGATAACATTTTGCACAATTCTACTTTCACTTGTAATGTAAAGAGGATTTACTTTAAATAGGTTAACACAATCAAATTTGATAGCAAGGAAGATAAATACATAAATCTTGGTGAAAGTATTTAATTTTATAACTCTTTAAATTGGTAGTACTGACAGAGTTCAATTGACATGTTAGCTATATAGAAACTTACGGCATGACAGTAATTAAGAAGAAAAGATAGTATATTTTATCTTATTCGCACTTACGCGGTACATACAATCAAAATTGAATCAGATATAGCGACTCTGTTCTTATTTTTTTATAATATTTATATATTCCATCCATGTATATTATTCATCCGAGATTGATTCACGTTGTGAAAATAACACTTCAAACTGACATCGCCGTCGATTCACAGACAATATTCGATAGACCTCAATAGAATGAACGTTATACAAGCCATGATCCACTTGGCTACCAATTTGGTCTAAATGACGCCAATGCGTTATATTAGAATGAACAGAGAGCTCGGTTGGCGGTCAGAGCGTGCGCAGGACAGAAAAATTTTGATGGAAAATTTCAACCCTATATAACACCCCTTTTTTGTTGCATCATTGCGTGGAGGGGATAAAGGACACCAACTTTTGTTAAGGTCACTTTGCTCTGAGTTAATTCCCCGTGGAGTTAGGGGATGAAAACCGAAATCCATTATAAAGGCGTCTGCGACTTAAAAAAAAGAAAATGTGTTGAAATCCCCCTAGTTAGGTTAGGACTCTTAAATTATGGCAATTTGCGTTCATTTTACTATAAAATTATCAAAAATTCTAACAGATATTATCCACGATTTAGAACAGCTGATTGAATAATAGTGATCATCCGCCATTTTTAGCGTAATTTACAGGGTTCTAGCGTTCGCTAATCATCGGATCACAATTTTGCTTGTCAAAAGTGCCACTTGGCTAAGGTTTTGTATGAAAATGATCAAAAATGATCGATGCAATATAACGTTTCGTTTCACGAATGATACTTGGCTACCAATTACAAATTCGTTTACGCTCGTATCAACAGCTTATGTCAAATCCATACATTTTGTTTTCTATTCTCCTAGCGTTGATGCCACTTGTCTTGGGGGGCTGATCCAACGATCCGTTCTAAAGGAACGTATGAGCAGACCGGATCGGGCGCTGCGAGTAAAGACCTGTAATGGGATCGGTGCTAAGGTGCATTGCGGATGCAAAATCATAGATCGCTCGATATTTATTCGGCGCCATATAGTACAAAAATTATAATTATATAGTACGATCATAATAGTGACACTAAAAATATAACTATAGTACAAGTACTATTATTATGGTACAGATTCAATAATTATAGCACAAATTGAGTGTTTTATATAGAAGAGGGGGCAAACGGACAGGAGGCTCACCTGATGGTAAGTTATTACTGCCGCCATAGACAAATGCACTATTAGGGGTCTTGTAGTTGCGTTGCCAGACGTTCGTTTACAATGTATATTGAAATCATTATCCCTGAAGTCCACGCAACACAGTAAAAAGAACATTGGGACTTTCCTGCGTTCAATTGAGCAGTGGCGTATTTTACTCCGGACTTTGTGTACTCAAGTAGAAGAAGAATATCAAATAATAGCACAATGTTATTACAACCTAAGTACAGCACATGTACCTATTAAAACGATACGGTAAATACAATGTCACTGACTTACTTGTTCAGTAAATAGCGTCGCTAGTGTGGCGATATAAAAAAATTACAGAGAAATGACATCCAAAACGACACTCCGACAAACGACAATCCGGCGGCTGTAGTTCCGATTTCGTCAACTGAGCAAAGAAATTGGTGGCACAATAACATACTGAATTATAGTATTTTCATTGGTAAATACATTTGCAGTTTTTTTTTTCTACAAGTAGAAGTTGAGTAAAGTCGACTTCCAAGATTCGTTAACATAAATATGCACACAATTTACATGCACAAGGTAATAAAAAATCTGTAGAGTAAAAATCGCCTCGTCCATGTACCTATCTCTCGAAAAAATCTTTGGTACTCGTTTATCTTACCCATTTAAAAAAGTATACCAAATGTATGTTCTTTCTCTTTCTATCAACGGAATATTTTACTTAAATACGCGATTATGGCTTGCCAACTCTATCCATATACTTCTATGAACAAAACACTTCACAGCTAGCGAACAGAGGACGAAAAAATTAGGCGAATTCCTCCTCTTTGGCATCAGTTTAACATTGAGTCAAAAATGCCTGCCATAGCTTGATCAATGGCGTCGCTTTTCATTTTCGTGTTCCTGTTTAGAGGGTAAGGTAGCCATGAACTTATACAGACGGCATTAACACATCGTCACAAGGATAGCAACGGACCATTATCATCTTTGGTGTCATATGCGATGGTTTTTCTTTTCACTAGAAAAGCAATCTCCTTGTTTTGCTATCTTATAATCTATCATAAATAAACAAGACGGTTTTCAGATAGAAAGAGAAACTCCTTTAGGTATAAAAGATTTAAACTAACGGTTAAAATCCTTAACGTGTTGGCGCGATGTCAATGCGTCATTATATCCCTTCAAAAGGGATACCTTACCCTTCAACCGAAATATGTTTTCAACATATGGCGTTATTCAACAAAAAGCAATTATAAACATTTGGATTTCTACTGCTATACGATTGCGATAAAAAGCATAACATTAGTGAGGCGTATACTATCGTAATTTTTAAGCAAATACGCTTTCACTATTTGTTGGTATTCCGGCTAGGGTTGCCAAATGCCCCGGGCCAAATTTGGGTTACTCCGTTTTTCTCGCCACAAAAATGTAGAAACCCGTAATTAGCAAAATTGAATAATAAGTCTTCCGTATTTTTACAAATTCTATTGAACTAGCGAGCTCGGCTAAACATAAATCTTGTACCTGACCCGCCGCGGATGTTTGACTTTAAATTTATTCGTTCGTGTGTTCGTATGTCAGTAGCGGACGCATGCGCGGTGCATGTTTTTATAGATTTTTTATATATTTGCTTCACATAATGATCTTTTAAAAGCTATTTCCTGTGACAAGTAATAGAGATTTAAAATTAAAGATTTTGTTTTATTATTTTTATCATTATGTTATATTGCCGCCTTGTCTCTTGTAAAAGTCGAAAATCCTTATTTTTAACGGTGGTAACCCTTAAATCAAGAAGAGACAAGTGGCAACCTTGTTTCGGCACTAACACAGTATAAAATATACATATATTATGTACTAAGCAATGCTAACGGACTCCTCATCCAACGTGAGAAACAATATCCTACTACGTACATACTTATTATAAGCTTGCTGTATAGATTAGTTTAAGTTTCCCACCGAAATGTTTATTTTTGTAAAAACATGAAATGCCAGTACGAAAAGCCGTATGGATCTAAATATTACAGTATTAATAAATATGAATTTATTGTACGTGTATTTTTGTGTAATAAGAATAAATGTTATAACAAAGTCTTAGTTTTATTTCTTCTTCCTAGTATTAGGGCCCTAACTCACCGGGACGCCAGTACAGTATCCAAACAGTTTATATTGAAATATGTGGCAGCTAACTCATTAAGCGACGTAGTCAATTCGTAAAATTCTATACAAATTGTTTGGATACGTGGCGGCGACGTCGCCATAGCGTCCCTTTGAGTTAGCGGCTTCAGTCATCTTGTGATAAATAAACCGACTTTTTACTAATTACTATGGAGTGAAAACACCGTAGGTATACTCTAATTGCACCATAAGTATATCTAAATTAGCCTCACAGAAAGACGGCAAATAAGATTCGATTTCATGAACGGGGTGCGAGAGAGAACGCTTGTAGGCACCCTATTGTATGAAACAGACAAGGACGCAGAATGCCGGGCGATCAATCGGCCATTATAGTCTAGTCAACAAGTGCTTTTTTGGTCAACTTTTTTCAGCAGTCTCCGAAAACTATGATTGAGGTGTCATTCGATTCGGAATGGCATCTAGATAGTTTTCGAAAAACAATGAAGTTCCGCAAATAAAAATTACAAAAGTTATTAACAATTAACTAAAAATAAAAAGGGGGGTTTAGTTTTTTGCAAATATCTCATAAACTAATAAAAATTTTAAAATTTGAAAAAAGATTCAGAAAGAAGAGGAAATTTCCTAAAAAAAGTTCCGACTCCCGGAATTGTAGGACTAATATTTATAATTTTCCCAGAGAGTTGAAAATACGCCCGAAAACGGGTACTCCGGCTTGCGCAAGCCACGCCTCCTTCTGACCTTTAATGAATAAATATTATTTAAACATATTAAATATGAAAATTAAAATTTGAAAAAAATCAGGTGCCTACAGGACAGATCAGTAAACAATAATCCGTGGTCAAAAAATTTTTATCGCGATTTTTCAATAAGTTATCCATTAATTAATTAACAATTTTTTGTAGCACGAACATTAACATTGCAAGTGCGATAATTGTTAAACTATTAATCTAGGATTTTTTTTCTTTCGTGGAGCTATTTTTCAAAGATCTTAGAATAGATTCCCATTGGAAAAATTAAAAAATTGTAAATTTTCATTTTGTAATTAACAATTTACTAAGGTGAAAAATTATAAAGCTTTATTAAACATTGAAAAAAATTTTTTTTTTCATAATATTATTATTGATCCGTTTTCTTATGATCAGTAGCTACTTAAAAATGATTTTTTATCATTTTTATCTCCTATTGTTTAAAAAATTGTTATAAACAAATGCGTTGTTTATGAGATAATTTAAATTTTTTTTTCGATAACATAATCTTTGATGATAATTATTATTTTTTTTTTAAAAAAAACCGTTTCTTAAAAAAAAATTTTATTGCTGAAAAACGCATTTGTTGATTAACAATTATTTTCTCCCACTTCTAATTATTTATGTAATAAACAATTTGTTATAAACAAATAAATTTTTACCTTTTATTTTTTTTCTTATTTTACTTAATGTCACAAAAACTGACATGATTTATTTTTTCTTTTTAATTTTTTTTTTTACTATTTTTTTTTAATTTTTAAATATTCGTTGTCTGTAATTTCGTCATTCTTGCCTGGTTTTTCATCCTTAAAATTATTATAATTTATAAACTAATGGAGATATGATGAAAACACCCAAGACTTATTTATTCTTTATTAGTTAAAGAATAAATTCAGCTGAAAAGTTTAGTTGATACTAATTTATTTATTATATTTATAGCAGTTGTTAATGAAAAATACTCTGGAAAAATTTTTTTTTTTTGCTTTAATGCTTAAAAATCTTATCAATTATTAAAAATATGACTATCTCATTTAAGCATCTTGTTATTTATTGTTCATTAGTAAACGATTTTATCATCTACATTTTAATCTTACTATTTTAATATCTACATTGTTATTTTCAGATTCTGTTTCTTTAATGCTTATAATAATTCGTTAATGACAATCGTTTTTTTTTCTTAATACCATGGAAACAATGTATTCTCTAATAAATTTAAGTTATCTTTTAATGAACAGAAAATTTTATACGAGTTCATATTCATTATCATTAAAATCTCATTTTATTATAATAGACCCTCATGTCTACGAGTAATTACGAACGGTCACTTAATGATAATATGCTGTGTTTCGTAGGGCCCAACTAATTGTCCGCAAACCTGACGCAGAGAATGCTGTTCGAAATCTTTAACTATTTCAGTTTCAAGTTGACATCCAAGCTCTACGTTTCATTCGATAAATATAATATTGTGAATTTTACTATTAACGCGAATTACCCAAGACTTATTTATTCTTTAACTAATGAAGAATAAATAAGTCTTGGGTGTTTTCATCATATCTCCATTAGTTTATAAATTATAATAATTTTAAGGATGAAAAACCAGGCAAGAATGACGAAATTACAGACAACGAATATTTAAAAATTAAAAAAAAATAGTAAAAAGAATTAAAAAGAAAAAATAAATCATGTCAGTTTTTGTGACATTAAGTAAAATAAGAAAAAAAAAATAAAAGGTAAAAATTTATTTGTTTATAACAAATTGTTTATTACATGAACAATGAAAAATTAAATATTTTTTTTATGTCAAAAAGAAAAATAAATAATGATTTAAAAAAAATGGTTCCTTAATGTTAATTAGAAGTGGGAGAAAATAATTGTTAATCAACAAATGCGTTTTTCAGCAATAAAAATTTTTTTTAAGAAACGGTTTTTTTAAAAAAAATCATAATTATCATCAAAGATTATGTTATCGAAAAAAAATTTTAAATTATCTCATAAACAACGCATTTGTTTATAACAATTTTTTAAACAATAGGAGATAAAAAATATAAAAAATCATTTTTAAGTAGCTTCTGATCATAAGAAAACGGATCAATAATAATATTATAAAAAAAAAAATTTTTTTCAATGTTTAATAAAGCTTTATAATTTTTCACCTTAGTAAATTGTTAATTACAAAATGAAAATTTACAATTTTTTAATTTTTCCAATGGGAATCTATTCTAAGATCTTTGAAAAATAGCTCCACGAAAGAAAAAAAATCCTAGATTAATAGTTTAACAATTATCGCACTTGCAATGTTAATGTTCGTGCTACAAAAAATTGTTAATTAATTAATGGATAACTTATTGAAAAATCGCGATAAAAATTTTTTGACCACGGATTATTGTTTACTGATCTGTCCTGTAGGCACCTGCATTTTTTCAAATTTTAATTTTCATATTTAATATGTTTAAATAATATTTATTCATTAAAGGTCCGAAGGAGGCGTGGCTTGCGCAAGCCGGAGTACCCGTTTTCGGGCGTATTTTCAACCCTCTGGGAAAATTATAAATATTAGTCCTACAATTCCGGGAGTCGGAACTTTTTTTAGGAAATTTCCTCTTCTTTCTGAATCTTTTTTCAAATTTGAAAAATCTTTATTAGTTTATGAGATATTTGCAAAAAACTAAACCCCCCTTTTTATTTTTAGTTAATTGTTAATAACTTTTGTAATTTTTATTTGCGGAACTTCATTGTTTTTCGAAAACTATCTAGATGCCATTCCGAATCGAATGACACCTCAATCATAATTTTCGGAGACTGCTGAAAAAAGTTGACCAAAAAAGCACTTGTTGACTAGACTATTAAGGAGAAAGACAGAGATAAGTGAACGCATGCTTTTGGCTTATTTTCCCATGTCAAAGATAAACTCCTCACTGAATCGACTTTTAAAAAGATCTACATGTACTTATATATATATATATATATATATATATATATATATATATATATATATATATATATATATATATATATATATATATATATATATATAGTGTGTGTATATATAAAAATATATATGTATATAAAAAGATCTACATGTACGCGCGTGAGAAGTTATACTTCTTTGGCGTCATTAAAAACAGATTTTAGTTGCATGCAAATAATTAATTACAATAAAATAATAAAGGGACTGGAAAAGGATAAGTCAAGGATTTCGAGACGTAATGAGGGATTTAGCGGACAACTTCAACCTGTAACTTGCGTTACGGTATACGCGCGCATCTTAAAATTTTACTCATCAATTTTTCAAAACACGCCTAAAAAAGTATAACTTAAAAAAAAACAATTCAGCTGTATTTTCACGCCAAATTCATAATAAAATAAGCTGTACTTTGATATAGCGTTGGGCAGTGTTCTGTGGCGTTGGCTCGAGTCTATAATTTTTTATATCATAAGATAGCAAACAAGCAGATGGCTCTTCTGATGAAAAGATACAACCATCGCTTATAGACACCAGAGATGTTAATGGTGAGTTACTATCCGTGGGCGGGATGGTATTGCCACTTGCATAAGTTTTCCAACTACCTTATCCTCCAAACCGAAACACGACAGCAATGTGCCTCTTCACGTAACAAAACTTCAACCGAATCGAAGCGTTTAGTTAAAACTCATGTAACACTATATACAAGTTTCAACGCTTCTTAAATGGACTTCGGTCGCCAGACAGTATACCTTGCCGGGCTGGGAAGATCTTGCTTTTCCCCTTCCTTGACCTTGTGTGACGTCATCACCTCCACAGTTATGACATCACCGGACAAGCTGGCCTGCTGGTTACATCACTATGACCCTTCAACGGTACGGACTAGCGGCGCCACAAGTGTCTCAAAAAAGGTAAGAAAATTACTCTTGACTCAGACTACGTAAACTGTTTTGAACAATGCAAGACTCTACTGACAAACGACCCTATACCCTTCAGCGGTACGGACCAGCGGCGCCACAGTCTTTATTATAATCACATAATTTATTTTATAGGCGGAGCTGCGGTTACGGATCGCAGTTTAAGTAATTTACCTGTAGATTGAGTTTCGATTCTGAATCACATCTCGACAACAGAGTTTTAGATATTTAAACGCTGCGATTCGACTGAAGTTTTTTATGTGTATCTTCGGTGTCTACAGGCGTTGGCCATTTGCTTTACTGGCAAATAGCACTGTAATATGATTATAAATAATAACACTGAAAGTAATAATTCATAGTATAATTCAATGGAAATTGACAATATACAATATTTTCCTACGTTAAATAACAACAAATGGCGCTAATCGATTTATAATATTACATTATTTTACAAACTGGACATCACAATTCATAACTAACTTTACATTATGTACGCCATTACAACAGAAAACCCGTACAACCTATCCCTATACCTATCCAATAAAAACAATTAAACCTCGAATCTGAAAAGGCTGTCTAATGTGTATGTAAAGTCTGACTAGAAAAATAAAAACTGTCTTTAGGGGCGCCATTACAAGAATTTATAATTTAGTGTCATAATTTATGTATTGATTTTCCTCAACTTAGCAAGCATTTTTATTTTTCTGGTCGAGTAGCAGAAATTACAATTCTCGTCAAATACACCTAAGTAAACGTAAATAATAACTAATAATTACGATGTAATTCCGTTAAAGTTTAGTTTACGAAACCCCGTAAATAAACCCGCCAATGTAGATGTTCAATTTACTTTCCTAATGATACTCAGACTTAATGTTTCGCGACATTTTGCCGCTAAAATAACGCGAATCTTTGGTAACACAACAGCCCCCTAATGCTTATATTATCCAAATAAGACTGTCAGTCGATAGTCTCTAGTCTATGGAAAAAGTGTTTAATCAAATTTTGATGCTCCAAAAAGCAAATATTTTCTGTTAATAGGCTGTCGAGAACATTATATAATCAAATTACAAGAAGCTGATATTTGTTTTTATTATATTGAAAATAATCCTGCTAATTTATTTTTTTATTCGTACACAGCTAAGTTATCACCCGTTGCACAGATAAGTTAAGCCCACAGACAAAAAAAACAAAAATGTAACGTCACTATTTGATATATATCCGAATTTACTGTATGACGCCTTGATATGCACTGACAGGGATCAGCTTGGATTGGAGTATGTGTGCGTGAGCGTGTTTTTATAACAGCTCAGCTTGGTTTTGAGACTTCAGCAAAATGTTCAAGGCGCTCTATCTTTAAATTTTTTGGTCTGTGGCCTAAAAAAAAATAAACACGTCGACACAGATTGGTGCAGACGAATACCGACTAAAAGCGATCGCAAATATCAATACAATAAGACCTTACCGCATAAATATTATGGTTCGTAAAAACTGACAAGCCAATTAACCTATCTCCCACACCCCAGTTCTTAACCCATGACTTTCGCCCTCCACCCACCAAATATTTTAAGTATCTATATAAAAAAATCTATACATTTATAAAATGGTTTCATATGTCCACGAAATCTTAGCGAAATATACGTTTTTGGATTTAAAGTATACCAGTGCTTGAAATTCATCAGTAACTTATGTATAAATTTTATCATTCTGTTCTTCTGTATCTTCCTCATATTAACTTCAACTATAGCAAATTTTACACTTTGCAATATTCTTAAAACTTCAACTCACGTATGAAAAACTCAATCGTTTTCCTTAAGAACATAACAGTTTTGAATAAAATATTAATATATCGATTTCAAAGAAATTTGAGCAAAACATTTTAACACATATCAAGACGCAGTCAATAAGATCCAATTTTTCATGAGCAAGTGAATAGAAAATTCAAAATATTTTTTTACAATCACAAAAATAATATATTTAACAATTTAAAAAAAATCGAGTACAAAGCATCGAGACATATAGATACAGCCTACCGTTATGCACATTCATAATCTTCATCGTAAAAACATGTCCGTTTAAATTATTTCACGACAATCATCGGAAACGGGCAATCATTGAATAAAGAAAAAGGAAATTAATAAAAAAACTCAAAAAGAAAAGCAGTTATTCGAGTAAACGATGATATCTGTTCATGTCTGATTGAATTTTGAAATTTTAGTTGAAAACCATTAAGCTTTCGATCACAAATCATCAATTATACATAATATATTTAACTCATTCAAAACTTCCACAGATTCTGATTACAGTTTCTATTGGATTTCAAAATAATTATGTTTTAAAGTAGAGGTCGCCATTAAGCAAGCAATATATTTTATATTTCATTCTAATAACAATACATATAGCGTTTAGTCTCGAAATATTTTAAACACATATTATATTGTAATTACTCACGAGAAACTATTCGAGAAAAAATCTTAGTAACTTAATATGGGTTAAAAAATATTTTCAAAGGGTTTTCCTTTATATTTTTTTACATATTCTTTTTTAATATTACAGAATATTTACCACAATTCCACTGCGATTAGTCTAAGTTTATTTTAAGTTATTACTGTATTTCTTTAAACGAAGTGAAGTGGTCCGGTTCTACTACAGAAATTTATTTGTTTTAGTCTATGGATCGTAATAATAGGTATGTGCCGTTTTTCATGAAATAAATGATGCGTATTTTTTTTCTATATTTTTTATTTATATTAATCAAAGTAATTACCCATGCAATCAACGATATACGCATCTTTGCTAACGCATTGTAGTTTATTGATGCCCTTCTTGAAGAAATCAACTGGACGGGAGGCAACAATTCTTCAAAGGCATATTGTACTGCCTCTGGGATATTGAATTCCCACCAAGAAGTTATCCAAATTCTGGAAAAAGTTGAAGTCTGTAGGCGCAAGGTCTGGTGAGTACGGCGGATGACGGAGAACTTTCAACTCCAGCTCTTGTAGCTTGGATGTCGCGCGTGGTCGTGCAAGAGCAGTGGAGCTGAACGATTCACCAAAGTCATCCGCCCTACTCACCAGACCTTGCGCCTACGGACGTCAACTTCTTCCAGAATTTGGATAACTTCTTGGCGGGAAAAAATCAATACCCGAGAGGCAGTACAAAATGCCTTTGAAGAATTTGTTACCTTCCGTCCAGCTGATTTCTTCAAGGGCATCAATAAGCTACCATAACGTTGGCAAAGATGCATTGATTGCATGGGTGATTACTTTGATTAATATAAATAAAAAGTATAGAAAAAAAAACAACGAGGCTGTCAAACTCGACAATAGCAATAACTTAAAATTAATTAATGTTTTACATTTTTCTGGTAAATACTCCATATTTATATTTATAATTTAAATATTACAAACTATTAAAGATTTATGTTTAAAAATATCAAAAATAGTGCCAAAATTATCAATACAAAAAAAAAAAAAACTCAAACGATGCACAGAAGAAATATCAAATTATATTAAAAGAAATGTATTACTAATAAATATTTATTAATATGAATTATTGATTTGCCATCAAAAACGTTTCAACATTTAAAAATTCAAACCAAGGTCCGGCCAAATGTTAAAATTAGGAATTAAATATTGAATTGAAAGTGCGTTTTAATTATTATTGTAAAATTATCACAAGATAATATACAAAATACTCGTTAACAAATATCCCACTAAATACATGAATTGGATGCAACGAGTCTTGTGAATGAACTCTTATGCTGGCATTATGTCATTTTACATTTACGATAGTAACTATTATGTAATGTCACTCTAAGTACATTTTCTCGATCACTTTTAATTCGCTTGAAAGCACTAAATATTTTAGTTCGAATTTTCCGTAATAGAAATTATATCCATGCATTTTTACATGGAACATAGAACAAGTGGAAGTGAAGAGTGGGCGTGCCGCGTGCATCACTATTATGCGCTGTTACTCTAAATTGCCTTAGTGATACTTACCATATCTTTAGGAGATAGTCGTCGTGCGAAAATCTGTTATACACTGAATTATGCCGTATTGTGCCATCCTTGAATGCAGAAATGATAGTAGAATACAGATGATTAAAAATGGAGATATTTCATATCATTCGAAAGTATAATTTTCATTTTATTTTAATTAAATTCCTGATTTAATATAATCTCTAATGATATAATAGAAAGTCAAGCTAAAACCAGCCGTGCACCTTACATATAACGTTCATTTTAGGTTGACCTAATTTTTCTAGAAAGATATACGTAATGACAGTCATTACGTATATCGTTCTAGAAAGTTCTCTACTCAAATATGATTACCTGAAAACTACGGAAAAATCAATACTGCCATCTATTGTAGAATAGCGAAACTATTGAGATCTTAAGTTTCACTATTGTACAAATAGATGAGTCTATTTTGAATAGACTACAAAAGGACGTAAATACTCTTTTTTTGTAGTAAAATAAAATTTGTTGTAACGCAGTTTGGTATATTTTTAAATGTTCTGTTTGTGTGTTTCGGATTATTGTTGTTTAAAATGAAAACGACCAATGAAACAATGTTTGCATTAGTAGTTTATATGCAATAATGCTTATTTTATGTGTGAGTATGGCGATCGCGGTCCTGATACAAATGTTTGTACTTGCCAATGTGCCGCCGCCACTTGCCGCTTGCTCTATGTTCCATGATTTTTTATGTCTGATAAAAATGAAATTTTGATTTTTTTATTAAGTACGTAAATCCAGCATACTATCGATTCTCAACAGCCTCTAAAAATTTGGGCGGACCATGTATAGAGGTTGTTTTTTTAAGTAATCTCTGGAAATTCTTTCACAAGTAGAAAACAATAATATTAATTATGAGTGAAAAGAGCTACATTTTATTCCGAATTTCCCGCTGGAAAACACAAACTTACTAACTATTAAATATAATTGCTATTTACATGCTTTCTGCTATTAGAAACACATAATGTCGAAATTTGGCACCATGATAAACGAACAACAAAGCTTCAAAAAATAATTGTATACTCGATCATAAATTATATTTGCAAACAATTTTTAGTTAATACAATAAGTCAAAATAGGATTCAATCTATATTATATATCAAAAATAAAACTATAAATCTTTAATTTATAAATAAATCTGTCGATAAATCTGTCGAATAAACGAAATATGTCCCTTTAAATGCAAATAAACAGATAGAAATGCTTAATTAGGAATGTCAATAAAAAGGTATTAAAAATTTCACAAATTACATGTTGTTAAATTTCACAATTACATTTTTAGAACGAAGTTGTTTATGAGGCGTTGCCGAAGGGTACCCTAGCCGGCAAAAAATGTCCGTAACGTTAAAAAAATCGTAAGATTTTTATGTATAGTCTATATATGATGGCTATACAGTGTCTAATGTATAGTCTACGTGATAACTGTTATTATTATTGCAGTTTGCTATTGTTACTATTTATTTTAAATCAATATAAATAAAATAAAGGTGATAATTTTGTAGTTTTTTGATTTTTATCAAAAAAAATCATAATGAAAATGTGTACTTGAATAATTATTTTCTTATTACCTCGAATAGAACTTGAAATTAATATTTTTATATTAAAGAACTTCTTTCCTATCTTGTATCCCACGACACCATACGGCTTTTTTAATTACATTTCACAAAATTCCACAATACATTCAAATTGTGTCAAGTTTCGTGATAAATATTTGTTAAATAACTCGCGGAATTCAATTTTGAGTGCTGCTCTCGTGTTTGGGAAAACTTTACATCAGTAAGACTAAAGCTAGAACCGTTAGTGTAGGGTTAAATATGAAGCTAGTTTTAAAAGAGCTGGACATCATAGCCATTTAAAATTATAGCCTCATTTTAAATTCGTTAATTTAATTTATAGTATACAATTCACTGATAGTCGTTTGGCATTCTATGCTGTGAACAAATATCAAGTTTTTTTGACACAAAACTAAGGAACACAAATTTTTATAAATAAAGATAAGTTCACCCATTGTACGTTAATTTGTATCAAATTATACGTTGTTAAATAATTTACTTTTGATGTGAAGGCTACATCGGCCTTGTTAGCTCATTCAGCTCATATTATGAGATAATGGATTAGATCCTCAGATCAAGCAAATGTTGAAGTATTTCTCGGAGTATCATCTACAAGCTAAACTTAAATAACTAAAATCGACTACAAAAATTATTACCCCTATTTTTTGTGTCATCTGAAAAAAAAATTAGCAGTGGCACCATAAGAATCGGTAAATAAATAAAGCAAAGATTCACCCATATATAATATAGACCATTGATTTTTTACTTTTCACGGTTCTGTCATAATCGAGTAATAAAGAAGACTAGATTAGGTTGAGACAAAGCAAAAGACATATCAGAGAAGTCACAAAATAAAATAGTGAGATAATTTTATCTATACGTGACACATACATAAACAAAAAACAAACCGAAACCGAACCGATTGATTATAGTTTATTTCAAAAGAAAAGAATTGTGACACAAACAAAAAAATCGAAACCGAACCGATTGATTATAGTGTATTTCAAACGAGAAGAATTTAGATCACATACATAAACAAAAAACAAACCGAAACCGAACCGATTGTTTATAGTTTTTTCAAAAGAAAAGAATTGTGACACATACATAAACAAAAAAACGAAACCGAACCGATGATTATAGTTTATTTCAAAAGAAAAGAATTATGACATATACATAAACAAAAAACAAACCGAAACCGAACCGAACGATTAAAGTTTATTTCAAAAGAAAAGAAATGTGACACAAACAAAAAAATCCGAAACCGAACCGATCGATTATAGTTTATTTCCAAAGAAAAGAATTGTGAAAAATACCATATGTTAATATATTCTACTATTGGCATTGTTCAAGAAATTATTAATTTTTAAGGTAAGAAAATCACACAACAACACAAAGTATTTTTGTGGACTAGTAAAAGCCGTTAAAAATTAATCTGATTGTGTCAACGGTATTTGTGTATTTTTTAAATAAAGAATAATTTAAAAAAGGAATTTGATTATGCCATATTAACCTTTAACAAATTTCATACAAAAACATACATTTTTATGCATATTTTTTACACCATTTTTATAGAAAATATGTGTTGGCTCATGCATATTTTCTATGCAAAATGGTTTTGATATTTCACATCTGAAAGACTCAATTTCTTTACTTATAACGTCCATCAGTATCACATATATTGGATGATAATCTAATGCATGTCTTAGATAATTGTATATCTTTATCTCATCCTTAATAAGATGAAAAGAATGAGATGAAACATGAAAACTCATCATCATTATAGCATGCGATTAAGTCTCTGGAGCACTCATTAGCATGGCATGTCGTATCAAAAGTATCATACACGACTCTACAGCACCGAATGACATGAATTAACAGGAATATATTTCACCGTGTCGTACAGTATTATATGTGTGCTATAAAACTTATAAACATGGTATAAGTTTTTAATATTCAACCATGACATATTAAGTTAAATATTCTACACTAGCCCAATATTTCAAACCCTAGATTCCATCCCACCCCTATTAACTAATTCACATACATAATCTCGCCTTTAACTATGTGCTGTTTTTAGATTTGTCGTCGAGTGTATCCAGGGTGTCCTGAAATTGAAATGAACTAAATCATTATACATATTATATATTACTGTATGTTTTATCTTATTGTAAAAATAATGATAATAATAATGATTCTATTTTTATACAATAAAAATGATTCTATTTTTATATAATAAAAATAATTATATTTCTTCTTCCCAAAGGAAAACGTAAGACCTAATTACAAAACGTAAAACAATTACGAGTATTAGACTTATATTTATATCGTATTAAAAGCACTTGTACTGTTTTACTTGACTTTTTATTTATTAAAACCAACCTGTTTCGCGTTTTAACGCATCATCAGGGCAAAAGTTATTATTGTTTAGTACAATTGACAATTTGACAATTAACAATATAATATACTGAAGGTAGTATGAACATTTTAAATTTAAAATTATATTTCACAATATAACACCGATATACGATATACCCACACATCATAATTACCCTTTTAAGCAGGGAGAATTATAAATAGTAATTTATTAATTCAATAGTATGTCGATGTCAATAGTGCAAAGTAATAGCACAATTAGATTGATTAATATGTAAAAATGTCATATAGATTCTAATGTCAATTAAAATAAATGTCGTGATACATTTCCCATATAAGATTAATATAAAGTAATTATTCAAAATTCTAGTGTTAAATTATCATTATTAAATGTCAATTATACGTAATTATTAATTCAAATTATATAAAGAATAAAATAATAACAATAATAAAAACAAAAACATAATAATAAAAAATAAAAGCAGTAACTTATACATTAATCATTAAAAATATTCAGTAAAGGAGATACGTTTAGTTCTCTGCGGTCATTTAGTAGTTGGGTCTGATGTTTAAGTCTATTTATTTCCAATGCCTCTAAAGCATCAAGTTTCTTCCCTTTATCACATATGTGTATAGTTTTTATATCCCTTGTAACATCAAAGTCATGGCCTTCAGTAATAAGGTGTTGTGCGAATGCAGAATCTCCTTTTTTCAATCGCCAGCCCCTGTCATGTTCCTTAATTCTGGCTGCAAAAGATCTGCCTGTTTGTCCTATGTGGGTGGCATCACAGTCACTGCATTTTAATTGGTAAACTCCACTTTTGGCCATTTGTGGGATTTTTTGTTAATTATTAAACAGTAATTTTTTAAGAGAATTTTGTGTGTAGAAAGCTGGCTTATAGTCTTTAATTAATCTTGCGCAGGTATGTGAAATTCTACCTAAAAATGGTATCCTCATAAACTTTTTCTCTTTTTTGTCATTGCATTTGCTGTGGCCAGAGTATATGGAGGGAAGTACAAGATTTTTCCGCTTCTTTTTAATTAAGGCATCAATCATTTGGGACTTGTGGCCATTGTTCACCGCGATTGCTTTGATAGTTTTTAATTCTTGTTGAAAATTATTGTTTGACAATGGTACTGTCAGCAATCTTTGGACCATCGCATGAAATGCTGCATATTTATGGTTGGGTGGATGTTTAGAGTCCGCTGGTATGATGTTGTCCGTGTATGTATCTTTTCTGTAAATATTGAAATGGTGCCTTTATTCTTCTATTTTAATAGTTAAATCTAGAAAGTGTATTTCTTTATCACCGATTTCCATTGTAAATTGAATCCGAGGGTCATATGAATTTAAAAGGTCAAGAAATTTAATAAGTTCTTGTTTTTGCCCCGTCCATAAGCACAAAACATCGTCAACGTACCTATACCAGTATCTGATATGCTTTTTTGACAACTCCTCGCCAAGTATCTGTACTTCAATACTATCCATATAAATATCAGCACACAACGGTGATAGTGGACTTCCCATCGCTAGACCCCCTACTTGCTTGTAAATTTTATCGTCGTATATAAAATAGTTTTGATCTAGGCACACTTCAAATATATGATTAAGATCAATTATTTTTTGTGGTTCCACTTTTACTTTTTCCAAAATATTTTGAACCGCACATTTGCAACCCTCAATTGGTACACTCGGAAAAAGATTTTTAATGTCAAATGAGACCAAAATTCCATCATTTGGTATTTCAATATCTTTAATTTTATTTATTAAATCCAAACTATTTTTTATTGTATGTTGTGGCTTAAATTTAGTAAGTTTTTTAAAAATACTATTTGTTGTTAATGCTAACTTATAAGTTGGAGCCGCCGTATAAGATACAACCGGCGGAATAGGATTTCCAGGTTTGTGTAACTTATAGTATCCATGAAGCCGAGGTATTTGAGGGTTCATAACCTTATATTTGAAAATATCACTAGGTTGAAAAATACTGTTTGCTGATCGAATCGCATTTTTTACTATGTCGTTATATTTCAGTGTGGGGTCTTGTCTTAATATCTCAAATGACCCTTCTTGTAAAAAATTATTGATTTTCTCGTTGTAATCATTTTTAGTTGCAACCACTAACGTTTTACCTTTGTCGGCTTTTGTTATGATCAAGTTGTTCTCTTTTATTTTATTTTTACTTGATTTTAATGTTTTCACTTGTTTCGTTTGAAATTTGCTTCTATTATTATTTTTGTTTGTTTCTGATTCCTTTTTTATCTGTTTTGAAATTATATGTTTCGGGTTTTAATAAATAAAAAGTCAAGTAAAACAGTACAGGTGCTTTTAATACGATATAAATATAAGTTAACATGGAGTTTTACCAAGTGCCGACGATATTCAGTGTTCAAAGTACGAGTATTAGACTTTTTTTGTAATCCAATTTTTTGTGAGAAACTAACGCCTAATTTAAGTACAATGTAGTTGAATAGGTCAACAGGTCCCCCTAACGAAAATCGGTCCATATAATAATATATGAACTTCCTTAGGTCTATGTATATCCTTAACTACAAAAAAAATTGTGCCTTTTACAAGTGTGCTAAGTAAATACAGAATTATGTTGATTTTTTTATCTATTAATATTTATGATATTAATATACATATTAATCTACATTAATATTATAAATGCGTGAGTTTAAATGTTTTGATGGACGGATATGGTTACTCAATCACGCAAAAACTACTGCACGGATTTGAATAAAATTTGGCACACAGGTAGATGATGACCTGGAATAGAACATAGGCTACTTTTTATCCCGAAAAAATAAGGTGATCCTCTGGAGTCACCAAAAACTTTCATAATGCAGCGGGCTGCATGCTGCACCTAGTAAAGTATAAATTATACAAAATTTATCAATCAACCTGTATATTATCTCTATGGTATTAACACCCCCATGTTTCTAATGTGCACAAAAAGCTATAGTTATGGGTTTTTACAAACAAATAACGATTGTTATCAGGTCGGTAAAATGCGGCATTTAGGACCACCTTCCAACACACCAACCAACAATTCAGACGAACTGGTGAATCATCGTAAACCAGTGTCTACTGATGTGCGGATCACTCTTCCTACTCCGCATACCTAAAAAGAAAAAAGGGCAAACTAGGAGGAAGCTCACCTGATGTTAAGTGATCACCACCGCCCTTGGACGGCCACAGCACCATATTTCTTGCAGCTCCGTTGCCAGCCTTTTAAGAATGAGCAAGCCCATTTCTTGGAGATCCCTAAGTCGTATCCATTCGGAAACACCTCCGCCGGTATTGATTCCACAGAGTAGTTGTGGTTGGCAAAAAGTGCCTAGATATTGTACGATTGTAGGTTTCCAGACATCGAGGTGATGAGGGTGGAACTTTCCATTTTGATGTCCGATGATGAAAATCAACGGCAGGAATCAAAACGAACAGTTCGACGGAACTAGAATTAAATGTAGTTTAGTAGAAAATATACCTCAACAAGTTTTGTGTTCGCCAGATGACCGTTCCTTACGGATTCCTTAAGGGTATCTTCCTCATCAGAAGGCACGTCGTAAAATTCTTCACTGTCCATATCAATGTCTGTACCTGGAGAATATTTCAATGAAGCGTTAGGCGTATAATTTAAAGTATCTTCACGCCCATATCATCGAAGACGTAGGCCGAGGTGTGCACCCACGATTAACCGAAGATACTTAATCCCATAATGAGATAGGTGGCCAGCCTATCGCCAACCTAGCACCTTTTCTAATCCCGGGGGACTTTGTTTTAATCAGAAAACTGAAAAACACATTTTTGATTTTTCTCGACTCGGGAATCGAATCCGTGACCATGTGTGGTCAACGCCGACACCGGACCACTATATCACAGAGGCGTATAATTTAAACACGGTTACATTGAAACAACCTACTCCCAAGGTCACAAAGAGATCTGCAACAACTTAAAAAGAAGAAAAGTGTTTGGGGTTCTTACAGTAAGTACTACAAGAATCAATTGGCACGTGACCAAAATAATGGCCCTAATTCACATAAAAAAAGGCAATCGGGTCGAAGTGTTTAAGACTGTTACTCATTTTCTTACATATACCCCCCATGTTGGTCCCGCGCTCCTTTGTAGAACAGGCCAGCTGCCAGTCCGCCAGGCAGGTCGTAAAAGGCGACTGATTGGCTGCGCGAGTCACTACCATCGTGGCTACAAGGTGGTAGGGTTCTGCATTGTCTCGCCCGCGTCTGGTACCACCTCCTTACCTATTCTTGCCGCAATACCGTCAGTGCTTGTCTCTGTCGTGTTCCGGTTTGAAGGGTAAGGTAGCCGGTTAACTCATGCACGTGGCATTAGACCTCACCACAAGATAGCAACGCACCATTAACATTTTTGGTATCTATAGGCGATGGTTGACTCTTTCCATCAGGAGACCCATCTGCTTGTTTGCTATCTTATAACATAAAAAAAGATGTATTATTATGATATAAAAAATATTATGATATAAAAAATATACTATGCCGCGTATATTTCTGACAGACAGCTGTAGTTGTTCGTTGTGATTCAAAAAAAAAAACCTATTGCTGAAATTTCAATAAATTTATCTTAAAATATGCTAAAATTTATAAAAAAGTGGTGTTAGAGGTTAAACAAAGGTTTTTTTTTTATGAAAGAAAAACAATCTAGCGCCTCGATCATTCCATTTGAAGGAGTAAATAATTTCATATCCACGCCCTCATACACATTTTCTTAAGCAGGTTGTAAACGTTCAAACATGTTTGTCAAACTTTACTTTTTGTTTGTACGTTTTTATCAAACATCAGCGCACACGTACCAACAAGTTTGTAAAACACAATTTCACTTTCGAAGCAGTTTTCGACATGAAGTGACGCTCCGACGCTCAGATGAGTAACAACTAGCATGTCTCAGCGGCGGTCGCGCGAAAATGGCGAGTTTGTTTGACAAACATTACTGTACACCTTCAAACACATATGACAAACACGCTGTCAATCAAATCTTTCAAACATATAGCCAAACAAACACGTCAAACATGACCGTAGACTATCAAATAATTTGCCAAACACGCCAAATTGTTTGAGCGTTTACAGCCTGCTTTAGTTATTATGCCACGTCGTAGCACGATGAAACGTTGTATCAGGTTTATGTGTATGAGTCTTAAGCGCTTTGACTTGGATGACGTTTTGTTACGTAAATTCGGTGGCTGGTGTTGTTAGTACAGATACAGACCTAGGTTGATACATACACTAACATTACAAATGCAAAATATTTTGATATATACAGGCGTTTATTTTACGGAAATCCATTATTTAATGCAATTTCCGTGAACTTTTACGTGTACCCTTGCGATGTCACTAAAAAAGAAAACATAAGCGGTGTGAGAAATGGAAAAAACTCACAGTAGGCCTGAAAAATAATGAAGATCCCAGCTATTTGAATGTGATTGAGTATATTGTGTGCTTTTGAGCTTGCTACCATGTCGTGTAGTTTGGTGGACGAGAGTGGATATAACTATGCCGCTGGAGTCTTCATTATTTATCAGGCCTATAGTGAGCTTATTCAATTTCTTACACCGCTCTTTTAAGTTTTACCTTTCAGTGGCATCGCAAGGGTTCGCAAGTTCACGGAAATTTGCAAAATAACTAGTTTTCTTCTTTTAATAGAGTCGAAAGTTTGTCTTACGTTTTCTGTAAACTGATGTTGATGAAATTGGGAAGTCAGATGAAAAGACTAAAACAAAATCTTACCAATTAGTGACTGGCAATCAGTAAAATACTCCGAGTCGGTGGCATCACCAGCGGGGGGCACTTCTCGCTTGACGCGAGGCTTGGGTCGCGGCCGCCGCATGTTTCTAGAAACGTGTATCACTTTTAGCAGATATAAGAACATGCACAGGAGTACCCACAGTAAGGCAAGACGGAGCATGGCCCTCTGGTCACCAAATAGAAGTAAAAATTTAATTTTAGTATTGAACAAAATTATTAATTTGTTATAAAAGAATTTTATGAGTTTGACCACTATGTGTGTGTCTGTGTGGACTGTAGCTCTTAAACAAGTGAACTAATTCGAAAAAATAAAAATTTCTGCCCAAGATAACACAGCAATTAAATTAATAATAATTCTACCACATATTTTTTTAATGATAACTTCATTGGCCGCGTTAGACGATTTCTAGCAAGAGAAATTATTATTATTATTAAAATGAAATCAATGGACAATGGGGTTAGGGTTCAAATCTTAATGCGATAATATTTTTTTTAAATAAACATTTTACTGACGTTTTCAAAGTGCAATATCATAATAATAATATCAGTGGACAAATTACACAAATTGATGTTACCCAAAAATAACCAAATAATTCGCTTATGATTTGTATATTAGTCAAATACATTAATACATAGAAATACATACAATTTGACAAGTAAAAGATTGTATTGAAAAACACGACAGTTACGTCATAAGTAAATAATAAAAATATTACAAAAAGAGAATATGGCTACTATGCGTTCCAAATAAGAATAGAACTGCGCTTGTTATCAACTTCATACCACAACTATGAAATTAGTAATGTCAGCAAAATATTTGTTCAAAAAATATTGCTGATTAATTGAAGAACAAATAACGTTTTAATAACACTATTATCATCAATAAAAAATAGTTAAAAACATCAGTCTAGCTGTTAGTAGTTTATATATATAAAAAAAGTAGTGTTAATTACACCACTTATAAGTCAAAAACCAGGGGGTCAATTTTGTTGCGATTTTTGTGGGTTTGCAGAATAGACCAACTGCCGTTCTGCCAGGCAGGTCGTAAAAGGCGACCGATTCGCTATGTGAGTCACTACCATCGTGGCTACTAGGTGGTAGAGTACTGTCTCGCCCGGGTCTGGTACCACCGCCTTACCTATTCCTGCCGCAATAGCGTCAATGCTTGTCACTGTCGTGTTCCGGTTTGGAGGGTAAGGTAGCCGGTAAACTAATGCATGTGGTACTAGACCTCTCCACAAGATAGCAACGCACCATTAACATCTTTGGTGTCTATAGGCGATGGTTGACTCTTGCCATCAGGAGACCCATCTGCTTGTTTGCTATCTTATGATATAAAAAAAGGTATGATTACCGCATGATGTACTAACGAGTCTAGTCGCGAGTTTGGTAAATCTCTCTTTGTAAACATGACTTCTATGCACTATGCGCCAGTATCCGTATTGAACATTTTTATTGTAAAATTAGGTAAAAATGTTACTATTTTTTTGCATATTCGGTATCAAAATCAAATACTGAACCCTCCCCTTCTTCAGTATACATATTTTACCGGTACCAACCTATATAATATAAATACTGAAATAATTTTAATAAACACCCAAATCCAAAAATACAAACATCTGTACTTGTCACTGTAGGAATTCAAACCCGAACCTATTAGACGTGGCCATGTTTGTTATTTTTCATCAACGATGCTCATCGTTGTTTCATTAACGTCACCCGTTGTCAACAACATTGTTTCTGACAACAGAGTTAGACATCCAACCAGTGTACTGGCTGAAGAACATGAAACATGTTGATAGGTTTGCGTGTTCATAATCATGAAACTATCGTACTTCAAAGTAAAAACATTTATGAGAATAAATGAGAGTTGATGTAAATAGACAAAATTAAAAAACATGAAGTTTTTTATTTAGTTAGTTAAAAATTTGCATTTGCATTTAAAAAGATGATTGTCTATTCAAGCCAGAGATTCAAGCACGCAGTTTAGTTGCCACTTAGAGTTTGTATCATTGCATGCATCCATCTTTTATTCATGCTATGATTGACATCAGTTGTTGTCGGTTACGGTCGGCATTATTCAATACCGGTTAATATTCCCATCCATTGTTTAACATTTGAGCATCGGATGCCACCACCATATACCAGTAACAACATTGTTGGCTAGCAACATTTTATTAAAAACGTTGCCACCTCTACCCATTATTATTGGTTTATTGCTATCTGTGTGGCTACGTAATATAGCAAGTAAACTTATGAAAGTGTTTCCTGCCACTCAAACTGGAACACGACAGTGACAAACATAGAAGCAATTGCGACAGGAATATGTAAGGCGGTGGTACCGAAATTGGGCGAGATGTTACGGAACACATTTTAACAATCATTCATCTTTTACGAACTGCCTTGAAAAACGATAGATAGCCTATTCTTCAAAGGAGGTACGGACCAACACCAGAAATACTAGCTAATAACGAACCATTCGCTAACATGTTTAGAGTGTCTTTAGGTGAACACTAAGAAAAACTTAACGTTTTTTATATCATTTAGATAGCAAACAAGCAGATGGTCATTCAGATGGGAAGAGTTACCATCACCCATTGACACCAAGGAGGTTAATGGTGCGTTGCTATCCTTCCTAACTGGAACACTATTGCGACAGGAATAGAGAGGCGGTGGTACTAAACACGAATAGTGCATTGCAGAACTCTACCAGCTCATTAGTTGTTACCATGTTATTAGCCATTAGCCTTCTTTCACCTTTTACCAGACTTGGCTAGCAGTAAAGCAAATGATATATTCTTCAAAAGTGAAGTGAGTGGATTGACCCTGGGTAAATACCGTTCTCGTTGTATGCATGGTACAATCCATACTAATATTATAAATGCGAAATAAATGGCTGTCTGTCTGTCTCTTCTTCACCACTAAATCACTGACTAAACCTTAAGTGAAATAAATAATAAACTTTGAATGAAATATAACACAAAGATAGTTAGAGACCCGAAAAAGGACGTAGGATAGTTTTTACCTCAGAAATCCCACGGGAACATGAACCTAGGACTGTCTGTCCTTTAAACCATTCCTTCCACGCAAACATAGTTGCGGGCAAAGCCAGTAAACAATATAATCGACATAGTCAATATCTCTTCTCTCAAACACATCTCATGTATCCTATCCTAATCAGGCTAGTATATTTAAAAACAATAAAATCAGTTATTTGTCACTTGATAATGTTATCAATTGATAACAGTAATCAGAAAACATTGTGAGGAAATCTATTGGATTGAGTTTTTTATCTTTCAAAATATGTATTTGAATCTGATCAGAATATGCATCCATATAGATGAATAAAATTGATGTGTCTGTTTGCAATGTCAAAATAACATCTTTTTAATAAGTACATTTATGTATGCAATTATACCATAAAATTGGGGTGAAATCAGTAACTTCCTTTAGTGGGAAGTTATAAATATATTTAGTGTGGTAAAAAAATATATAAAAAAGATAAAGTTGGTAAAGCAAATAGTATATTTATTAATTTTAACATGTAACCAGCAGTAGCAAGGTCACTTTCACTAGCTTGCATAAATACTTTGTAATCTTTACTAATATTATAAACTAGCTGTGCCCGCGACTTCGTCCAGGTCAAAAAATTTCTAAAATAAAAGTAGCCTAAGTTACTCCCTATTACATCAGCTATCTGCTAGTGAAGTCCCGTCAAAATCAGTCTAGCCGTTTTAGAGATTAGCCCGAACAAAAAGCCAGACAAACGGACAAAGAAAAATTGTAAAAAATGTTATTTTGGTATATGTACTGTATATGTATGTATAAATCCATATGCATTTAGTAAAAAACGGTTATTTTAATATTACAAACAGACACTCCAATTTCATTTATTTTATAGATTTGAAAGTTTATCTATTACGCTTTCACAGCTATACCGCCAAACTGATTTTAATGAAATTTGGCATGAAGTTAGTTAACGGTTGGAGGTTGGAGGTCAAACAAAAAAGCCTTTTTTTGTTCAAAGATAACCCCCTAAATCACTGAAATAGGATATGAAATGAAACTACATCAGTAACATGGTTATCTACTGGTAGGAGAAGGTGCAAAGATTAGCTAGTAATAAAATGTACTTAAAACTTGAAACATCCTTTGCTGTATATCTAAGTTATAATAAATTTTTACTTACGCTTCCTTTTGTAATTCCCTTATAGATTCTAATTCTGACCTCATAGATGCCAATTGCATGTCTAACCTAGCAACTTCTCGTACTAAAAAAAAATAACAAAACATTTAAAAAACATTATTACAACAGTATATAATATATAATGCTGTGTTGATCCTGGGCTCCTTGAAGAATAGGCCAACTGCCGTTCTGCCAGGCAGGTCGTAAAAGGCGACCGATTGGCTATGTGAGTCACTACCATTGTGGCTTCTAGATGGTAAAGTTTTGCATTGTCTCGCCTGGGCCTATTACCATCGCCTTACCTATTCCTACTGCAATAGCGTCAGTGCTTGTCAATGTTGTGTTCCGGTTTGGAAGATAAGGTAGCCGATAAACTTATGCACGTGGCATTAGACCTCACCACAAGATATAACACACCATTAACACCTTTGGTGTCTATATCTGCTTGTTTGCTATTTTATGATATAAAAAAATAGTAGTTTTAGAAATAACTGATAGAATGTATATAAATATTCACGGGACAAATTACACTTTCAGATCTAACCCCAGTGTAAGCAACTTATTTGCTTGTATTATGGGTGTTAGTCAATGATACTAATACATAGAAATACATATATAAATATACATTTAATAAGCACCCTAACCCAGAAATACAAACATTTATGCTCATCACACAAATGCTTCTGATGCTAAGTTCAGTGATAGTACAGTGAGTGACTAGTGTTAATCAGAGTATTTGAGTATAACGTTGTGTTGTTTTGTGCATCTGTATTATAAATACACAGATTTAATATAAGTGGTGTTTTCTTACAATTACAAGCCCGAAGTACGAAACACTATTAAATGGAATGGAAATAAAATAATTTAGACAGTGGTATCAAATAAAGGTGAGACAATGGGTGTAGTCCTGACAAATTTCTAAACTCAGAGTTCTAACAAGATTGACAGAATGCTTAACTAAGATTTTGCCTTGACATGCTACATATACTAAGACTTACTGATATTGTATAATTCTGACAGATTATTAATTATGGTTTAACCCATTTTATAAAGCCGTGTTAGTGTGTAAACAGTGGTAAGAATTCAATATCACTAACAAATTTTGATCTGAACTAAAGTATAATTATTATAACAAGCATTTAAAAATTAAATACCTAGCATGGCTCTTCTTTTCTCTGCATATATCTGTTCATAAATAAATACTCCAGCAGCACCAACTAGACCCACGATCGCTGCACCCATCATTAAACGTGGTGACATGTAGCTATTCATTATGCAGAGGATATGTACCTACCTATGTCCACTATATCAAATTTATATTGGTCAGATAAAAACTAAAAGTTTGTAAATGATAAAATTTTAAATCACATTAATAATAACCATTTGATTGCAATTATAATAATAAATATGATAAACCAAAAATAAACCAATTTATAAAAGCCTCCGAGAAAAAGTTGATCGGACGGATCAACTTGTTTTTGATCAACAATCCCCTTACGTGATTACAGTTTGCACCGAAATCAAAAATTAGTTATTATAAAACGTAATTGAAAATCCTAATTAACACAAATACACGTATCAAGGTTTTTTAATTATAATTTCTCTTTGATTTGCCATAAGAAACTTTCAAATTCACTACAAGCGCAACACGAACACAAACGAATTGAATTGTCAGTTGTCAAACGATTGCCAAAGAATATATATAAACTACGTTTTAAGAGACGGGTGTTCCACAGAAAAAACAATGCATGGCATTACATGCTCGATCAATACCAATATAACAAGATGAAACTATTACTGTTACTCAAGGAAGTTATATTCTACCCGGAATGCTTACACGTACTTCAAAATCGTTCCGAAGAGTACCACGACATGAGTGGAGTGTGTCTCTTTCTACTAAATAAAGCGCCAATCGCCATATATAAGTGTGGCCATGTTGTAGTTTGCAAATTACTACTAAGTGATTCTACTAATTTGAGAAACAGTTTTTTCATTGCATAAGTAATTACGTAATAATTAAAATAAGCACATTTTAGAACTCACTATGTTAATTACAATACATTTAATGCTAATTTATTTATCGACGTGTATGAATAAAAAGGAATTAACGATTACCGAATATATAAAAATCTACCATTTAGGTAGTTTTATTTACACTGGCAATTGTAAGAAAGGGACAACATCCACTCTTGTCGTTGTCTTATTCAGAACGTTTTTCCCCTCTGTTAAGTAAGAAACAAATGTCAACTTTATTTGTTACGAAATAAAGTACATTTTTATTTTTCAAATATTGCTTCGTAGTAATTCCAGTTATCGTATATAAGTTCCTTGCTGTTACTGAATAAGCAATACTGCCAACATAGTAAAAATTTGGGTTCTTGCGGAATATATCGATATTCCTTATTCTATCGATAACCAATTTAACTGTTAATTTCTTTGGCTGTAGTAAAATAAAACAATAACATTTATTAGATTTTTAATAAATTATAGTATAGCCACACAATATTTTGCTTAATACACGTGAAAATATGGTAATAAGAAGAAATAGAGTTATTAAAAAAAAACAATGATATGAAATATCAAAGTTATTTAAGAACCGTACTAAGGTTTTTCAAACGATCTCTTTAATTGAAATCAGGTCTTTCAACTTTCAAGATAATTTATGCATGTTTTAATAGACAATGATAAAAGGTAAAATGAGAATTCAGAATATATTTTACCTACAGAGTAAGAAACAAAACGAAGGACTTTTAATTTCATCGAATCGATTAATGTTAGACACCTATCTTATATCTTTTATAATAACTTTATAACACCTATATTCTACAAAAAATATTCTTTCTTCTCACTTTTTATATGATTAGCTGTGAGTATTACAATCAAAGCTTCATATACAATAAGGCTTAACAGTAGGCGGTAGTGCTTAGCATAGTTTTCACGCTGGTCACCTTTTATCTGTAAGAAAGAAATGTGTATTATTACAAAATCAGTGTAAATTTGGCAAAACACAGATTTTCGTTATCAATTTAAATGTTTATTTGCGCAGATAGTAATGATTTTTTTTGCACCAATAGCAAACAAGCGAGTGATTTTCTTAGTGGAAAGAGACAACCATCACCTATAAGCACTAAAGATGTTAGTGTTGCATTGCTATCCGTGTGGCGAGATGTTCATACTTCATAATAGGTAATAAGACGGTGGCTCTCTAACTCGGGGAGATGTTGTAGAACTCTACTATCCCCGTGTTAGTCCAGGCTAATTTTGAAGAATAGACCAACTGGCGTTCTACTAGGTAAGTCGCAAAAGGCAACCGATTAACTCTACGTATCGCTACCATGGTAACAACTAATTTTTAAAGTTATGGAACGCCTTGCCCGGATATTTGCTACCATTTCCTTATCTATTCCTACCGCAATAGCGTCAATGCATGTTGTTGTCGTATTCCAGTTTGGAGGATAAGGTATCCGGTACATATACACACGTGGCATTGCTATCTTACCACACGGATAACAACGCATCATTAATATCTTTGATATTTATAGACGATGGTTTCTCTTTCCAACAGGAGAGCCATCTGCTTGCTTGCTATTTTGATATTAAATAAATCTAGTATTTCTGATGGTATAGATGTTGTTAGCCAACCGTTTGCCTTTTACGAACAACCTGGCAAAATTGCAAATAGTTTTATACTCAAAAGGAGCTTCAATTAATACGGGGAATAAGGAGAGAGAAAAGCAAATTTGTCTGGATAATGATTGATATACAAATTTCGATTTTTGCTACCCATATAGGATTTGATATGAAAATTTACATATATATGACTTTCATAAATTAAGTTGCTATTTTGGCAATTACTCAATACTAAATACTAATACATCTGAACAGTAAAGTGTTTACCAGCAATATACTATTTCGATTATGGACTTAAAGTAATACAAAAACCTAACCATTTTGTATAGTGTTGTGGTGGTATGTTGATGATGTTGAAAAAAATCCTATAGGAGTGATAGCATATTTTTACAACTGTATTTCTTTACATTTTTGAAAGGCTTTCCTTTTTGAAATCCTTTGCACATACAAACTTCAAATGATGCAACTTCATAATTTTTATAAAATCTGTCCTTCTTCTCTGTAACCTCGATCCCTATACATTAAAAAATTTATTTTAAATTATAATCAAAACCAATAAGAATTGCACAGGTGAATATTTGTCAGTAAATACTATCTACTGACGAAATCTATAAATATTACTAACTAATATTATTTTAAATTTCATTACATGTTAATGAAAGTTGTCTAAATAATTTATTATCTTGATCTTGAGAATTAATATCATTAGTATTTTACGCAGGTATGTGCTGAAATTTTTAAGTAAAAAATAGATTTTTTTTGATTAAAACAGCAATATTATTGCTTCTAATACACAAATAAGATTTAAACACCAAAATATTTTTTTGTAATATAAAAAGAATTTTATCGATAATTGAATTGTTGTAATATGCACTGCACTACTACTCTGCTGTTTATTAAAATCATTTAGATTTTTTGTTAAATACTTTATAATTACATTATACATAATTAGGAAAATGATAAAATAATAAATTTAGCGCTTACCGTTTTTAGTTTCATAGATATTTGGCAATAAATACATTCACTTTGTTTCACCCAGTTGGCCAGTTTTTAGACAACATATTTAGCGAATTGTATTAATCATTTTACTTTTCTTTTAATACATAGCACATTTTAACGTTTTAAAAACAAAATATATTTAAAATCGTTGTAAGTTAGATATTATATTTATAATTATACAATAAAATCACTTTAAAAAATGGCGGGATGTTACAACTTCTGAAACGACAGATAAAATAATAATTGACATCTAGTGGGTCATGGCGCTGATATAATCAGTTTAACTTTAAAAGCTTTTACGCTAGTAGAAGATCTAGATTTTTGCGTGCTTCGTAACATGTACGGGTTATATACAACCATTAAAAAGACGACAATGCCCGTACATTTTGGGTTTTCCAAATGACTTGCGCCCAAGGAAGTTACATTCTACCCGGAATGCTTACACGCGCTTCAAAATCGTTCCGAAGAGTACCACGACATGAGTGGAGTGTGTCTCTTTCTACTAAATAAAGCGCCAATCGCCATATATAAGTGTGGCCATGCGTAGTTTGCAAATTACTACTAAGTAATTCTACTAATTTCAGAAACAGTTTTTGCATTGCGTAAGTAATTACGTAATAACTAAAATAAGCACATTTTTGAACTCACTATGTTAATTACAATACATTTTATGCTAATGTATCTATCGACGTGTATGAATAAAAGGGATTTAACGATTAACGGATATATAAAAATCTACCATCCGAAAGTTTTATTTACACTGGCAATTGCAAGAAAGGGACAACATCCACTCATGTCATTGTCTTGCTCAGAACGTTTTCCCCTCTGTTATGTAATAAACAAATGTCAACTTTATTAAGAACGAAATAAAGTACATTTTTATTTTTCAAATATTACTTCGTAGCAATTCCAGTTATCGTATATAAGTTCCTTGCTTGCGCCAGACTGACGATTGCCAAAGTCGAAATCAAAATTGTCTTTTTGTTTGACGCTAGCGTGATTACTTTTAGTAGATTTGTACTTTTTTAGTAGATTTGACGCAAATGAGGCGTTTATCTAGTAGGATAAAATGTCTCAATAGAATTTAGTAGAAATAGGAAAGAAATCGGTAGGTGTTATTTTAATTCGCTATCAAAGAATATTAGGCTCTAAACTAAGCATTCATGTCCAAAAAAAATTAATTTTGCATTTGGCAGCTCACGCAAGTGATTTGGGGGATTTCTCTACAACTGAATGAACGTTATTGTTGTCATAGCAAATGGAACTTTATTTTCTAACAAATATAATAAAATAAAGACTATTTTATAAAATAGGTTTTTCAACATGATCATTTTTAACTTGCTCCTATAATTATAGACATTAGACAACACACTGCACTACACAGTTTCATTTAGTTGTTTTCGTTTATTTTTATTGTTTTCTTACGCGGAAACATACATTTTTGTAATTTAAAATAAAAAGAAGATACGATCAAACTTTATTATTTATTACTGTTAAATACAGCTTAATCAGTATATATCGTAATAACTTGTTACGCACTATCCAAAATTTTTCTCTCAGCATTACTGAGAGAAAAACTGACTACTAAGTGGTAGAGTTCTGCATTGTCTTACCCGGGTCTGGTACCATCGCCTTACTTATTCCTGCCGCAATAGCGTCAGTGCTTGTCACTGTCATGTTTCGGTTTGGAGGGTAAGGTAGCCGGTAAACTTACGCATGTGGCATTAGACCTCGATACAAGATAGCAACGCACCATTAACATGTTTGGTGTCTATAGGCGATGGTTGACTCTTTCCATCAGGAGAGAGAGAAAAAAAGAGAGAGAAAAGCCGTTCTGATTGCGTAGAGGTAAAGGTTACTGAAGGTAAACTGTGAGAAAATGCTAGGAATGTTCACGTGCGCTTCAAAATCGTTCCGAAGAGTGCAACGGCATTAGCGAAGTTTGTTTCTTTCTACTAGGGTGTCCATTTTTATTGTGATAGGATAATTTTATTCCAAACAAGTTTAAAATAAAATGGTAAAGTGTGTGTCAGGCCACATGCAAGCAGGGGTTCAAAATTGTCCCCCTTAGAATGAAGGCTAAGAAGAGAACTTTTCTTTCATATTAGATTACATTTAACTTATTTAACGGCAATGATGAATATGTCCGCACCACCGATTCATCGCCTATAAAAACTCCTCCAAGCACATTTTATGACTTGGTCGAGCTTATCTTTTAGCCACCGATGTTAAAGATTCTCATTTCTTGGGAAGCTGCAAGAAAATTATTACAATGGATTAGGTACATACCAGTTAGCAGTTACTACAACACACTAGTCTATTTTAGTGTTAAAGAAGAAAATTATTATTATACACTAGGGGACTTTCTATGCACTTTTGTGGTACATTTTACTGAAAAAGTATCGCACTTTTAGATTTGGGATTCGACGTAGTAGTTTGAATTCATGTCTATATATGTTGTCTACCATAAAAACACCATTTTATAAACATTAAAAAAATAGAAGATACAATTTGTATTAGAATCTTATTACTACTGACGCCATCTATTATAAAACTAACAAGTTAAAATCGACAGAAGATACATTTTTATTAGAATTTTTGAACTTATTAAGAGACAACTTCACAAAACGTTTGTATTTGAATGACGACGCGCAGTCATTGGGCCCTTGTATAAAGGCAAGGGTTCACGTACAGACTGCAATATAGACATGGACATTTCAAACCATAAACTGTTTCAAAAATTATTTATCAGCGCAATACCGAAAACTATTTATTGAGGTTTACAAAAACTATTTATCGAACAAAACTATCTATTGGCGCACTGCATTACATACTCTTTGTATTGGCGCGACGCACGTACTTTTGGTGGGCGAGGACAAACCTATATATAATATCGGTACCGAGAAATAGGTACCGAAGTAACACGAACGCGACAAAGAAAGTGCCACACGTAAGAGTGAGAATCTTCATATTATAAACACGGTATTATACGCGCTGTTAAAGGGCGACAGCCAGTATTTGACACCTATTTTTTGCATTAAATTAAAAATTAAATGCAATTATTGGTAAAATGAAATTGGGTCATTCAATTCGTTCAAGGTCATGCACTTGCTTCTGTGAGCATTTATTTTTCGTTCTTATAGACGTTTTGAAATGAAATATAGTGTAAATATATTATGTGTACAACTTGTACAATACATAGGTAAATATATTCAAAATATGTAATATTTAATGTAAAATAATTTCATCACAAATTTCACCTCGATCCGGCGATAGGAAGGGCTCAAAATGGTATGGCACGGAAATGAGGCAGGTATCAGAACAGTTAGCCAAAACCACTATTCTGTAATCAATAGTTTTCAAAATAAATAGTTTCAGAAACCGCTATCGCGTGACGATAAATAGTTTCGTTTTGATACGGCAAAATCGCAAAACAACCCACCTCTACTGCAATAACTATAGGGCCATCCGTTTGTTCAGCTTGACAACCTGACGATGCCTTTGATGTGAATATAATGATTGGGCGAAAATACGCTGGATTTTTTAGGTTAGATAATTATAAATAAAGTCCATACATTAAAAGATGTAATTCTCATAAAAATACTTTCCTAACAATATTACTAGATAGTATAACTTTGCGAGCCCTTACAAAGCTTTGCTTTATGCTAGTATAAATTAGGTTCTTATTTGATTATGATGATCTTCCTTACGAACGTATTATGAGATGTTAGAATTCTTCGTATTCTCGTTTTCGAATAGCCATATGTCGTTCGTTCGATCAGAAAGAACTGTATCTAAACCGGCGTGTCGTCAAAAAGACCCGGTTCTTATGACCCGTTCAATCGATTAATTATTGATATAGCTTAAAACTTCAATTTAATCATGGATTGTGATTTCAGATCACAAGTCTCACGAGTCACGAGATACGATGCAATCGATTGATTGCTTTAGTTTCGATTAACAATTTATTATATTGATTAGTGATTATTTTATAATGTACATCTTAATAGATTTTTAGGGTTCCGTAATCAAATCCAAAAAGCGGAACTCTTTTAAATTTATCATATCCTTCTGTTTGTTTAACCCTTTATTCGTCCGTTCGTCCGTCCGTATGTTGCTCATTTTACTACGTTTATTTCATTGAAATTTTGAATTCATTAAATAAGTGTATTTAATATTGTTACGTACTTCGTGTTCATAATTTGCAAGAAACGCCTCTTATATTAAAACCGTATATTTACAACACAAGTAAATAAACAACAACACGTAAATACACTATACACACTGGTCACCTCGCTGCACTAGCACTAAACATAAACGACTACGTTTAAAGAAAACAATTCTCGCATTCACTTAAACTGGTCACTTCGCTTCGCACTGGTCGCTTGTACTATCGCTTTTGATTACTGTATAAAACTGCTTTCTATTTGTCAACACATCTCTATTTATACCCGAAGTAAAGTTCGACAACAATCGTGAATGTTCGGCAATCATCTCGTAAACAATAGACAATTCAAATTATTGTAAACAACTATGATAGTACATGCTATTTTCACCCTTATGGCATAGCTATCGGGTAACGGTCAACTATTTGTTTGTCAATAGGAGTAGCTATCTCTTTCTTTAATTTCCAGATCTCTCCAACGTTCCAACTCTTCACGTTTCTAGATTATTCGTAACAATATTATATACAGGGGGGCAAAAAAAACGTAGATTAAACGAAAAAGAGTGATAGTTGGGATTATTATAGGCAAGTTTTTTTAATACAAGTTCACTTTTTGGTAGTAAATTTTTTTACAGTAAGGTTCTAAAGTTACAAATAATTTTTAATGAGACAAAAGTAATTGAAAAAGGTGCCAATATACATAAATCATGGTACCCACTATCATAAAAGCATTTTGGTAGTATTGATATATTTCCTAGAAGCAACTAAAGACCATTTATTGCTGTCGTCAAAAACACTAAAATAGTGTAACTTCTAATAAGATCAAGATTGAGCCCTGCCGTAGAGATGTTTTTCTTGCAAATAATCGCAACTATCACCCTGTTTCGTTTGATCCACGATTTTTTGCCTCCCTGTATATGTATTACATAATGCAGTACATTTTTTATTTATGTGCTAAGTTTTCTCTGTTTTGGTTAGCTGTAAGATATCTCTCTTTAGTGATAAGCTCACATTTTGTACTAACTTTACTTGCAATCTCCTTTTTATTATTTTTATGTGTGTTATAAGTAGAGATGGGATACACTTTTATTCCTAATACAAAAAGTAGACAACCCTGAGCTTTTTTCTGGCGAACAAACAAACGAACGATATATAACTATTTCCAAAATTTTGTGTTGTTATTGCTACCCTACACAAAAAAATTGTAAACAAAATTAAAAACTTACCTTTAAAATGAAATTCCACAACCAGCATATTCTTCACTATTACAGTACTTAACACTACAATTTTCACCATTTTACAGTAGAAAAAACTTCAATTCAATTCAATTATTTATAGTGGCAATGCCCATCTTTTCTACAGAAGATGATTCTGCCAGTATCTTGTATTAATATTGCGCGTACTTGTTACTTCCACTACTTAGTTGTTGCTGGGGTTAGTTGACAACTGTAACAACAGACACAATAGATAAATACATGTTAAGCGAATATACTAAATAGAACATATAAGGTTTTTGACAATAGGCTATTATTTAAAAAGCACAAGGCTTACAATTTGATTTTGTTCTTTGCAATGAATTTAATTAAAAGCTTTATCAAATTATGAGATGAATGGGTTAATAGAGAAGGAAAATTTATAGGTAAAGGAATATTTAATTTATGTAACTTGTCATACATTAAGAAAGTGGTATTGTTTTTTGGACATGAGAAAAAAATGTGATCTAAAGTACCTTCGTCCATGCCACATACACAGAGCGAGTTATCCTTCACTCTTATTTTGTTTAGAAATACCGGTGTACAGCAGTGGCCCAACCTAAGTCTACAGATTACCGAGACAATGGTTTTGGGTGTATTTTTATATTTATAAAACCAGGGTTTGGTTTGGATCGCAGGTTGGATGGAAGCATAATGTATGCCTTTACATACACTACTTACCTTCCATCTGCGCTCCCATGAAGTAAACAAATCCTTTTGGGAGCGGTTTAAGAGGTCGTAACAATGGTAGTTGTAATGCAGCCTATCAACATGATTTGTATTACCTGTGGAATGCTTTGCCAGGGAGTCTGCAAACTCATTCCCCACTATGCCTGAGTGACTTGGGATCCAGACAAGATGGATAATTTTATTATTTTTTGAGCACGAGTATACAGTATTTTTTATTTCTAAAATGATTTTTGAGTGCAGTTTATTTTTAAAAGGATTTTGGATTAATGTGTGTAGTGAGCTGAGAGAGTCTGTAAAAATTACTGCTTTATATATATTATGTGATGCTACATATTTGCATGCTTCTAGTATAGCTATGCATTCTCCTGTAAAGACAGAGGATTCTGGTGGAGATTGAAATTGCAGACTTATTTTGGAGTTTTGGTAATATACCCCTATTCCAGTGCTTCCAGATGGTGACAATTTGGATGCATCGGTGTAAAATCTATGCCAGTCTGGCCACCTCTCCTCAATAGCAGTATTAAAATAGGTATTAGCTAGTGGTGAATTTTTTGGTATACCAAGATTGCAGTAAATATTGGGTTTAAATATTATCACCTCATAAGGGAATGAAAACATTGGGAGTTTGTTGGACTGGACAATACTCCCATTTAAATTTTTAATTTTACTGTAACTATTAGTCAATAAAGGAGATTCTTTATTGTTCCAGTAAGATAGATTTTGCGAGTTAACAAAATTAAAGAGAGTTTGAATTTTAGATATTATTGGGTGTGAAGTTAAGCGGAATGTTTTGAAAAGGAATCGGTCAGCAAGATATTGTCGTCGTAGGTCAAGAGGTGGTTCTAGACATTCTACCTGAAGTGCATTAACTGGACTAGATTTCATACATCCCAAGATAGCTCTAAGGCATTTTGATTGTATTACATCTAATTTGTGCAAAGCTGTTTTATTACATGGGGGAAATAAAAAAGTTCCATAGTCCATAATGCTTCTAATAAGGGCATTATATAGTAATTTCATTGTAAATGGGTGGGCTCCCCACCATACCCCTGCTACAGCCTTTAATATAGGGAAAGCCCTCTCACATTTTTTAATAATGTGGTTTATATGGTTACTGCCATTTAGTTTTCTATCTAGCACTACACCCAAAAACTTTGTATTTTCCTGGACAGTTATCTCATGGCCTTGTATTGAAACTGATATTGGGGGTATGATTTTTTTTCTAGTAAAAACAACTATGGAGCTTTTGCTTGGAGATAAACTAAGTCCTTCATGTGTAAGCCAGTCAGAGAGTGAACTAAGAGATATATTTAAGGAAGCTGCAGCATCAGTGATAGATGGATCTGTAACATATAAAGCTAGATCGTCTGCATATTGTAAGAGGGAACAATTATTATTGAGACATGTATTCATGTTATATGTGTAAATGCTGTAAAGTAAAGGACTTAGTACCGAACCCTGTGGGAGACCCTTCCATGTCATTCTAGACTCATAACCTGCCCCTGGTATTTTAATAATAATCTCTCTGTTTTTAAGTAAATTGCATATACAGTGCACTATTTTTCCAGGTATTCTCAGCTCTTGCAATTTTTGCCTGAGAATGGAAAACAGTACACTGTCATAGGCAGAGCCCACATCTAAGAAAGCTGCTACTACCGAGTTATCTTTAGTTAGAGCAATTCTGGTATCTGAAATCAGTATAGCCACACTGTCCATAGTACTAAGTCCTTTCCGGAATCCAAATTGGCTATTTGGAAGTATGTTTTGGCTTTCAACGAACCATTCCAACCTATTTTTGAGGAGATGTTCCAGAATTTTTAATAGGGTAGATGACAAAGCAATGGGACGGAAATTATTTGGGTCATCAGGGTTTTTCCCTGGTTTAAGAATTGGAATAACTAACTGTTTTCTCCAAGGGTGTGGAATACTGCCATATTCCAATATGTTGTTTAAAAGATCTAAAAAATATGTTTGAAATTTTGGGCCTGAATGGTAGAGGAATGAGTAAGGTATTCCATCTATCCCAGGGGCGGAATCACGAAGGTGGGATAGAATTGTAGTGAGTTCTATAAGGGAGAAAGGAGCTTCCAAAGGATTAGGTGCAGAGGGAGTGGGGGGAATAGAAATATCCACTTCCTCCTTGGTTGGGACATAAGGTGGGGCTAATTTGTTAATAAGATTTAGGGCTATTTCTTTAGAGATGGAATAGTGTGCCCTTGGGGCGAAGTTTGTGCGAAACTTATTTATACTTCTCCATATAACTATAGGAGGGGTGGATGGAGCTAACGAGGAGCAGAATTGCTTCCATCCCTGTGCTTTCTTTTTTCGGAGGAGTCTTTTAGTTTTTGCAACAGTTCTACGGTATTCCATTAAATTATTTAGATTCATATCTCCGTTAAATCTTTTTTCTGCATTTTTACGTTCTCTGATAGCCATGGTGCAGTCTTGATCCCACCATGGTGGGGAGGGAATTTTGTTTCGACCTGTATTTTTTAATGGAAAGCATTCATCTGCCACAGATTCTATAGCATGAACAAATGATCTATAGGAGTCCTCCAAGCTTTGATTATTTCCTGTACTTTGAATTATATCTATTTTGTTTTCTAGTAACTCTACATAGCAAGACCATTCCTCCTCATTTTTAGGAAGTTTATATTTTAGGAGTGGTTCTGTCTGTCTGTCTGGTATGTTATGTTGGGGCATTTTTATAATTATTGGATAAAGGTCACTGCCATGTGTTGAGTTAAGTCTATCCCAATGTAGAAGAGATGCAATATCTGTGGAGCATATGGTTAGGTCAACACAGCTTTTATTTTGTGCAGGGCCAACTAATCGTGTTGATCGGCCATCGTTGAGAATACATAAATTTAAATCGTCTATTATGTCAACAAGGCAATCCCCTACGCTGTCGCAGTATTCTGAACCCCATCTAAAGTGATGACAGTTGAAATCCCCCATAATAATAAAGGGTTTTTCCAAATTTTGAAAAATACTTCTGAGTTGGTTGATAGTTGAGATATCTGGGTGGGCGATATATATAGAAATATAGGTAATATTTTCTACCTTGGCAATTACCATATTTACTTTTTCATTTAAAATGGGCAGTGGGCAAATGGAAAACAATGCTCCCTTACGAACAAGAAGAGCACTACCACCATAGCCATCAGCTCTATCATTCCTTAGGCAATGATAGAACTGTAGATGAAAATTAAAATTTTGTTTCAGCCAGGTCTCGGCTATGCAACACACAGCCGGCCTGAATTTGTTACAAATGTAAATTAAGTCATGCTTTTTGTTGATGATACTTCTAATGTTCCACTGAAGTATCACTGGATCCATATTGGATGCTTTTTATTAAAGAGATCATGTTGTTTGCCACGTGGTCTGGTAAGGTTTGAGATGATGCTATAAAAGTTGCTATGATTTGGGCAAATGTATTTCTTAGGTTAGTCTCTATTTCTATGTCAGTCTGGTCAGTACAAATATTGTCTTTGTCAGTAAAGTCAGTGCTGGTATTGTCAGTCAAAGCGCATCCATTTTGTGATGGGGAGAATGAATAGTCTTTGGTTGCTAGCTTGTGTGCTTCTCTGTTATATCCCGGTACTGTCGGATTATGACCCTTAGGTTTAAGGAACACAGTTTTCTTATGTGAATGTAGGGAAGATGATGATGCTAATGCTGTTTGACTTTGTCTTAGTTTTGAATGTTGTTGGGAGGAAGGGTTGGTTAGGATTTGATGAGGTTGCATTTGTTTTTTTGTAATAGCAGCATAGCTACGAGATACAGGAGGAAAGAGTTTACTCGCTTCTACATATGATATAATTTTTTCAGTCATTGCTAATTTAATAGATTTCTGCCTTCCCAGCTCAGGGCATCCCTTGCTAGTGGCAAAGTGATTTCCCGAGCAGAGAATACAAAATGCTAGTTCTTCTGAAATTTGGCAACCTTCATTAGTATGACCTTGCCCACAGCGTAAGCAACGAGGCTTTGAGCGACACTGTTGTTTAGTGTGGCCAAAACGACAGCAGTTATAACATTGTATGGTGGGATACTGGTACGGTTCTACTGGTAAAGCTGAGTAGCAACAAAATACTCTTTTAGGTAACACCTGTCCATCAAATGTTACGACTACTGTCTGTGTTGGTCTCCACTCAGTTCCATTGTCTGTAACTACTTTCCTGTTAATCCTACGCACCTTTAGAATTGAGCCGCACCCAGTCGGGACATTGATATTTTCTTTGACTTCAGAGTCAGACCAATCAGCTGGCACCTCCTTTACTACCCCCATACGGGTCACATTAAAGGATGGTACGGAAGCTTCATAGTTATTTTTTATTAGGGTAGAATTTGTAAGAAAAGCATTAGCATCTTCAGGGGTTTTGAATTCTACAGAAATACGGTTGCGTCCGATTTTTTTAATTCCCCCTTGTAGGATATTTTGAAAGTTGTTTTTAACCAAAAATAAGCCAAATTTAACGGGGTGCAATGAAGTGCCTGCTAAAGGTTCCAACTCTCTTTTAACTACATGGACAAGATATGGCGGCTTATCTTGAGCAGAGTAAAATTGTCTCCCTATGACAATCCGAGGAAGCTTGGATGGTAAATCTTCTTCTGCCTCTCTCAATCTTTTTCTATTAAAGGTGTTTTCTATTTCATTATATTGAGCTAAGGGGGCTGTCAACACAGATGGATACTCAAAATTGTTATCTGTTTCTGATGTTACCTGATCGGGAGGGTCGGGAGGATCGGGTGGTTTCTCTACTTCCATCCTTAGCTTTTAGTAATAGCTTATGTACAAACCTTATGTAAGACGGTTAACACAGACAGCACAACACAAAGAGCAACACTAATGTACTAATTATGATGAAAACTCGTGAAATTTCACAAAATAGCAAAAACACATGTGCTCGGCCCGAAAGGCAGAATCTCTTCCCGTAGAAAAAAAAAAAAAAACTTATCGTAGCAAGCAAATGACAACTTTAAGTCACTTTTACATAAGGTATCAACCATATTGTTAATTAAAGCGCTATATCTAAATGCGGTCGTGCGTAGTTTGCAAATTACTATTAATTTGAGAAAACAGTTTTTGAATTGCATAAATAATTACGTAATAATTAAAATAAGCACATTTTAAAACTCAATATGTTGATTTCATGCTGAGGTCTAAATCAACGTGTATGAATAAAAGGAATTATTATTCAATTAATAAGAAATTAATACCATTCAGTAGTTTTATTTACACTGGTAATTGCAAGAAAGGGACAACATCCACCTTTGTTGATGTCTTGCTCATAACATTTTCCCCTATGTTAATTAAGAAATAAATGTCAACTTTATTACTAACGAAATAAAGTACATTTTTATTTTTTAGATATTGCTTTGTAATAAATCCAGTTCTCGTATATATAAGAAGTTCCTTGATTTTAGCATTGTTTTTGGTAGATCCCCTCATTAAAAAGCAAGGATTTATAACGATATAATTTCGATATTTTTGCTGTTTCGTGATTGGTTCCCTGCGTTTCATGCTGTTTCGTAATTGGTTCCCCAACTAGCGCTAAAACACAACGTTATAATATCATATACCATGACCAATCACAACGGCGCAAATATATCGAAATCATAACGTTTTAAATCCTTGTTAAAAAGTGGTCACGTTAGTATGGAGAATAGTCTGTGGAGCTCATTACGTATAGAGGTCGTAGATCTTTTATCATCTGTAGTAGACATGTGAAAAACGGCTCTTTAAAAAAGAAAGGAAAGATTTTTATTAAATTACCTAGCTCTTTTGATCAAAATATCTATATCACTCTTTTAGCTCTTTAGCTCATTTTTTTGACAACTAGTGTCTTCATTTCTTTGGAATCGTTCAGTGTCTGGACTACGCGTGTCGCGTACGCGTCGCTAAGCCGTAAGCGACTAGTAACTAGTTCATTTCATTCTATGCGACACGCGTAGTCCGCGTATGTTACCGTTCTCTATTCCTCGATGATCAGGTAAACTCGTGCCTACTACGGCACGCTGTTGGCTGCGCTCGGCTGGCTAGCGATTCAAAGAGCTGATTGAGCCGTTGGACTATTAACTAAGCGACTGAACCAAGGAAGTTACATTCTACCCGGAATGTTCATACGCGCTTCAAAGTCGTTCCGAAGAGTACCTCGACACGGGTGGAGTGTGTCTCTTTCTACTAAATAAAGCGCCAATCACCATATACAAGTACAGCCATGCGTAGTTTGCAAATTACTACTAAGTAATTCTACTAATTTGAGAAACAGTTTTCCCCCTCGCTTAAGTAAAAACAAATGTCAACTTTATTTGTTACGAAATAAAGTACATTTTTATTTTTCAAATATTGCTTCGTAATAATTCCAGTTATCGTATATAAGTTCCTTGGACTGAGCTAATTGTGATGGGAGCTAGATTGAAATCAAGAGCTAGTTCATTTGTATCTCTCATTCAGGAGCTAGTAGCTACAAGTCTAATCCTCTCTGCGGTAGTAGTAGATGTTCTGTGGTCTAATCCACAGATCAGATAATTGTAGCTAGCTAGCTACATCTAATCTGTGGAAAATGAAAATAATTGTTATTGTTAAATGTCAATTTCATTTATCAATTAACCGCACAATAATACATCAGATTTGCTTTGTTTTTACGATATACAACGAAATTAAAATTGTACAAATTCTGAACTTTGTTTTTATTGAGTATATTGTGTAAAAATGGATAATTAAAATTAAGTAGGCACATAAAATCACATTTCAACGTTCCTGATATAAGTTTTGTTCTTTCACAACACTAATAAAATGTGCGTACATACCACTCAATTTATAATTTTATGATTTATTAAATTAGATTTTTGAGCAAAATAGTGAATATGGCTTCTACTGAAAACAGAACTGTAGAAGATGATCAATTAATCGACTTAAATGCCGGTGATGATTCTTTACAAGGCGATTCAAAAAAATCGGAATACACAGAACGCACTGACATCGATAAAGATTTAATTTGTGATGTCAGTAAATCTGAAGATGTTGAAGAAATACCAGAAACCAAGCAGGTTTTGGAACGTGCTTCTGATAAAATTGTTGAAAGTGATTTAGAGGCTCACACAATTATTCAAGAAGATGACAGTTTGAGTCACTTAAGTGACAATCAAGATGATAAAATTGAACTAAGATGGGAAGATGATGATGACGATGAACCAGAATTAAAATGTCCCAACATAAACATTAAAGTTTCTGATAATAATGCGAAAATGGATATTGACAGTGAAAAAAGTGAACCGAACTCTTCGCTGACATCTAATGAATCATTCTCTCCAAATAAAGAACACAGATTAACTAAACCTGACAATATGCTAGAAATTCCAACACAGGAACTGATTGATTGTAGTGATGAAGATATTTCAAGCTTAAAGATGTCCCCAGATCTTGATAATCAAGCACTAAATACAAGTGACAATAATATTATTGCTGTTGCGGAGTTAAGTAAGTCTGATATTATTAAAGGACCCATTTTGTTAAAGGACTCAGCTTCACCTAAAACTACACAAGATGAAGAATTTGAAGATAAAATTGATGATATTGAATTTGAAACAGATTGTGATGAAAGTAGAGAAAATGTTGAATCTTTGATAGACAGTTTAGAAAAAGAAATAGATAAAAGTGAAGAAGAAGAATATACATTTAAATGCAGTAAAAATGAAAAGAGTGTTGAATTATTATCAAAAAATATACTTGATGCACCGAAGAATAGGTCTTCTGAAAATCAATGCTTAGATGATTCACAAAAAAATGCCACAATTGGTGAATTGCATAGTGAAACTAAGCTTGAAAATAAGCAATATTTGAAAAATATACCTCATGATAATTTAATAAAGTCTACCGATAACCATGATTCTGGAGATATAGTTAAAGATGTTGAAGCAGGAGAAAATTCTGCTAAATATAAAATTCAATTAACAGAAGAAATTGCCAATAGCTTAGCTGGAGAAAAATCTGTATCACTACTAACTCAATCAGGTGGTTTAGATTCAAATAAAGACATTGTTGATCCTATTGAACTTACAAAAAATGACAATGATGTGATGAATGTTTCATACAGTGATGAGTGTTCAAAAGGAAAAATTGCTGTAGACACTGAAAGCTCCAAGAATAAAGCCAAACATATTGATAATGTTGAATGTTCTGCTGTAGATAATGATGATTGTGTATTAAATGATAAAACTGCTGTAGACATTGAAAGCTCAATGAACAAAATCATAAATGCTGATGATGTTGAATGTTTTACTACAGATAATGATAATTATGTCTTAAATAATAAAACTGCTGAAGACATTGAAAGCTCAGAGAACAATATCATAAATACTGATAATGTTGATTGTTCTACTACAGATAATAATTATGTCTTAAATGATAAACCTGCTAAAGACATTGAAAACTCAGAGAACAAAACCATAAATATTGATAATGTTGAATCTTCTACTATCGATAATGATGATTATATCTTAAATGATAAAAATGATATTGAAAATGATGAAACAATGGATATTGACGAAGATATAGTTAATACTATTATTAAAGATGATGAAGCTTCACTTACAGGAATGACTAGTTCTACGGAAAAAGAGAAAGGAAGTCTTATTACGGCTACAACTAGTGAATCTACAGAAAACCAAGTTATGTCTAAAAATGACACTATAGATAATGTTATGAACAGATTAGAAAAGAATGCTAACCTTAACACAAATATTGAATGCCTAAATAATGAGTCAAATATTAAATATGCTAGTCTGGATCAAAATATGAAAGAAAGTTGTGTTGAAGAAAGTGATATGAAAAGCAAAGAAGTGAGTGTAAAACATCAACCATCCGAACATGATATTCTACAACCATCTACTTCTGCATATGTACCAGAGCCTAAGGTGCTTGATGATGATGATCAAACTGCTCAGGATTCCAATTTAGATGAAATGTCAGATAGCTTAGGCCTATTAGCAGAATCATCGAGAGTTATGGAAGATGATGAAGATCCAGAGCAAGATGAGGATGATGAATGTGATGATGATGAGGATTTTGATGCTGATGATGGCGATGCTGAAGATGGAGATGCTGACGATGGTTAGTAACATTTGTAATTATGTTTTGATTCATATTTTTAATTGCTTTGGTTTGGTTTGGTTGGTAACTTTTAGGATAGTCAAAAATTTTAGGGGAGATGAAGAGAGTTAGCAAATATGATTTAAAAAAAATTTCTGAAATAGATTTTTATTTATTATTATTATTTATTTATGGACAAGCAGCCCTTGGCTGATATGTCTATATATATATGTGCCAGTGTTTCCTTTTTGCCATTTATCAAATTGATTCTTGAATGCATTGGTTGAAGTTGCTTCAACAATTTCCTGTGGTAATCTGTTCCATGTGCTTAAGACACAATTGTTCAGGAAGTGGTGTCCAACTTTTGTGCAAGATGGTCTCCTTGTAAGTTTATAGTTGTTTTTGTGTCTACTTCATGTGACCAGACTGGGATTGAGTATAGATGGTAACTCAGCAAAATCATAGTTATTAGATGCAATTTTGAAAATTTCTATGATATTGTCCTTTAAAGTAGGCAGATTCAACTTCTCCAGCCTTTTCTCATAAGGTAGTTTTCTCAGACATTGTGGTATTTTTGTAGCCCTTCTCTGAACACTGTCTATGAGATTAATGCCTTTGGAGAAATAAGGATTCCAAATTTGGAAGGCATATTCTATAGTTGGTCTTATATATATTTCATAAATTTTGGTGAGTTCCAAGTGATAAGTGTTGAAAGAAGTGTCTAGGGTGGGTGTAGGGTATACATAAGACTGTTAACGTGCTTTACCATTATGTCTATATGCGGTGCCCACTTCCAATTGTCTGTTATAGTCACTCCGAGATCCCTTTGTGAGGTTACTGATGTTAACTTTATATTTCATAAAGTGTATGAGCGACGTGGGTTACAGCATCCTATGTGTAAAACACAAAACTTGCATGGATTAAGACTTATGATACACTTATTAGTCGTAATGCTATTTAAGTCTGCCTGGAGGGTATGTCTATCAGTTTATGGGTTACCAAAATATTTTTCATCATCAGTAAAGAAACAGGACTCTGATTTGATAATTGCATCAAGATCTGCAGTGTACATACCAAACAAGGGTGGTGCCAGTACCGAGACTTGAGGTACTTTTAAAAAAATCTATCCACCTAAAGTAGTCTGATAGAGTGTCTTTGAAATGGAAGTGATTAACATGTCTCTTAAATTAAAAATGTATGTAAACTATGTAGATATTTTTTTTATATATATCTGATAGCAAACCAGAAGATGGCTTTTCTAATAGAAAGAAAAACAATCCCTAAAACCAATGGTGTTTATGCACCAAAGATGTTATTGGTGCATTGTTCTCCATATGGCGGAATGATAATGCCACATTCATAAATCTACCTTGCAGCGGCATGCACAGGGTTATGACACTGGGTATGCACTATGCGGAGGAGTACTCCGTCAAAAAAACTTTCTTTTATAGATTTTTAGCATAGTCACAACCAGGCTATGGATCTCTAAGTCAGAAACCATGACAACAGAACAAGTCTTAGATGTAGTATTACTATTCATGTACATCTTCTACAGCAACAATATCCCGAATCAGAGAGCCAGTTATACATTTCATAACTTTTAACATAAAATTTCTGAGTTACATTTACTTTTTGCTGGTTTAATTGTAACTCGGGTACACACCTACCATTAGACACAATTTGAATCTTTTCGCTGACCGACAATTGTGAGAACTTGTTATTTTTAATTTTTAATAAACACACATTTTCAACAATTTTATATAATATAATAAACACACATTTACAATTAATGCACTAGTAAAAGCAAATCACTACAATTATTATAGAAACTCAGGAATATACTTAAATGTACAATTTTTCAAATGTTAAAATGAAAAATCTTCTAAGAAAACTAATAATAAATATATGACGCAAACAAAATTATAAATAATGCTTATCACATAAAAAAAAGCAAATAGCTTCACATTTCTCCTATTTAAACAAATAAAACCTTACTAAATAAAAATGCATAATATTATGCAGTCCGTGATATATTAGATTTCCATTTATTATTTTTAGTCGGATTATACGTTCAACATTTCCGATTACTCTCGAGAACCGCCGAACAGTCAGCCGACGGACTGCCACAGTAAATTACGTCATTACTGCTTATAAAATTCATAAGTGTGTGTGCTTGCGAACAGTGTACAAACACAAAAATTACTACACACAGGCTAAGAAATACCCTACAGATCGTGACATGCCTTATTTTGAAAACTGAAGTTGCCAAACGCCTGGCAAACATAATGTTTGTGTGCTTGCAAATAGGTGCTATTTATAAAATATTAGGCGTTTTTTTTTAATTGTTATATTTTGTTTGCATGGCAAGTAAAGCACTGCCTATGTGCATTTATGGACTGCACGCCACTGCTTCCTTGTTACTGTAAAAACCGGAACACGACAATGACAAGCATTGACATTATTGTGATAGGAATAGATAAGACAGACAACCAATTACCTGGGTAAGACGTTGCAAAACTCTACCACCTAGTAGTCACAACGGAAGTAACACATACAGCAAACTGTTTGCCTTTTACAAACTGCCTGGAAGAATAGCAGAAGGTCTATTCTTCTGAAAGTCACCAATTGAAAATCGAAAGAGAAACTAAATGAAAGTGATTAATACTTCTCTTAAATTAAAAATGTCAAATGGTTTGCTATGTAAATTCATTTTTTTATATATCAGATAGTAAGCATGCAGATAGATGGCTTTACTGATAGAAAGAAAAAACAATCCCTATAGACACCAAATATGTTAATGGTGCATTGCTATCCGTGTGGCGGGCTGGTAATGGCACATGCACCAGTCTTCCAGCTACCTTACCCTCCAAACTGAAACAGGCCAATGATGAGCATTTACACTATTGCGGCAGGAATAGGTATGGGGGTGATACCAAATACCTAGGTGAGTCGTCGCAGAACTCTACCACCTAGTAGTCGCGATAGCAGTGACACATATAGCCAGTTGGTCGCATTTTACGACCTGCCTGGTAGAACACCAGTTGGCATATTCTTCAATGGAGCTCGAACTAACACATGGGAAATTGTGAGAAACATTTAGACACACATGGAGAAAAATATAGTTCCATTGCAAACATCCCCCGTGTTGGTTAAGGACCCTTCTGTTCTTAAAAAGTAAACACTGGTTAAATATGTCATTAACCTGCGCACAGTACACAGCACAGCATCGACAGACAGACAGACAAAAATGGTAAAAATGGTATTTCAGTATGTGTACCATGTATACTTAATAAGCATAACCATATGCATTTAATAAGAAGCGGTTATTTTAATGTTACAAACATACACTCCAATTTTATTTACTTGTATATATATATATATATATATATATATATATATATATATATATATATATATATATTTGCAATATTTTTAAATATCAATAACGAATCATGAATATTTAAAATTTTACACCAACACAATATGTATGGCATTATTATTTTTGCAAAGGATTAAAGTATGGGGATATAAACAATTAAATAAAAATGTTGTGGTGAGAACTGTAATGCACATATCTTGCACTACTGTATGTCAGTATTCAGAACATCTTTCTGAATCGGTGATAGAATTTTCTATCTAGTTATTTCCACATTATCCATTGAAAGTTTTTAAGATTTAACTTAGATTGATAAATGATTTTTGAAAAATACACATTAGTGGTCATAGTAAACTGTGATCTATATTTTAATTCGATAGTTTTTCTTCACTAATAAATGATCCACAGTACTGCGATCAGTAGGTTACTAAAACATTTATTACAATATTCACAGATAACAGCAACCTATTGACAGCAGAACATTCAGAAGATTCAAATGCCCAACATTCAGAAACTGATGTTCAAAAAGAGACTGAGAACATCACAGCTGACATGGATCTAGACCAGGATAAAATTGGATTTATTGCTGAGGATGAATCTTCAGATGATTGTAGAATTGGATTTATAAGTAATGCTGAAACTATAGATGGTGGCAAAATTGATTTTACTGCACCTGATGAAACTTTAGTTGATTGTGTAACTGAAGGTGATACTATAAATGAGGATAAAATTGACTTTACTACAGAGGATGATACTATAGATGATGACAAAATTGGCTTAACCACTGAGGATGAAACTTTAGATGACGACAAAGTTGGTTTTATTGCTGAAGATGAAACTTTAGATGATGACAAAGCTGATTTTACTGCTGAGGATGAAACTTTAGATGATGGCAAGATTGACTTCACTAGAGAGGATGAGAATTTGGATGATGGTAAAATTGGTTATGCAAGTGAAGTTTCCGTTAATAAGCAAACTGATATGGAAATAGATGAGGTAAGGAAAAGCTTTTTAAAGTAACAAATTTCAAATTTAATACTTAAAATACATTACTGTGTATTTTATGGTTTCTTAAGCACCCTGTACACTACAGTGTATTTTATGAGTAAACAATCGGTTACAATGTGTTTTAAATAAGCCTTTATTTTCTCATAATAGCTCAAGCCCATTGTAACAATTTGATTTATGTCTTTCTTAAGACAACTTGTATAAAGGATGCAAACGTGGCTTATGTTACTAAAGTCAAGTTTGCACTATGCTAGTAATTTTAAGACGAATTAAGTACTTTCTTATCTAAAACACTCTACTGCCCAAAAATTGATCGATCGCACTTTGATTAAGGTTAGTTCACAAGTGAGTTATGTTTCACAATTCTACAATGCTATAGGTGCGTGTAAAACACAACATAATACAACTTATACGTTCGACTAAAAAGAGAGGTTCACACTTGTTTAGTCGGTGAATAGTAATAGTAAGAGTGTCGTAGGGGATGCAATTTGCACAAGCAAAATAGAACTAAATGGCTTAGTGCAGCTAAATTATGCACTAAACTAAATTTATGGTGCTCAAACATGTTTGATTACTAAATTACTAATTACTTGACTAAAATACTAGCCTAGTAAGAACGAGGCTTAAGAGTAGTTCGTATGGATGTTTTGGGAGGTACAAGCAAGTATTAAGTGTGACAGAGAATGTACATGAATCTTGTCCTTGGCCAAAAGTTTCTTGTGGTTGGGTGAATTTGGAGAAAGCATTTGAAACATTTGGAGAAATAGTTGTGTGAAAAAACTTTTAGGACACTACAAAGACTTGACACTAATATTGACATTTAATATTAGTGTCAAGAAGGTTTGCGTGCGGTAACTTATAAATTATATATAAAATAAATAAACAAATATTCAGAGAACAAATTACACTCACTGATCTAACACCAAAGTAACTAAGTATTTGCTTGTGTTATGGGTGTTAGTCAACAATACTAATACATAGAAATACATATATAAATACTAGAATATATTTAATAAACACCCAAACCCAGAAATACAAACATTTATGCTCATCACACTAATGCTTGTCCCCATCGGCAATTAAACCCCAGCCCCGTCAATTACGTATTCAGGGTCGCTAACCACTCGACCAACGGGGAGGTCAAGTTGCTTGCTTGTTACAATTGCTGAGTTTAAGAGTGTTGTATTTATTTTAAAATTTACTGGTATATGTTTGATTAAGAAAATGAAATGAAATTTCTGGCCTTCACTCTAAGCGATTGTAAAACAAGCAGTTGGTATCCTGATGAAATGAGACTCCTAAAATGTTAATGGTGTGTTGCTATCTGTGTCGGAGATATAATGCCACATGCATAAGTTTACTGGCTGCCTTGCCCTCAAACTAGAACGCAACAGAAATAAACACTGAAGCATTGTGACAGGAATAGGTAAGGTATAACAAACTTCGGAGTGAGGTTGCAGACATTAAATTCTATTTAATAGTAAAGATGTACTTGACATGTGTTAGACTTGTTTTGCCTTTGGGGCCATTCAAGGATTACGTAAGCACTAAAGGGGGTGGGGTCTTTCCTTTGCTTATTTTTGATGGCAGATAATGGTGATTATGTCAGCAAAATTATTTTTTTTAACTTTTTGAATTTTCTATATAATATTTGCTGCTTGCTACATTAAGTATTTGCGTAAAACTCTTTTATCTTACCTACTGCTATTAATAAAAATTGGTACTCATGAATCAATCACAAATCTGTGGAACAGAAAAAAAAAAAAATTTACGAATGTTTTTGTAAGCAAGAGGGAGGGGGTAAGTGATTTGCTCACTTTTGCTGACATGGGGGAGTGGGGAGTCAATAATTGTAAAAAATCTGCTTACATTTTTTTTTATATCATAAGATAGCAAACAAGCAGATGGGTCTCCTGATGGAAAGAGTCAACCATCGCCTATAGACACCAAAGATGTTAATGGTGCGTTGCTATCTTGTGGCGAGGTCTAATGCCACATGCATAAGTTTACCGGCTATCTTACCCTCCAAACCGGAACACGACAACGACAAGCACTGACGCTATTGCGGCAGGAATAGGTAAGGCGGTGGTACCAGACCCGAGCGAGAACAATGCAGAACTCTACCACCTAGTAGAATACTTGAACGGCCCCTTTTATGAAATGGGAGTTGATCTATTTTTCAAAAGGAGTCCGTATCAAATTTCAGTTATATTTGACTTACATAGTAATAATATATATAAAACTTTAACTGCCTGATTTCATTTATTGGTAATATCTGTTTTAGCCAATACAACACGCAAAAGACAAGGTGTCTGATAAATTGCAATCAACTGATGATATTGCTGAGAAAGATGTAAGTATTTATTATATAACTTGCAATATTTTATAATTCATCCAATTAATGATTCTAATTCCATTGAAATATTGTCCCCGATTCTAATGATTTATTGCTCAAATTGTAAAGTCAAGCTATGGCTGGATTGAAAACATTCTGGTATAATGTGTAGAAACCCCAATTCAATAGAGTTATAATTTAATTGGTGTGCTATATTCAGAATTAAATTAAGTTTTTAGTTAGAAAAAAATATAGAGTAAAATGAAAATTCTACATTTCCTAAGAGTAAGATGAGCGCAGAGTACAAAAAGTTGGATAATAAACGTAAACCCTTAAAACGCTCGGACTAGATCAGTATTAAACAGGACGTGTAGATACTATACTGAATATACGAGGCCTTCTCTCGTTGCAACTCGGTAATATACATACAATACATATGGACACTGCTCAATAGACAAGAATTTTTTGTTCGGGGTCAGATTAACTACATAAATAAGTAGGTAATGTAGCTGGAGGCTCACCTGATGGCTAGTGTTCGTTCACCACTCTTCATGAACATCTAAGTTATTTAATTATTTTTGGAACGAAGTTCCTTACAGCAGGCTTGGAGGGGATAGGGATTTTGCTGCACGACCGAACTGAAAAAAATGTGATAGTAAAACCGTAAGAAAAATGCGTGGAATAAAAGCGTTAAATGAGACGTGCGCAGGCGCGACAGTCGCGTACACAAGCGAGTAGTGCCGTTTAGCCGAAGGAAGTTCGTTCCTACCTGGTGTCCAACGACACCACATAGTTTTTTTTATGTTATTAGATAGCAAACAGGCAGATGGGTCTTCAGATGGAAAGAGTCAACCATCGCCTATAGACACCAAAGGTGTTAATGGTGCGTTGCTATCTTGTAGCGAGGTCTAATGCCACATGCATAAGTTAACCTTACCCTTCAAACCGGAACACGACAGCGACAAGCACTGACGCTATTACGGAAGGAATAGGTAAGCCGGTGGTACCAGACCCAGACGAGACAATGCAGAACTCTACCACCTGGTAAATAGAAAATAAAACAAAAATGCTTGTCACTGTCGCGTTCCAGTTTAGAGGTAACCGATTAACTTATGCATATGGTATTAAAACATCACTACAAGGATAGCAACGATGGTCGTCTTTGACCATCAATGATATAAAAAACGTGTGTATGTAGTTATGTACGCACTTAAGAAGTTATACTTTATCCTTCCTAATATTATTTCCTTCCTAATATCATTGTCCTTCGCGTTTTCCTATGTTTGTATAGAAAACTGCACTTATAATAGAAAAAACTAAAAAGTTGATTAGCTAATTTCATGATGTCGGTTTTTCGTGACGATATGCGCGCGCATCGTAAAAAAATATACTTATCATTTTTCTCTAAAGCGCCAAAAGAAGTATAATTAAAAAATGCATGCACGTTGCATTCCAGACACGTCACACGGATTAAAATCTTAGGTGATGGTTATCTTTTCCCATCCGTTTAAAATACGTCATTGCGTTTAAAATACGCTAGCGCAATATAAATTACGCCAGTTGTCTTAATTTGAGCGCCTTAATTGCAGCGCGCTAGTGCGTCATCTACGCCTTTTTTATATTATAAGATAGCTAACAAGCAGATGGGTCTCCTGATGGAAAAATTCAACCATCGTCTATAGACACCAAAGGTGTTAATGGTGCGTTGATATCTTGTGGCGAGGTCTAATGCCACATGCATAAGTTTACCGGCTACCTTACCCTCCCAACCGGAACACGACAGCGACAAGCACTGACGTTATTGCGACAGAAATAGGTAAGGCGGTGGTACCAGACCCGGGCGAGACAATGCAGAACTCTACCACCTAGTAGCCACGATGGTAGTGACTCGATAGCCAATCGGTTGCCTTTTACGACCTGCCTGGCAGAACGGCAGTTGGCCTATTCTTCAAAGGAGGCCGGGACCAACACGGCGAATTTTCATGCAAAATTTGAAGTAAATCCATGCAGTACTTTTTGAGTTTACCCTGGACATACATTGTCTTTCCTACGATTTTATTATATGTGTAGATACACATCACTTTAATTTAATAGCGTCAGTGCTTGTCACTGCTGTGTTCTGGTTTGGGTAAGGGTAAGGTAGTTGGTTAATAATGCATGTGGTATTAATATCCTAGCTTGTTTGCTATGTTATAGAAAATATGTTAAAATCTTAATACAAGCTTTGCATAATTTTAGTGTACTAAAAACGATATCGGAAATGCGATGGATATTGAAATAGTAAAGTTATCCGACACATCTGATACGGAAGAAGAGAAAAGGGGAAAGAAAGATAAGGGAATTCTGAAAAATTTACTACTGTCTAAAGAAGGTAAGACCTCTATGTAAGACAGAAAAAATGGTGATCATTTAAATGTATCAGTAAGATTTGACATGTCAAATGACCTGTTCTCCAGCGCTGTATAATGTTGAATAATGTATGAGCTGACACATTTAATGATCTTATTTTACTTATAGTTCCTAGAACGGTTCTTGAGTACTGGGCTTGCAAAGTGGAGATTAGCGGTGGCTAATCTTTATTCCTTGGAGTGAATTTATTCACTTATTCCGGTGCCAGGCACGGATATGATTCACCTTATTTATTCCTTTATTCCTACGACACACTTCGTCCTTTTTATATTGCATCATATATTCTATGATCGTATCTTTAAATGAATGTTTCCCTATATATTTTTAGGTTGATTATCCCTTTCACGTCTCACTATCTCTCACTATCTCTCTCTCTCTCTCTCTCTCATTCTAATCGCAGTACGCTTAGTCGCTCACCATTCTGGCCGAAATAAATAATTCCGCGGAGACAATAAGGATTTGAAGGAATAAATAAGCGTATCGTATCAGACTCTGGAACCAGAATTTTTGATTCAGTACCACTGGAGCTACACACCTCTAGTGGGGATCTTGTAAAGCGTGTGCAAAACGATTCCAATTCCGTAGCTGTGCACTATGCATTATACTATTCATAGCTTTGACTTTATTCGTTATACTATTCATTTTTGCGCAAGTCAAGGTCAGCGCTCAAGAAACATTCCGGAAACTATTTTAAGCCTAGTTCCGCACTACGTTAGTACTTTAAGTCGAGTAAAGTATATTTTAGTACCTAAAACATTAGCTGCTGGACAAAAATCATTGGCACTTTGGTCAAGTACATTTCATAAGTAAGTTGTATTTTGCGTCATTCTGTAATGCGATAGACATGTGCAAAATAAAGCATAATACAAATAATGAACTCGACGCGTTTTAGTTAAGTTTATTTAAAAACTAGTATTCTTATAGATTTTGATATGCTCTTTCCCAAACTTTGCCACCTAACGATGATTTTTATTGAAGACTAGCTGACCCACAAACGTTGTTCTACCTTTTTAACTACTCTTTTTTTTTCTCTATATTTTCTCACCTTTTAAACCTTCCCTGGACTTCAACAATTAATTCAAAACCAAAATTAGCCAAATCGGTTCAGCCGTTCTCGAGTAGCGAGACTAACTCATTACATCAATAAATCAATTGCTGTTTGCAATTGATTTTTATATATAAAGATTACAAGAAACTTTCCATAACTCTCCATTATCCAAATAATAAACTACACAAATAAAATAAAGAAAAACGATGGTTTGAAAGTTTATTATAATAGCATAGTAAAAAAAAAACTTTCGCTTAGTTCTTTTTTTTTCTGGAACGTCTTATGAGCAAGTTAGCCGCACATATTACTCCAAGTATAATGTTCTCATCGCGCATGTTTCAACAAGCTAACCGAAACTCAAGTGACTATTTGTATATTTATTTAAATTTATGCACAATTACAGTACAATGGATGATTTAATGCCCATTGGCATTCTCAACCAGCCAACCCCAAGTAATAGCGAAAAAATTAGGAAAAAATTGGACTATGTTAGTGTTGCGTTTCTTGACGCATTCAATAATTGAATGTGTCAAAGGAAAGTTGAATAGCATGAGGACGATGAAAGTTGAAGATAAAATGGCACAATGTGGACATAGCTATTAGCAGTATCAAAAGTTTTAATTTGATTGAATGATTTTCATTGCTATAAAGTTTGTGCTTGGCTGGTTTTGAATCAACCAAATATGACCAAATACTATCAATATAATCAAAAAGATTTTACCGTGACTTTTTACTCACAAAATACGAAAAAACATTCTGGCGACCCCTTATTATTATTTTTATGTTTAAATGACAAATAAACGATCCCTCCCTTGTCACACAATGTCACATTTTGGTTGACTCCTCCCCCCTGCTAAAAGTGTGACATACTTTAGGAATGATCCATTTCTTTGAACACTCTCTTACGTGTAAATGAGTTGGCGTGATTATATTTATAATGGATTATTTGTGTTTTAGTGACAAAAGATGAAGTATCACCGGAGCAATCCTCACCAAGCAAAATGAGAAAACTTGAAATAACAAAGTCTAAGACTGATATCGACATAGTTGATTTGGAAGAAACCTCTTCTGAAGATGATGAGACGTCCCAACGCATGAAAGAGGGTAATGTATAAAAGGCTTTCTACCTATATTATTATTACTACTAAGATTTATAAATAAACTATTAAGAATCTAAGCCCTTAAATTTAAAAATTGAAGTTAGACAATGCCGTATTGGTTTGAGTCGCCTTTGATAAAATAATTTTATAGAAAACACTCTGTTATTCTTCCAGGCTGTATGTAAAAGTTTAATTATTGGCTATATGAGTCGCTACCATCGTGATTTTCAGGTGGTAGGTTTAGTACTAACCCTTACCTATTCTATACAGAACACATTTTGTATCATAAGATAGCAAAAAAGCAGATGAGTCTCCTGATGAAAAGAGTCAATCATCAGATGTTAATGCAGTGCGTTGGTACCAGGGGTGGGTCTAGGTCGTGTAGCGCCAGCGTGCAGTGAAACCCCGGCGCCCCCTAGTGGGTCCAAGACGATGCTCTTAGCTGTCTCAGGGAGCGCGGCGGCGCCCGTGTGCATTGCACACACAGCACTATAGGTTAACTTGCCCCCGGTTGTGGCGATATATTGTGGCGAGGTCTAATGATATTACTTTTGCCCGGTCCCTATATCTGCAAAACGACTCGTTTTAGTGACAAATAGTAGGATTTTCTACGAGGCGTAAGCTAAAACTGTTCCTAAAAAGCACGACTCTTATGTCAAATTACCAAAGGTTCGTTGCTAACGGGTGGGAGGGCTGCCAGTTAAGGTTTTACTGTGTATTGTATGGAAATGACAGATTGGTATGTCCCTATAAAAAATATAATGTCATTAATCTGTCAAAATTTCATCATCCGTCATTCGTATAGCTACCCCCGGATTTCGGCCGGTTGAACAATAATTTAAAAAATATTTAGCGTGAATTTACCACTTCAAGCTCAGAAAGTGACACGGAAATGCTTTACATATTATCAGACTGGTATGTGACGTCTAGTTCCGACGAAAAATCAACAATCAGAGTATAAAGGAAAGAGTGGAAACTACATATAATTCCAGCTGCGGTTTCAGCTTGATATAACGGCAGAAGAGCAATTATTGTCTGAAATATATCCCCATTTACGAATAACAGGAGCCAGGTAGATATTTTTCTTATTTCCTAGCTGACAAACTTTAACTATTATTCGTAGACTCTTGCAAGATAAATAAACTTTCATAGTTCTTCGTATTTGTTCAAAAAATCATGGAATAATCTCCATTGCACCAGCTGCTATTGACCCTCCGATTGCATGCGATAGGCACAGTGTTGTTGACAGAAGACTTTATTGGTGTGACAGTCCTGCGCCAGGCGGACAGTACGTGATATCAGCTTTGCAATAGCACATTTGCAATCGGACTACATAAAAATCAAAAATGATACATAACAAGGACGTTGCCAAATAGCCCGCTTTCCTCGAGTACTAGTTGCAATTGATGGAACACACGTTAGAATATAATCTAGTATAATTTGTGCAAATTTGAATAAATATAAGTCATGTTGGTCACCTACTTCGCCTACGAATTACTTTAATTCACAAGCCAGCCAATCTTTGTCATTGTAAAGCAAACAAGCAGATATCTCACCCGAGGAAAAGATAAACTATTGCCTATAGTCACCAAAGTTCTTACTGATGCTGATGCACTGCTATCCGTTTGGAGGAATGGCAATGCCACATGTATAAATTTACCAGCTACCTTACCCTCCGAACCGAGAAACGAAAATGAGAAGCATTGGCGCTATTGCGGTAGAAATAGGTAAAACGGTGGTGCCATATACCCTGGTGAGGAGTTGCGGAACTCTACCACCATAGTCATGACCTGAAAATCAATCCTTTTCGAGTATTTTACGAACTGCACGACAGATGGTCTATTGTTCAAAGGTGGTATTGAACAATATGGGAAATATAAATAATAATAATTTCAGGCTAACTATAATCACTAACATGGTAGAGTTCTACAACATCCGCACTTACCTAATCCTGTCATAATAGTGTCGATGCTTGTCACTGTCTTGTTTCACTTTGGAAGGTAAGGTAGCTAGTAATCTTACGGAAATGAACCATAAATTTGACTTCAACCCTTGCCATATGGATAGCAAAGCACCATTAAAATACCTATCTGGGTAACAATAATATAGGTACCTGGTATCTATAGGCAATGGTTATCTCAAAGATATGGATCATAGCAATTTAAAAATTAAACTGACTTCAAATATGTGTCAACTGTACCCATATCACAAAAAACCTTACCTATTCCTGCCGCAATAGCGTCAGTGCTAGTCGCTGTCGTGTTCCGGTTTGAAGGGTAAGGTAGTCGGTAAACTTATGCATGTGGCATTAGACCTCGCCACAAGATAGCAACGCACCATTAACATCTTTGGTGTCTATAGGTGATGGTTGACTCTTTCCATCAGGAGACCCATCTGCTTGTTTGCGAAATTTATTATACGTGATTGGACAAATCGTTGAAAATGTTTAATAACATTGTATTTTTTATCATTAATTCTTTATTTTTCAGCTTGCAACAATGAAGCTGGATACGCATACGGTCCGTACGAGAATGCAGGAAGGCAGACGAAGAAAACAGATTTTTAATGTTTCTTGTATAGGAACCCCTTTGGATTCTAACTTTTTTACCTTATTGTTTGTCGTGTTAGCGACCACAACGGCAGACGTTCTGTGAATATTTCAGGGGCTCATTTATTTCTATTTCAGATACAGCCTTGAGACAAAAAGTGGGGATATTTATAGGATTTTTTTATCACCTCATTATGAATAAAACCAAAGTGCTTAAATTTGAAGTTTTATTTTATAACTTATACTAAGTTTAACATGCGAAGAAACTATAATTAGGCCTTAATAACTAGCAAGGAAACAAAATATTGGAAAAAAGAAGCACAACTAAAAAGCAGCTTAGATCTCCAACACAAACCCACGGCATAAGCATTATTTTTCAACTATTATAATTTCTTCGCTTTAAGCTTAGTCATGGCGATTTCGCTATTTCAGTTTTAAGTAATTCTATTCCAAAATTGCCGTATTTGCTCGGTGGCCATATTTAGCTATTGCAAAGTTTTGTTCCTGGCGTCCATCATTTATTTTGTAGTTCTCTCCTGTGTTATTAAAGGAGACATAGTTATTTTAAAATTAATTTAAACTAGATAGAAATTTTAAATGTAGATAGCATCTTTTCTAGTTTGTAAGTTTTGGCTCATACTGCCACACAGTCATGCATTTGACGTTTCCCCGTGTTGGTCCGAGCTCCCTAGAAAAATAGGCCAACTGCCGTTCTGCCAGGCAGGTCGTAAAAAGCGGACCGATTGGCTGTTCGAGCCACTACCATAGTGGCTACTAGGCCTTACATATTGCGTATAGTACAATAGTGTGAGTGCTTGTCAGTGACCTGTTCCAATTTGAAAGGTAAGGTAGCCCGTAAGCTTGTGCGTGTGGCTTAGACCTCGCCACAAGATAGCAAGGCACCACTAACATATGTGGTATCTATAGGCGATGGTTGACTCTTTTGATCTAGAGACTCGTTTACTTGTTTGCTATCGTATAATTAAAAAAATCGAATTAGTTAACATAAATATTGACTACAAGAATTTAAAAATATACACACAATAAAATAAAGTATACCTTCAGCCGAAGCCATGTACTGTATAGACTATAGAACATACCCAATATTCATAATGTATAGGAACTGATAAAATCAGATCTAAATAGTTGAGTAATGAATAAATAAAAAATGATTTGAATAATTTTTCCGAGATAAGAGTTCTACAACGTCTCAACTAGGTTTTGTCCCGTCGTTTCACCGATTCCTGCTGCATTAACGTTGTGCTTGTAACGTATGTTCCAGTTTGAAAGGTAAGGTAGCTAATAGCTAATAAGTATGCATTCGGCACATCTACCTGCCACATGGATTGTAATGCAATTGTTACTTTCTTGGTGGTGGCTGTCTCTGAGCCATCTGAGATTAGCCAAAGAGATATCTGCCATTTTACAATTTAAACAAAGTAATTCTTGTAATATATATTATACCTTTAAGTTATAGTGAATTTTGCTGGGACATTTTCTGGTTTTGTTTTTCTTAAATTGTTCCATTTTGGTTTTGAAAATTGTGCTTCTTGTAAAAATGTGTCTATAACATTAGTAGGTCGCATCAATTTTATAATTAATAAATTATTTTGAAAAAAACAGTTTGAACTTTGATGACGGCTAACGTCAATATTGTGAACCATTTCACGCTTTTGACACTTTCTTTGATATTGAATGATAATATTTTTCCATTGATTATTTGTATACATCATTTATATTTCGCATTAAATGCATACACGGCTATCCATTGTATCTAGCTCTATACTATACATCAATTAGTTTATAAATAGGGCTTAATTTTTTCGAGACTATTTTAAAACTTTCTGAATAATGGAACGCAGTGAGGGCCATCCACAGATAACACACTATATTCGAGAGGGCCATCGGTAAGCAGTCAAGCTACGGATGCTTGTCGTAAATACATAGTCCAAAAAACTTGTGGGACAGCATGACAGACCGTTTTATTACTAAGCTAGTTACGAATTGTTACTGTTACGAATGACAGTTTGTAGATTATAGGGACCCGGCATTTATCGGCTGCCTTACCCTCCAAACTGGAACACGACAGTGACAGGCACTGACGCTATTGCGACAGGAATAGGTGGCGGTGGGATATAAGTGGCTGGATTACAATTTCATTGTCTGGCCAGGCATAGTACAAGCGTGTTATTAAATAAATTACAACGCATTTAGTTAGTTGTAAGTTACGCGTTGCGTTGTAATTTATTTAATACACCAACAACATTTAATAAATAGAATATAAAGCGTATGTAAAAATGATGAGATCCAAAAAAATATTCTGCGTCTAATGAGTTTTTTTTTGTGTACATATATACAGTCTAAAAATATATTCCCAAGACACTGTGTTGATTAAATGGATTCCGTTTCCGGTAAACAGTATTTTTAATTTCCTGAACTGATTCACAAATGTTTTTAATAGGACGCCATCTCTTGATGAGTATCCATGTTATAGGATGTTGATTGCTAGCTAACCGCATGTTGGTCTGGACAACTCATGAAGAATGAACCTTTTGCCATTCTGTCAGGCTATTTGTAAAAGGTAAACAAATGGTTATATATGTCACTACCATCGTGACTACTAGGTTATAGAGTTATGCAACGTCTCGCCCGGGTATTTGGTACCACCGCTTTACCTACTGCCACAATAGCGTCAATGCTTGTTATTATCGTTTTGGCGGTAGCCAACACTACCATCAGCTACCACCACCATTCGTCAGCTCAATTGTCTAACCACGGTGGTTATCTCTGTCTAATCACGATGATTATCATTCATCAATTGTAAACTGAGAGTTTCATTATACCGAAACTTCGCCTAGTCCAGCTGTTGTTGAAGGCATCGCCGTGCCGCCAGCTTCTCTGCATCGCCAGAAATCGGAGAAACCTGATAATCACTTCTGGGAGTCAATTAGCTAGCGGACGTCGTCCTGTCGCTACAATCGCCTAGTGGTATGACGGCAGCATCGCCGCTACAGTCGTGTTCCGGTTTGAAGGGTAAGGTAGGCGGTAGACTCATGCACGTGGCATTGATGTCCTGCAACACATCTGTGTTGTTATCTAGCAATGCACCATTAACAACTTTGGAGTCTATATGCGATGGTTTCTCTTTCCATCAGGAGAGCCATCCTGTTTGCTATGTATCTAAAATCTAAATAAATAAATGATATTGTGTTTACAGATAACCAACAAAGAGACGAACCCAAGGCTGAAACCCCACCACAGATGGAAGTTAAAGATGTAACGGTGAATTTGCCATCTGATATCGACGTCATCTCATCATCCGCCGGAAATACCAGTGACATACATACAAAGGAATCGGAAGTTATTATCAAAGGATTACCAAGGCCGCCTCCTTTAAAACCGGTAAGCTGTTTTAGCCGAATACAGTCAAATTAATAGTAATTTTACGTTTTACTATTTGCATCTTGCAGCTCTACATTGTACAAGATTTTGGTGAATCCCACGGGAACAACCGCCCCGTTGGTCGAGTGGTTAGCGATTCTGACTACGCGATCGACGGGGCTCGGGTTCGATCCCCGACGGGGACAAGCATTTGTGTGATGAACATAAATGTTTGTATTTCCGGGTTTGGGTGTATGTATATTAAATATATTCTTGTATTTATATATGTATTTCTATGTATTAATATCGTTGACTAACACCCATAACACAAGCAAATAATTTGCTTACTTTGGGGTTAGATCAGTTAGTGTAATTTGTCCCTTGAATATTTATTATTTATTTATTATTCCAGGCCATCATCTATATGTTTGCTAAATTTCATCCCAATCGGTTCAGCCGTTTTTGCGAGATTGAGTAACAAAGATCATCCAAACTTTCATATTTATAATAATTCTAGCTGCACCATACAGTCCACTGCATTATAAAAATTTTCGGTGAATTCCACGGTAATAACGCATTTTTCTGGGATAAATGATAGAATATGTGCTATTCCAGGTTTTAATTTACATGTGTGTGCAGGGAACAGAGGGAATGGAGCGTTAGGAGATTACTTAATAGCACAATTTTAAGTCAGGGTGCCCGTCTAGCTCTGCATAATCATGTGCTTATCCCAACGCTATTGTATGGAAGTGAGAGCTGGGTATGTCAGAAAGGGCATGAAAGTAGAATTAACGCGGTTGAGATGAGGTCGCTAAGAAAAATATGTGGTGTGACACTCGCGGACCGGATTCGTAATGTCGAAGTGAGAGAGAGGTTAGGTTTGAAAGAAAGTGTCGGTGTAAAGATGAGAAAGGGCATGATCCGTTGGTTCGGACATGTAGAAAGAATGGTAGATGAGAGGTTAACAAAACAGATATACAATGCGAATGTGGAAGGATGTAGGTACCGGGGAAGACCAAGACTGACATACCACGATCAGATTGATCGAGTACTGTCCGAAGGTGGTGTCAAGAGTCTTCGCAACCGGCGTTTGTGTATGAAGAGAGTGATGAATGTGGAGGAAGCGAGACAAGCCTGCAAGGATCGTGATGTATGGCACTCGTTTCTCTCTGCCTACCCCGTAAGGGACCTGGCGTGAAGGTATGTATATATGTATGTAATTTACATGTGTGCCAAATTACATCTAAATCCGTTCAGTAGTTTTGGCGTGAATACGTAACAAACATCCATCCATCCAAATTTTGCATTTCACTGCATAGTATAAAAAAAGCCGCTTTCTCTTTCTGTCCCTATGTTCTTATGTATGTTTAAATCTTTAAAACTTCGCAACCGGTTTTGATGCGGTTTTTTTAGATAGATTGATTGTTGAGGAAGGTTTTAATATATAAACATTTCCGATTTTCCCACGGGAACAAAAGCTACGCGGGTGAAACCGCGGGCAGGTCGCTAGTATAATACAAATTTAGATTAGCTGACCCGTACAGCTTTGTCCTCTATGAGAGGAACATGTAATCAATATAATATTTAATATAAATTTCAACCCCCTATTTCAGCCCTTTAAGGATGAATTTTTGAAAAAAAGTGGCATATCTTGGAACCCTGGTATTCAACTATCTTCTTGCTAAATTTAATCAAATTTGGTTCAGCGTTTTAGCCGTGAAAGGTTAATAGATAAACAGACAGCTAGATTAAATACGAATTAAAATTTTATTATGTATTATAGAATAGTAAAGAAGATGGCTCCCCGCATGGGAAGAGATCACAAACAACTATAAACTCCAGATACCAAGATAATAATGCATTGGGTGTGGTTGCTTTAGTTTATAACTTCTTTATTCTCTTTACTCGGACTTGACAAAATGTTTTTTTTCAGGCAAGAATAAACACATCCGAGGTAACAATCAAAACAGCAACCACAGAATCGACTTTGGTCATCCCAGAGCAAAAGGTAAGGTCTGATCTTTTTAGCTTTCTTAGTATTTACTGTTTATTGAGTGTACAATCTTTCTGCTCGCCTTTTTGCAACCTGTTTAAGTAATTCCGTGAAATGCGACGGAAGCAACCGTAACTTGAGAAATCTGCGTTGGAGCGTGCTATTTATATTGACCAATGAGCGCGCGCTATTTGAATTTACCAAATACCGCGCACTGTTTGAATTGACTAATGACCGCATAGTAATTAAATTAACCAATGAGCGCGCACTGTTTTGAATTGACTAATGACCGCATAGTAATTGAGCAATGAGCGCGCACTGTTTGAATTGACTAAAGACCGCATAGTAATTAAATTGACCAATGAGCGCGCACTATTTTGAATTGACTAATGACCGTATAGTAATTAACCAATGAGCGCGCACTGTTTTGAATTGACTAATGACCGCATAGTAATTGAGCAATGAGCGCGCACTGTTTGAATTGACTAATGACCGCATAGTAATTAAATTGTCCAATGAGCGCGCACTGTTTGAATTGACTAATTACCGCATAGTAATTAAATTGTCCAATGAGCGCGCACTGATTGAATTGACTAATTACCGCATAGCAATTAAGTTGACGAATGAGCGCGCACTATTTAAATTGTTCAATGAGCGTGCACTATTTGAATTTTTCTATGAGCGCGCGCTGTTTGAATTTACCAATGAGTACGCTCTGTTTGAATTGACCAATGAGTGCGCGCTGTTTGAATTGACCTATGAGCTTGCGTTGTTTGAACATTGACAAATGAACGCGTGTGTTGGTAGAATTGACCATCAGGTTGTACAAACTTAATCACTTAGACGTTAGATCAAAGAGTGTATAATCTCTTTGAAATTTATTTTTTTAATTATTCAATGTTATGTATGATTTTTGTTGTTTCAATTTAACTACGATTTTAATTATCAAAATTTACCATATATCTTCTATCTTCTATCTTCAGGCGAAATCACCGACAAGTCTGGAGATATTCAGCTTGGACTCAGATGAAGAGGACATGAATTTCATTAAAAAGGATAAAGGTAAGGAATATTATTTATATTTATAATCTCTTCAGTTTAAAAAAATACCGGTATACTCAGGGATCGGCAACCCTTTGAGACGGAAGAACCAAAAATTTTATTTACAAAATATTACAGTTTTTAAAGAGCTACAAAAAATTTTTGCTAAAATAAATAGTATTTGCATATATATAAAGTTTGTTGATAAAGCAAATTAATATATTTATTTATATTTCAGTGGGGGTTTTTTACAAAAAATTAGATATTATTTATACATTTTTAGCCGTGGAACTTATTGAAGGAGTGTACTCAGTATTCAATTCTGAGCCCAAATATCTATAAAATATATGACCTTAGTTTTGATATAATTATTAAAAATCAACAGGATCTAACCGCGATTAGGTGATGAATAATTTTCCGGATATTTCGGCGCTGTTGCAAGCACCATGATCACGAGGGAACTGAATTGAAGTATTGTGGGTAGTTGAACGATTATAAGCAGACAAGTCTGTCTACCCTCTTCCTAATTCGTTTGGTTGTACTGTTGGAACTCGCACGAAAGTCACCTCGACAATACATACTAACCACATCACTACGTTTAATAAGGCATATTGATTCTCTTGTTTTTTATTGCACTGATCACGACCTTGACAATTAAAACTCTTGTTTTTGTTTTTTGATTTCAATGGTTTCTTTCACTAGCCCCTGAATGTAATGGCGTTCTGTCACTGGAACGCGATAATGACAAGCATTGACGCTATTTCGGCAGGAATAGGTAAGGCGGTGTACCAAATACCTGGGTGAGACTTTGCGGAACTCTACCTCATAACCAATCAGTCGCCTTTAAAGACCTACCTGGCAGAACTACAGTTGGTTTATTCCTCAAAAGGGTCTGGACCAATCATGATATAATTTAAATTTCAGAAGTGAATCGTGAGCAGCCAAAATCAAGCTCTTGCAGGTGTATAAACAAGTTCTGCAAAAGCGATGCGTCTGCGAAGTATATGAGGGCTGACATCGCGACAGCTCTGTTCTATGACGCAGATAAGAAGAAACGGGGATTTGTGTGTGAGGGTTGTGTTGACGCTATTCAGAAACGGAATGAGGTAAATGCTACAAATGCTAAATTTCTTATTTTTACAAAAATTCTGAACTGTTCAAAAATTCCATTTAAAAAAAATCCAAAGCTTCCAAATTTTTTTTAAAGTTCCAAAAGTTTCCAAAAATTCCAATTTTTCCAAAACTTCCAAAAATTCTAAATTTTCCAAAAACAAGAAGGTACTTTATGCGAATTAGTGCACTTTTTACATAGTAACGTAGTGTAAAAAAGTTATTTTTTGGGATTCCATACATCAGAAGGACAAAACAGAACCGTTATAAGATTAAGTAGTTGTCCGTCTGTCTGCCAAGGCCTTTTATTTTGAGAAAGTTTGAGTTATCGAGTTGAAATTTAAACCACATACTCGGGCCTACAGTCCGTTGGTCCCAGTCCCAAGCTGTGAAAAATTGAACTTCTAAATCAAAAGAATACACAGATGTATTGACAGCAGTATTCAAAAGCAAAGGAAAATATTGGTCCGTTGATTCAGCGACACATAGCTCAGTTGGAAGAGCTTTCTATGGCCTGAAGGCAAAATAAATCACTGGTTCTAACCCAGCTGTTTAAAAATTTTTTCTTTCAAAAGTTATTAAATATAATATTTTTAATATTTGAAGTAATTAAATATTACTGCCCATTTTCTAGAAACTTATCGAAGGGATACGAAACTTTACACCACTCTTACACCTGGATACCAAGCAAAAGTGCGAAGATCTGGTGGAGATAGTGGACTCCGACTCTGAAGAGGAAGGTGAACCTCCTGACGGTGAAGCGGAGACCATCGGGGCTACTGGGGCTAAGTGAGAATTTATTTTATATTGTAATAATAACAAAGTTTCAAGTTATCAGGTGTTTTTGTGTGAGAACTTTAAACTGAAATAAAACAGAAAAATGTTTTCTTATCTATATATTAATATGTGAAGGAAAAGCTTTGTATCTCTTTTTAAGACAATTACGCGAACGGTGGATTATGAAACTTTTCACTGTTAAAGTTTGCATTGCGGAGGATTGCAGAAACATAACATTTTTAGAATAAAAATTTAAATTTTATTAACCGACTTCAAAAAAGGAGGAGGTTCTCAATTCGGCCGGTATATATTTTTTTTTTATGTATGTACACCGATTACTCCGAGGTTTCTGAACCGATTTACGTGATTCTTTTTTTTGTTTGATGTGAAATGGTTTCGAATTGGTCCCATAAAAATTTGAATCAGGTAGGCCCAGTAGTTTTTATTTTATAAGCATTTTTTAGTTATTTTACCTATCCCGATGTCTGAATTTAAATCTCGCAAGTAATCCCGGTTACCGATTGAGCTGAAATTTTGTATATGTATGTAAATTGGATGACAATGAAAATTTATTATGAGATAGACCTGATCTGATGATGGAATCGGAAGGTGACTACAGGAACTCAGTAATTAAATGGTTAAAAATCGGTTAATGACAAGATTCTATCGAGTGTGGGCTCGTCTGATTCGTGTTGACGAGCACTTAGGTGCTTGGTGGTAACTAGGATCCTCTAGGGTCCGATGATGAAGCCGGAAGGTGGCCATAGGAGATTAGTAATTAAATGACACAACTCTATCGAGTTTGGGCTCGTTTGATTTGTGTTGACGAGCACTATAGTGCTTGGTGGTAACTAGGATCCTCCAAGGTCCGATGATGAAGCCAGAAGGTGGCCATAGGAGCTCAGTAATTAAATGACACAACTCTATCGAGTTTGGGCTTATTTGATTCGTGTTGACGAGCATTTTGGTGCGGTTGGTAACTAGTTATAAAATAAAAGGAAATACTCTTGACAAAAGTCTTCGTTCTACGTCTGTCAAGTCGATCATTTCAGGAGGGAAAGATATAACTTCCACGTTGTTGCAGTAGGCTTGTGAAGGAACTTTTCTTTTTTTTATTATGGTAGTCGAGCAACGGTAGCTGCTCCGGAAGGAAATTAAAATGTGCTGTGACTAATGACGTTTAGACAACAAAACATAAAACAACAGACGTTTTGGATATTATAATTTCTTACAGATTGTACATGTCACTTGAGCGTATTGACTTATGGTGGTTATAAAATTACGCTCAGTCATTGAACGAAGTCCTTGTGACGTCTTACGTGCTGCCGCTAGCCGGTTCTCACGTTGCTGAGCAGCTTTCGTATCACTTCTAATCTATGAGCTCTCTGCTCGGCGGACTCCTTAGATAAACGCTCCTTAATGGAGACCAATTCTATGAGCCTTCTGCTCGGCAGACTCGTTCGATAGAGGCTTATTAATGAGATCAAGTCTATTAGCTCTCTGCTCAAAAGACCCATTCACTAGACGCTCTTGGATCTTACCGAGTCTAGAATTATATTGTTCAAAAGTTTCTTGACGTAAACGTGATTTCATATATTATGCTTTCATGGCCAACAAACGTTTTTCACGATCTTTAATAGTCTCACAAGAACGTGACATTTTGTTACGAAGAACATTTTTACGGAGACGACTACTTTTATTTCAGTAGGGGAGACCAAGATGCTAAATAGGTAGTTACTCGAGCGTCGTAGTGACCTATTGGATTTTGTAGATTAAATTATAGAAAAAATAAAAAGTTATATAATGTTTTTCATTTCAATGATGGGGAAAAATCTACAAATAAAAAATTATTTAAAAAAATTAGTGACATGGAAACACTGAAGCGCGTTAGATTAGGGTATGATGGGTTAATTGCCGCTAAAATTTAGAAAATCTGACGATTCCAGTGTAGCGTAAGGTGTGTGAGTGTGTAGTGGGAGGGTTAAGAATTTGCAAAGAAAACGTTGTCTTGACATTCTCGAGCGCGTCTGAATTTTCTTTTATTATGGAGGAAATGATGTAAGAATTACGAAAAAAATATAATCTGACAATTTCCACAAGCCGAAGTTATTTTTTGTTTTTTTTTCTGCCATATTTACCCCCCTCTATAGAAAGGGCTTATATTTGGTGGAGAGACTTAACAGTATGCGAGGTACCCAAAATCCACTCTTGGGCTCCCCTACTATTTTATTCGTTCCCGTTTCTTGAGATCTATATTTGTTAAGGCGCGCCGCACCTGTTGTAGGTCTACCTAGTGATGGGTAATTTTCGGAAAAATTTCAAACCTTGGAAATTTTTCCTTTTATTTTTCAGAAAAATAAAAAATTGGAAAAATAATGGAAAAATATTGTTTACTGTAAAATATTTATTACTATAAAATTTAAAATATTGTTCTGATATTACTTATCGTAAACACGTTTGATTATACGTACACGTTTGATGCATATGATTCAAATAACTGCCAAACTTTTTTTTATAAACTCTTTTACTATAGATTTATATAACATTTACATAATTTTCAACTGGAATGTAGATATGTAATGTAGGAATGTTGGATAATTAATCTGAATCATCACTTTACAGTAGATCATTTTCTGTATTTTGTGCTGCATCTATAAATAATATTTTTATTAGTCTTTAATTAGTGTGTTTTCATCATATCATCTTGACATTTTTTCATTTCATAATATTCTTCATCAATGTGTGACGTTAAAGTTTTTCTAGTAGGTAACTGATATGATGGTGCCAAAGTAGCAAAAACTTTCTTCCATAATGGATGTTCTAACCAAGAAATAGGGGTTCCGGATACTGCAGTAGTTAAAGCTATTAATTTATTTATGCCTTTTTTCATTTACCATACAAGCTGCTGGAACTGACAGGCACAATGAAGTAGAAGGCAAACTATCCGTAGAATCGGTTCCTTTCGGATCTAACATAATTTTCACATCTCGTGGACTTTTATCACAATCTGCAATGTGTGACCGCATACGGGTTACGTTAGCGTATCGAAATATTTTCGTACAATACCTACATGATACACCATTATTTCGTTTTTCAAATAGATTCCACGTGTTTTTATCTTTATTACGACCCATTATAATTATATTTAATCGAAAGTTATTCTGTTTTAATAAAACTGATAAAGAAAAAACACCACTTGCATGAAACGTAAGTATACACTGTAGAGAAGTTGCACGCCAATTGAGTTAAAAATTACGTAGCTAGTATTTAAAAGGTCTTGCGGGAAATCCCCGAGACATTTGTAGCAACTAGTACAAAATGTTTTAGTGTTGCCAAATAATAGAAGACGTATTTATTAATCGATTGTTCGAATATATTTAAATAATAATCTAAAATAGCGGTTAAGTATCGTTGTTATTCAGCGTGATGAAATAAGTACCCTAACCTTCTAGTGGGGCGCAGTGAGGTCATAGAAAAAATATGTTTAGTAATATCTTCACCATTTAGGAATAGATAATTACGGTAATTAATCAATAGTTTAAATTATTTAGACATATAATCCATTATTTGGCAACAATAGAATATCTACATTGTACTAAATATCATACTTTATTTATCATTTTAACATTTATCTTGAAGTGAATCACTTATATATTTGATATTTTTTATGTATTAGATTGGTTTAAAGTTGTGGATGCGTGTCTGTGTTAAAAACGGAACTCGTTAATATATTTATATTAATGTTGCCGATTATCGATACTGCAAAATTATCTATTCACGGGGATTCCCCATAGACATATTATGTTATAAATTATTTTATAACGTGGAAGCCCCGTGATCTTGATTCACTTGTTTTATTGTGTTTGTGATACTAAATATAATATAATATACAATAATATTTGTTCCGTTCGAAATTGAGCTCACCAATATGAGTCCAATGATATTATATGTATGAGTCTATGTAAGTATAATAAGTAAAATGTTATATTTTTTCTTTCATTATAACTAGCAGTGCTGAAAACTATGAAAATGTGTTTCATATGTGGATATTATTGTTATTTTAGCAAAAAAAAGGAAATTTTCACAAGACTGTCTCGAAGCAGAAGAATATGAATTGTCGCAGATTTGGGAGGAAAAATGGAAAAAAAGCGGAACTAATGAAGAATGCACAAATACCTCGCCGTTCTACAAAATCGAAGAAAAAGATCAACCAAGTTCAGTCAAATCACAGTCAGCTACAAAAGAGAGCAAAAGTGATTCTGATAAGATTTACAACTATGATTGCCTTGATTGTACACAGAAACAAGAGAACTCTTTACTATTGGAAGAATTACTATATGTAGCTCCATGTATGAGAAACTTACTTTATCCTCATATTTTAAAATTTGTAGATGGATTTAAAGGAAAACACATCAATGTAGATGAAGTGACAGTTTTGTGTCTCCAGTTACCTCAGTCTGATCAAAATTGAGTGTTTACATAGAGCGAACTGTTATTTCTTTTACCGTTGTAAGAATAGTGCTTTCATATACTTAAATAAAACAGTAGCAATAAATATTCAATGTCGTAATTATTTTATTTACAATCCAAGTTTAGTGGAAAAATATTGGAAAAGAAATGGAAAAATATCGGAAAAATATTTTTTTTCTTTTCTTTTCCATCCGAAATTTTTCCATTGCCCATCACTAGGTCTACCCAAAATAAGTTGACAATACAACAATACACTAAAAAGTATTAAATAAAAATAACTACGTTAAAAAAACCGACTTCAAAAACTAAAAAGTAAAAAAATAATAAATAAATATTTAATATCAATAAAATACTACATATTATTTATATGTGCTATTTACTAATGGGTTTGAAGTCGGTGCCAAGCCTTAAGCAAATAATAATGTTTTAATTACTTAAATGAATACGAGCAAATTAATACAATGAAATTCCTACTTTAAAGATTAAGATACGTAGATAAACCTATAAAGAGCAATTAAGTCTTAATATTACTAGCAGCTTCAATCAATACGAAGAATACTGAAAAAAATAATTACGAAAATGTATTCAACAGAAGTCCTAAACTAAATGGTCATGTAAATTAATGTAGAATTATCAATTAAACTAAAAGGCATCAACATTTTTAATTTCAAATTGACACCATATAATAGAAGAAAATGTTGGTAGCTTAATTAATTTTTAACAACTTGTAACAGCCATATTCTTGCAAATAACTATTTTCTTTCTTTCTTTCAAAAATTTTATGTACTTATTCAAGACTTTCGTTGGCTTGGCACCGACTTCAAACCTATTAGTAAATAGCACATATAAATAATATGTAGTATTTGATTGATATTAAATATTTATTATTTTTTACTTTTTAGTTTTTGAAGTCGGTTTCTTTTAACGTAGTTATTTTTATTTAAATAAAATGCATAGAAATATTGTTCAAATAAACTATTTTATGATAGCGCGTTATAGACTATAAACTATATGTTTCTAGCGCGCTACGTTATAGACTATATTATAATGTGTAACTGGAACACTGATCGCGCGAGCAGGTCGAAATAGCGCGTGACTCATCATAATGTCATACAGCGAGCGATGACTGAACGCTATAACGCTATAAACTATATTATAACGTCTAGCGTCTTCAGTCTAGCACCTTACTAATTAGATCGCGTAGTTCGTTACTTCGTAGATTATAATGTTATAACTACGGCCTACGCTAGCCGCTAGGTATATAGCGTGGCATTATGTTATAGCGCTGGATGCGAATCGCTTAACGTTGAATATACATACCACGCTATAATTTAACGTTATATGTTATATTAACCACCATTAATTAGAAATACATTAAATTAATTAAAATAAACGTTACACACACTATGTTCATCTGAAATACAGGATAATATCGTCCCCGTGGTGGGAAAATTAAATAACTCTGATTTTGTAGTTCTGAAAGTTCTTATTTATTTATTACTAGCTGACCCGGCAAACGTTGTTCTACCTTTTTAACTACTTTTTTTTTCTATATATATATATATATATTTTCTATATATATATATATATATATATATATATATATATATATATATATATATATATATATATATATATATATATATATATATATATATATATATATATATAAGATTGGTTAAAAAAATGTGAGACAATTTTACTGTCATTAATTTTAATTTTTGAGGACCTGATTACGTTTTACATTATGCTTTAACAAACTGAACTCTATCTTTTACTATAACTAAATAAAAAACACATTAAAAATCAAGTCGATATTGCTAAAATCGGACTTATTTAATTTTCCAACTACGGAGACGATATGTATACTTACTTTTTGCTTTACGACTAAAGTCAGTTGTCAAACTTAAGTGATTTTATTGTTTATTCTATTGCTGAATTTCGGCCACAGGTGATCGCTATAAAAATATAGTATATGAAATTGTTTGACAGATAATTTCGTGGCATTAATGTTTAAAACTTATTTTAGATTTTTGGAAGAGCATCTTGCCGACATGATCAACGAAACTTGGCGTAAATTCAAAATGGATGCCCGTTTGAACGAGACGAAAATTATGCTTCAGGACGAAATGAAAGTATTGGAACGTAAGTGATATTTGGAGTATTCTTTTTTAGTGGTAGAGTTGGTCATCAGATTGTACCAATTTAATAACTTAGATGTCAGATCACATCACATCACACATCATCATCATCATCACATCACACATCATAGACGACTATTGTAAGGTTCGTTAATTTTTTTGGTGGGGATGAAACTAATGGGCCAATAAGGCCGCTTCACGAGACGCATGTCAAATTCAATGTTGCGAGACGTGTTGCGCAAGTTTTTGGGATGGTATGAAATTGCTTATGCATTGTATTTCACAAGTTTGCTTATGGAGTTTTAAGTAGCTTAGTGTATATGTCACTTCTGTCGACAATCATAACTGCCTTTTATATTTATGTAGAATGGATTCTAAATAAAGTAAATTTTTGACGCGAAAATAGTTTTTTGGAACGATGTTCCTTATAGGGCGTTGAACCCTCCATGGTACATTACCCGGCAAAAAACGTCCGTAACTTTAAAAAACCATAAGATTTTTATGTATGGTCTATGTATGATGGCTATACAGTATCTAATGTATAGTCTACGTGATGACTGTTATTATTATTTTTTTCATATTATAAGATAACAAACAAGCAGATGGGTCTCCTGATGGAAAGAGTCAACCATCGCCTATAGACACCAAAGGTGTTAATGGTGCGTTGCTATTTTGTAACGAGATCCAATGCCACATGCATAAGTTTACTGGCTACCTTACCCTCCAAACCGGAACACGACAGTGACAAGCACTGGCGCTATTGCGGCAGGAATAAGTAAGGCGGTGGTATCAGACCTGGGCGAGACAACGCAGAACTCCACCGCCTAATAGCCGCGATAGTGGTGACTCGCATAGCTGATGGGTCGCCTTTTAGGACCTGCCTGGGAGAATGACAGTTAGCCTATTCTTCAAAGGAGCCCGGGACTTACTATATCTTTTTATAAATCTTTGTAAATGAAATAAATATATTTAGATAATTTTGTAAAGTAGTTATTTGATTTTTATCGATAAAAAATCATAAAAATCGTAATAAAAAATGTATATCCGAATAATTATTTTCTTTATAACTCGAATAGAACTTGAAATTAACATTTTTATAATAAGATATATCGTCCCTAGCTGGTAACTTACGTCATCACACGGTTTTTTTAATTTTTTTAAATAACAGTACATCACTAACACACCTTTTCTCGTAATGACGTAATCGCAAGAGAGTACAAATCATCAATTCCTCCCTTCCACACCAGGCTTTGTTCAGAAATCACTAAATCATACACCATTCATAATAATCTGTACATTAATATAAGATATATTATGATTAAGGCTTTTCAAAAGTAAACCACAATTTGTTTCTCTGAAAATACAAAGAAACGACAATTCAAGTTCACTAATATCGGCTCCTCAGTTATATCCTTTTATTTATCTCTATACAAATCACAAGTTTTATAACAATAAATTGCACAAAATAATCTGAACCTCATCCGCCATTGAATCACACGTCACTTTGACTGATGCGCCCTCTACCGACTTCCACAGACAACTTAGACACGCGTGAAGCGCGGCAAATTTGAATTAATGAAATATCATTTCATTACATTTATATTTGAAGGAAAAACTTTGGACCTCTTTTTAAGACAATTGTGTTAACGGTGGAATATGAAATTTGGCACAGTTAAAGTTTACTTTCTGGAGGACTGCAGAAACCTTATACATATTTTTAAATAATATGCACTAGAAATATATTGTTGCGAATAATCTAGAAAAAGGAAGAGTTGAAGCGCTAGAGACCTAGAAATAAAAGAAAGAGATAGCTACTTCTATTGATAAACAAATTGCCGACCGTTACCTGAATAGTTATGCCATAATTGACCTTATCGCTTAGGGTATAAGGGTGAAAATAACGTGTACTTGGACTTGTTTACAATAACCTGTCTACGATTAGCCTGGTTTATGCTTAGAGGATTCGGGAATAATGTGGAACTTTACCCTACGTATAAATAGAGATGTGTTCAAAAATAGAGGGCAGTTTTTTTATAAAGCGATCGAGAGCGATACTTGAAACGATCAGTGCGAAGCGAGAAGTGTTTTAGTGATTCAGCGTAGTCGGTTAAGTTTAGTGTTAGTACAGAGGATGTGACTAGTGTGTATAGTGTATTTACGGTTTTTTTTAGTAGAAGTGTATAAGCTGTAGAAAGAAGGGCGCAAATGCGCGCATATAGAAAATGGGCGCAATCTAGATCTGTTATTAAATTTTCTTTATTATAGTTTTAATTTGAGTGTATTTACGGTTTGCATTATGGTATTTAATATATTTGTGTTGTAAATACACAGTTTTATTATAAGTGGTGTTTGATTGCACAATTACGAACCCGAAGCACGTAACAATGTTTATAAAAATAAACATTAACATGCACTAAATTCGTGTGACGTACATGATAATATACGCAAATGTCTTTTTTACGGCTAAAGTCAGTTCTCAAATTTAAAAGAGATTTTATTGTTTAGTTTTTGGTCGAATTTCGGCCACACGCTATCGCTACTTAAATTTTAGTTAACAAACTATAGCTGAAATTAAAAAAATATGAAATTAATAAATTTGCTATGATCCGCGTACTATTCTATGTGTTTTTCGCGATGGCACCAAAAAGAAAGACGTCGGTTTAATAAATGGATAAAACTCACAGCTGGTCCGGATAAAAAAGATCCCAGCAACACAATTATCCGCCCACATCCACCACACTTTTACACCCACGTCCCACGACGGCACCAAGCACAAAAGTACACAATTTACGTACTCTACGCACGTTTCACTTCGAAACCGAAGCATCTTCAGAAGAAACGAACACTACCTCACTCTACTCTCACTCAGTGTTCGATTCGAAACCGAAGCATCTTCAGGAGATACGAACACCACCTCACTCTATTCTCACTTAGTGTTCGTTTTTCCTGAAGATGCTTCGGTTTCGAAGTGAAACGTGTTGGAAACGTAAAGTATTTCCGCAAAGTAACGCCTGAATCAATAAACTATAGCTGAAATCCTATAATATATATGTAATCACTTTTAGAGAAGAGCAAAGAAATAGACGAGCTGCTAACGGAATGCCAAGTTGCCACTGACAAGCTGCGGAATGAACTGTACGCCTCGTTTGAGCGCGAGACCAAAGAACTGACACCCATAATTATATACGACACGCCTAATTGTTCGGTAAGTTTTATATTTTTGTATCATATAATAACAATGCATATGGTTTTTCGGGTGGAAAAAGATAAAAAAATAAAGATAACAAAATTGTTAAAGGTGCGTGACTGTCTCGTGGTCTAGGAGTAACCTATTCAGCTCAGATCATGAAGTCCGGGACCTCATGATCTGAGCCGAATTGGGTATAAGCCTCATGATCGATCCCCGGTTCGGGTAAAGGTTTTATTGAGGTTTTTTCGAAAATCTAAAATCTCAGTAGCAGCTCGGAGTCTGGCGGAGTGGTGTATTACCACTCCGGTGCCTCGGATGAGCACGTTAAACTGTCGGTCCCGATTATTGCTAGAAATAGTCGATAATTGTTAACATGTCGGGAAATGATGAGGCGAAACGATGAGATGATAAGACCTTGGTGTTTTCCATTTTCCTTTATGGCGCGGAGACATGGAAGCTTAAAGAGAAGCGGAGACATGGAAGCTTATCCCATACCATCCCATACCCAACTCTCACTTCCATACAATAAGCACATACACACATACAACCTGACTTAATATAATAAGTTTACTTAATTACTTTTATAATACTTTAAGCATGGGCAAGCATTTTGGTGCAAGCCACCCGCACCAAAATGCTTAAATCATTTTAAGTCACTAAATACGTTTAAAGTGAAAGCATTTAAGGCGTTTTGACATTTGCTAAACATGTTTAAGGGACTAAATGGATTTAAGCATGTTCATGCTAGCCTCCCTAAAAACTGCGTGAAGTGCCGTAAGATTTAAAATCAGTTCATATGTTCAGGATTTATCACTGAAAAAATGTTTGAAAAAATATTTTTTCACATTACTTCGATATTTTTCAACCAATCTATTTTGTAGCTGAAACACCATTTTAGAGCTCAAAATTTGCGTTGAATGCCTTGCGAAATATCAATATATCATCGTTTTCAAAATATATTTACATCTTTTCAAAAATATGAAATACTATCATTTTTAACAAAATTTAGATTTTTAAACTACCTATTTGAAAAAATCTATGCTTTTGTATAGTTTTTGTTCCTTTGAACTTAAAATACCTCAAATTAGCGGGAAGTTTTAGGGATAGCCTGGAGGGTCAACCGGTTTACATTTTTTTTATTTCTTCCAGTAATTTTTGAGATAGAATTGGACATCAATACATGTTAATATATATTAAATACATTTTTTACAGTTCACCAGTCCATCTACTACAGCGGAAATTATTGAGGTAAGTACTCAACGTTTTTGTATTTTTTATCTCGTCATAGAAATACCATATTATGAATGCGAGTTTGTGCGTGCGCGTGCTTAAATGCGTGCGCGCGTACGCGTTTGTAAGTACGCTTGATTGTTATTTCTTAATAGAGAAGTGGCTGGATGGATTTGAATTAAATTATGTGGTAGAATTATTGTTTTAAATTTTACATTTGTACTGTTTCACAATTCACTAATTATATATAATATATACTTTTTTATTTAAATAGCCAACCGGTTTCGCATTTTATTGCATCATCAGGGCTGAAACTTAAATTGTCAACAAATACGTTGTGTTAGGAATTATTAGCAATTTAAGTTTTAGCCCTGATGATGCAGTAAAATGCAAAACCGGTTGGCTATTTAAATAAAAGTAAAGGATCTTCACGCCCATATTCCCGAACGCGTAGGCAGAGGTACAACAAGTGCACCCACGATTAGCCGAAGATACTTGGTCCCACAAATGTGATAGGCGGCAAGCCTATCGCCAACCGGGCATTTTCCAATCCCGGGCAACTTTGTATTTCTCAGAAAACTGAAAAAACACTTTTTTTTAAAGTGCCCGACCCGGGAATCGAACCCGGGACCTCATGTGGTCAACTCCAACGCTGGACCACTAGACCACAGAGGCGATTATAGAGGCTATTTAAATAAAAAAGTATATATTATATATAATTAGTGAATTATGAAACTTATGTCGGAATCGAAATAATTATGTCGGACTTTCACCAAGTGCCGACGGTGGAAAGTATAAATTATGTGGTAGAGTTCTGCAACGTCTCGTCCGGGTCTGGTACCAGCGCCTTATTTATAGCCTGCCGCAATAGCGTCAATGCTTGTCATTGTCGTGTTCCGGTTTGCAAGGTAAGGTAGCCTGTAGACTTATGCATGTGGGATTGTCATCTCGCCACACGGATAGCAACGCAGCTTTAACATCTTTGCTCTATATAGGCGATGGTTGACCCTTTTTATAGGAAGAGTGATCGATATGAGTGGAGTTGATCGATCTAACATGGTCATGCTGCACTTAGTCTAGATTGGCTATGCGAGTCACTACCATCGTGGCTACTAGGTGGTAGAATTCTGCATTGTCTCGCCCGGGTATGGTACCACCGCCTTACCTATTTCTGCCGCAATAGCGTCAGTGCTTGTCGCTGTCGTGTTCCGGTTTGGAGAGTAAGGTAGCCGGTAAAATTATGCATGTGGCGTAAGACCTCGCCACAAGATAGCAACGCACCATTAACACCTTTGGTGTCTATAGGCGATGGTTGAGTGTTTCGATCAGGAGGCCCATCTGCTTGTTTGCTATCTTATACTATAAAAAAAGTCATTGTGTTAGGGGACGGGTGTTTTAAAACGATGACGCCATCCAGGCTTAGAAAGATGGTGGCTAGTATAATTCTGGATCGTGTAAAATATATTTGAGCGCACCGTTGGTCGAGTCGGGTTTAATCTGACATCTCGACAGGGACAAGCATTTGTGTGATGAACATAGATGTTTGTATTTCTGGATCTTGGTGTGTATTATGTATGTAAAAGTATTTATTTATATGTATTTCTATGTATTTATATCGTTGACTAACAACACCCATAACACTAACAAATAATTAGCTTACTTTGGGTTAGATCAATTTATGTGATTTGTCCAGCCCTATTATTATATTTTTATATAATTTATTGATGTGTTTTGTATTATAGACCCGTTTGGCGAAACGACGCGAATCCACTAGTAGTGAGCCGCCAGCTAAACGACCGGCAATACCTCTGGGGTACGCGCCTTTGGGGTCACCGTCCAGCAATACCATGAATCTGGTATGTAATCAAGGGAAATATTCCGACACTTTATTGGTTATTTTCCGGAAATCCACCGTTAAAAAGGTGAAATTAATTGAATTTAGTATTATTCGCAAACTGTTCTACGTGGCTTCCGCGATGTCACCAAAAAAAGATATCGGTTTCATAAATGGGTAAAACTCACCAATGGTCCACACAAAAAAGAACACCCCAGTGTCACAATTATCCACCCACATCCACCACACTTTTACACCCACGTCCGACGCCGACACCAAGCACAAAAGCACAAAATTTATGTACTCAACGCACGTTTTACTACAAAACTGAAGCATCTTCAAGAGAAATGAATATTACCACATTCTACGCGAGTGTAAGGAATACATATTGTAGTAATCAATAATATTCGCCGTGTTGGTCCCGGGCTCCATTGAAGATTAGGCCAACTGCCGTTTTGCCAGACAGGTCGTAAAAGATGACTACTAGGTGGTAGAGTTCTGCTAGTCTCGCTCGGGTCTGGTACCACCGCCTTACATATTCCTGCCGAAATAGCGTCAGTGCTTGTCATTGTCGTGTTCCGGTTTGGAGGCAAGATGAATCCAGGGGGGAGGTCATGGGGGTCATGACCCCCTCCTGAGTAGGGGTTTAGGTAGGGATTTATTAGTATTAGATAAGGGTTAAAGCCTTTCATGACTGAACTTCAAATATGTGACCCCCACGGCACCAAAGACTGAATCGGCCCTTGTGTATGTGACCCCCGTGAACCAAAAACTGGATCGGCCCTTGTATGTGACCCCCCCCCCCCACCCCCCTGAAACTAAGGCTGGATCCGCCTTTGTTTGAAGGCTAAGGTAGACGGTAAACTTATGCATGTGGTGTTAGTCCTCGCCTCAAGATAGCATCGCACTATTAAGATCTTTGGTGTTTATAGACGATGGTTGACCTCTTCTATCAGGAGACCCATCTGCTTGTTTGCTATCTTATGGTATAAAAAACGAATGGCAAGTAATACCAATGATTTATTGTCAATTGACCGTCAAGTTCCAAATAATACCAAACATTTGGAAACTTTTTCCAATGGTAATGCAAGTGACATTAATATCTTGTCACACAGATAGCTACATATCATTAACATCTTTGGTGTCTATAGGTGGTTGTTGCTTCCATCAGGAGAGTCATTATTATTTTTAACCATTATTTAGCACAAGAGCCACCCGTGACACGAGTCACGACTGGGTCACGAGTGTGACATTATCAACCTCCACAGTTGTGACATCACCCTAACACTATTTGGTCCGTCGGTTCCACCATACGACTCTTCAGTGGTATCGAACTACAGCACCAAAGCGTATAATATGTATTTGCGACCAAAAGATCTTGACCGCTGTGAATTTCATGGTGGCCTACTAGTTTCATTCTTTGACATTGGTGCATTCCATAGACTGCACGTTAGTGGAACACAAGTGGCGTGGCGCATGCTTTGTATAGTATGTTAGTACATAGAAATCATTGTTTGTTTCAGACTACGCCAGTTAATGCAACGCCTCAACCACAACAACAAGAAAAGATTGATGATGATGTAAGTATATCTGTATTGGTTTCTTCCATTTTGTTTATTTGTGATGCTTAAGAAGAGCGAACTAGCTAACATATTTTTCACGCCTTAAGCTGAGCGTCGAGGTAGTGCTCTGTTTTCATGTGAAGGTAAATTTTCTGGACTTAAACTATTCTATTGTATTCGTACTTCACTAATATGATAGTATCAGTACACTGTTAAAAATCTTAATCCTTTTAGAAACACATTCAATACTTTAAAAAATAATAAATATCAAGTATTTTCAAGGACTTCCGGCTGTTTGTATGTATGGATGTGCTACAATAAAACTCAAAATACTTAAAATCGATTGTTTTTGGATATATGAGAAATTCATGACAAAAGCGTAAATAACTTAATTAATAGAAAAAACTATTATAGTAAATAGATATTATAAGTTAATGAGTTATATTTGACCTATTAAAAAAAATTTAGTAAATAAAAGGAAAAATTCATACAACTTCTGTTAAAAACAATTATACATTCAAATAAAATGACTGATAAGTTAGTAATAATAGTGTTACGTGCTTCGGGTTCGTAATTTGCAAGAGAAAGCCACTTATATCAAACCGTGTATTTACAACACAAATACTTACAACATAACACAACACAATGTAATACTTAAATACTCTGAATAACACTAGTCACTCACTGTACTAACACTAAACTTAATCGACTACACAATAAAACACTTCTCGCTTGGCACTGGTCTTTTCAAGTATCGCTCTCGAACATTTTATAAAAACTGTCTTCCATTTGTCAACACTTCCCTATTTATACTCGAGGTAAAATTCGACAACAATTGCGAATGTGCTGCAATCCTCTCGTAAGCAATAGACAATTATTGTAAACAACTTATGATAAAGAAGTCCTAGTACACGTCATTTTCACCCTTATGCCCTATAACAAAAGATCCGTTATGGCATAGTTATTCAGATAACGGTCAACTATTTGTTTATTAATAGGAGTAGCTATCTCTTTCTTTTATTTCTAGATCTCTCCAGCGTTCCAACTCTTCACGTTTCTAGATTATTCGTAACAATAGTAATAGTAAGAATATTCATGGGACAAATTACACTTACTGATCTAACCCCAAAGTATGCAAATTATTTGCTTGTGTTATGGGTGTTAGTTAACGATACTAATACATAGAAATACATTTATAAATACTTTTATATATTTAATAAATACCCAAACCCGGAAATATAAACATTTATGCTCATCACACAAATGCTTGTCCCCGTTGGGGATCGAATTCGAGCCCCGTCGATTGCATAGTCAGGGTCGTTAACCACTCCACCAACTTGGCGGTCAAAAAGTTGAATGACACCTTTGTATATCTGGTTTTTTTGCAAGTCGATTTACCTGTTGGGAGTGATAAAGTGGTCCCATATATTCCTAACAATTTTAAAAACTTACGTAATCAAATTTTATTGGGATACATTACTTTGACGCAGAGTACTAAAACGTTTTGTCCGGGTTTGCTAGACTACCTTACCTATTTCTGTCGCAAAGTGCTTGTTACTGCCTTGTTTCAGTCTGGAGAGTAAGGTATCGAGTAAAATTATGTTTGTAGCATTATTTTATGTTATTTATTTTACTATTTATTTCTGGCAACATGGCATATATTATAAATACCTTATAGACTAACATACTTACATATTTATATAATATACTTAAAACTTTATCATGTGATGATGGCGACGTGACGCGCGCTTCATTCCGGAGTTTTCCGCGGAACCTCCAGTAGCCCACACCAGTCGGACAGAATTCCCACACCTCAAAGGTCGACATGAGATGCGTCGGTACTCTCACCACAAAGGAACTAAAGTTGACCTTGTGGCGAGACTACAGACGATCGACCCTCAAGTGGAGTGACGTCTTCTGACTGATGTAGTCCACGACGTCCTCGACATCCACGGACCAGTACTGGCGAGATATGTACAAGGGCGTTGCGGGGACCTCGCTCCGCAAACGCAGCTCGGGTATATATGACGCGGTGCTGCGATAGTTGCAGGTGGCGGGCTTCTTCTTTCTTCTTCTCTCCGCCAGTGTGAAGTTCTCCTCATCGCACCCCCTGCTCTCGTCTTGCCAGGTCGAGAAGACTCCACCTTGCTCTTTGTGGCCTTGCGGCTCGCCTTAGTCTTGCGAGTCTTCGTAGCTTTGCGGCTGTCGTTTTCCTCATTTGTATTCGCGGGGGGGTAGGTGCGGAGCGACCAGCAACAGTCGCAAAGTTTAGCTGAGTCGCCTGTGGCCTCTGCGTCGATGTAACTGGATTGGATGAGGACGCGGCGGGGGTAGCAACGGCGGTGTTCGTTGACTCGTCGGATAGTGCTGACGGGCTAAACGCGTCCTCTTATGTATCCTTTACATAAATAGAAATTCTCTGTTAACATCTTTAGTGTCTAATGATGAAAATGTTTTCGTAATTAAAAAAAGTGTATCATTTTGTCTACTTGGTTTAATGTTATTTTTAAGGTTAAGATGTTTTGGAATAGGTTGAGGCCAAATGTACTAACGTATTAGACAAGGCTTGCGTCATGCCACTTTTGTGCTATCAACGTGCAGTTCATGGACTGCACATACTCCTATACTCCCGTTGTGGGCGCGGTGAGTTGCGTTGCGTGTTCCAAATACTCAAAACTTTACAAACAAACTTGAAATTTTTTAGAGCGTAGTTTTACATTTAAAACTGAGTTTTTATCAATATGTTACAGATTTAGTTAATGCATGTTGGTTTACACTTATAACGAATTGGAACACGAGTTCTACTTAACATAGCTTCTTTAAGGTCCCGGTTACACTTTGATTAGTGCGAGTGCGAGTGTTTAATGCAGGTGCTTAGTATTAAGCAAAAAAAACACGTGTAGACAGCCGTTGATTCGTATGAGGGATTAGTAATCAATCAGTCTATTCAGTTTACTACGTCCATCGCCGGTAGGAGGGATGCGCTGTGCCACGCTCCCGTCTGCATGGGTATCACTATCTTGCCTATTTCTCCCGTGAAACAGCTTTGCTGTGTTTCGGAGAGAAGGGCAAGACAGGCAGCGTAATTACTGGCACCGAGACTTAACATCTTATATCTCAGGATAGGCACATCTGCCAGTTTGCCTATCCAACTAAAGTTCAAAAAATGACTAATCATTCAAACAAATCAAAGTGGCAGACGTATTAATATCTGTGGTTGGTGCGTGAATGCGGTGTCGTGGTCCCCAGAACACGGAGATCTCGGTGGTGCAGCTGTCGGCGGAGGCGGCGCCGGCGGACCTGCCGCCGCCGGGCGAGCTGGCGCGCCGCCCGCTCGCCGTGGGGGACAACGTCTACGCCATGAAGAACGTCTTCGGCGCCTGGATGAAGGCCACCGTCGCCGAAATCTTACCTAAGCCTTCCGTGAGTACCACCGACCACACGGCCCAAACACACCTAATAATAGGCGGATGGCTCCCGACAACACATCTGGCTTATAGTTCCAATATATATGTCCACGCATCGATACTCGATCAAAGTCGACCGATCAGATGCTCTGTACATCACTATCTTTCACTGTAAATTAACCAATCGACGTTGCAACCCCGCTTCTTTTTACCTCGGCTAGTTGCCAGAATGCATTCAATATGGAAAATCAAACATTAGGCGTCTATGGGCTGTGTGGCCGGTGGTAAGTCCCAATTTAGAATGGTTTAAATCTAAACTTACTGTTCTGTTAGGTAAGGCAATTCTTAAATCATTATAATGTAATCAATGATGGAAAGAATAAGGGTATGCAATGGAGAAACATTTTTTATAGGAAAGGAAAATTTGAAGGCTTTAAAGAATGAAAAAAAGCGACCTTTAATTTTTATACTGTTAATATGAAAGCTCAGTTTTAATGTTACAGGTAAGTTAACAGCAAAAATTGAAAATTTTGTAGAAAAAATGTATATAATACCAAGGAAACATCTAGATCAGTAATTAAGATACACAAGTTCTTAAACCTACTAATAATCCAAAGGGTTTTCATATATTGGCAAATACCTTGTAGGTCCTTATTTATACCATCAACAGTCTAAATTATATTAATGACAGAAAATTGTCTATATGGTTACATGTTGTCGGATTAGGAGTGAATTTTAGGAAGAACTGTAGTCTTAAAATATAGATAAATACCGAAAATAGTAATGGAGATAGGATACCACCTTGTAGTACACCCAAATCTAGCTTGATCCAGTTTGATTGAAAATCACCCAACTGAATATACTGACCAATCAAAGTATATCGAATTATATCAATCTAGAACAAAGTAGAAACAAAATGATCTAAGAACTTTCAACAGAACGTCAATATCGACAGAATTGAAAGCAAACTTAAGTTCCGAAACCGAAATTGTTGAATATTAATAAAATTCACTGAAGTTTATGACTTTAATTAGTACTATATTTTTATTAGTTACATATGATAATTAACCATCGTATCCTTCAATATGAACGATCTTTTACCATTCCAACTGTATATTTAACTGTATTATCGAAAGCTTAAGAGGTAAAATAAAATATACGTAGAAAAAAGTTTTTTAAGAGACCTACGGGTAAAGTCAGGATTTCTCTTTTTTCTCAAGTACTCCATAATGTAGAGTATCTTTAGATAGGTCTGTATAAAATAATGCCGATAGAAAATATACTCATGTTTCCTTTAATTTCAGAATGCACAATTTTCGTCATGTAGGGTGAGCTTTGAACACCGAAAAAATATGAAGAATCCTTTCAAAACGCTGCAAACGCGATGCTTGGCATATCCGGAACCGGCAGAAGTTAGGATGACTATAGGTAACAACATGTATACATATGTCCATCTCTTAAAATCTAATCCCTTACGGGGTAGACAGAAAGCACCGAGTGCCATTTGTCATGATCTTTTTTGTCTTGCTTCCTCCACTTTCAGAATTCTTTATACACACGCCGGTTGCGAAGACTCTTGAAACCACCTTTGGACAGTACTCGATCAATCTGATCATGGCACGTTAGTCTTGGTCTTCCCCGGTATCTACATACTTCCACATTCGCATTGTATATCTGTTTTGTTATTCTTTCATCTGCCATTATTTCTGCATGTCCAAATTAACGGAGCATGACCTTAAACATCAAATTTTACGCAATTTATTTTGACCTAATTAATAATTATTTTGATTTTATTTGTTGTTTTATGTGACGTTTAAGTCAGTACAGTGAACAGTAATGGAAACTGACAACCAAGCATGTTGACATCAAAGATGTTAATGTTGCGTTACTGTCTCTGTCACATAATAATCATATACAAAAGATTTTTTATAAATCATAGCGTAGCAAATAAGCAGATGACTCTCATGATGAAAAGGGACAACCATCACCTATTGACACCAAAGATGTTAATGATGCGTTACTATTTGTGTGACGGGATGGTAATGCCACATGCATAAGTGTACCGGCTAACTTATTCTCCAAACCGGAACACTACAATGACTAGTATTGTTGCTATTACGACAGGAATATGTATGGTATGGTATCGTACTCGGGTGAGACGAGAGATGAATTCTACCACCTAAAATTGAATATAAATTAAATGCGGGTAGATGTATGGATTATTCGTCTTACAGCCAGAGACGTGGCAGGACTTTATACAGTCATAATTACAATCTTTACAAAATTGTCAAAGCGTCGATCATCTTAAAAAGTAAAAGAAAGTGTCTTCACGCTCGAATCCGCGAAAAGGTTGGCAGAGGTACAACAAGTGCACCCACGATTAGCCGAAGATACTTAGTCCAACAATGTGATAGGTAGCAAGTCTATCCTATCGCCAACCGAATTGTGATCCAATCCTAGATGACGTTTTTATCAAAGAACTGAAAAAAAAAACACTTTTTTCTGTCCGACTAAGGAATTGAGCCTGGGACCTCATGTGGTCAACTCCGACACCGGACCACTAGATCACAGAGGCGACACTTTTTTTTATATCATAAGATAGCAAACAAGCAGATGGGTCTCCTGATGGAAAGAGTCAACCATCGCCTGTAGACACCAAAGATGTTAGTCAACCATCGCCTATAGATACCAAAGATGTTAATGGTGCGTTGCTATCTTGTGGCGAGGTCTAATGTCACATGCATAAGTTTACCGGCTACCTTACCCTCTAAACTGGAACACGACAGCGACTAGCACTGACGCTTTGCGGCAGGAATGGGTAAGGCGGTGGTACCACACCCGGTCGAGCCGATGCAGAACTTTACCACCTAGTAGTCACGATGGTAGTGACGCGCATAGTCACTCGGTCGCCTTTTACGACCTGCCTGGCAGAACGGCAGTTGGCCTATTCTTCAAAGGAACCCGGACCAACACGGGACCAACAGCAAGTCGCGATAATCGCCATATTTTTTGTAATGTAAAATTATTTATTGCTAATATGTTTGTTTATTACAGGTACTAGAGTGATTGCCCTATTCAAAGACTCGGGAATGCGCGGTGCGTACTATTCCGGGGTGGTGGCTGAAATTCCAAATCCGGTCAATAATTATAGGTAAGTTTACTATCGTGACGTTATGGTCTGGTCCATAACCTATTCGGCCCAGATTATCAGGTCCGGGCTAGACAATGAAACTTTCTCCCCTCACCCGATTGATTCAAAAATTTAATTAGCTGTATTCCTTAAAAAGATAGATCCAGTGTCGCAAATTGCATCAAAATGGGTTTTTCCGTTCGGGAGTAATCGTTGACGGAAATTTTTGAAAAAGTGTTTTTTGACATAACTTCGAGATTTTTAAACCAATCAATTTTTGTATTTTTACAATATTTTAGAACTTGAAAAACTCCGTGTAATGCCATTTCGAAAATCAAGATCGAATTAAGTTTTCAAAAGTTACAGCTTTTCAAATAAACATATTTTTTTATGTTGTTTACAACAAACTTACTTTAGATTTCTAAAATAACTTATATTTTCTAATATAATATATAAATATATATTATACAATCGGTATATTCTTTAAAAATCTAATCGGCTTTTCTCCTTAAAAATCTATGTCAAATACGGTATTGGATCAAAATCGGTCATTTTATTTGGGATTTATCAATGACAAAAAAATTAAAACAAAATGTTGTTTGACATTACTTCGACATTTTTTAACCTATCGATAATGTAGCTCAAACAACATTTTAGATCCCAAAACTTGCGGAGATTGTCATTCGAAAGATCTAAACAACGGGTTTCCAAAATATACAGCCGTTTTTAATAAATTATATGTTTGAACTGAAAAACCTGTGCTTAGTTTTTGCTCCTTTCAGTTTAAAATACCTCAATTTAGCGGAAACTTTTAGTGATGGTTTACAGGGTCAATAGGGTTACAGATTTTTTTATGCGGTATCAAACTTGTCATTTCTTTCGCAGATACCTAGTATTTTTCGATGACGGATACGCACAATATGCGCCTCACAGCCAAACTCGCCTTGTGTGTGAATGCTCGTCGCTAGTTTGGGAGGAAGTGCACCCGTTTTCACGGGAATTCGTGAAACAGTATCTCCTTGCCTACCCCGAGCGACCTATGGTTAGACTGCACGCTGGTCAGAATCTCAAGACTGAATGGAGAGGTAATATTTTTGATAATATAAATAAATGTCGTTGCTTTAACTAGCGCTCAGGCGCTGCGCCATATTACTTGTGGTTTTCACTCGGTCCCTACGCGACGCCCGGGCGCCGCGCTCCTATTTGATTTTGAACCTTCACTTACTAAATATACAGACTAGTATAAAGAAATTTCGTGACTTACGCTCTTTAGTAAATTTCCTAACTGTTTCCTAACAGACTACCAATCAAGTTAAACTGAGCTTGAAAGGGTCGAGCACGTTAGGAAGCGAGCCGCATCGCACTTTTTGAAATCCGATCCATTAAGCTTCAGTAGTGTTTTTTGTATCATTGATTAATTAGATAGCTCACAAGTGGTTGGTTCTCATGACAGATAGAGAAACTATCGCCTATACTTGTCACTTAGGTTTGACTGCATATCCTTCGGCGGCAGTGGCTTCGGCTTTGTTTATTATTTATTTTTTATTTATTATTCATATTATAGAAGTACTCGCCTGTCGCTTATTTTCAAATTCAAGCTCGACCTGTACTTGCCTCCTTCGCTTTGACAATAACATGCTAATATTTTCAAAGGGAAATGGTGGCCGGCAAAGGTGGAGCGTGTGGACGCGTCGCTGGTGCAAGTGCGGTTCACCGGCATGCAGCGCACCGAGTGGATCTACCGCGGCTCCACCCGCCTCGCCCCGCTCTACCTCGAGCTGCAGGCCGCCGAGCGACAGCGGCCCCGCGCGCTGCCGCGGTCACAGCACGCGGGCAGGGTGAGTGGGGGACAGACAGCGGCCGCGGTCACAGCACGCGGGCAGGGTGAGTGGGGGACAGACAGCGGCCGCGGTCACAGCACGCGGGCAGGGTGAGTGGGGGACAGACAGCGGCCGCGGTCACAGCACGCGGGCAGGGTGAGTGGGGGACAGACAGCGGCCGCGGTCACAGCACGCGGGCAGGGTGAGTGGGGGACAGACTGCGGCCGCGGTCACAGCACGCGGGCAGGGTGAGTGGGGGACAGACAGCGGCCGCGGTCACAGCACGCGGGCAGGGTGAGTGGGGGACAGACAGCGGCCGCGGTCACAGCACGCGGGCAGGGTGAGTGGGGGACAGACAGCGGCCGCGGTCACAGCACGCGGGCAGGGTGAGTGGGGGACAGACAGCGGCCGCGGTCACAGCACGCGGGCAGGGTGAGTGGGGGACAGACAGCGGCCGCGGTCACAGCACGCGGGCAGGGTGAGTGGGGGACAGACTGCGGCCGCGGTCACAGCACGCGGGCAGGGTGAGTGGGGGACAGACAGCGGCCGCGGTCACAGCACGCGGGCAGGGTGAGTGGGGGACAGACAGCGGCCGCGGTCACAGCACGCGGGCAGGGTGAGTGGGGGACAGACAGCGGCCGCGGTCACAGCACGCGGGCAGGGTGAGTGGGGGACAGACAGCGGCCGCGGTCACAGCACGCGGGCAGGGTGAGTGGGGGACAGCCGCGGGGAACAGACAGCGGCCGAGGTCACAGCTTGCGGGCAAGGTGAGTGGGGGACAGCCGCGGGGAACAGACAGCGGCCGAGGTCACAGCACGCGGGCAGGGTGAGTCGGGGACAGCCGCGGGGAACAGACAGCGGCCGAGAAGCTTGCGGGCAGGGTGAGTGGGGGACAGCCGCGGGGAACAGACAGCGGCCGAGGTCACAGCTTGCGGGCAGGGTGAGTGGGGGACAGCCGCGGGGAACAGACAGCGGCCGCGGTCACAGCACGCGGGCAGGGTGAGTGGAGGACAGCCGTGGGGTACAATGACGGTTAATGGTGAACACCGACACCAGATCACTAGACCACAGAGGTATGGTAATACAAAAATAGTAATAAATAGTCTTAGTAACCAACTACTTAGTAGTCACATTGTTAGTGACATGTATTAGCCTTCTCTCGCCTTTAACGATATGCCTTGCAGGGAGACAGTTGGTCTATTCTTCGAAATAGAGCCCGGATCAACACGGGTTAAAGAAGTTTCACGGTGGTCATCGAATTCATTACAAAAGTACCAAAAAAATTACAACCACTGCTTTTTTTTCAGTTGAACATGCCGTACGTGGAATATACTAGATCCGATGAACAAGCGAACAAAAATGTACAGCAACCCACGGAGAACGCGACGCCGATTTCTGCTGAGGTATGTGATATTTTGATTTCATACACACACGCACATACACACGCTCGCATACGCACACACACGCACAATTTTTACACAGTGAGTAACATAAATCCTTTAGATCATCAAAAGTATTGTTTGGTAACATAATACATTAATTAGATGCTACTAGCTGCATCGTGCAACTCGCTGCATTATAAAAGTTTTTGGTGAATCCCGTGGGATCACCTAACATTTCCGGGATAAAAGTAGCCCATGTGTTATTCCAGGACATCATCTACTTGTGTGCCAAATTTAATTGAAATTCGTTCAGTAGTTTCTGCGTGATTTAGTAACAAACAGCCATCCATCTAAACTTTCGCATTTCGCATTCGCAACTAGCTGCAGCGTGTAGCCCGCTGCGTTATAAAAGTTTTTGGAAAATCCCGCGGGATCACCTAGTTTTTCCGGGATAAAAATTAGTATATGTGCTATTCCAGGTTCTCGTCTACCTGTGTGCCAAATGTCATTCGAATCCTTTCAGTAGTTTTTGCGTGATTGAGTAACAAACATACATTCAAACATTCAAACTTTCGCATATATAATATTAATATAGATTATATAGATTATTTTGAGGATATAAATAGATAAATTGCCTGATTAAAATATTTAGTCCCAAATTACATTTTAATAATAAACGTTGCAACAAAAGTGTCGCCAACATGTTGGCAGAGGCAGGCGGCTACAACATCAAAGACGCCGCGACAGCTAATTCGATGTAATGTTGTCACAATTGTGACAACCTACACTAGACTAATAATGATGATTTCTTGCACCAAATTAATTTTGACAAATAATCTGGATCACAGAAAAAAAGAATGCGGTGTTACTGTAACTAATTCAAAATCGGTATTTTATCGCCCGTGTTTACAGCTCAATAGATTGATCGATACTAATTCTTTCGGATAATAATCTTTAAAATTAATCTTAAGAAAATAATCTCGGAAAATAGTCTTATGTGTTGACAGAACAATTATTGATCCGTTATTAGGTCTCTAGTCTGTTTACTCAATGTGTTGTCCACTTCAAAATATTTGCTAATTTTTCGAAAGTTTCGGACAAAGTTTTTTTTTCTACAAAAATGGGAATTACTTCTAAAATATATTTTGGTCAAATTATTAACAATTAACATTAAAATTACTATCTATTTTGTCTTTTAAAATAATATTAAAAATTTATCTCGGAAAATAGTATTATGTGTTGACAGAACAATTATTGATCCGTGTTTAGGTATCTAGTGTATTTACTCAATGTGTTGTCCACTTCAAAATATTTGCTAATTTTTCGGAAGTTTCAGGCAAAGTTAGGATTTTTTCTACAAAAAGTGAGAATTATTTCGAAAATATATTTTGGTCAAATTATTAACAGTTTCATTAAAATTACTATCTATTTTATCTTTAAAAATAATATTAAAAAAATAATCTCGAAAAATAGTCTTATGTGTTGACAGAACAATTGATCCTTTGATAGGTCTCTTCTAGTTTGTTTACTCAATGTTTTGTCCACTTCAAAATATTTGCTAATAATTTAGGGAAGTTTTGGGCGAAGTTTAAGATTTTTTTACGAAACTAAGAATTATTTCGAAAATATCTTTTGGTTAAACTATTATAAGTTTCATTAAAATTACTATTAATTTTTTTCATAAAGTATTTCCTTGTAATTATTAAGAAATTTTGAAAACCGCAACACATGTTCTAGCCGTTTTTATGGAATAGAGCCTTTATAAACACCTCCACCTAAAAATACAAACATCCATGCTCATCACACTAATGCCTATCGCTTTTGGAAACTGAATAGGAGTCCCATTGATTGCGCTATCGAGGTTGCTAACCACTTGTCCAACGGGACGGTCAAATTCAATTAATTGATACATTGATTAAATCGATTTTCGTTTCGATACGATTGTAGGAAATACGTCGGCAGCGAGCAGTTGCGAAGAAATCAACGGTCCCCAATCCACAACCACCGCCGCAACCAACTTCCGGGAACCTGGACAACCTGACCAGTAGAGTTGTAGTGAGTAGAACACTCTTTTTTATATCATGAGATAGCAAACATGCAGATAGTGGCCTTAAAAGTGGTTAATGAAATAATGGTCTTATTTCGTTCAATCACAGCTAACGTACATTTTCATGAGCAGCAATTTTAAACGTTAAAGCTATAAAATTAAAGTTGAATTTTTAAGTGTCGCTTAAATTTTATGAGCTTTTTCGTCGTTAAAGTTGAGCAGTAGTAGAAACTATACAATGACGTAAATTAATAAGGTTAATTATTATTAAGATACTTTTATGACGTTGTAACATTTTTTGTTTCTGTATATATCATTCTTAAGCAATCCTCTTGCGCTGAGTTTTTAAGTAACGCTGAATGATTTTTTGGTCGCAGGACATAGGCTTTATAATTTTTGCGGTAAGAGATTGTTTTGCCTTATAACATTTATTTCTTTGCAGTATTACACACCTAAGAACGCAGTTAAACCTCACAAAATGACGCCGCACACGTGCGGGCCGAAATGCAAGCGGACTGATGTCTTGTCGCTCAAAGAGCTCAGGACTTATAACCCTCTAGCTAAGCCGCTCCTTAGTGGCTGGGAACGGTGAGTTTTAAAATACCTAATATATATATACAAAGTCTAGGTGTATTAAAAAGTATATTTGTTGGACCGTACCCTTTTAGAAAATGTTTCCGTGACGTACAGTCCTTGAGAGAGTCCATAACTGAGCGAGTTAATTTGATATTGTAGTAGGTGTCTGATTGGGATGACTTATAGATTTTAAAGCTTCTAAAACACAGACGTGTCTTTTCTCTGCAAATGAGTAATTTCGATTTTATTCTCAAGTTCCAGGGTGTTTCCATACCGCTTACGCATTTAGGCCTTTTGGGTATTAACGTCACGCCCAACCTCAAATTAGCTTTAAAATTACCGTGGCTAGTAAGAAACTGCGCAACACAATGGTCTATTTCTATCCTCGTTTTACTTAAACGATCCAGGAATTATGAGAAAAAGTTATATAAATGCCGTCCTTTAGTTGAACAACACCAACGCGACTGCCACTCATCAATTAATTCATTAGTAACGTCGATTACAGGATCAAAACGGTGTCTAAGTGCGAGAAATGTAAAGTTGTATGTGTAGTATGTAGTATATAGTATGTAGATGTCCGTGTTCGGCGTAGGCAAGTGGTGAAATGGCGGGGCCGCAAGGAGGTGATGTACGTGGGCCCGTGCGGGCGGCGGCTGCGCTCGGTGCAGGAGCTGCACGCGTACCTGCGCGCCACGCACTCGGAGATGCCGGTCGACCTGTTCGACTTCTCGCCCGCCACGCACTGCCTCGCCGAGTTCGTGCTCAACAAGAGCATCGTCATCAAAAAGGTGAGTGTGCCCTGGTTACCTAGAGAGTGTTCCGAGGAATTACTTACATTCATTCCTGCCGCACAATTTCACCATCGGACATCGCGACTAAATTCAAAATTTCACCATCTCGATGTATGGAAATCCCCAAATGTGCAGTTCTCGAGGTACTTTTTTCCCCCGCACTACTTCTCTGTGAAACCAAAAAGTGCTTACTCTTTCTTAAAAGGCTGGCCACGCAACTACAAGTCTTCTGATAGTGTAGTTATCCATGAGCGGCGGTCATCACTTGTCATCAGGTTGGCCTCCTGTCCGTTCGCCCCTTTCTATAAAAAATGTCAGATATTTCACTATGCGATTCCACAGATGCGACTACTGTAAGGCTCGCTCGATTTTTTACAGGATCTCTCCCATGGACGAGAAAACGTCCCAGTACCATGTGTAAACTACTACGACAACTCTCTACCGGAGTTTTGTTCGTACAACACCGAGCGCACGCCCACTGCTGGGGTGCCACTGAACTTGGACCCCGAGTTTCTTTGTGGCTGTGACTGTGAAGATGACTGTGTGGTGAGTCGGATACAAACATGTGTAATGCACATACACACGAACGCTCTGTTACATTGATAATTCGATACTGTACTTGACTACCCGCGCAGCTTTGAACATGTCATGGATATAATCATTCATACAAACTTTCTTCCCCTATTTCAGCCACTTAGAACATTGATATACAAAACCCAAGATACACAGTGTCTCAAAAATGTCGTCTAAAAATAAGCGCAAAATTTAAAATTGTGCGCTCATTTCAAATAGAATCGCATCGGTCGCGCTTATGTCAATTTTTTTTTTTGTACATTGATTTGTAAAAGCAACTATAAATCTTGCGCTTAAGGTTGTATATGCAAAAACATATATTTTTGCCATATCTATAACTATTTATCTAGTTTCTAGGGACAGTTTTGAGTGTCAGTTTCATTTGGGACTGCGCATCTTGGGTTTTTATATCAGTGATTTAAGACTTAATTTTAGAACAAAAATTTAGATGATGTTTTACCATGGGTCTTCAACTTTCTCAATGCCAAATTTAACCGTGAAAGCATATGATATGCGTAGATAGACATACAGACTTTCGCATATATAACATTAGTGTAGAAGAATCACAGAATACAATAATAATCATTGAATGATGTCAATACAAAACTGCAAATGGACAAAACTACATAAATGTTGAAAAACGTTTGTGTGGTTTCATTGCAAAATTTTCGGTTTTTCTCAAATCACTCATTGAAAAGTATTCTAGTTTAATTGTTATCCAGCCTCGGAACTGGTTTTTGGCTTATAGAAAAGAAACAATAACTTCATACTCTGGTTCGGAATTACCCTTCAAATGAATAATTGTGTGACCCAAGTTTATGAGTGTATTATGTCAATCATAAGTCCAAAAGTAAATTGTTTTCATGCTAAGAATAAGCGATTTCTAACAGTTTAACAGTCTAGGAAAAGACACAAAGTTGAAGGTAAATGAGATTTTTGTTTGTTAAAAGTTTTAGTCGAACGCCACTAAGACTTCACTAGAAAGAAAAAAAAGCAACAAAAATAATTCTTTGTGATGTTTGTTCCTCGAGGATACATTAGGACCGCTACTCTTTTTGATATACATAAGCAATGTATGTTTATCGACAAAAGGTGTGGTACATTCTAGAAAATTTTAAATTTTTAGTTTAGTATGTATATCAAATAAATATATGAATCTCCCGATGACGAAAGATAAATTTTGCCTATTGATGTTTGATACCAAAGATGTTATTGACCTTATATAAATAACAATAGATGAATTAGGTGAATTTTGGAGTGAAAGTTGTTAAGCCGCGTAGACCGATATTTGATAGGGACAAAAATGACGTAAGTTAAATTCATACTGTCATGAGTCGTGTTGCGCTCATGAAGCTATATTATATTTGGAGGCAACACTTCTGATACCGACTTGAAACATAACTTTAAATGCTGCTGTCATCTTCTGAGGTCTAACCCTCTCTTTCTAACACTTCGTGGTATAAACGTCTTACGCCAGTATGAATTTCACTGTGTATTGACAGTCCCTATCATATAATTATCCCTTTAGTTATCCCTTTAGTTAGTCCCTATATAGTTTTCAAAAGGAGGAGTTGTTACTTTGGAACTCGGTCATTTTATTAAGCGATTTGGAAAATTCTTTTTATCTGGGAAGATATACGTCCTATTTGGCCCCATATAAATTTATTGAAGATAGGAAAATTCTTTTTATCTAGGAAGGTATACGTCCTATTTGGCCCCATATAAATTGATTGAAGATAGGGAAATTCTTTTTATCTAGCAAGGTATACGTCCTATTTGGCCCCATATAAATTTATTGAAGATAGGGAAATTCTTTTTATCTAGGAAAGTATACGTCCTATTTGGCCCTATATAAATTTATTGAAGATATAGCCCAGGGTTTCAAAGACACAGGAGATTAGAAGTCGGCTTAACAGTTTAACCGTGTTTAAATTATTCTTGCTTAATTTTTTCGCGTCAGTTCACAATTCCTTTTTTTATTAGGACAAAACAAAGTGTGCTTGTTGGAAGATGACACTAGAAGGCGCTCGAACAATAGGACTAGAAGGAGACATCGGGTACGAGTATAGGAGGCTATTGGAACCTCTACCATCCGGCATATATGAGTGTAATTCACGGTAAGAACATTCACTTCTTAAGGCGAGGCATCGCGACAAACGGGAAAAAACTGGTTTGTTTAATCACGTTTTTGGAACGAAGTTCCTTATCGCGCATTGTGAAAGGGGGCTAGACGGAAAAAATTCTTACGAAAAGTTGTCACGACACTTTTTGCTATAGTAAGGTATTGTAAGCTGTGCGGCGTGGGGATGTTTCTCTGTCTATCTCTCTCTCTCTCTCTCTCTCTCTCTCTCTCTCTCTTATAGAAAGCAAGCCCGATATTTTCATTTCTATTTCGCATTGAACAGTGTGGTATCGCGACAATTATTTTTGTTGAGTGTATACAGGTTTTTTGTATCGAAAGGAACTTCGTTCCATCCGGGTGTCCCTTGACACCTCTCAAGTTTTTTTTTGTATTGATTGTTAAATAACAATTTTACAAAAATTACACGATATACCTGAAGATATTATCTAAAGAATGTGCTAACTCATTACGTGATAGAATGTACTTGACTCGATCGATGAATTTTATATAAATTCCGTAAACAGGCTAAAAAATCTCTAAAACAAATAATTTGTTAATAATATTTCTAATTTTCCACATGTTTTTTATATGGTGATATTTAGTTGTAAATACAAAAAAGAATGTTCTAAATTTTAGTTTTCAGCTGATGTCCTATATTTATTTATCCGAAAATTAACACGTTTCCCAGCGGTTTCAGAACATACCGCGCCACCCATTTTCTATAGAATTAACGCGCGTCGAAATACCTCGCCTTAATCAAGTATAAAAAAGGCATGTCTTGATTCAGACCGTATTTCTTTTTTCATGTATGAATTTCATGTATGAAAATCGATAACTGGTTTCTTGTGTTTATTTCAAAATAGCTTCAATTTGAGTCCTTACTAATTTTAATAATTTTGTTGCAATAATTTCATTTTTTACTGAACTTTCTTGTGGTAGTTTAAACGGTAAAGCCACCTTTTTAACTAAGGTACAGAATTTGTGAAGTTAACATGGGATCTGATGACTTATTGACTGTGCAATACATATGGTTTCGTCTTGGAAACATTTAATACGTCACGCTTCTATGGGGCAATGTATACGCTTTTACACTAAACTCCCTATGCTATAAGAGATCTATTAATAAACAAATTTCAAAAATGTGTTAAAAAAACCGTATAAAAAGGGGTATTATAAAATCTCAGATTATTGAACAGATAAACAGGCCTGGGATTAATTGCTCCTCATACCAATCTCTTAAATTCTTTTGTAATATAAAATAATTTTTGTAATATTGTAAAGCATTTATCATAAAAAAATAGATAAAAAAAGACAAGCCCGCTGAGTTTGTTCCGTCAGATCGTTTCAGTACGTGGCCGCGTTCCGATCTAGTAGTATTTTTTTAAAAAATAAAGGTTTATTTGAATATTTTTTTTATTTTTATTTTACATGAAAATGTTTTTATGTGTCCCATATACTCTGTGTAAAGAAAACCCTATCCGATCCGAAAGAGGCATATGGGTTGGTTAAAGGCATTACTGAAAAAAATATTAAAATTATTTTATTTCTGAAATTAAAAAAGACATCGTTTTTTTAATATTCGTATTTTTACATATATCTCCTTAGAGTTAAGCAAATATTTTAAAAATGACAACACCTTGTCGCTGTTTGTTTCATTTTTTCGCTTTGGCGGCTTTCGCACAAACGCCGTGCGAAGGCGCGGTGTTCGTTTTTCGGGTTTTTCCAAACGAATTTTAAACGCGCCGCGTATCCTTCGGTAGCATCCGACTTGCGCGGCATTCTTTAATAATTATTAATTTATTTGTAGGTTTTGTCATACCTAATGCATGAAAATACAATTTATGGTTACTTTTATTTATTGGGAAAACTAATCAATTAATATTCATAAAATAATTGCACATGTATAACCATGTTACGGTACCAAATAACACCTTTAATTATCCGACAGGGTTTTCTTTACACACTGTAAATTATTCTCCGAACCCTTGTCCTATTTATGACAAGTGTGTTGTGCCGTGTTGGTCCCGGCCTCCTTTGAAGAATAGGCCAACTGCCGTTCTGCCAGGCAGGTCGTAAAAGGCGACCGATTGGCTATCGAGTCACTACCATCGTGGCTACTAGGTGGTAGAGTTCTGCATTGTCTCGCCCGGGTCTGATACCACCGCCTTACCTATTCCTGCCGCAATAGCGTCAGTGCTTGTCGCTGTCGTGTTCCGGTTTGGAGGGTAAGGTAGCCGGTAAACTTATGCATGTGGCATTAGACCTCGCCACAAGATAGCAACGCACCATTAACATCTTTGGTGCCTATAGGCGATGGTTGACTCTTTCCATCAGGAGACCCATCTGCTTGTTTGCTATCTTATGACATAAAAAAAAAACATCTCATTTGGCCGACTTTTTAAGTGCTTCAGAAATTTGAAAGATATATATTTTTTCAGTTGCAAGTGCAAGCACACATGTTTAAACCGCGTCGCCCAACATCCTCTGCAACTTAAATTACAAGTAAGTGATCTGTATTTTGTACTAATTAAATAAAACGGCCAAGTGCGAGTCGGTCTCGCGCACAAAGGGTTTCGTCCCATCGCAGCAAAATAATACGAAAAAAACACGTTTATCGCATGGGGACTCCCTTAACATTTCCATTTTTTATTTTTAGTATTGGTTGTTATAGTGGCAACCGAAATATATAATTTGTGAAAATTTCAGCTCTCTAGCTATCACGGTTTATGAGATACAGCCTGGTGACAGACAGACGGACAGACAGGAGGCTAAGTAATAGGGTTCCGTTTTACGTGCTAGGTACAGAACCCTAAAAATGGAAGCGTTCTCAAGGGTCATTAAGGGCAATGACAACTCGAAACAATGGAGTTTGTATTTTTTATCTATCATGCAATAGCACACAGAGTAAATAGCTTTCTTAACGATAAGATACTACCGTCACATACAGACATCAAAGATTTAGTGGCGTGCTGTTGTCCTTATGGCGGGGTATCAATGTCACATGCATAAGTTTATCGGCTACCTTACCCTCCAAACTGAATTATGACAGTTACAATCATTGACGCTATTTCGGCAGGAATAGGTAAGGCGGTGGTACCAGACCCGGGCGAGACAATGCAGAACTCTACCACCTAGTAGCCACGATGGTTGCGACCCACGTAGCCTATTGTTCGCCTGTTACGGACTGCCTGACCGAACGGTAGATGGCCAGGTCAAAGGGGACTTGGTCCAACGCGGGGATATGCTATGTGTCGCCTGTCTAGCGCAATACGTTACGAGCATTTTATCATAAAGTTATATATTATTTTTTAATTAAATAATAGCCCGAAACATGTGAACGACGAAAACAGTTATATAAAACTAATCAAAATGAAACATTACAAGTATTTATTTCAATCAAACAGAATATTCATAATATTAATTTCGTTACAGGTTTTTAAAACTCTGAACCGCGGTTGGGGTATTCGGGCCCTTAACGACGTGCCAAAGGGAGCTTTCCTCTGTGTATACGCGGGGAATTTACTAACTGACGCCACGGCCAATTTGGTAAGCAAAATCAATACGTAGTGGATCGTGGAAAAATGTGGTTTACGTTTGATCTTGACTCTTCAACTATCTTTTACCATTTCGCCACATTTCATCAGAACTTTACAGACAAATATACTTTAGCGAATTAGTAACGTTTGACCACAGTATACTGGAGACTAACAGTAGTCAATCTACATACATGTGATATTCGAGCAACGCACACATAGACACCTCTCACGGACGCGATATCTCGGAATGGTTCGGGACAGTTTGTTCCGCACCAGTCCGAGATATCGCGTCCGTGAGAGGTGTCTATTTATTTATTTATTTAACTTTATTGTATACCTTAAATAAATGTGTACAAAAGGCGGACATAATGCCTATTGGCATTCTCCTCCAGTCAACCTTTGGGCAAGCAGAAAGTATGTAAACGGTGCCTCAGAAAATATAATAACATAGATTTTAATAAATTAAATATATACTACTTATACTATACAAATTACATATTACTTATATATACACATACATATGTGTGCTTTGTTCGAATATTACTTGTATGGAACATTGACTTCTGTTAGTCTTTTAAGTATTCTGTGGTTTGACCCTGTAGCGAATCGAATATAATCGAAATATATTATATAAGTTATCTTGTATACCCCCTCGTGGTTCCTAAGGACCAAGTCGTATGCACGCATTCGCTCAAACACAATTTAGTCTCCAGAGACTAGAATCCGTTTCATTTTAAATTTTCGCGTTTTTAAAATACAGTCTATTTTGGCATGGTGAAGTTAGTGACATACATCCTTTGATAAATTTCCTATACCGAGAATACTATACTGTTATATCGTCTGTAACGGAATTTCATTATTTGACGAACATCATAAGTCGCTTGTCAGTATTGAGTACCACCTGTATTGTGTAGTGTTTATAATAAATGGTTACTGTATTTAGCGGATTTTAAATACTATGGTAATGTCATTTTTTACCAAATATATTTGACACATAGGAAATATATTTATTTATAAACTAGCTGACCCGGCAAACGTTGTTCTGCCAACTTTGTGTCTATTTTTCCGTTTTTTTTTTCTACATTTTTTCACCTTTTAAACCTAACCTGAACCTCCATGAATATTTTAAAACCAAAATTAGCCAAATCGGTCCAGCCGTTCTCGAGTTTTAACTAGACCAACGAACAGCAATTGATTTTTATATATATAGATATTTGCTTTCGGAATGATTAAATATGGTTTGGTTTTAGTGTATTTACACTTTTCGCGCATCACCCTACTTGACCCCAGACCCCCAAAAATGGCGCGAAGGGCCTTTTCAAGGTGATCTAGCTACAATTTCCTTGCAATATTTTTAAGATGGTTGAGTGGTTGTATGGTTTGTCTGATAAAAGATTGTACATACTGAAGAAGCGTATTCAGTACTCGAATCTAATACAGAATAGATACTTAAATTTGGACCATAAAAATGTGGACACTAGTCAACCTGTATACAGGGTGTGTCTTAATTTTTATATTACTAGATGAAAACCCGGCTTCGCTCGGAAGTCTCATAATTCGCAATCTTATATATACTAACTCAAATAGTAGACATTAAAAAGTAGCAACACTGTAGTGACGTTTTCTTTCAATGAACTATTTCGTTCGTTTAATAAAGACAACATTATAGTGTTGCTATTTTTTAACTACTAATCTTTAAGATAGAAGAGAAATACCTAAATTTCACGATAATCTGCGCTCTTTTTTACGATACTTCAATAAATGCTCACGCCATCTACACCACATATTTGTAACCTTTAAAGAAACATGGCCGATTTGTCTGTCAGCACGGTTAGAATTTTTAATCACTATTTTAAGAAAATACTCGACAATCCGAATTTTCCGTATATATGTTGTCGACTCAAAATTATTATTTTTTTACGCTTTATAATTTAGGTAAGGTTTCGATTGAGTCTACCGTAACCCTTGACAAAATTATTAGCTTTTTATATAGCTTGTGACATTTTGTAGGATGGCCTTAACGAAGGCGATGAATACTTGGCTGAGCTGGACTACATTGAAGTGGTAGAGCAGATGAAAGACAACTATGAAGATGACATTCCTGAAGACATTAAGAAGCTGGACAAGGTAAATATACTTTAGGAAGAGTAGAGACCTCTTTCATTTTTTCCGTCTCACGTCTTTTGTTCTTAAGGCGAGGTATTTCGACGCGCGTCAATTCTATAGAAAATGGGTGGCGCGGTATGTTCTGAAACCGCTGGGAAACGTGTTGATTTTCCGATAAATAAATGTAGGACTTAGGCTGAAAAGTAAAATTTAGCACATTCTTCTGACAATCAGCTGAAAACTAAAATTTAGCATATTCTTTTTTATATTTACAACTAAATATCACCATATAAAAATCATGTAGAAGATTAGAAATATTATTAACAAATTATTTGTTTTAGAGATTTTTTTAGCCTGTTTTCGGAATTTTATGTGATCGAGTAAAGTACATTCTATCATGTAATGAGTTAGCACATTCTTTAGATAATATCTTCAGGTATATCGTGCAATTTTTGCAAAATTGTTATTTAACAATCAATGCAAAAAAACGTGATTTAACAAACCAGTTTTTTCCCGTGTATCGCGATGCCTCGCCTTAAAACGTATATAAAAAAGACAAGGTCGCTGAGTTTCCTCCGGCGAATCTTCTCTGTGTATGGCCGCGTTCCGGTAGTCATTAAAAACATTGGCTCGTCGAAAGTTTTTGTAAAGGTTTATTTGGATAAAACATTGTTCGTTAATGGGCAGCCTATTTATTAACCCCTCTCGCGATTGTTGTAACCGCGATTGTTGAATATTTTAGTTTATATTAAGTATATATGAATTTATACATCAACGTAATCTGCATTATATTTCCTTTTCACTTATCTAATAAAAAGTAACGTAAGCTTACTTGATATTAAAATCATGTGATGATTATTAAGTTTGGGAAATTTGTTACATCCTCTTACTTCGTTCACTATATAACACTAATTGCTCACACTATCACTCAAATAACACATACACTCCAATGTTTACACTATCAACTAACAATCACATAAATTACACACTTAGGAATAAAGTAACTATTTCACAAAATCATTATAAACACACCGATAAAAACGGCCATTTTGGAGTGCAAATTATCTTTTCTGTTGGCCACCGATGAGTCAGTTCTATCTTGGTACATATCGTAAAGTACTGTGTACAGTTTTAAAAAAACAAACTACAAAGTAAAGAGCACGTGTTAAACTTTGTGAAATCAATAGCCAATTGGAGCGTGCTTCTTATGTACACCCGTGTGTTCGAGAATCACTACCCGCCAAAAAAATAATGAGCACTCGCGTGTCCTAAAACGCGTGACGGGTTAATGAGATGATTGTCAATGCATAGTATAAAACAAAGTCGCTTTCTCTGTCTGTCCCTATGTATGCTTAAATCTTTAATACTACGCAACGGATTTTGATGCAGTTTTTTTAATAGATAGATTGATTCTTGAGGAAGGTTTTAGTATATAAACCGTTCCGATATTTCCACGGGAACAAAAGCTACGCGGGTGAAACCGCGTGCAGGTCGCTAGTGTATTATAAATCACAATTGACACCTGATGATGTTAATTGTGATTTAAACCGTTTAAAAAAATTTGGTAGTTTTTTAAACGGTTATCACTGATCCATATAAATATCTCTTAATAAAAAAATTATTATTTTTACTCAAAATAAAAGTTACAAACGAATTTCAAATAAACTAATTCGTTGCTATATCATTTAAAAGTCTGTTACACCCTTTGGAATATTTACTAACCTTAAGTACCACTATGACAGTGACGATTCTTTATCATTTACGATAACATTGTTTGAGTCGGCGAGTACTATATATAAGCAGAAAATTACATTGTGATTGAATAACTGACATAGTATGAGACTGTTATTGAATTACAACGCATTGTCAGTGTTTAGTAAACAGAATATACTCGTTGCGTAGAAATTACGAAATCGAAAACATTATCCCGTGTCTAAAATTCTTTCGCTTCCAATCTAGAGCAGTCTTGCAGCTTGTCATTGTCGTGTTCGGGTTTGGTGGGTAAAGAAGCAAGTGGCATTACCATCCCACCACACGGATAGCAATGCAATATTAACATCTTTGATGTCTATAGGCGATAGTTGTCTCTTTCCTTCAGGAGAGCCATCTGCTTGTTTGCTATCTTATGATTAAACCCCATTATCTATGTAGCGTATTGGTGGCCACTGATTTTAGGGATGGGGTAATTATAATTAAATAAATCTCTGTATGCTTTTTTTATTTACATAACATAACCGCCCCGTTGGTCGAGTGGTTAGCGACCCTGACTACGCAATCGATGGGGCTCGGGTTCGATCCCCGACGGATATAAGCATTTGTGTGATAAGCATAAATGTTTGTATTTCCGGGTTCGGGTGTTTATTAAATATTCCAGTATTTATATATGTATTTCTATGTATTAGTATCGTTGACTAACACCCATAACACAAGTAAATAATTTGCTTACTTTGGGGCTAGATCAGCAAGTGTAATTTGTCCTGTGAATATTTATTTATTTATTTATATAATAAATCATAACAATAATATATCAACAATCATAGAATTTGAAATATCATTTTCTTGCATCCAATGGATATTTTCGAGTAGGAAGAAGCCTTATTCTGTTAATTTGGAACCAAGGAACTTATATATGTAGGAAGTGGGTCAGATATGATATGATAAATAAAATGCGGATGTGGTAATATAACAACTCTTTATATTTTGTTCAACTTGTATCAAAAAAATAACATAAAATCACTATTAAAGCTTTCCATCACTAATGACTAGTTCTCGTTTAACAATTCCAAGTAACTTAATTATTCCTTATTACAAATAAGTCATAATTTAAGCAATAGATAGTCAATTATAAATTGTACTGCGACTAATTTATAGTTGACAATAATAATTAACTTGTTTGCACAAATTAATTATCCGAGAGTCAAGGATAAGCTACTAGCAAGATACAACAAGTGTCGGTACACTTGTAGTATCTTGTCTAGTCTGGCCACGCCAGAGCCTAGACTGCCTTATCGATGGGCGCTCAGAGCCTTTTATACAGGTAGCAAAACAAGTTGAGTAGTAGGGATATCGAACGATGCGCTTGCCGGCCCAGGCCGTGCATTTGTTGTTTACACTTTACAATATTCTTGCATTTGACGACGCGGACGCCGTCACGGCCATACTGACATGCACACGTCCTCGTGTGCGCGTTTTTATACATCTGAGGACAAGGAACGCCTCGTTCATCCTGACATATCTTTTAGAAAACTAAACATAATCTTATTTTTTTTTTTACAACTCTATAATTAGCGAAATGTTACAATAGTGTGCTGGTCCGGTAACTCCTTCAGCAACTACAACTATTAAACATTTCTCATAAGTTTTGAAACCGGAGACTGGATCCTACTAAGCTAGGAATCCCTCATCAATTAAAAAAACCGGAGACTGGATTGTACTAAGCTCCCTCTCATCAGTTAAAAACCGGAGACTGGAGTGTATTAAGCTCCCTCTCATCAGTTAAAAACCGGAGACTGGAGTGCACTAAGCTCCCTCTCATCAGTTAAAACCGGAGACTGGAGTGTACTAAGCTCCCTCTCATCAGTTTAAAACCGGAGACTGGAGTGTGCTAGGCCGGAAATCCCTTTAGCTAAAGTGCTAAATCGGAAATCCCTTTAGCTGAGAGTGCTAAACCGGAAATCCCTTTAGCTAACAGTACTAGACCGGAAATCCCTTTAGCTAAAAGTGCTAGACCGGAAATCCCTGTAGCTAATGCTAGACTGGGTTGTAATTCCTGTAGCCAAAAGGCTAGACCGGAATGAACCCCTTTAGCTGAGTCATTGGACCGGACACTAAGGGAGTGTCCGGTCCAATGACTCTAATCTTCCTACATTTTTTGTCAATCCTACATCTTTTTACTACATTTTTTTTTCGTTTACTTTACATCGTATTTTTTTTGTTGATGATGCAGCCTCATGAACAGTGGCATTAGTTATTACAACATTAGAAATTTCCTTCGCAGATAGTTCGAAGATATTAAAGCTCTGACTGTTATAACTATATACACTGCAGTTCTAATAATATTGTATGGACCAGTTTCATAAACAAGATCATTATCATGAGTATACGCCGTCACGTCATCCTTGTTATAATTTTCATATACCTTAAGAAACCCTATAGGAATATAGGGAACTTCGCAGAGGCTATCATGAGCTCCTTTATATGTCCTATTAGATCCATTGATATGTCTTAATTCGTACCTATTGTTTTCTAAAATTGCGGTAACTTTTAAGTAGCCCTTATATTTTGAATCAAGTTTCGTTTAGTGTCGTTCTTCATTCCTAACAAAGACAAAGTCACCTACACTAAAAGGTTTAACCTTTCATTACCTCTACTCAAACGTAAAATGTCCGATTGGGCTGATTTTTTGATTCTATTGGATACACTGGATCTTCAAATCTTGTAGATACTTTTGCGAGTTTTTGTTAGTTGCCGAATGTCAAACCTAATGCTGCTGAGCACGTGTTAAATATTACCTAACCGCTCTTGCCATGATTTGTCAGAGAATTATACTGCGCTATCATTATTAAACCCTACAAGATTCGCATCACATATTCGGACCGACTGTTAGCTCTATATGTGCCTGTCGCAAGAAGATGTAAATCTGTATTGTTTTCTTTTTTTTTAAATATTAGTTTGATTTTTAGTTGGTAATAAACTTTAAGATTGCTTATTAATGATCTTCAAAGGGTCAACTAATTCGATTTCAGCTCGACGAATTTAAGCCCGACGGTTTTAATTCAATTGGTTGTCAATTGTTTTTAAAAATATCTACCAAGCGCTCTCTATCTTTATCTACAAGGTCAGTGTTTACCATACTCTCGCTAGCAGATTTTGAAATTGAGCACGATTAAGTGTTTAAGTATTGCTCAGCATTAACCTGTTGTTGCTTAGTTCCTATTCTACCTTGCTCCAAAATTTTGCGACCTAACGAAAATTTTTTATTAAAACTCATTAGGTCAAACGTGAAATATGACCTCCAAATTTAAATTTTGCCCTGTGGTTAAACATTTGATCTGTCGAGTGGAAATTACATTAGGACAAGCGACTACTTGGATTCTTGTTCATAAAACCGTTCTCTTACAAAGGAATCACAAGATATTTGTTAGATATGGCCTTCTGAACCAGAGTCAAATATAAAAAATAATTAATGTTCACTTAGTGTAATACACCATGTGACGCTCTGGAACAGATGTTGACTGGTTTTCTGTTTTCGGAACTTGATGTGGCAACTTCTTTATTCTTGTAGCGCTTCGGACAAATGGAAGCTATGTGGCTGGGCCTGGGTCACAACATACATAGCAGACCACTGGTGGTCGGCCACTGGACACGCCACCAGAGATAGTGGTAGATGACCTGCTTTCGCTGCAAGCAAAAATTATTTGAGATAAGTTTCTGTTTATCACGGCAATAGTTGTTACGATGTTCGATTCTATCACAAAAATTGAAACTTCCTCGAAATACAGTGATGCTCTTAAATCGGTTCATATCTAAGTCTAAAAGGAAGAGATCTTCAAGTCATAATATAGCTTGCCAAGACAGCAGCTTGTGAAGTAGGTGACGGCATGACTCTTAAGTGAGCGAGTAGCTACAATGATCAGATCAACCCCGTCTAATTTTTTCTTTTCTATATTTATTTTACTTGAGGTACACCAGCTAGTAAGTTACACGACAAAAATCCTACGAGTTAGATGAAGGGTCTTTGGAACGACAGAAGCATTTCATTAAAAACAAAGCAGAGGCTGGTTTGTACGCTGGTGTTCTCCATATTTACGTACGGCGCAGAGTTATAGACACTAAGAGCTGCAGACAGACGTCGCATTGATGCGTTTGAAATGTGGTGTTGGAAGAAAATGTTACGTATCCCTTGGACAGCACACAGGACCAACGCCTTCATACTAAAACAACTTTGAGTAAAGACCAGACTGTCTGCTACGTGCCTTCAAAGAATTCTATAATACTTCGGCCACATCTCTAGAAAGCAAGGAGACAATCTCGAAAAGCTAATAGTGACCGGAAAAGTAGAAGACAAAAGACCACGTGGTCATACTCCTATGCGATGGTCAGACCAGGTTTGCACCAATCTTATGTCTAAAATGTTTTATGATGCTCTGCACGCCGCTGAAGATAGAGTCCAATGGCATAATATTGTGCTATCAAGAACAATCTAATGAGGAGGTTACGACCCTCAGTAATGAAGAATACGAAGCTAGGAGGAGGACACCAGTTAGTCATATCGTCTGCTTCATCAGAATCCAAAGTATATCAACTTAAGGGGAGTAGATGCATTTACAGAAAGTGAATTAATATATTCTGCTATTTTTCAAAGAATAGTTTCCATACCTTGACCGCCCCGTTGGTCGAGTGGTTAGAGACCCTAACTACGCGATCAACGAGGCTCGGGTTCGATCCCCGACGGGGACAAGCATTTGTGTGATGAGCATAAATGTTTGTATTTCCGGGTTTGGGTGTTTATTATATATATTCTAGTATTTATATATGTATTTCTATGTATTAGTATCATTGACTAACACCCATAACACAAGCAAATAATTTGCTTACTTTGGGGTTAGATCAGTAAGTGTAATTTGTCCCGTGAATTATTATTATTATTATTTATACCACAAGTGAAAAGAGACATTTACTGCTCTACATAATTAACCGAATTAGTTTGATGCTGAAGTGGGAGTGAATCCGATCCCACTTCTGATGTAGGAAGTGGGTCAGATATGATATGATAAATAAAATGCGGATGTGGTAATATAACAACTCTTTATATTTTGTTCAACTTGTATCAAAAAAATAACATAAAATCACTATTAAAGCTTTCCATCACTAATGACTAGTTCTCGTTTAACAATTCCAAGTAACTTAATTATTCCTTATTACAAATAAGTCATAATTTAAGCAATAGATAGTCAATTATAAATTGTACTGCGACTAATTTATAGTTGACAATAATAATTAACTTGTTTGCACAAATTAATTATCCGAGAGTCAAGGATAAGCTACTAGCAAGATACAACAAGTGTCGGTACACTTGTAGTATCTTGTCTAGTCTGGCCACGCTATAGCCTAGACTGCCTTATCGATGGGCGCTCAGAGCCTTTTATACAGGTAGCAAAACAAGTTGAGTAGTAGGGATATCGAACGATGCGCTTGCCGGCCCAGGCCGTGCATTTGTTGTTTACACTTTACAATATTCTTGCATTTGACGACGCGGACGCCGTCATATACAATAATTGGAATTATTACGAAGCAATATTTGAAAAATAAAAATGTACTTTATTTCGTTACAAATAAAGTTGACATTTGTTTCTTCCTTCACAGAGGGGGAAAACGTTCTGAGCAAGACAACGACAAGAGTGGATGTTGTCCCTTTCTTGAAATTGCCAGCGTAAATAAAACTATCTCATGGTAGATTTTTATGTATTCGGTAACCGTTAAATCCCTTTTATCCATACACGTCGATAAATACATTAGCATAAAATGTATTGTAATTAACATAGTGAGTTCTAAAATGTGTTTATTTTAATTATTACGCAATTACTTATGCAATGCAAAAACTGTTTCTGAAGTTAGAATTACTTAGTAGTAATTTTCAAACTACGCATGGCCGCACTTACATATGGCGATTGGCGCTTAATTTGGTAGAAAGAGACACATTCCACTCATGTCGTGGTACTCTTCTAAACGATTTTGAAGCGTGTGTGAATATTCCGGGTAGAATGTAACTTCCTTGTTTGGAACATAATCAATCAATCTTTTTTGTTGTATGGCTCCATCAGAAGTTTGGAACATATGCAAGTCATTTACTACGGGTGTCACATACTAAACAAATGCCAATGTCAATATTATTGTAATTATTTAGTATGTTATGTAAATAAAAATAAACAGAGATTTATTTAATTACAACTACCCCATCCCTAAAATCAGTTGCCACCTATATAGGTGGCAACTGATTTTACATATGCTACATAGATAACGGGGTTTACTTATGTTATAAAACATGTCAGATAAGGTAAATGAACAAATTAACAGACGTGAATTTGTTAACAGAAAGAGAGTGGCGATGGATCTGAAGAAGAGGAGGAATCATCTGACGACGAGAAAAAGCCCAAAGGCGAAGAGGATGACGACTTCCAACCTGGATACATTGGTCTTGGGCTTACGGACTTTGAGTAAGTTTTTTAAAATAACATCAGCGGACAAATTACACAAATTGATGCTCAAAGTAAGCAAATTATTTGCTTGTGTTATGGGTGTTAGTCAACGATACTAATACATAGAAACACTATGTAAATGATACATAAATACTGGAATATATATAATAAACACCCAAACTCAGACATACAAACATCTATGCTCTCACACAAATCAACCCCAAGCTCCATTGATTGCGTAGTTAGTCGCTAACCATTCAACCAAAGGGGCGATCAAGTTTTAAAATAAAAAATAGTATTTCCACGCCCGTATCTCCGAAGAGGTAGGCAGAGGTACAAGTGCAACCATGAGTAATTGAAGATACACAGTCTCTTATAATAAAATAATTGTTTTTACTTAATTAAAAACAATTATTTTATTATTAGGAAGTATTAATATAGACCAGTGAAAGCTGTGTATAAAATTAATCTGATAATGCCAATGGCACTTTATATTCAAGTTTTAACACTTCTCAGACGCACCTAGGTCTACGGACAGAACAACTTTATGTTGAAGCAGGGGTCGGCAACTTTTTGAGTCTGAATTACAGTGTAAAAATTTCAAAGTTTTTGAAGAACCACAAAAATCTTGCCAACAATAAACAGTACTTCCATTAAGTTTTAGTAACGATGGTGCCTAATCTTCATTAATCGATTCAGAACGATTTTTAAATGTTTTTTTATGAAATAAATAATATTTGCGTATGAAGCTAAAGACCCGCAGGTTGCCGACCCCTTTTTTTTATTTGAACATACAAAATTCAAATCCGACTGATATATCCATCTGTCGGATTTGTTTTTTTTTTTTGTATATGATAGCCAGTAGCTACGTTCTTGAGGAAGGAAATATGCTACTTTTTTACCCGACTTTGTCATCTATTAGTCACTTTTACGGCCAAATGCGCCTTTCAATGGCCTGGTAGATGGAAAATAGTCTAGTCTTAAGAGATCTGGAACAACACGGAGGAAACTATTTCATCATCATCTCCATCAAAACTTGAATTTTTATTTCTTTTTGTAGATTCAGGCGTTATATTGCGGAAAGCCATAATTCAAAGACGAAATTAAGGTATTTAATTTGCAAATTTCCGCGAAATCTTATATGTAACTGCTATAAGGAATGGGACGAACTTACCCAAGGTCTGAAAATTTAATGAGACCCCAGCGGCACAATAGTCCATTCACATCCACTACACCAGCGTTTCTTAACCTTTTTCAGTCCCCAGACACCTAGAAAATCAAGCACAACTTCAAGGACCCTCTTAATAAAAACATTGGCATTTATTCATTAATTCGAATGTTCATAGATAAGACGGCGGACCCCCATACACATACTCGCGGAATCCTTGGGGTCCGGGGACCACAGGTTAAGAAACCCTGCACTACACTATCACCCACATCAGAGCAAAGGCAAAAACACACAACTTATGTACTCAACGCACGTTTCACTTCGTAACCGAAGTATCTTCATGAGAGTTGAATAGCACTACACTATAAAAGGTGAAGTATTCATTGCAAGCAATCGCGTAGTCTTCTCACACCCTCAGTAAGAGAGTGGAGAGATGGCTTCAGGATTGATGGCCCCCTTGCCATGGAATCAGCGCTGGATGGAAATACGGCCAGATCATTGGAGTTGGAATTTGTTACCATTTTGTTTCTATGGTTGGATGGGTAACCGTAATAATTGGAAATTTCTCACACACCCTTCCGATTTCTTCATGTCACCGCAGGGGATCAACCCTGCCGGGGGCGATCGGACCCATGGCAAGCAACGGAATTTACTTCTATTTTAAAAACACCGTTCTAGTCCTATTATTCGCTGGGACAAACATTAGTTGTATAATGTAACAAAGCCCGTTGAAATTGTTTGTCATTTATTTGTTTGTTACTTGTTGGTCAGCTTGTTTGTTAGTCATTTGTTATATCTTTGTTACTTGTTTGTTAAATTGTTTGTGATATGTTCGTTAGCAATACAATTGAAAAGTTATTACGTTGCCTTGTTAAGGAGAGGTGAGCTTGTTAAGTTGATTTGTTCATTCAACAGTACAGTGGAAAAGTTTTGTGTTTTATAATTTCGAGTTGTTTTCGAGAGGGTATTAATGGCACATGCTTTAGTTTACCGATTCCCTTCAAACGGAACACGAATCCGGCTACACGGATAGCAACGCACCATTATCACCTTTGGTGTCTATAGGCGATGGTTTTTCTTTCCACCAGGAGAGCCATCAGCCCGTTTGCTATCTAATGTTATAAAAAAATTATGACACTGCAAAGCTTTGATGCAATTGTGATAGGAATACGTAAAGCGGTGGTACCAAATACAGCCAAGACGCAGAATTCTACCACTTTCAAGTCGCGATGGTAGTGACAGATTTGGCTAATAGTTTTACGAAAAGCCTGGCAAGATGGCTAGTAATATATTCTTTAAAAGGAGCCCGGATGGACAGGAGTTAAAGTAAAAATTTTACGAATTGACAGATTGACAAAATAAATTATTTTTTATAATGTTAATTTGCCAATTCATAAAATTTTTACTTCAGCTTTTTTAATTATCGTATAAACTGTGACTATGATTTCGCCCCGTAAAAAAATCTAAAATAAAAGTAGCCTAAGTTACTTCTTATTACCGTGGTTTAAAAGATAGTCCCGGGGTTTTACCCGCATAGTTTCCGTACCCTTGGGATTTCCGGGATAAAAACTATCCTATGTACTTTCTCGGGTCTCGTACTATCTGTACCGAATTTCATTCAAATCAGTTCAGTGGTTTAGGTGTGAAAAAGAGACAGACAGAGGCAACAGGCAGACAGAGTTACTTTCGCATTTATAATATTAGTACCATTGATATAAAAAACCCAAGATACACAATCGGTATCTCAAAAACGTCCTCCAAAAATGAGCGCACAATTTTAAATTGTGCGCTCATTTTAAATAGAATCGCGTCGATCGAGACACTGTCAATTTTATTACTTTTGTACATTGCTTTGTAAAAACAACTATAAATCTTGCGCTTAAGGCTGAATATGCAAAGATATATGGTTTTGTCATATCTATAACTATTTAAATGAAATTAGGGACACTTTTGAGTGTCAGTTTTGTTCGGGACTGTGCATCTTGGGCATTGTGCATCTTTTATATCACTGATTAGTACGGATTTTTTTGAAATGATATTTTGACGAATCGACGATCGAGAGCCATCTGCTTTTTTGCTATCTAACGAATAAAAAAATATTTGAAGTCGGTTTATTTTTTAAATAACTTTTATCTCACTTTAATTTCAGCAAACGCCTTAGAAAACGTAGTAAAAGAGGGAAAAAGGAAAAAAAAGATGAAGAACAGGATAAAGATAAAGAACAAGAGAAAGATAAGGAAACAGATAAGGAAGGAAAAGGGAACACGGAAGACTGTATCTGGATCAGTGATGATGAAGATGGTAAGATAGAACAGCTAAAAACCAAGATGGTTTTCTTTGGTAGAAATATAACTGTGCTCGCAACCGCCGCTAGTCAAAGTCAGTTTTTTTATATCATAAGATAGCAAACAAGCAGATGGGTCTCCTGATGGAAAGAGTCAACCATCGCCTATAGGCACCAAAGATGTTAATGGTGCATTGCTATCTTGTGGCGAGGAATGCCACATGCATAAGTTTGCTGGCTACCTTACCCTCCAAACCGGAGCACGACAGTGACAAGCACTGACACTATTGCGGCAGGAATAGGTAAAGCGGTGGTACCAGACCCGGGCGAGACAATGCAGAATTCTACCATTTAGTAGCCACGATGGTAGTGACTCGCGTAGCCAATCAATCGTCTTTTACGACCTGCCTGGCAGAACGGCAGTTGGCCTATTCTACAAAGGAGCCCGGGACCAACACTGGAGAATAAGCTTTTTTTAAATTGAAATTAACGTTTACAGCCACTTTTAACGGGTCTACAATTTTATAGCTACTACTGAATCGGAACGCGGCCTCACACAGAGATGATCCGGCGGAAGCAACTTAGCGGGCTTGTCTTTTTTTCTTCCGAGTTCCCAAAACGATACGTAATCAATTCGGTTGTGTTTTTTTAATGCTTTTTTTACCTCAGAATTCGGTCATTTTTGAACCAACTTGAATGCATGCAGGGTTCCGAAGATTAAGGAAATGGGAAGACGGTTACTGCAGTTTTACTTCTTAAAAGAATATTTTCAACTAGCGACCTGCCCGCGGTTTCACCCGCGTAGCTTTTGTTTCCGTGGGAATATCGGAAAGGTTTATACACTAAAACCTTCATCGAGAATCAATCTATCTACTAAAAAAAACGCATCAAAATCCGTTGCGTAGTTTTAAAGATTTAAGCATACATAGGGACATAGGGACAGACAGAGAAAGCGATTTTGTTTTATACTATGTAGTGATTACAATTTTTAATCAATTACAATAAATATCAGTTTGGTATGAGGAGCAATCACTCTCAGGCTTTTTTATACTCTGAGTAATCTGAAATGTTATAAACCTTTTCTTGCATAAAAAAGTAGTATCTTCACGCCCGTATCCCCGAAGAGGTAGGCAGAGGTACAACATACGCACCCACGATTAGCCGAAGATACTTAAGTCTCATAGTGTGATAGGTGGCAAGCCTATCGCCAATCGGGCTATTATCAAATCGGGCAACGTTGTTTTTATCAGAAAACTGAAAGAATACATTTTTAAGTTGCCCGACCCGGGAATCGAACCCGGGACCTCATGTGGTTAACAACGACACCGGAAAACTAGACCACAGAGGCGATAATCATTTAAGTTGATTAAATTACTTCTTGAATTAATTAGATTGTTTCTCAACAGTACGAGAGGTGTCGTGCTTCACGGCGGCTCCAGGCATGGGTGCCAGTGAATATAAATCGAAATACAAGTAAGTTTACTTAACATACATTCGTTTAGTTTGACAGGAATTTACCTACGGGCAGACAGAAGGATATAAACGGGGGACTATAATCATAAATTGTACTTTAATAGTAATGATTTTTGAAATACAAAAATCATTACGATTAAAGTACAATTTTAATAATTGTATATTACACTAGTTATTTAATTATATTTAAGTGGTACTTAGCGTCTGCTATTGTGCTAAGCCGCTTGAGCTTTTATTGCAGTTACAGAGCCTCTCACCGCTTCATAATATTATTTGCAAGGTGTAATTTTAGTAAAACAAATATAACAACCCTCGCGCCATATCTGTGGGCGTGTGTCAGAGCCAGTGCGTAGGTGCTTACCTTACTACTCACTTTTACGTTAAAAGTGGAGTATTTTATGCACAAAGACTAAAAGCATTATGAGACAAAATGATTTTATTTGTGAAAATCAAAATGTTTAATCCCTTGAATCATGATTTTTTGGTTGGGGATAAGTTTTGTTAGACGCACTGAACGCTGTGTTAAAATATGATCATCTATTTTGGAAGGACCTTATATTTGTTTTAAAATCAATTACAAAATATTTGTTTAAAAGCCAACGTATAGTAATGTGTACATTTGTTTTAAAGCGAACTACAGTATATTTTTAAAGCAAATTACAATGTATTTGTTTTAAAGTCAATGTGTGATAAATTTGAGCATCGTCGGGACCTTTAATTTGTATATAATTATAAATATATTTGCAGGTCGGTCCGAACGTTGTTCGGCGAGGACGAGGCGTGCTACATCATGGACGCTAAGGTTCAGGGCAATATTGGCAGATACCTTAATGTAAGTATACTTTTTATCAAACGATCTATTACTCCTTAATATTCGTTAGGGCTCCGGTTTAGACGCATGAGGTCCTGAGTTCGAAGTTTTTGTCAAACCTGTACTGTTAATATATTCCTTTACCTACTTTTACAGCAGGGTTGTTACTTGTACGCTGTTTTAAATCCGGGTCGAGTAATTCATTTTGAAAAAAAAGTATCTTCACGCCTGTATCCCCGAAGGGCTAGGCAGAGGTACAACAAGTGCACCCACGATTAGCCGAAGATCCTTGGTCCCACAAATGTGATAGGTGGCAAGCCTATCGTCAACCGGGCACTTTTCAATCCCGGGCAACTTTGTGTTTCTCAGAAAACTGAAAAACACTTTATGTGCCCGACCTGGGAATCGAACCCTGGACCTCATGTAGTTAACGCCAACGCTGGATCACTAGACCACAGAGGCGACATTCATTTTGAATACAACTTTTAAGTTTTTTTAGAAATCATAACATGATAGGCGATTATCCAGTGCCAGATTTGTCGATAGGCTTACTATCTTTTTTACTTACTATTTTTTTTTACCTGATGGAAAGGTAAATCATCGCATATAGATAACAAAGATGTAGATGATGCGTTCTTATTCGTGTGACGGAATGACAAAGACACATGCATAACGTCTGCCGGTTACCTTATTCTTTAAATCGGAACACGTTAGTGACACATATTGACGCTATTGCGTCAGAAATAGGTAAGACGGTGGTACCAAATATCTGGGCGAGACGTTGTAAAATTCTATTTTCTTGTAGTCACGATGGTCTTAATATGTATAGCCAGTCGGTCGCCTTTTACGATCTGCCTGACAGAACGACTGTTGGCCTATTCTTCAGAGTAGCCCGGACCAACACGGGGAATACTATTTTCTTGGACGGTATTGGTTTAAGCATGACGTGTTATTCTTTGAAAGTGTCGCTATGAGTATCCGGACAGTCTTGCGCTAAGCTTGATGTTTTATTCTTTGAAATTGTTGCTATAAGCATAAAGGACAGTCTTGCATTAAGCTTGATGTTTTATTCTTTGAAATTGTTGCTATAAGCGTAAAGGACAGTCTTGCGTTAAGCTTGATGTTTTATTCTTTGAAATTGTTGCTATGAGTATCCGGACAGTCTTGCGCTAAACTTGATGTTTTATTCTTTGAAATCGTTGCTATAAGCGTAAAGGACAGTCTTGCATTAAGCTTAATGTTTTATTCTTTGAAATCGTTGCTATGAGTATCCGGACAGTTTTGCGTTAAGCTTGATGTTTTATTCTTTGAAATTGTTGCTATAAGCGTAAAGCGTAAAGGACAGTCTTGCGTTAAGCTTGATGTTTTATTCTTTGAAATCGTTGCTATAAGCGTAAAGGACAGTCTTGCATTAAGCTTAATGTTTTATTCTTTGAAATTGTTGCTATAAGCGTAAAGGACAGTCTTGCGTTAAGCTTGATGTTTTATTCTTTGAAATTGTTGCTATGAGTATCCGGACAGTCTTGCGCTAAACTTGATGTTTTATTCTTTGAAATTGTTGCTATAAGCGTAAAGGACAGTCTTGCGTTAAGCATAACGTGTGATATTTGAGTGCTGCTATACGCGTGCCGGATAGTCTTGCGTTAAGCATTACGCGTTATTCTTTGAAAATGTTGCTATAAGCGGTCTGGTTTAAACTGGTCTGGTTATTTCTTGGAGAGTGTTGTATACCGTGCGGTGTGTCCGCAGCACTCGTGCACGCCGAACGTGTTCGTGCAGAACGTGTTCGTGGACACGCACGACCCGCGCTTCCCGTGGGTGGCGTTCTTCGCGCTGGCGCACATCCGCGCCGGCACGGAGCTGACGTGGAACTACAACTACGACGTGGGCTCCGTGCCGGGCAAGGTGCTCTACTGCTACTGCGGCGCGCCCAACTGCCGCGGACGACTGCTATAGGTAACTGCCACTGCCACTCTACTGCTACTGCTCTAGGTAACTGCCACAGCTACTCTACTGCTACTGCTCTAGGTAACTGCCACTGCCACTCTGACACTGATACTGCGGCTAATTCTTTTCGTGATTATCACCACATCACGTAGTTTGCGTGGTTAAGCTGAAACATGAGACGTACGCACACATGCACATATTCAGCACAAAACACACATGCACGCATACTACACGAAACACACATGCACGCATACAACACAAAACACTAGCACACATACTACACAAAACACACATGCACGCATACAACACAAAACAATGGCATGCATACAACACAAAACACTGGCACGCATACTACACAAAACACATGCACGCATACAACACGAAACACATGCACGCATACAACACGAAACACTGGCACGCATACTACACGAAACACACATGCACGCATACAACACAAAACATTAGCACACATACTACACAAAACACATGCACGCATACAACACAAAACACACTTGCACGCATACAATACAAAACACCAGCACACATACAACACAAAATATCAGAACATCAGCACGCATATAACACAATACTAGCACGCATACTACACAAAACACACATTTTTTTTATATCATAAGATAGCAAACAAGCAGATGGGTCTCCTGATGGAAAGAGTCAACCATCGCCTATAGACACCAAAGATGTAAATGGTAAGTTGCTGTCTGGTGGCGAGGTCTAATGTCACATGCATAAGTTTACCGGCTACCTTACCCTCCAAACCGGAACACGACAGCGACAAGCACTGACGCTGCTGCGGCAGGAATAGGTAAGGCGGTGGTACCTGGCCCGGGCGAGACAATGCAGAACTCTACCACCTAGTAGCCACGATGGTAGTGACTTGCATAGCCAATCGGTCGCCTTTTACGACCTGCCTGGCAGAACGGCAGTTGGTCTATTCTTCAAAGGAGCCCGGGACCAACACGGGGAAGAACCATGGTTATCTCTTACCATCATATGCTCGCTTACCATCATATGCTTTAAATTTAAAAAAGTGTCCCAAGACTAATACATGGTTATTATGACTGTCCTTTAATATTAACATATTGTTACAGATTATGGAGCAATTATCCCGAATAATAGCTCGAATAAGGAAAGAGAAGGAATGCTGCCTTCCTTTTTGTTATATACTGCCGCTGCATTAGTTAAATTGCTGTGAACCTTTTCGACTACGATTGGCCGTTACGATCACTTGCAAAACGCTTTAACAATAATAGTTGTTTAAGCGTTTTGATTGACTTTTGGTTTATATTAAAGCACAATTTCCGTGGTGGGGATCACTTGAGCAACTTATTTTAATTTAAAAAAATGCAGAACTGACAAGCGAGCCATTTAACAGTCATATATCGTCGTATGACAGGGAAGTAATATAGTTAAAACTTTGAGACGGAGGCATTTCAACGAACCCTCCTCCCGTCCGTATTTTAGAAAGAAATGTAGTAAATGATGTTTTCCTCCTCACATCTCATTAGAAAATGTTTACGTGATTAGCGACTCATTCCACTTCAAGATAGAGTTTAAATTGATAACATTGTATCAATAATTCAACATCGCCCAAAACTGTAATAAGTCGCTACAATCCGATGCCAACTTTACCAATTTTGATAGCGCGAATTGCCCCAGCTTCATACAATTTAATGGCCGCTTCATACAATTTAATGGCCGCTTCATACAATTTAATGGCCGCTTCATACAATTTAATGGCCAACTCTACCACCGCGTGCGCCTCTCATTGGTCAATTTGAATAGTACGTGTTTTTTGGTAAATTCAAATAGTGCGCGCTCATTGCCCAATTCAAATAGCGCATTCCTCGGCTTCATACAATTTAATGGCCAACTCTACCACCGCGTACGCCTCTCATTGGTCAATTCAAATAGCACGTGCTCATTGGTCAATACAAATAGTGCGCACTCATTGCCCAATACAAATAGTACGTTCCCTGGCTTATACAATTTAATGGCCAACTCTACCACCGCGTGCGCCTCTCATTGGTCAACTCAAATAGCCCGTGCTCATTGGTCAATTCAAATAGTGCGCGCTCATTGCCCAATACAAATAGCGCGTTCCCTGGCTTCATACAATTTAATGGCCAACTCTACCACCGCGTGCGCCTCTCATTGGTCAACTCAACTGTCGCGTGCTCATGAATAAACTCAAATAGCGCATGCTCATTCAATTCAAATAGCGTGTGCTTTCTCGGCTTTCTGCTATACTATTCCGTTGCATTTATCGACTATACTCCTACAGATTGCATGAAAGCAAGATTTAAACTGACCCGACAAACGTTGAAGTAAAGATTTGTAGTGAAATGTTCTTGAAGGCAAATGGGAGGGGGGAGATTTTAATTTACCTAGCGGTTTAATACACAACTGTACCAAATAAACTAAAAAAAAAATCGGACCAGCCGTTTTGGAGATGTGCTATCATAAACACCGTGATGCTATTTGCTCCTTGGCTCGATTCCGGCCTCTTTTTGAGGAATAGATCGACTGCTATTAGGCAAAATAAAATAAATATTTTATCCAAAAAAAACCAAAGTGGATATTTTAAAAATTACTACTGCTTCGGAATCGGAATGCGGCGGTGATATACGTACCCATTTCCTAGATGATTTGGAGGGTAAGGTAGCTACGTAGTAAGATTCCCACCACACGGATAGCGAGCTGAGATCCACAATTATATGTCTATACTAAGGCCGTAATGATATACAGAAGAGCTAATAATTAAAAAAAATAGTCAATATATTAATAAGTTTATAAGTTTTTTGTAAAATTGTATGTCTGTATGTTTAATGTAAGTTCTGAACTGAATATCTCTTAGAATGGTAGTATCGAATGAATTGTGTAATTGTAGTTCAATGTTATAGATCAATCTGTTGAATAGCATTGAATTTAGATTTTAAGTTTAGATAATGCGATTTGGAATAATAAATGTGATCAGTTTTCTTTGTTTGATTTACTCATTTATTTCCTAAAGAATTCAAAAGCTTTAAGAATTGGACTAATAAAAATTTGACACGTGTTATCAACCGCGCTTGACGACAACTACTAGCCGGCCAGATGTGCGGCACACCTGTGTTATGACGTCATAATAAAATAGATAACGAATGGTATAATTAAGCGGGGACATCATGTTTTCGAGTCATTGCAATTCTATCGCTTGTTGAGGGCATTACTCTGCCCAAAATTATACTGTTCGTGTAAAAATGATTCAAGTGTTTTATTCGGCCAAATTGCTTCATGTTAATACACGGGTGGATACTTCTTCGTTCTGTTTTTACAGTTTTCGAAAGCAATAGATCTGCTAAAACACATATAGTTACATTCTCAAAAATGTTCATTATCTGTATATTAATTCGTGAATCAAAACGTTGTACCGTTTTAAGAAAATTGTGCGAACGGTGGTGTATGAAATTTGAATACATTAAAAGTTGGCACAGATTTTGCACAGTAAAAGTTTACATTGCGGAGGACATTTAATTCATAAAAATAAAAATTACACATATTACATTCATGTGGCTTACATGATAATTTTCTTTACTTAAGAGTTTTTATTGTTTATGGTCGAGTTTCGGCCGCAGGCGATAGCTACTATTACTAAATAGCCCACCGGCACGTAGCCATCGCAAAAATGCTATTCCAAATACTTAACCTTGTTAATTTAAAATTAATCGGTACGACACGCGTGCCAACTATTTTAAGCTAATTGTAAAAATACGTACTATGACGCCAGTTCCCTTGCGAGGTATGCAGAGTGAATCGAACGTCTATAAATAGACTCCGGTTTCACGATTCACTGTATTTTCGGTTGGCGAGATTAACTAGACATTAATGTAATATTTATTTTTATTTATTTAACTCTATGTACAAAAACAAAATATCATTAACAATAAATGGATAAAATATACATAGGAGTGCTTATCTCTTTAAGAGATCTCTTCAAGCAAAACCTATACTATGCGTTCCAAATAAGAATAGGACTGTCAGGATGACATATTGCTCCGCATTTTACAAAAACTTCGTGATGAGTAAGTTGTGCAAAAAAATTCTAACAAAGAAATACTTTAAAAATATTAATTTCATTTTAATTGGCATATTTTTTATTTAGATTCCCATCAGATTATGTAACCATGTATTAATAAGGTGTATAATAACTAACACGACTTTTATATATACGTATATTTAGATGAACGGCTAGACTGGGTGCTAAGTGTGAGTTTTTCTTTTCGTATTCGATCGTGAGCGTGTTTGGAGTTTACTAGGAATTTGTATGTGATTTGTACAGCGCCACCTAGTGGTAAACTTGAGAAACCAGTTTACCACTAGGTGGCGCTGTACAAATCACATACAAATTCCTAGTAAATTCGAAACGCGCTCACGATCGAATGCGAAAAGAAAAACTCACACTTAGTACTCTGATATATATTACTGTTTTTTTATTAACCTATTCTGGACAAAGACAGCCCAAACCCACAAAAATCGCAACAAAATTGGCCCCGTCGTTTTTAACTTAAGTGGCGTAAATAACACAACTTTTTTTAAATAATATATAGATTAACAGTTAGACCGATGTTTTTTATTATTTTTTTATTGATGGAAATAATATTATTAAAACGTTATTTCTTCTTTAATAAACCAGCAATATTTTTTGAACAAATGTTTTTTTGCTGATATTACTAATTTCAATTTCAATTATTATTATGGTACTGGCTTAAATTAGGGTATGTAGGGCAGTATAAGTGATCTCTGTAAGATAGACCCTTGCAACGGTGCTTTTGTCTGTTTTTATTTTAGTATGTAATAAACGCCGTTTGTATTCATCATTTGTGGTGATCTCGTCCTTTATTGGAACGAAGTTCCTTACGGCAGGCTTGGAGGGGATAGGGATTATGCTGCGCGACCGAACTGAAAAAAATGTGATAGTAAAACCGTAAGAAAAATGCGTGGAATAAAAGCGTTAAATGAGACGTGCGCAGGCGCGACAGTCGCGTACACAAGCGAGTAGTGCCGTTTAGCCGAAGGAACTTCGTTCCCACCTGGTGTCCCGCGACACCACAAATATTTTTTTCCACTGACGTATCCCTAAGCCTCCTCCATCAAGGTAATTACGGCTGGTGCTGAAAAAGAATAAGTAAAGAAATACAGTCCACTGCTCTCCGCCGGCCGTATTACACAGGATGGTTATCTCTTTCGATCAATAGAGCTATTTCCATATTTGTTGTATGAATAAAATAATTGGTGAATCATGGCGACTGCCAACAGAATGAAAACTTTATTTTTGAATTGTCAAACTGATTGCAAAATTAATAATTAAAATTTCATAAGTTTACCTTAAACATTCGCATGTTGCTGACGCGAAGCTATACAATTTTCATAAACTAAAAATCATTCAATGCGTCTATAAATGTTTTCACTTCAAAAAGTTTACAATAAGATAAAAAAGGAATGGTATGAGTAAATGAAAGATCATTGGTGTGGGAAGATTATATTGCGGGTCCTAATTGTTCAAGTTGAGAGTGTGGGCAGGTTGTATCGCAGGGGGACTACAGTCCAGGCATGATGTAGGCGATGTTGTGCAGCGTGTCCTGCAGCAGCGCGGGCGGCGGGCCCAGCTCGGGCAGCGCGCGGGCCACGCCCAGCAGTGGGGCCAGCGAGCACAGCAGCGTGTCCAGCAACACCGACACCGAGCCCGACACCGCGATCTGACCCTGCCACACACACAGACACCTTACTGTACACCACACCACACCGGCGTGTCCATTGACTCTGCCCATACGCACACACACACACACACACATTACTAAAATATAGAGGTTGCCGGAGACAGTATCTGGTTAATTGATATAGTGTCTTGCAAATATTTTTATAGACTGTACAGAAACAAATTTACTATAGCCCCTCACCTCATGTTCCTTCAACCTCTCTCCGATGATGGCCAAGCTCTCTCCCAACAGTCTCAAGTGAGCTGCCAGCTCCACTGCACCGCAGCCCGACACACGATAAAGCCCAGCTCCACTATTCGTCCCACTGGCATTAGATACACTGTTGTTTACGGGCTGGAAATATTAGAACACCAGATTTAAATTAAATTCACTTATAAAGTTAATAGCCTTGTGGTCTAATGGTCTAATATCGGTGTTGACCATGAGGTTTCAGGTTCTATTCCAGGTTGGGTGCCATTCAAAAATGTGTTTTTTTTTGTTTTTTGATAACAATGGTGCCCAGAATTGGATAAGAGCCCGGTTGGTGATAGACTTCGGGTAATCATGGATGCATTGGTTATAGCTTTGCTCGGGGATACGGGCGTGGACATACCTATAAAAATTATGTGTGCAATTCAAATACTGTAGCAATAAAACTTTAAAAACAACAAAGAAATATATCGACCCGCAGGAATTGAACCTGCGACTGTCTCCCTAAAGCCAGGACGCTCATCCACAGAGCTAGTGTCGACAGGTTTGACGTGGCGAAATTCTTCTTTGTTATATGATCGATTCTGTCGATTATACTGATCGCTAGGTATACATATGTATAACCATTGATATAAAAAGTTCAAGATGCACAGTCTCGAACGAAACTGACATTCAAAACTGTCCCTAATGTCACATAATCAATACATATAATAAAATCGTAGGAAAGTCAAAACTGTACATTGAATATTTTTTTAAAAGAATACTTGGGGCGTGATCTACAATCGATGAACCAAAAATATAGTTTTTAGAATTTTTGTCTGTTTATCTGTTTATCTGTTTGTATGTCCGGGGTAAACTCAAACAGTACTGTATGGATTTACTTCAAATTTTGCATGAATATTACTAACAGGTCGGGTCAACATATAGGCTACATATTATCACGCTATCACCTACCGGCCAGGTGCTGTGCGGAGTAAACAAAGTCCGCGCGGACGAATTCGCTGGCAACCTAGCTGTTACTTATAGAGATGGCTAAAACGTATATTTTTGCATATCTAACTTTAAGCACAAGATTTATAGTTGTTTTTACAAAGCAATGTATAAAAAGTGATAAAATTGACAGTGTCTCGATCGACACGATTCTATATGAAATAAGTTAAAATTGTGCGCTCATTTTTAGAGGACGTTTTTGAGACACTGTGTATCTTGGGTTTTTTATATCAATGCGTATAACTAGTTGAATGAGTTCATCATTACAGATGAAATTCACATTTATAATTTTGATCAGTACTTTCATATTTCTTATTATTTTTGTATTATAGCACTCACCCCGTGCATGAGAAAACTGGAAAAACTGGAAGAGCGTCCCGGCTTTAGGGAGACGGTCGCAGGTTCAATCCCTGCGTGTCGATATTTTTCTTTGTTGTTTTTAAAATTTTTCCAGTTTTCCCAATACAGCGCGTGTATGCAAACTAACATACACTGCTTAATAGTTTCTAGTCTTAGGTCACTCTTCGCTATTTAGCAAAGAGCGACGACAGCGGTGTGTAGTCCTTCAGATTATCAACTACAGAAATTTAGAACATAAAAGACAGGAGTGAGGTTACGAAGCATTGCAGAAAGGGGAAACCAAATAATATAGAACACTGTATAATCTGTCTAATTTTCACACAAGAAAAATTCTATAATGTATCCATTTGTCCCGTTTTTGCTTCATCTTTACATATTTCTGATGAAATCGTTCCGATTCAACCGTTTTCTCAGTGGGCAGGGACTGCTATATAGAAAGCTTGATTTGCTGTATCTATTCTTATTCATTACTAGCTGTTGCCCACGACTTCGTCCGCGCGGACTTCGTTTACTTCGCACAGCTCCTCCCCCGTAGGTGATAGCGTGATAATATGTAGCCTATATTTTGACCCGACCTGTTAATAATATTCATGCAAAATTTGAAGTAAATCCATGCAGTACTTTTTGAGTTAACCCCGGACATACATTGACTTTTCTACGATTTTATCATATGTAATATAGATATGTTTACAATCAAAGTCTGACTAAATGGCTGCTGTGCGACGAGCTTTTCGGAAACTAACAAAGTATATACATGTAGAGCACACGTACAAACATAAATGTCCGACACCTCACGGGCGTTCGATGGTGCTACTAACATATCGGTATCTGCTCCAATATTCGAGGCAGACAATATGAAAAGCAGGTACATATCTTAAATATTTTACATGCTTTGATATCGTATCGGCGTCCGATAACAATATCGGATCGTATATTGTGAATCGCTCTTAAGGGCCATCCATAAATATAGATTTTTGGCCCACTTACCCCTTTTGGAAATGACAATAGCTTATATCTTGTAGGGCTGCAACAGCGACAGTGGATTGGTGGTCGAGTATTCAATACTCATCTCATCTCACAACTCAACCAGAGTTTAAATTTTAGTTTGGGCAACTGACTGTGAGACCGGAGTTGGTTATCCTTCGACATAAACACGATCAACTGAAATACTTACCACCAGAGCTTGTTGCGGAGAAGTAACAGGTGTGGTCTGTTTCGTGGCTCGATTTGAAGGAGGTCGGCCAGGTCCGGGGTGAGGGGATGGACGAGCAACTACAAATGCATGAAAACAAATATACATTCAGTTTTACTTTTTAAAGCATCTTTAGCAATGGCGGCTAGCCTTAAAGAACGCTAGTGCATTTCAATCCCATAAAAATTACACATTAAAAAATGAATATTATTATTAGTTTAATACCATAAATGTGAAAGTCTGTCTGTTACGTTTGACGGCTTATTTAGTAAAACAAAAATAAATATGTGTAACTTATTTATCTCCTTAGAATATTTAATTTCTAATTTCTTAGTCAGAAATGAAAATCTGTATTCCATTTAACTTTTTATTAAGTTAAATTTACTATGTTAACACACACTGAAAAGATATTTCAATGTATATTTTTTATATAAGACTTTAAAATGTTTAATAATATTATTTGTAAACAATTATAATACAATAATTTGTTATTATTATTTATAATATAATAATAAGTGATTATTGTAAGGAGTAAGTAATTCCATTCTTTCTCATCGTCTGAGTACCCAATATTATATATTTCATAACTTTTTTTACATGCTTTATTTATAACACATTTTTTTAAATTCTATAACTGGTAAATCTCTGATTATATCAGGAAACTTATGGTAGAAGCATAGAATCTGCCCCATAAAAGAGTTACATTTTACGTGGACACAAGATATACGTACCACAAAATTGTTTTTGTTGTTTTTAGCAAGTGTGTCATAATTTTTCTTAAATTAATTAATGTTTTATGTGCATACATAAGAGAAATATAGTATAGCAAGCGACGAGGGGCAAAAGGAAGTTGCGAAAGACTAGATATTGTCAATGTTGATTAATATCATGTTCTTTATATTATGCATGCTATATGACTGTGGCAAGTAAACATTTCTATTACTGTGGCGTTTGATGATTAAATCAAACAAAAAAATGATGTGGTTTTTTTATGAAACTACGATGGAAGTAAACTTTTAACGGCGAAACACTTGAATAACTGAGAATATTAATGCTACACGATCAGCTGATGTGAGCTATAGGCGCCGCTATATTGGCCTTGGCTGTTCTGCCATGCGCCTTTCACTTTATCCCTACTTCGCAGCCAGCTGTAATGCGACATGCGATAGATGAACGAAAAATAATTTTGGAGCAATAAAGTTTGACTTTAAAAATATACTACTTTGCGTTCCAACTAAGAATAGGATCGCGCTTGTTATCAACTTCACACCACAAGTCTAAAATTAGTAATGTCAGCATAAAAATATTTGCTCAAAAAATATTGCTAATTTATTGAAGAACAAATAACGTTTTAATAATATTATTTTCATCAATAAAAAAATATTAAAAAACATCAGTCTCGCTGTTCATTTATATAAATGTAAGAAAGTCGTGTTAGTTATACCACTTCTAAGTCAACAACGACGGGGCCAATTTTGTTGTGATTTGTGTGAGTTTGGGTTGTATTTGCCCAGAATAGGCTAAAAAGTATTAATATATAATATTCAACAATAAAAAACAGTAAATAAATCAGTCTAGCCGTTTATCTACAGTCTATTTCTTTTTACGTGTCTTTTTAGGTAAACAAAGCTCACTTGTTGTAAAAACACCAAAGTTCCACATCAATCATATACATTGAATTAAATATAATTAGATTATCGTATTCATTCATTGTAAACGGTTTGTTTGGCACTAAAAACTATTTCTAATATATTATTTTATCATATTTAATTTACGAAAACTTATTAGAACACAAAATTTATTTCCACAGTTGAAAAATACCATGTGAACTTGACATGTCGAATATCCGATTGTCTATGAAATTGATAGACACGTGCATTAATAAACGAATTGGAATGAATGATTCTTATCAAAGATAAATATTCCTAAACTACGACAAATAGGTTATAATAATATATAGAAAAATATACAAACTGTCTAAATGTTAAATACTGACTTGTAGAATTTAAAATATCCCCTTTATAGAATCATTATTTTTCAAAGATTAACACTTTTAAAGTAATAATATAGTTTTTCAATCTCTTAAACAAGGATTTAAATATATAATCCTTGTTTAAGAGATTAATAATATAGGTATTTTGTGGTAACGTTATTGCTTGTAGCATGACAAAACGTTATTTTCAAGTATAAAATTAACCAAAAATGATACAGAATTTGTTACTGTTTAATAACGTTATTCATTACACTCTGTTTATACACTACGAATTAACATTATGTTATATGGTATTATGACGTTGCCTTCTAGAGCTAGTTAGTTGCCTTCTAGTTCTAGAGCTAGACGCACCAATCACGAAACAGCATGAAACGCGGTGAACCAATCACAAAACAGTATCGGTATCATAACATTATTTAGCGTTAACAATTTCGTTCTATTATATGAGTAGCGATACATATTATAGTGTTAAAAAATAATTTTGTAACTGAGGTATCGCTATAGTAATAACGTTAAGTATCGTTAAATAAGTTCTGTTATCTGATAATGTTTTAAAACCTTGCTCTTAAATCTAAATAATTTTGTAATAGTAAAGTAACCTGCTGTTAATAAAATAAAATCTTATTTTTATTAAAGGCAGGTTATTTAATCATTGTATACTACAATAATTCGATGATCTTGTAACGCAAAAAAACGTAAATATTGTTTTTTGTTAATAGTTATATTTAAATTCACTTGTCCTATAATATTATAAAATTAATTAAATTATTTAGGATGTATGTATCTAATGATACTCCTCCCATCCTGCGAAGATTCCAATGAAAAACGATTATTGATTACGTGTCTTTATTTTCTAGAAAAAAGTGATTACTGTTTTATTAAATTGTTCTTCTATTTAAATTCATCTGTCTTATAATATTAAATAAATAATTTAATTATTTAGAATTATATACAAATCCACCATTTTGCTAGTAGTAACAATGTCACTTACGATAACAGTAAAAATGACGCAACATTAACGAAGTTCGCACAATTTAAAATTTTGATGACACTTTAAATTAAGGTCTAAAAAGTGAAAGTAAAATTTACTCATTCCGTTTCCTTCTTTGTTGCGAGAATGTGGTTTCTGTGTTTTCGGCTGTTTTTCGTGGTTTTTTGGTGACTTTGGACTGTTTTTAGGATATCGATCTCATTCTCAACTGTTTTACTTGGCTTGGGTTTTGTGGATTTCGATTTCTCTTGAGTGTACTGACGTCGGCACAAAAATTTGAAATGCAGAAAGCTCGATGCCTTTAGGGACAAGGAAAAATTCTGTGGTATCTACCAGCAGAAGTATTTTAGTTTTTTTACAGCATAGTAACAAGTTTAACTTAACTAAAAGAAAGACAAATAAACAAACACACTTTCGCATAACATACTAACTGCAGCCCGCAGCTCTCTGCGTTATAAAAAAATTTGATGAATCACGTAGGAACTCTGTTTACCGGGATACAAAAAAGCTTAATGCTATTCCAGATCATCATCTACCTGTGTGCTGAATTTCATTTAAATCCGATCAGAAATTATTTCGTGATTGAGTAATAAACATCCATCCAAACTTTCGTATTTATAACTAGCTGCAAAGTGCAGCTGCTGCATTGTAACAGTTTTTGGTGAATCCCACAGAGCAACCAATTTTTCCGGAATAAAAAGTGCTAATTCAGGTTATCATCTATATGCGTGCCAAATTTCATTCAAATCCGTTCTGTAGTTTTTGCGTAATTGAGTAACAAACATCCATTCAAACTTTCGCATGTGTAATATTATAAATTATAATACGGAATATGGATAACATTAATATAGGTAGATTAAAGATTATAAAAATTATAATACTTTGTAATAATATAACAAAATGGATGGATAGTTGTTACAATAAATATCATTCATTCAATTTAGTTCGTCATACTTGTTCAATAGATCTTTTGATTTTTCACAACCATATTAATTGTCTATGACTAATTTAAGTCACTGGTCCGCCATTATTGTTTACTAAAATAGACACGTAAAAAGAAATAGACTGTATATATATATATGTATATATAAAAGTCGTGTTAGTTATTTTACACTTTATTTTAAAACATGTAACATGATGTTATGGGAATCTAAAAAAAAAAATATACAAATTAGAATGAAAATATTTTTTTACAAGTATTTCTTTGTTAGTTTTTTTTGCACACCTTACTCATCACTTATGAAGTCTTTGCAACCTGCGGAGCAATATGTCCAAGTACTTACCGGGATTTGATATAATTTTGTTCATTGTCGGTTGTGTGTTCTGATCTTTCTGCATGGCGAATCTCTTGGCTTTGCGTTTCCATAAATATCGTTCATTGTAGTTTACCTGTCCAAAATAAACAAATATCATCAAGGGTAATGCTTTGTGGGGTGTGCTGATTTAACCAAGTCTCAGGAGATATTCTGTTTCACCACAATATACAGAATTGTCAGTTAGCAGGAGCAAGTGATCTCAATAAAATTTTCGACCTGAAACACCAATTTTTTGTTTCTAATGATAACTGTGAACAACAAAACTTATTAAAGGCTGTATTGGTCCAGACTTCCTTTAACGAATAAAACGTCTGCCATTCTGCCAGGCAGTTCGTAAAGGTCGAATGATTGGCTATACAATATACATGTACCTGCTATCGTGACTAGGCTGTAGAGTTATGCAACATCCTCGACGGAGTTTCGGTACCACCGCCTTACTTATTCTAACAGCGTCAGAAATCAGAAATCAGAAGTACTTTATTCAATAAAACTTTTTACAAGTTATTTTGACGCGTCAATATTTTTTTAAACTACTACCGGATCGGAAACTCGGCCACACACTGAGAAGATCCGGCGGAAGAAACTCAGCGGGCTTGTCTTTTTTCATTATTACTGAAAGGTTGCCGGTAAACTTACCATCCCGCTACACATGAGAGCTCCACACCATTATAATATTTGATATCTATAGGTGATGGTTGTCTCTTTCCATCAAGATCCATCTTCTCGTTTGTAATCATACTAATCTTATAAAATTGTAGTTTGTTTGGTTGTACGCGCTAATCTCGAAAACTGCTGAACCGATTTGAATAATTCTTTTTGAGTTGGATAGGCTGTTTATCAAGGAAGGTTATAGGCTATATAACATCTTGCTACGACCAATAGGAGTGGAGTAAATAAAGTCCGCGCGGACGAAGTCGCGGGCATCAGCTAGTCCTATGATATTTTAAAAAAAAAGCAAAGCACTAGGTGGTTGAGACATCGTCAATAACATCCAAGCTTTTGCGATTTTTCGCTAATCGATCACCTTTTACGACCTGCCTGGCAGAACGGCAATTGGTCTATTCTTCAAAAGAGCCAGGACAAACACGGGGGAAGGGGAGGTATAAAAATTTAATGAAGTTCTCAATCAGTGTGCTCTGTATTATATAACTGAAGTCTGTTATATAATATTGAGATATAAATGTATTTGAAAAATATTAAGAATGTTTTTTATTCATATCTAATATCTACCTAGTTGGTCTAGTGATTAGCATATAAGAAACCTATTGAAATGAGCCTCAGATATGATTCCCATGAAAAAGCATTGGAGTGATACACATCAACATTCATAATTCTTAAACAAAGCACTTAAACTTGAGAGCTTTAAAAACTCAACGAAGAAAAATTTCGACAACAGAATTTGAACGTGGGACCTTGACTTTGACTGGCACGCTTTACCTTCTGAGCTACTGTCGACTGGTGTAACGTGGCGAAATTCTTTGCTTTATGATACATTCTGCCGGCTGTACTGATTGGTAGATGTAAGTATCTAGTAGTTAGATGAGTTCACAGAATTTATTCAAAAATGAGCAATATGAGTACCTAACAAGCAGTCTTGCTTGCTTGTGCTTTGTTTTTGGGGATGGGGAAGTTAATGGGTGGCATTTGCACTCTCTTGTATAAAGGTTGTTGTTTGTTGGTATGTGGCTTCTACCGTGACTAGCACAGTAATTCTGCCAGTGTCACATTGTGAGCAAGACACATGTAAAAGTAATGATTTTGACCGGTTTTGAAGATTACCCAAATAGAACTTGACTCGATTCAAAATAGAGGTATAATATAAAAACTACTTCTACATTAGTATATAGGTATAATCTGGGTGGTAATAATATATGATAATTAAGTAAAGAGTGTAAGGGACGGTCTAACAAAAATAAAAACAATGTTTTTTTTTACATTATAAGATAGTAAACAAGCAGATGGGTCGCCTGATGGAAAGAGTCAACCATCGCCTATAGACACCAAAGATGTAAATGGTCTTATGGCAAGGTCTAATGCCACATGCATAAGTTTACCGGCTACCTTACCCTCCAAACCAGAACACCTCAGCGACAAGCTCTGATGCTATTACGGTACGAATAGGTAAGGCGGTGGTACCAGATCCGGATGAGACAATGCAAAACTCTACCACCTAGTAGCCACGATGGTAGTGACTCCCGTAGTCAATCATTCCCCTTTTACGACCTGCCTGGCAGAACGGCAGTTGGTTTATTTTTCAAATCCTCCGGATCCAACACGAAGAAAAATGGGGGATTTGAATCATGATTCTGAGATGGATGCTATTGAAAATTTGTGTAGGTTTTTTAAATTAAATTTTTACCTTAACTTTGTACAATTTGAGTAATTTTAATAAACTATAGTGCTTATTCTACAACAATAGTACAATTTAAGAACATACATAAAATAACCAATGTTTATAGCGTCACTCTGCTCAAAATAGATGGCTGGTTTGAGAGTTCCACGGGCGCGACAAGTCGGAGTAACGTACGCTTTACATTAATACAAAACTCAAATTTTGCATTTCCCAAGAAACAAGCAATTGCTATCGTGACAAAAACGTAAAAATGGCATGTTTTCCTAATTTTTCGATATACTGTGTGTTTGTATATGGCAATTGATTTATTTTCCCCGTGTTGGTCCTAGGCTCCTTTGAAGAATAGGCCAACTGCTGTTCTGCCAGGCAGGTCGTAAAAGGCGACCAATTAGCTATGCGAGTCACTTCCATCGTGGCTACTAGGTGATAGAGTTCTGCATTGGCTCGCCTGGGTCTGGTACCACTGCCTAATCTATTCCTTCCGCAATAGCGTCAGTGCTAGTCACTGACGTGTTCCAGTTTAGAGGGTAAGGTAGTGTAATACCTTTATGGTGTTACATGCATAATATTGCATACTGGTGGCTTTGCCTACTTTTAAACGTAGAACACTGTATAGATTTTATATGGAACATGTATAAAATTAGAGGGATCGAAGTAATCTTGACGGGCTAAGACATATGCCCCAAAATAAATGAAGTTCAGAAATTTTTTAAAATATTAAATTAAAATTTTAAATTATTTTAAAATATAATACTAAAACCCGACGGTCTTCGGGTACCTCAAGCAGCCAAGCAAATAAAGTAAATCTTCCGGGCAAAAGGCTTTACAATTGGTGGAGTCGCCCGGCTAGTCGTTACAATTGGTGGAGCCGTTACAGTAGCTCGTAAACTTATGCATATCTAAGCAATGTGTTAGATACATGGCAGGTTTTGTTATATGAAGTATTTTATGTGGCATTAGACCTCGCCATATATAGGCGATGGAAGACTTTCCATCAGGAGACCCATCTGATTGTTTGCTATCTTATGATATAAAAAAAATATATTTCAAAACCAGGAATTCATAAGTGACCTTGAAGTTGCAAATGCATACTCCAGACGCTCACTTTGTAACAAACTATAATAATAATAATCTTTATTAAACAAATCCAAGTACATACATAAATATTTAAAAACAAAAAACAAAAATTTTAGTATCAACTTGTAAAACATTTTGACGTACCCATAACTACATTTTATAAATAAAATCATATTACTTTAATTATAAAATATATTCAACTTACATTAGCCCACATCTCTCCAAGGCGTTTCGATATTGCCGAGAAGTCCATATCGGGGTGCTTCCTCAAAAGTTCATTTCTAGCCTCTTTGGCCCACATCATGTATGCAGTTATACGAGTTTTACCTGCAATAATAAATAAATAAATAATAAATAAATATTCACGGGACAAATTACACTTACTGATCTAACCTCAAAGTAAGTAAATTATTTGCTTGTGTTATAGGTGTTAGTCAACAATACTAATACATAGAAATACATATATAAATACTAGAATATATATAATAAACACCCAAACCCGGAAATACAAACATTTATGCTCATCACACAAATGCTTGTCCCCGTCGGGGATCGAACCAGAGCCCCGTTGATTGCGTAGTCAGGGTCACTAACCACTCGACCAACGGGGCGGTCAAATGCATGAATAAATGCGGTGCAATGAATAAATTTTATGTATTTATATAACTTTATTTTACACCCTAACATAAGTTTGTACAAAAGGCGGACTTAATGCCTATTGGCATCCTTCTCCAGTCAACCTTACAGAAAGTATGCAATTGGTGCCTCAAAAAATATATGTCATATAAGAACATAGCACTAAGGGAACTTCGAAAAGCGACCGACCAACATACAGCCTTATCTGTTTACTACGTCTATGCTTATTTGTGGTTAACATACGGCATTATACTATGGGGCAATAGTGTAAACGCAACGGATCTTTTTATATCCCAAAAAAAGTGCATCCGCATTCTTGTTAACATTAAAGAACCAGAAAGTTGTAAATCGTATTTTAAAAAACCAAAAAAAAATTAACGTTTCCTTCAATTTATATATTCGAAATACTAAAATTTGTTAAAAAATATCCCCAGTTCTTTAAAAAACAAGATTCAAACACAACCTAGACTTACCAATCTCAAACCTTAAAATGCACAGCTCGGGGCCAAACGTTATGGCTGTAAAAATATTTAATAAGTTACCCGAAAAACTTAAATCGGAAGAAAATTGTAAAATATTTCTACGCAATGTTAAGAACCTACTGATAAATAAATGTTATTACACCTTAAACGAATTTTTGAATGATAAATTTTAATAAGAAACAAATTTTAATCAGAAAAGTGAATCAGTCCGTCTCTGCATTGCTACACCCTATCAGGGTACATATGTTGTTCCTAGAATGTATACTTAATACCTATAAATGTATAACATATGACGCAATAAAGTATTGAGTATTGAGTATTGATATTAAATATATATTTATATATATTATTTTTTTTATTTATTTTGTAAATAAATAAATAAATTAATTAAAAAAAATATAGTTCTAAATAAACAAATGTTATCAGAATAACTCAGAATACACACAATACACACAACAATAATACAGAATAAGAAATTCAACCAAGTCCAAAGCAAGGTAATTATTTGTGACACTAGCTGTTATGCATGTTTGCATGACCCAAAATCATTACTACGCTTTAATCAGTCAAGTAAAAAAGTAGCTTATCGTCGCTTTAATTCTAATACAACATATCTCAAAATTGACAACTTTTCAGGAACAACAAAAAACGATTTTTCTCCTGTAAATTGTTAAAAAACAATAAGTCATGTTTTAAACAAATTATTAAAAAAACATAATATATCTTATTGTTTTGTCATAAACCTGTTTATTTGTACAATTACTCTAATATCTGAGTTACGTTTTATTAGCATGATTAATTCAATGAGATATGGTTTATTACCATTGAAATTGAAACAATGTTAGTAATATCAATCTTTATTAAAAATCACAAAAACAATAACATCTTAGTGATTATCAAATAAAGGCACTTTTTATGTAAAGTAGGAACCACATAATGTCTCTAGAAGCTCTTACAGAAAAATAAACTTCAATCAAAATAAACAAAATCTCAATCAAAAATAAACTTCTAACATAATTATCAAAAAATCGCATCGGATGCACTTTTCACTTTAACTTAAATATAATAGTAAGTCTTTATAGTTATGTGTGCGTAGATATACTTCTATACATAACTAGAACTTTATATTAGTCATAATAATTAGTATTTATTAATTAGTCTTACGCAAATCGTCATAAAAAGAGTGGCAGTCTCAATGCAGAATTCATTTCAGATCTTAAAGATCTTTAAGTATTTTTGCTTTCAGTGGAATTCTATCAGATTACATGTGTACAGAATGTACAGATGTTGTAGTCTCCTGGCTTCCATCTGATAATATGCTCCTGTAATTCGTTGGGAAAATTAAATTTAAATTTTATTTATCCTACAGAATAATATTGCAACAGCGGGATATCAGTAACAGTTGGCTCACCAGGTGTTCTTCCAGGTAGTGTGAATAGTTTTTGAAAAACTCGTGGGTATTTTCCGTTAATGTGATACCCGATTTTACTTGGGAAATTAAGGTTAAAACCATACGCTTTTTTATACCTAAAACATTTTCTTGCAGACATGGTATGTCTGCTCATTTAACTTTAGATAATATATCAAGCTGTCTTGTCTTTTATGTTAGTCACTAGCTGTCTTTTGTTTAGTAGGAATGCTATTTATCATCAAACATTTAATCATCTGCGTCACGCAGAGATGTAGGTTTCCTCTGCATCTTTTGCCCTATTTATAATGTTGTGTTCGGACGAGTTGTTCCGATTAATTCCTGCCGCTAAATTCCATCATCGGACATCGCGTCAAAATTTAAAGTTCCATCCTCAGCACCTCGACGTCTGGAAATCCACAACCGTGTGCTTTTGTCGGCACTTTTTGCCTCGCACTACTCGTTTGTGGAATCAATTACCCGGGGGGAGGGGTTTCCGAACAGATACCACTTGGGTACCTTCAAGAAACGAGGTTATTCATTCTTAAAAGGCCGGCAACGCAGCTGCAAGACCCCCGGTATTACAGATGTTCATTCGCCCCCTCTACAATAATGATAAAAAAAATTACTCAAAAATGCTCGTTCTAGCATTCTCTCTAAACTTGGAACAGAAACGCTTAGAGCTTCTCATGCAAAACATAGAATTACATATTGGACCGATCTGTTTTTCAGTTCTTTGTAAACCAGTTGTACCTTTATATTTTTTTGAATACCCCGACTAACACCCTCCTCTCATCTTCTCCTTTGTGATATTTCTTTTTCATTATTTAGGTGCAGTACGTTTTTTTCGATTTGGTTCATTAGTCATTTCTTCATTGTAGATTTTTGTAGGTTTTGACACGGAAACAATCGTTTCTGTCTCTATAACAGGATTAGTCGTAGCATCATTCAATTCTGCAATTTTCATTGTTAGTCTGTGATCGACATCAACAGGAATGGGTGTAATTATGGATTCATCTTAATCTTTTGTGGCTTCATTAATTTCAGTTATAGGTCCAGATTCAGTAGCAATAAAATACGTCCCTGGGATTGGTACAGCTTGTTCGAACCTTTTTCCAAATGTGCCTCCAATTTCATTGCCAGGACTATTTTCAGTAGCGACGCAAAATAAAAGCTCCAAATTCGACGCAAGCAAATCAAACCCTGTTAGAGTTTCTCGGGATTCAATAGCTGCTGAGTGGGAACATTTAGCTGTAACATTAATTAAATGAAGGAGTTGATTATCAAAGAGTTCATGATCAAAATGTCATATAAAACTTTTATCGTGGCCTGCCGTTTTTTTCTTAGGATTATGAACCTTTAGTCCATATTTTACTAAAATATTAAAAAACTCCTGATCTTCTTTATCTGATTGCTCCATTTCCAGCTCCATCCTGATGGTGTCTAAAAACAGAGGTAAAAAATGTATGTTGATAAGTCGTATCTCAAATGCATACTATGAAACAATCATTTGAATAGGCAGTGTCTCAGCAGACACAGTTAAACTTATAATTTTAATAGTTTCTGTCATTTTATACCTACCAAAATCTCTCAAGACAAAAATTAAATATTAAATAACAAAATAAAAACGATAACATACCTTAAGGGCTAATAAATCCAATCAAATATCACCTAAATCACAAAGCAACAAGTGAAACGTAAACAAACTATGGAAAATAATGAGTTGATGCCTATTCGCAAGAAAAATCGAGTGTTCTAAGATGCGACGTGTTACGTCAAGTGATTTATCTCGCTTTTTTTAATACAAAGTTTACAAAGTAATGAAAGGGAAAGATGTATTTTCAACAGCTTTATTCGAATCACACAAAAAGCCGTTTGGGTTAAAAAATGAGTTACGACATATTAGAATTAGTGCGACGTTATGTCACTTCTGAATAAGCTTTCTAATGGTAAAAATTTTAAGATTGGTTCAGTAGATTTGAAGTTTATTTGTTACAAACATTAAAAAATTATAAATGTTTTCTTTTTATAATATTAGTGTAGATAGGTGTCAGTCAAGAATACTAATACAAAATAAATATAATTCTCATGTCAGTCTTAGTTCTGAGTTTCAGTTACCATACTCCTGCGAAACGACTTGACCAATTTTGATAAAATTCTATATGTATATTCATTAGGTCTAATAATAGGTTGTTTATCTATTTTTGATGACTGATAATTATAAGGGTGGTCCACCTCATTTTTGTGTCAATTTTTTTTATCATTTTTTTATGTGGCATTAAAAATACATACAACCCTAAATTTTCATCTTTCTACCAGCAATCCCTATTTTTTATGTTATAAAAATAGCGATATTAGTGATTCAATAATTTATATGGCAAACCAATTTTTGCCGGGTCAGCCAGTAGGTAAACATTATAATATACTGAAAATTATCTACATATAAATAAAAATCAATTATCACAATTGCCTGTCCACACATTACTTCAAAGCTGCTGCACCTATTTGACTAATTATTTTTTTATTTAAAATTTTTGAACTTTACAAACCTATGTATAAAAAATATATAAAAAAAAACATAGGATAAAATGAAAAAGTTACATTTTTACATTAATATTGTAAAGAGGAGATTTGGCCTCATTTCTCTTCATAGCTGAGTCAGAGAGCACAGGTAGTTTTACCCAGTTATGAAGAATATGAGTTCAAATCTTAAATTAGTGTATAATATTATAAAGAGGCATGATTTGATTTTCTAATGGGTAAACTCATACACTGTTTAGCCAATTTTAAAAATGTATTCAGCTATTGAAAGTAAAATTATGACCTACTAGGTCATAGTTTTGCTTTCAATAGTTGAATCCATTCACACAGGATACTTTTTTTTTATATCATAAGATAGCAAACAAGCAGATGGGTCTCCTGATGGAAAGAGTCAACCATCGTCTATAGACACCAAAGATGTTAATGGTGCATTGCTATCTTGTGGCGAGGTTTAATGCCAGATGTATAAGTTTACCGGCTACCTTTCCCTCCAAACCGGAACACGACAGCGACAAGCACTGACGCTACTGCAGCAGGAATTGGTAAGGTGGTGGTATCAGACCCGGGCGAGACAATGCAGAACTCTACCACCTAGTGGCCACAATAATCAATCGGTCGCCTTTTACGACCTGCCTAGCAGAACGGCATTTGGCCTATTCTTCAAAGGAGGCCGGGACCAACACGGCGTAAAAAGAACTAAGCAAAAGAATGTTTTGAGTAATGTTAACAAAATTGCAGGCAACAGGTAATTAATAAATCATATCATCAACTATCTCCATGCCAAATTTCATAAAATACAGTTCAGTGGTTTAGTAGTAAGAGTGTATTAGACAGACAGATTTTTGCATTTATAATATTAGTTAATGAATCCAATTCTTTGAATTACCTTTATCTTTTCTCTGTGCCTTGGCCCGTCCGACAACCCTTCCATCTTTGATGATGAGTTTCTTTTTACTACTCTTTTCCATCATGTACAAAGAGTTAGCTGGTGTTCTCGTAGAACCTTCATCAGAGACAGAACTGTCAGATTCCATGCTGTAATATAAGTGTATAAGAGATTATGAATACAGGAATTTTAAAGCATTACCATCTATGTGGTATGAATGTTACGTTTTTCTGCTGCCTCTCTTTCTAAATTAGACAATGGTAGCGAAAAGCACTGACTATTACGGCAAAGAATGGTAAAAAAATTTGTTACCAAACCCAGGCAAAACAATACAGATATCTTTCACCTAGAATTCCACAATATAACTAACATGTTTAGCCAATCATAACTATGTTTGGACACCTAGCTCACAGTTTATTTTCCAAACAAGCCCTATACTAAAATTGCAAAACTAAATTTAATATTGTTTATAAAAAAATAATAATAATAAATATTCACGGGACAAATTACACTTACTGATTTAACGCCAAAGTAATAAATTATTTGCTTGTGTTATGGGTGTTAGTCAACAATACTAATACATAGAAATATATATATAAGAGTGGGAGGGTCACTAAGTTGCAAAGAAAACGTCATTTTGATGTTCTTGAGCGGATCTGAATTTTCGGAGTTATTATATAGGAAGTGACATAAGGATAACAAAAAAAAAAACTGGCAATTTCCACAAGCCAAAGTTATTGGAAATTTCCCTCCCCCTCGCTCTACTAATATGTTGTGAACTGAAAATAAAGTACAAGTGCATTGTTAATTGTGTCTAACGGATATTGGATATCTACAGATTCTTTGCTATGACATGAATGATCAAAATCTACATAATAACTGATAAGAATAATACTGTTTATCCTGTGTTAGTATGGGTGCTCTTTAAATAATTGACCAGATGCCATTCTGCCAGGCACTTTGTAAAAGGTATTGGCTAAATGTATTACTGGTTTTGTGACTACTAGGTGGTAGAGTTCTGCTACATCTTGAACATTACAGTGAGGAGCACTAATTATTTTGACAGACATGGACGAGGCGGTGTCAGACTTGGGTCTGGCCTTATCAGAACTCTGTCATTTACAAACCAATATTAAAAATGTTTTTTTTTTTGTTTAGGAGGGTTATACACCCCGAGTTCCCATTTTAATTTGAAAAATTTAAAAACAACCAAAAAAATTTCCTTCCTTTTCGTTATTTTTTTATATCATAAGATAGCAAACAAGCAAGTTAATGGTGTGTTGCTATCTTGTGGCGAGGTCTTATACCAGATGCATAAGTTAACCGGCTACCTTACCTTCCAAACCGGAACACGACAGTGACAAGCACTGACACTATTGCGGCAGGAATAGGTAAGGCGGTGGTACCAGACCTAGATGAGACAATGCAGAACTCTACCACCTAGTAACATACATTGAATATATACTCTATTTTACCTAATAATAGTGATTAATTTAATTTGAAGAAGCTTGGTAATTGGATATATTTTGTGAAAAGAGACAGGTGTATTTAAAAGTATCTTTGACTTGTTAAAATCTTTGACATTTTTTCAGTCACGTGATGTTGCTGCTAATTGAGTTATTGTGAAGTGTGTTGTGATATTATTAGAGATAGTGATTTACATTTTTTCATTTTGTATTTTTTCGTGTCGAGGCTGCCAGAGAGTTGTAAAACACAAAGCGGCTAAATAGGACTGTTTCTGGGCTCAAAAGACTAACCCCTAGATCACAAGACATTCATTCGGAAACAACCAGTTGCTTTGAGTTTGTGGCCTTTATACATTTATTCTTGTGCATGCTAAGAGTTTGTCCTGGATTGAATACCACAGACAAAATTAGTACAGGGAAGCAATTAGAACACAATTATATCAAAAAATGCCAGATGTGATTTTTTCAAAATTGCAAATTCAATTTGTATTGCACGCCTTATAAACTTGACACTGGTAAGACCTATCTTTACTTCACCTATACATTGCATACATAACACATAAAAACATTTGTTTCATTGATGCAGTAATGAATTATGATCTTGCAATTATATCATCCAAGTTTTAATTTACCTGTCACCATTTTCGCCGTTATTATCATAATAATCAGATTCACTTCCAGAAGCGGTACCGGCGTCATCAGTTGGCCTCTGAGGCACCGTTTCCTGATAATCCATAGCGTCATCTTGTCGAATTCCCGAATATGTTTTCATTGGCGTTTGTCGACGATATCTCGTCTCGATATCATCCGGAGACTCAAAATCCATTAGTTTGGAGCTTTTCTTTCGAACTCTCCCACTGCGTGAGACGCCAGTGACTTCCAAATCTGAAAGATGCGTAGTTATGAAAATTTTGTAAACAAAGTCAAATTAGAATATGTATTTAAATTGTCACTTACCTTCTTGCATATTTTAAAATTATTTGTTTTAGTTCTTCTTCCGTTCAATTCAGCTACGTAGTTTAAATAAGATAAGATTGCCCATTGAAAATCGACGCTAGTCGCCAATTTTTAAAAATCTATTTCATAGTTTTCAACTTTTCAACTTCATGACAAATTATTGATGACAATCAGTGTTGGCAGATACGTGAAAAATTATTATCGTATCAAGGCCATAAAATTATTGTATTTTCAATAATATTTTGTACATTTCAAAATTAGATTTAATCGTCTGAACGCTTTAGTTTAAAAGAGAATCAAATAAATAACTTATCTTTCTTCTGTTAAAGACAGAAGAAAGAGAAGTTTATACTTTTAAACTTTGAAAATTATCAATATTTATAATTTAAAAAAAGTTTGTAAATTAAAGAATGAAGTTTGTAAATTATAGAAATAAGTGTTGCGATGTGAAATAATGTTTGTAATTTATTTTAACTATAATTAAAAAAAAAAACAAGCCCGCTGAGTTTCTTCCGCTGGATCTTCACAGCGTGTGGCCGCGTTCCGATTCGGTAGTAGTTGTAAAAAAATCGACTCACAGCATTTTTAGTTTCATAAAAAATAATTATAATTTTAAAATATTTGCACACCGTATCATTGTAGAATATGTTGGAAATTTAATCAAATTTTAATAACTTGTAACTCCCATATTCTGGCAAATAAATATTTTCTTTCTTTTTTTCTTCTTAATTCAAATGATATTCCTGCAATTATTAAACATTTTTTAAGGCAATTTTTCAATTAAATATAATTGAGAACTTTCCACAGAGTATGTACTTTGTAATGCATATACCTAAAGAACTCACTTAGATCAGTAAGGAGGGAAATTTGACTCATACATTTTAATAGTAATTATTTTTTAAAGAAAATAATAATTTTATATAGATGATTGCTATCATTCAAAATTAGTGTATTTTTGTCAAGATTGTATGGCGTACGCTGGGGATTGAGGATTAAAAAGTTCATGCAATTATCATATATATACAATAATTATTGGACGTCTGCTGACACTGACTACAATTGACAGTAAGGTTGTAGTATATATCGATATTTTTAAAAATATTATCGAAATATAACGGTTCTCATATTTGGAAAATCGAGTAATTCGATAATATTTTGGAAAAATCGTATCAGTTTTCATGAAACTCATTATTATTGTACTTTACTCATTAGAAATTCATATATTCATCAAAAAGTATATCATTGATAAACGCCTCAATATGATGAAAAAAAGTTTGTTACGTTGTTGCTGCTATACTAAAATAAAACTATTTATGCTGCATTCTTATTCAGTGAAGTACTTTTTAATTATCCTGATGATGCTGGTATGACACCAGCATCTCAATTATTTCTCAAATCTTCGGTTAGTTTATTTCATTCCTTACCGCCCGGACACGCGAATCGGCGGTGGCGGTAACGGCGCTGCGGGCGAGGCGAAATTCGCACGGTATCGCACGCGGACTTGCGTTTTCGCCGCGACCGTATAGTCCGAGAGCAAGATGACTTTTTCAACTTTATCTCGATATTGCTTGGAAGGGAGTAGTTTTGTACTTCAACACTTACTATTTGGAAGAGATTCTGTAGTACATGATTTAAATAAGAAACGGGGTATAATATAGACGTTGAATTTCACAAGAAGTATGAGAAATACGTACGTGTGGAATTCTCTGCCCAGTGAGATTCGCCTTTTCCAGACTTTAGACACCTTTAAAAAACGTGTTTAAAACACTTCTTACCTGAAATATAAGTTTTCCTTAAATTGTATATATTTTTTTCTCTACATGTTTTATTTTAAATACATTATTAGTATATGTTAATTTAGTTTCATAGTTTATAATAATAATAATAATAATAATAATAATAATAATAATAATACGTTTATTTCTCAAAAGCAAGATTTACATGTTTTTGTACATATCAAAAATTTATAATAAAATCTATACTAAAGTGCTTACATACAAATGGGTGTACAATTGGCGCGCAGAACCTACACTAAGTGCTAAACTTGTGTCGTAGGATCTGCTAACCCTTCCTATTATACATGATAATTTTATGTGAGCAATTAGTCTTCTAATTTTAACATTCTATCTAATCAATGTTACTATATCTATATTACAAAAAATAAACGTGTGGTATTTTGTAAGGTGTGTGTATGTGTGTGTGTGTGTATGTGTGTGTGTATGTGTGTGTGTGTGTATGTGTGTGTGTGTGTGTATGTGAGGGTATATGTATGTGTACGTATGTGTGCATGTATATACATGTACGTAAGTGTTTTGTGTATGTCATTTTTATGAATATTGTGTTAGGAATAGATTATTTTAAAGAATTTTTCCGTGTCATCGGGGCTTAGACTTTTTATCCAGTTCTTAATTGTGTATTTAAGCTCTGAATTGTTTTTTGTATTCAAATTTGTGAGAATTTTATTTGTTTTATTATAGAGATAAGGCCCTAGAAATAATGCATGACGATGTGCTAATTTAGTCTTACATAAGGGTATTTCAAAAGCAATGTCTCTTCTTCCTCTGTTTTTATTATTTGTTTCTTCTACTGTGTGACTTTTTTTGTGTTGCATAGTAATAATACTGTAGATATAAAGTTGTCTGACTGTTAGAACTCCACAGTCATTATAAAGGTCGGAGGTACTAGATCGATAAGATTTAAAAGTTGCAACCTTTAAAATGGCTCTCTGTGCTCGTTCCAGAGGTAATATATGTGATGTACAAGCACCACCCCATGATGTGATACAGTACGTGAGTATAGATTTGCATAGGGCATCATACACATTAAAAATGGTTTTACGGTCGGCCACTTCTCTTAAACTTTTAAAAATATAAATAAGTTTACGAACTCTGGAACAAAGAGTTTCAATATGTGGTTTCCAGGACATCCTTCTATCTAAAACCACACCTAAATATTTCAACTTATTCACACTTTCTAATTTTGGACAGTTGCAATTAGTGATATAACAGTTAGTGTGAACTTTAATATCTAAATTTGGAGTTTTGTGAGGTGCATTATTAAAAGGGAGAAATTTAGTTTTTTTGACATTAAGTGTTAGCTGGTTTACACACAACCATTCTGCTACTATCTTTAGGCCCTTCTCAGCATAACTCTTCACCTCTTCCCAAGTTTTGCCTACGAAAATTAGCGCCGTGTCATCTGCATAAGAAAATATTTTCCCATGAGGTAAGTTCAGACAACATAGCTCATTCACGTAGACAGTGAAAAATGTTGGACCCAAAACACTACCCTGAGGAACGCCATAATTGATCTCTTCATCACCACTAGTCACTCCACCGATACGAGTCTTTTGTTTTCTTCCGCTTAAGTAGTCTTCCAGCAATTTCAAGGTAGTACCTCGAATACCAACACGTTCAAGCTTTTTTACAAGAATGGGAACAGAGACAGTGTCAAAAGCTTTTGCCAGATCAAGAAAAACTCCGATTACTTTGTTCTTTTTATCTAATTCCTGAACAATAAAATTAGTAAGTCTTAATACAGCATTTTCTGTTGAATTACCAGATCGAAAGCCATATTGATTCGATGACAAAATATTAAATTGTTCAAGAAAGGATGTTATTCTTTTATTTATAACTTTTTCAACAATTTTTGAAATCGATGGCAAGATGGAAATTGGTCTATAGTTTAGCACACTGTCTCTGCATCCACCTTTATGTATTGGCATTATGATGGATGTTTTATAAATTTTAGGGAAAATTCCAGAACTCAGGGTGATATTACATATGTGCGTTATAAGTGGTACCAGAATTATTGCAGATTCTTTTATAATTTTAGTTGAGATACCATCACAACCTACTGCACAGTTAGTTTTCAGACTTTGCATCACATCATAAATTTCAAACTCGTTAGTTTCTAAAAGCCCCAACGAATTTACTTGAGATGGTAAATTATTGATGTGTGTTAAAGTTTGAGACTGGTTACAGAATTGATTAGCCAAAGTTTTCCCTACATTTGCGAAGTAATTGTTAACGTAATTAATTGATGCTGTTGGATTATTTTTAGTTTTAAGTAGTATATCATTACTTTTTAGTGATTTTCCTGTTCCTGTTATTTTTCTTATTATATCCCAAGTCTTTTTTATATTTGTACTATTTTTTTCCAGTTCAGCTCTGTGGTAGTCATTTTTTAGTTTCTTTAATAACTTTGTGCAGAAATTCCTGTATCGCAAATATGTTATTTTTAGCGTCTCGTCATAAGGTGTTTCTTTTAATTGGAGGTGCATTCGGTCACGATTGCGGATACATCGAAGAATACCTTGGGATATCCAGGGCTTGATAGTTCGCTGTTTGGATGTTAATTTAAGAGTACGAGTATTAGCTTTAATTATCTCCACAAGTTTATTCATAAGAAATTCAGCAGCAAAGTTAGAGTCTGTAGAGCATAGGACCTCGGAGAAATCACAGGATTTAATTTCATTTTGTATTTTTGAATAGTTTATTGATGAAATGTACTGATTTTTGTAATTGATTACTGGTAATTTATTTTCGATATTTAGAATAATTGGGTAATGATCAGTAATATAGGTTTTTAATACAACTGATTTACATTTGAGGTTGCTTTTTAAAACTACATGATCCAGGCATCTGTTACCTCTTGTTTCGAGACTATGATTTGGTAAAAGTCCATGAGTTGCTAAAAGTTCCAAATATGAAGCAGCATTACGATCAGTGCTGTTTGGATGAATGTCAATGTTTAAGTCTCCTGTAACGGCAATAGTTTTGAATTTTCTGTTTATGTTGAGTGTGTTATCTAGGGAACTTAGAAATGGCTCTATATTTGAAAAAGAAGGTGATCTATACAGTGCTATTATTGCTAAAGTTTGGCCAATTTTTACAATTAAGCAATTTGCCTCCCTAAAAGAGGGTTCATCTACCGTTAGCTCTAAGTTGGCTCTAAAGTAGATAATTATGCCACCGCTTTTGTTTAAACAATTTTTAGTGTGGGCTGAATTGTATTTCTGCAAAATAGGAAATGGTTTATCATTCTCAATCCAACATTCAGTCAATATGATTAAATCACATGTAAAATTGAGTCTATGTAAGAGTATTTCTAGTGCCGCAAAATTTCTATTTATGCTCCTAATATTCATTACTAAGACATTAAGAGACCCTTGGTCTGTTGAGATGTAAGATCTGCATGAGTCTGGCAAACACGTAAGATTTTTTGTGTTAGAGAAATCGTCGATAATGTTGCATAAATTGTGTTGCGGGCTTTTATCCATAATTGCTTATGTAAATTATTCGGGCACTTATGGTGATGATCATTAAATTTCCTAGTAATACACAATTTTTACTATTTGGTTTAGTGTGTTTAAGTCGAGAGAAAGAGGTGATATTAATACAAGGATATTGCGCGAAAGGGATGAACGTTATATGTGTGTGTGGATGTTTGCTTGTGTGTGATTGATTGATAATGTTTGTGATGATGTTTAGTATTACGGTGTGTAGTAATCTATAAGTGAGGTTATTTTGATACCTAGAAATTAAAATTAACCATAATATAACAAAGGAGTAGAACAACATTAGATTAGAGACACAATTTAAATTTATTAGTTTTTTTGTTTCAGATCTGCCAGGTGCTGTTCATTACGGACTATGATTGCAGGTGAACCCTCAGCCTTACGTAAAAGGACTCTCCCATTCGCCGTCCAACAGAAGTCGTAATTATGGGACTTTGCAACATCGCGGGCTAGAAAAAAGAGTCGCTTTGCAACTGGGGTTAAAAATTTATTTATTTATTTATTTATTTATTTATTTACTTGCTTACACAACTACCATTACAGGACATTGCCCAATGCGATAGCGCGGCATTTTTACTAACTAATATACATTTTTAACACTTAAACAAAATAACGGTATAAACAAAATTCTACTATTTAAAATAATAATACAGATAAAAATCTACAAATCAAATATTATAACGAAAAAGGACGTTAAAAATAGAAAAAAATTAACAGTAACTAACGACATATAATATAACTTTCATTAATTCATTCCAATTGCAATTAAAAATATCTATTCTGTCCTGGACCAAATTTATTATGTTTAAGACTCGAGTCAATGGTGTTTGTGCCATTAAACTAGTTCTAGCCCTGGGTACAGCCAATAGTGGCAGACGGCGTCGCCTCCATACATAACGGTCAGGTACACGAAGGCTCAATAGCTGAAGTACATACGGATGATGTACCTTACCTTGAAGTATCCTAATAAGGTGCCCGGCCAAATGACACTCTCGTCGCACTCTCAACTCATTGTACCCCACCATTCCAAGCACAAACAGAGTTGGGTACATCAATGGGTAAAAAGGATACACGCCATACAGTTTCATGTACAAATATCTTAGGAACTTGTTCTGGACACGCTCTAACATTATACTATATTTGTGTTCAGCGGGAGACCACACTGCGGAACAATATTCCAAGTGGCTTCTAACTAAGGCGTCATACAAAGCTTTGATAGCCGTTACGTTAGTAAATTCCCGCGACTGCCTCTGAACAAACCCCAAGTTTCTATACGCCTTTTTACAAATGCCAACGATGTGATTTCGAAACGCCAATTCCGGCGTAAAGTGAACACCTAGATCGCGAACTTGTGTCACTCGTTTGATCTTCGTCGAGCCTATCTTGTACTCGTAAAGAAGTGGTGTACGTGCACGAGTAAATGTCATCACTGAACATTTAATAATCAATTCTGACACAAATATGGGGGTCTTTTTACCATCTAATCCCAACGTGTTAGTATTCAGCCTATTTGTAGTATTTGCTGTATTAAATTTTTTAACAGCCTGCAGAGTATTCGTTTTGGCGATGCTAGTGGTAAAATCTACTACGATCGGCCTTTCCTCGTTTTTTATTTATTTATTTATTTATTTATTATTATACAGTTGCATTACATAATATTTTTCACTTACGTGCATAAGACGATTTACATAATATTATGTACCTTGTCAGGCGCAGCAACTGGAATGGCAATGGGGTAGCAACTTCTTATTAGAATGATTTGTCTTCCAAATATTCTTTGACAGAGTAATAGGCTTTTCCAATTAAAAGTTTATTTATACTATTTTTGAATTTATTATAGTTATATTCGCTTTTCAGATTTTCTGGTAATTTATTATATACTTTTACGGACATGGGATATGGCCCGGAACTATGTAACTTTAACTTCGATGTTATTTGATATAAATTATTTTTTGAACGTGATTCATAGCGACGAGGTATTTGTCCTAATTTTGTATATAAGTGGTTATTTTTCCTAACAAATTTGCAAAGTTCCAATATATATATACAAGGTTGAGTTAAGATTTTTAAGTTTTTAAAATGGGGTTTACATGATTCGTTGTATTGTATGTTAGCTAGAATACGGATGCATTTTTTCTGTAGTACCAATATGTCGTGGACATTAACACTGTTACCCCACAGTATAGTGCCGTAGCTTAGCCATGCGTAAGCATATGCATAGTACGCTGTGGTAGCAGTTTTAATATCTGTTGACTTTTTGAGTTCCCTCAGGGAATAAATAAATTGTGATAGTTTAGATTTTATTTTTTCTATATGTGATTTCCAATTAATATTTGTATCAATTACTAATCCGAGTAGAGTATGCGTGGGTACACAATCGATTTTAACATTTTTGTACAAAAAATTTATGTTTAACTCTATTTTTTGATGGGGTTTGAATTGCATAATTTTTGTCTTTAAATAATTTATTTTTAGGTTATGGTCATTCATCCATTTTTCAATGTTAGTTATAGTGTTATGTAACTTTTTATTTAAATCTGTGCTATTATTGACCGACATCAGGAGTGAAAAGTCGTCTGCAAACATTATACATGGTTCATCAACGATTTTTGGGAGGTCGTTTATGTATATGATGAATAGAAGACATCCTAGTACGCTGCCCTGCGGAATAGAGTTCTTCATCAGCTGGGGATCTGATCTAACAGTCCGTATTTCACGTGATGCGAAATCCGTATGCTCGATGTCTACATATTGCTCGCGGTTGCGTAAGTAGGATTTAAACCATTTATGTGCAATACCTCGGACTCCTATGCCGTATAATTTATCTAATAATATTTTAAATTTAACTTTTTCGTACGCTTTAGTCATATCAAAAAATATTCCAACGGCATATTTTTTACTATTAATTATTTCTAAAATCTTATCTATATATTTGTACGATGCTAATATTGTTGAACGATTTTTGCGAAACCCGTTTTGTGAATCGTCAAAGATATTATATTTTTCACAAAATGAATACAGGCGCACGCACATAGCTTTTTCGAATATTTTTGATATTACCGGTAATAACGCGATTGGACGATAGTTAGCTAGATTTGTTTTTTCGCCTCTTTTAAATTTAGGTTTTACTATTGCTTTTTTTAATATATCCGGGAAAATACCCTGGGAAAAAGACTGATTAATGAGCATAGTCAATGGGGTCGCTAGCTCATCAGCGCATTCTTTTATAAGTGTAGCAGGAAGTTCGTCTATGCCTGAACTACGTTTACTTTTAAGTCGTTTTATTAATAGTTTAACCTCACGCAATTCAACGGGGCGTAAATAAAACGAATTCTCAGTGGTGCGCAGCACACGTCGACCGCGCGCCGGTTGTGACGTATACTCACTTTTGTCGCTACCCGTACTTGCAAATAAACTATTGAATGTATTACTGACTGTCTTCGGATCGGCCGTTATCTTATTATGGACATTCAGTTTTATATTTTGTTGCGTAGTAATAGTAAACTTATTAGTACGTTCTTTTATTATTTGCCACATACATTTTATTTTATTGCTTGATTTTTTCATTTTATAAATATAATGTAGTTTTTTAGACATTTTGATGATTTGTTTTAAATTTTTTTCATAAAGTTTATAATGTGATACTAAGGTTTTATTTTTTGAATATGTAGCATGAATTTTGAGTAGCCGTTTATTTTTACAGGATATTTTTATACCACGAGTTAACCACGCTTTTTTATGACTTTTATTTATTTTTATACGTTTTTTTGGTATACAATTTTCTAATATATCATATAATATATCATTTACTATGTTATAATTATCATTTATATTTTTACCCGGCGAGATATATTTTAGCCAATTAATTTTTTGTAAATTTGTTTTAAATTTATTAATATTTTTACTATTATAATTACGTTTAGTTACGTACCAAAAAGAAGGTTTACTGTTTATTTGGAATACGTTTGTATTTTCTAAATGTATAATCGTACCACTATGGTCTGAAAAACCAAATTCTCGAACGGATGATGATATGTTATTGGTAAAATTAGTAAAGATGAGATCCAAGCAAGTTGAGCTATTTTTTATTACACGTGTGGGTACTTTGATGTGTTGTCTAAAGTTGTATTCAAGCATAATATTTAATAGATATTTAGATTCCTTGGTTTTTTGTAGAATGTCAATATTAAAGTCACCGCCTATAATTATTTTCTTTTTATAAAATTTCGTTTGAATATATTCTAAAATTGTTTTAAATTGACTACAGAAGGTGTCGAATTCACTACCATTCCAGTAAACTGTTATTAATAGAATATTAAACTTCACAATTTCTATTGCACATATTTCCACAACATGTTCAATTGTTAATAATTCGATGTCCTTCCGTTCAATATATTCGACGTTGTCTTTTATAATTATGCAAACGCCACCGCCCGTGCGTTTCTCCCGATTATATGATGCTGCTACATGATATCCTTGAAAATGGATTAAGCTTAATTTAGCCGGTGAAAGCCAAGTCTCGGAAATGCAGAGAGCTAAATATTTTGAGTTCGACTTTTCTTCCAAAAAAGCTTCTACAAAATCCCGTTTATTGTAAAGGCTTTGCATGTTTTGAAATAAGACATCACATTTCTTCGTGTCGAAAGGGATTAGAAGTGTGATGAGAGGTATTACTTATTTTCGAGTCTATTTGGGAGCTGTGTATTTCCGAAATATTTGTCCTCTCTGAGCCTAATGGATTCGCTGAATTTGACATATTTTTATTCGGACTTTCTATTATTTCTTTTGTTGTTGTAGATCTGATATCGGATTTTATTAATTGTTTGTTAGGTTTGAGTATATTATTATGTATCTGACCATTTACTATCAACTTGTTATTTCTAATTACACTGTGATGTCCGTTTCGTCTTGCTTCAAGCATTGCTTCTCTTAGAGATCTTCGTTGTAGGAGAGTGTTCTTGTCAAGAACTTCTGAGATTGCCAACCCTGTATTCTTAAAAAATAACTTGTTTTCAAGAAGATATTTGACCATTTTTTTACTTAATAATTCAATTTTTAGCGGTCTACGATATCCTTTTCTTCCAATTCTACTTATATCTTCAATATACCCTGTCAAATTAACGTTCAACACTTCTTTAAAAATATTTATTACTCGGTTATGCAATTCGTGTTCTGTTTCTCCGTTACACTCATTTAGTCCGTATAGTATAAATTTTTTGGCGTCTTCAACATTAATTCCAACTACTATCTCTTGACTTCTTTTAGTTTCTACTTGATTTTGCAATTTTTTTATTTCTGCTTTTAGCTTGGTGTATTCATTGTTTAGCTTTTTAATGTGCGTATCTATAGTTATTATATCGTCCTTCAAGTTTCTTTGCTCTGTGGTTAAGACATTGATATTTTGTGCTAGTTCATTAATAATAGTATTGGTTATCTCACTTACAATTGTTGTTTTTAAATCTGATAGTAAATTTTGTTTATTTTCTTCTAACTTCCTTTCCAAAAGCATTTCCAGTTGCTCAATTGTTATACTATCTATCTGAGATAAATTTTTATTTCTACTTATGTCTTTTATTATAGTATCGCCTAATATACTTTGGTCTTCTTCGGGTGAAGAAATTGTAGAATTTAAAGTGCTTACGGATGGTTTTTTCCTTAAAGTAACATTATTATTTTCATTTGTTATCAATTGAGGAATAACAATATCTTCTAAGTTTATTATATTTTGTGAGCGTACAGGTGTATTCGTGTTATCTACTTTAGGCATTTTACATTTACAATATTGACATTTCCAATTTCGTTTACTTTCTTCATCCATTGCGTTCTTAAATCTTGCTATAGAAATATTTGCACACTCCAGATCGTATTTTGCTTTACATAAAAAACATGTGAGAAATTCACGTCTAGGAAGTGTACTAAAACAACCTGTACATTTATCAGTCATTTTTGTATTTATAAAATAAATTTATTAAAAAAAAATAATCACTTAATAAAATTCGCTAATATGGTGTATCTATACTATGATAATGTTTCTTTGTTCCGTGGTTAACAGATGTCGTTACTTTTTAAAATATAACTCATTTGATTTATTTATTGTATAATATAATATATTTTTATGTCATATTCATTAATTATTCTGATATTCTATTAAAACAATTGTCGTAAATACCTGATTTCATTGTTACATCCAATTTAAATCTGTTGTTTACTGATCACTTGTCATTGTTTTCTCAAAACACAACTGACACTATTTTGTACTTATTACTTTGAATTTGGTATTTTTATTTCAACATATTACATTGTTGGCTTATAACACTGTATTATAAATGCATTTTAAAACTTTAAACACTTATTTAACTTCAGGAAGTATTTTTAAATAGTTTTATTTACGGAGCTAGATATAACCGTGTCAACTACCCACACTCATTTTTTCTGCCTCTGATGCGATAAACATCCTTTATATTGCTTGGATGCACATCGATTTTTATGCTATTATGTAATTTTTCCACTAGTGTACATAAATCTCGCTTAGTTTCCCTAGGTTGTGAGGGAATACCACGAATTTCCAAGCACGTGCTTCTGAGAAATCTGTCACACTCTTCTTGTTTATTTTCTAAAATTTGTAACCGAGTGAAATATAAAGCCTTTTCGCGTTCTAGGGATGATACGCGTTCCGTCAATTCTTCGCATTTTTGTATATAAAATTCTAAAGATTGCTTTATTTCAGTATTAGTTTTGCGAGATTCCGTTACTTCTGTTAAAACCTTATGCAACATCGACATTATTTCCTCTTGTTTATCTACATTTGCACATGACGCCGCTGGTGAATCGCTCGGTCGCTGGCGCTTTGATCGTGGGGCAGGGGATGGCGGCGAAACTGTCGTGTTTTTTGTTATTGCTTGTTTAGGCGGTGTGCGCTGCATATTTACTTTTTGTAAAAGGAATATTACAAATAGCACGACAACAGTACTAGGCGTTCATAAGCTGTTGGTCTGTTGTACTAACCGGTAGGTAGTTCTTAGACGCGGTGCAATGGCGGCCCAACACGTGATTTGCTGCTTCCGAAATTGGGCGGTTCCAGGAGGCGTGTGCGCAGGCGACGGATGGGCGGGTTTTCGCACGGCTCAAGATGGTCGTCGATACACGGTACACTATTGAGAGGTCACTTTAAACTTATGTAGTCCTATTTTTTCAACTGAATTTAATTTTGAAATATTTCATGTTAATTAAAATAAAAACTATTGTAACTTTGGTCACGTCTACACACTTCGAAGGTCCGGGGGGAAGGGGGATAACATGATGATAACATTTGTTATTTTTTGTACACAAGGTCTACTCATTTCTTTATTTTCATTATTTTATTCTCCTTAACGGGTTGGCTGGAAAAATCTCTTTAAGTAGAGATAAACTCGCCCATTGTACTTATGTTACGTTAATATTGTCTTTTTTGTATTGTTTTCTGTGTACAATAAAGTATTAATGTTAACTGGAAAAAAATTATGAGGATACTAAAGGATATAGGAATAGATTACAAAGATAGAAGAATTATTTATGAATTATATAAACATCAGGAAACAGTCATTGAAATAGGAGAAGAACGAAGGAAAGGAAAGATAAGGCAAGGAGTAAGACAAGGTTGTTCGCTTTCACCACTTATATTTAACATTTTTTTGGAAGAGCCATACGAAAATTAGGGAAAAGTCAGCGGCTGGTGTTAAGTTCAACGGAGAAAGGATACCATTCATTCGTTTTGCGGACGACGTTTTGCAATATTGTCTTACAATACTATTGATAGAATCGATACTTTGTTTATCTCCAATGATTGATACTATCGACGCAATCGATTGTTTATTTACTTGCAGCGTTGAATACTATCGATACTATGGACGTTATGGCGTTTCTAGATTAAAACTATCGATTATTTGGCGACACTACTTATATTCTTAAGATTATTCAACATTGTGGGAAGAAAGAAAAATTGTATCTCTGGACTTTATTTATACTTATGATGTGGTGACTAGACTTACAAATTCCTGGAATAGTAAGTATTTGAAAATTAAAGTTAAAATGTTCATAGAGCATTATCTAGGCAACTACAACTAAACCATTTTGGTTCCTAGACTATAAGGCCGCCGCCATACGCTATGCTGATTCATACATTTGTCTCACTCACTCGCCGCGTCCCGCGCCACGCTATTCGCTCGGTAAAATTCGTCCGTTGCCTGGCCCGTCGCCGCGCTGCGTGGCATGTTTAGTACTTCCGTTAAGCTGCTTTTCTTGTATAAGGTAGGTAGGTAAGGTTGTATAAGTAATAATTGTTCTTGCAGAAGTCATAATATATAGGAATAATTTCGTCAGTTTCCCCAAAATAACGCCTAAATGTATAAAAATGTAAGGAACCCCGTCTCTTATTCACTTATTCGTCCATTTAAATAAGTATTTATAGGTTGTTAAAATTACTGAAGTTACTACCGATTCGGAAGGCTGCTTCTTCAAAGAAACCAGTAAGAAACTTCGAAGTTGTTCTTTTCAATGCATCAGGGCTTATTAGTTGGTTAATTTTCAAACCATAATCAGTGTAAATACAGGAATGTTTTTGTGAAGGTTTAGCTCTACCTTAAACTCAAAAGTGCTGGTATACTTCTGTAGCAAAATTATAAGGGATTGAATCAATAAATTGGTTTATAGAGGTATTTTTTAAATTTGCCTTAAATGTTCGCCACTCTCCTTTTCCACACTGCGCTTTTTTATGGTTTTAGTTAAAATCGGTTTACTTAGGATTGTGTAGTGCTCCTATCTCAGATACGACTCTAGAGAGGGAAAAGCCTCTATTAACCGGTTTCCCGGTTTCAAGCCCTTCTTTACATACAACAAAATATTTATAATATCCACACATCCAAATTTTCGCACATATAATATTAATATATATATATATATATATATATATATATATATATATATATATATATATATATATATATATATATATATATATATATATATATATATATATATATATATATATATTTGGTCGAGTGGTTAGCGACCTTGACTACGCAATCAACAGGGCCCGGGTTCGATCCCCGACGGGGACAAGCATTTGTGTGATGAGCATAAATGTTTGTATTTCCGGGTTTGGGTGTTTATTATATATATTCTGGTATTTATATATGTATTTCTATGTATTAGTATCGTTGACTAACACCCATAACACAAGCAAATATTTGCTTACTTTGGGGTTAGATCAGTAAGTGTAATTTGTCCCGTGAATATTGTTACGAATAATCTAGAAGCGTGTAGAATTGGAGCGCGCGCGCTAACTTTCTAGAAATAAAGGAAAGAGATAGCTACTCCTATTGACAAACAAATAGTTCACCTGGGCTATGCCATAATGGACTTTATGGGATATGGCATAAGGTTGAAAATAGCGTGTACTAGGATTTATGACTCATAACATGTTTACGATAAGAAGTGATTCATTGTTTCCCGATTCATTTAAATTTTTCTGGATTCAGCTAGGACTTTCCCCTGCCTATAAATACAGAGATGTTGACAAACACTAGTCAGTTTTTATCAAGCGATCGAGAACGATATATCAAGTGACCAAGTGCGAAGCGAGAAGTGTTCTATTGTGTAGTGTTATAAGTTCAGTGATAGTACAGCAAGTGACTATTGTGTAAAGGGTATTTTAGTATTACGTTGTGTTGTGTTGTGTAAATACACGGATTTAATATAAGTGGTGTTTTCTTACAAGCACGAACCCCGAGTACGTAACAACTGGTGTCGGAAGTGAAATTGTGAAATGCCACTTATTCCGAAGGAAGGTGTTACCACCAGGTCTCAAGCTGAGACACAGAGGGTGTCAGAGGACACTGAGATGCGTGCAGTCGAGGAACCCGCAAGTGTTCCTCGTCACTATCGTCGAGCACGTCACTATCGTCGAGCGCAGCGCCTACTGATCTTTCTGTCGTACTGGCCGCTATTCAGCAACAACTTCAGCAACATCAACAGTTACAGGAAGAGCGACAACTAAAGCTACAGGAACAGCAACAAGAAAAGCTACGGGAACAGATCAAGGAACATTTAACTGGTTTTGATGATAAATTGTCAGTTATCTTGGCGCAATTTATCATCAAAACCATTCCAAAAAAAAATTTAATTTTAAAGCTGGATAGATTCGTGTATGTAATTAGGCGTTTAAGAGAAACATCGACAACAAAGGCAGCCTTACTTGCTTATCATGGATATATGTCATCGGTACTGAGATACGGTATTATTTTATGGGGTAACAGTGTCGATAATTTAAAATTATTTAGGGTACAAAAAAAGATTATACGCGCGATATGTGGTAAAAGTTGTATGGACACCTGCAAACCATTATTTTTATCACTAAAAATTCTGACACTTCCATGTCTTTACATTTTTGAAATGGGTAATTTTGTAAAAAAAAATATAAATCTATTTACAAAAAAAAGTGAATGTTCAAATAGAGAGATTAGGTTTAAAAATAAGTTATGTATCCCAAATCAAAGACTTCAGTTATATAAAAGAAATGTTTTTTGTATGAGTATTCGCATTTATAATCATATTCCCGAAAATATTAAGGATTTACCATTGAAAAAGTTTCGTTGTGCTTTGTTTAATTTATTGTCTAAAAAAGCTTATTATTCTGTGAATGATTTTATAAATGATAAATTTAAATAATTATTTTAATGAAATAATAAAATAAGATTACATTTTAACTTGAATGATTAGCTGTTACTCATATACATAATTAAATTAATAATGTAATATAATCTGACATACACTTATATTATTATTTTTTTTTTTTATAATCATGACTTAAATTTTAAATCTGACTCTTAATATATTTTAAGTTTTTTAAATATGTATAACGACACTAAATAAACAAATGTGAAATGTGAAATTAAATAAATAACACAATAAGAAGTTAACGTTCTTCTTATTCATTTTTCACTAAATTTTTATATTTATTAATGTTCTATAGTAATATGATCCTAGACAAAAATATAATTAAAGATGCATTATCAGATATAATATAGGTATTAATAATAACATGTAATTGGACATTTTTTTTATATAGATTCTATGAGTTTAATTAATTGTAAGATAATTCATGACCTTAAATTTATAAAATACGAACATTAATTATGATTAAGTAGATTATAGTATGTATTTGCACACCGGCATTGCCGGTAGATTATGGCGATCTGAAAAAATGTAAGACCTATTTATTGTAACCCATATTCATGCAAATAAAATATATTCTATTCTATTCTATTCTATTCAGCAAGACCAGTTAAAAAGCGATGTGGGCCTCGTCAAGCGCGACATGAAGAGTGTTGAGAAGAGGGTTGACCACTTGGAGGTAAGCTGCGACAAAATAAGTGAAAACGTGGACCAACTGGAGAGGGAGGTCATGAAAATAAAGATCACGGGAGTTAAGTCGGGTGCTGCCGTTACAAGCTGCTCTCACCAGGTGGGTCCTCGGGTAAAGGTACCCACTTATGACGGTCTTACGTCATGGAGTGCGTACCGCACTCAGTTTGAAATAGCAGCGAAGGCCAGTGGTTGGACAGATGAACATTGCTTAACAGCTCTAAGTACGGCGTTGCGGGGACAGGCGCTCTCTGTGTTGGATGCAATGCCTAAAGAATATCAGTTCGCTGATTTGATGGAGGCATTGGAAGCTCGCTACGGTGAGCGTCACCTGGAGCATGTGTTCCGTGCCCAATTAAAGGACCGTGTACAGAGGAGCGGCGAGGGACTTCAACAATGGGCCGTGGAAATTGAGAAGCTTGTAAGGAAGGCGTATCCTTCAGCCGACGCTAACACAGTTAATAACACAATCGTCCAGACGTTTATTGATGGAATTAGAGACCTGGAAGTGCGTGCTGCTGTTCGCCTTCAGCACCACGTGACGATGAAGGAGGCTTTGGCTCATGCGTTGGAGGTAGAAGCTGTTCGCCACGAACCTCGAGCACATAAAGTACGTGAGGTTACAGAAGTTGTGGCTCAAACAAAGGAAGTGGAACCTAGGAGACTGGGCCCCATGTGCTACGCCTGCGGTGGACGTGGGCACATTAGAGTTAGCTGCCCAGCTAAACCTATGGCTACAGGTTCCATGAATTGGCGACAGCAAGCGGGAGGAAACTCAGCAGCTGAAGAGAGCAGGCACGTCAAACAGCCAGCAGAGAAACGAGTAACAGCTAGGAGCAAACGGCAGGTGCTGGCTGGACGAGAAACAGCCCCAAAAGTTGTCATATCCCAGGTGTGCGACGGCAACAGTTTATCCATTAAGGGAGTGATTAATGGCAAGAACTGCAGCTTAACGTTGGACACTGGAGCTACACGAACTGTGGTGCGACCAGAAGTAGCTGACAATGGCAACCTGAGATTGAGGAATTTTGGGCAAAGCAAGCTTCTGTCTGTCACAGGTCAGCCAATACCCGTCTTCGGTGAAGCATCTGTAGTGATGCAAATAGGCGACGAGTATTACACTCACGACGTCGTAGTGGACGATATTATGGATGACTGTGTACTTGGTTTAGACTTCATGAAGAAGAATGCCTGCAAGATTGATTGCAAGACAGGAGTTTTCGTATGTGGGCTAGTAGAAATTTTCATGGATGGGGGATCAAAAGGAAAGGTAACAGTGGCTAGAAGAACCATCTTACCTTCAAGATCGAAGACATTGGTACGCGTGAAGTTACCAGCCAGTTACAAAGGCCGGGGTAATAGGAGTGTGTTAATTGAGGACAATGGAGCAATTCCACACTGTATTACGGGCCGAAGTTTAGTATGTGACAAGGGCTTGGCAGCGGTGCAGATAGTCAACCTGAGTGACAGTGATGTAGTGCTCAAAGCAGGCGATGTTGTAGGACAAAGTGATGAAGTTATGACGTTAAGGAAACTGACATTGACAGGAAGTACAGCATCATGAGACGTACCACAGGAACTCAAGGATTACTTACCACGTCACAACGGCAGCAGGCTAAGGATCTACTTTCACGTTATGCCAACATTTTTTCTAAGACTGATAGAGATATAGGCAGAACATCTGTAGTCAAACATAAGATTGACACTGGAAATGCGCAGCCTATAAAGCAGAAAGCTAGACGTGTCCCTATAGCCAAAGAGAAGGAGGTACAGGAGATGATAGATGAAATGAGAAGAAGCGGAGTTATAGAGCAATCTTCTAGTCCATGGTGCTCTCCTGTAGTGTTGGTTAAGAAGAAAGATGGGTCTACACGTTTCTGCATCGACTATCGTCGGCTCAATGAAGTCACCAAAAAGGACAGTTACCCACTACCTCGGATAGATGACACTTTGGACACTCTGGCAGGCATGTCTTGGTTCTCAACTTTAGATTTAAAATCTGGGTACTGGCAGGTTGAACTTAGCCCTAATGATAAAGAGAAGACAGCATTCTCCACAGGACAAGGATTATGGCAATTTAAAGTAATGCCGTTTGGATTATGCAATGCGCCGGCGACTTTTGAAAGATTAATGGAATGTGTTCTAGCAGGACTTGTAGGCGATGCCTGCTTAGTGTATTTAGATGACGTAATAGTCATAGGAAAAGATTTTCAGCATCATCTGTACCAACTGGAAAGGATTTTTAATAAAATACAAACTGCAGGGCTAAAGTTGAACCCAAAGAAGTGTCACTTATTTCGAAAGGAAGTCAGCTATCTGGGTCACGTGATATCACAAAACGGCGTACAGACAGATCCTGAAAAGGTTAGTGCAGTACAGAAGTGGCCAACACCCAGAGACAAGACCGAAGTTCGCGCATTTCTAGGACTATGCTCTTACTACAGACGTTTTGTGAAAGGATTTGCTGAAATAGCAAAACTCACTGAAGAAAAGAAGAGTTTCGATTGGAATGACATATGTCAACAAGCTTTCGATGAACTTAAGAAGCGGTTGTGTGAGTCACCAATTTTGGGCTATCCTGATCGGAAAGGGGAGTTCATCGTAGACACAGATGCAAGTAACACTGCCATTGGTGGTATCTTATCACAGAAGCAAGGCGATCAAGAAGTTGTGATAGCCTACTTCAGCAAATCATTATCGCGGCCGGAACGAAACTATTGTGTTACAAGAAAAGAACTATTGGCAGTAGTGAAGACTCTTCGACACTTCAAGAAGTATCTGATTGGGCGACCCTTCAAGCTGCGTACCGACCATGCTGCTTTGAAATGGTTGTTACAATTCAAAGACCCGGAAGGCCAAGTAGCTCGCTGGATTGAGCAATTGCAAGAGTTTGACTTTAACATAGAACATCGCAGTGGAAGGTCTCACTCGAATGCAGATGCATTATCACGACGACCTTGTGCGGAAGATTGTAAACATTGTGTAAGGATGGAGACGAAGGAAAGGGTCCAAGTACTGCGAGCTAAGCCTATGGATGACAGGTGGGAAACTGATGAGATGCGTAAGGCCCAATATGAAGATAGAGATTTGCGGCCTCTGATAGATTGGATGAAGCAAGACACGGGAAAACCCGAATGGCAAGAGCTGGCTCCATTCAGCGCTATTACGAAAAGTTATTGCGCGCAGTGGGAAAGCTTTGTGTTGCAAAACGGCTTACTGTACCGTAAATGGGAAAAACCTTCAGGAAGAAAACATCATCTACAGTTGGTCGTGCCAAGAAAACTTATCAAGGACGTACTACGTTAGTTGCATGATGGGGTTTCTGGGGGACATCTTGGAGTACGACAAACATTGGTAAAGGTACGAGAGCGTTTTTACTGGTTGAATTGCCAAGAAGATGTCGAGAATTGGTGCCGAAAATGTACGTCATGCTCAGCAGTGAAAGGTCCGCAGGTGAGAAGCCGAGGCAACCTTAGACTATACAATGTGGGAGCCCCCTGGGAAAGGATAGCGATTGACGTGGCTGGGCCATTTCCTAAGACAGATAACGGAAACAAGTATTTTATGGTCGTGATGGATTACTTCACGAAATGGCCGGAGGTGTTCGCAATCCCTAATCAGGAAGCCACGACGGTTGCTGAGAAATTAGTCAATGAGGTGATATGCAGATTTGGCGTTCCGCTGGAGATTCATTCAGACCAAGGCAGAAACTTTGAATCTAATGTATTCCAGGAAATGTGTAAATTATTAGGAGTGTACAAAACAAGAACTACACCTTATCACCCGTAATCTGATGGAATGGTCGAGCGATTTAACCAAACTTTGGAAAGACACTTAGCCAAGCTGGTAGAAGATCACCAAAAGGACTGGGATAAATACATACCTCTGTTCTTACTGGCTTACCGAACAGCGGAACACGAAAGCATAAAAGTGACGCCAGCCTATGCCAACTTCGGCAGACTGTTACGTATACCAGCAGACTTAATGACTGGAGGCCCGCCACTGAATGCAGAGACCCAATTAAGTATACCGGAACATGTTGAAGACATTCGTGAGAGGTTACGCGATATACACTCGTTAATAAGTGAAAATGCATTGGAATCAAGTCAGCGGATGAAGACCAGATACGACCGAAACGCCAATCATCGAGGTTTTCAGGAAGGATCTCTTGTTTGGCTACATAATCCGGTTCGACGAAAAGGAAAATCACCTAAGTTACAAGGGGGGGTAGTGTTACGAATAATCTAGAAGCGTGTAGAATTGGAGCGCGCGCGCGCTAACTTTCTAGAAATAAAGGAAAGAGATAGCTACTCCTATTGACAAACAAATAGTTCACCTGGGCTATGCCATAATGGACTTTTTGGGATATGGCATAAGGTTGAAAATAGCGTGTACTAGGATTTATGACTCATAACATGTTTACGATAAGAAGTGATTCATTGTTTCCCGATACATTTAGATTTTTCTGGATTCAGCTAGAACTTGCCCCTGCCTATAAATACAGAGATGTTGACAAACACTAGTCAGTTTTTATCAAGCGATCGAGAACGATATATCAAGTGACCAAGTGCGAAGCGAGAAGTGTTCTATTGTGTAGTGTTATAAGTTCAGTGATAGTACAGCAAGTGACTATTGTGTAAAGGGTATTTTAGTATTACGTTGTGTTGTGTTGTGTAAATACACGGATTTAATATAAGTGGTGTTTTCTTACAAGCACGAACCCCGAGTACGTAACAATATTTATTTATTTATATATATATATATATATATATATATATATATATATATATATATATATATATATATATATATATATATATATATATATATATATATATATATATATATATATATATATAGGTGTAAAAGAAGATTTGCTGCCAATTATGACAATTGCGCAGCGTTTTACGCACGGTAAATTTATATCTATATTAATATTATAAATGCGAAAATTTGGATGTTTGGATGGATGTTTGTTACTCAATCACGCTACTGACTACTACTGAACGGATTTGGATGAAATTTGGCACACGCGTAGATGATAACCTGGAATAGCTCATAGGCTACTTGTTATCCCGGAAAAATTAGGTGATCCCGTGGGATTCGCTAAAAGTTGTTATAATGCAGCGGGCTGTACGCTGCAGCTAGTAAATTATAATACTTAAAACATCGATACCTATTTTTTATCCCTAGTTTAGTGTTTGGCTTAAAGTACAAACTTCAATGTCATTGTTACATTTGAGTTTTGACATTAAACCTTCAGCCAAATTAATGTTTATCCAAGTATGTTTATAATTGTATAAAACAAATAACAAACACAATAATAACTATTCACTGACTACGTTTGCTGTAGCAGTAATTTGAATTTATTATAATATTATATAATTTATATTATATAATATATATTATATGTATAATTTATATTGGAACAGTTGCGCGTTTTTTTTAATTTGTGGATGTTGTAGTAATTTTAAAATTCATATTTTCTGTAGTTACTCTGGAGTTTTTAGAGATGAGGAAATGTGTGTTTTGCAAACTTCGGTATCAAAAGGGGAGTAAAACGTCGTTTCACAGGTACGCGCAACTAATCGCTCTTTTAATCAAAATTGAGTAAAATTGTATTTTAAGCATCTGATTGGGGATTGCATTAGAAACGGGCCGCATGAATTTCGATTGAGGGAGGAGTGAGGGGAGGGGTCGGGTCTACTCCTCTCCAGTAAAACTCCCCCCCTACGGAAATGTTTATAAAAAAAGTTATAGGCAAAAAACTAGCCTAACCTAACCTAAAAATGTATACAAATACCTAAAAACACTTTAAATATCAATTTTAAATTATTTTGCACATTTTTTAATGAGATGGTATTAATAAGTATATTTTGTCTAAATTAAAATCATAATCATTATTTGTCATATTTTAATTTTAAATATTAATAAAATTATTCCCAAGAAATGTGGCACTTCACAAATGTATATAACATATTGTAGAAAATCATAAAAATACTTTCATAACAACATATATTTCCATAAATTATTAACACATTTTTTATTTTCATAATTGTAATAAAATCCTACCTATTTCTGTAACAAGTTGATCAGGAGTGTGTTAACGGAGCCCCGCTGAGCAGGGTTTCAATTTTTGGGTGTGGGATCTAAAAAGAACCTTATTAACCTATTTCAACAGTGGCATTAAAAGATTTTTTTTTAAGTGGAGCTGAGTCCCCCAATGTCCCCAGAATAGGGGCTCCGTCCCCCTCGCCTTCCCTCCAGGTTTCCTTTTATGTTTTTGTATATATTTTTAGTTCTTACCTAACTTAACCTACATAGGTAGTTCACTTACTAGTTCAGAAAAATAGGTATAAAAAAAGCTAGACATTTCCGTGTGGCGGGAGTAGTATCATTAGAGAGGGGCAATCTACCCCTATCCAACCCACCACACAGAAATACAAAAATCGTGCAGCCCGTTTCTAATGCCAACCCTCTGATATCAGAAACTTTTATTAATGTTGTGGGTAGCGACAATGATATTGATTAAGGCAGAATTGATAATATTTATTTACTCTTGTTTTGTTTAGAAGTGACTATTGGCTAATGATATCAATAGGTCATATCAGTAATTCAAATATCGATATTCTACTTTAGTAGTCCATGCAATCTTTTTTTTTTTCAATTTTGATACCTGCATATTTAAGTCACTTTATTTCTTTAGTATATTAATTAGATATGACTCATTTCTGTAGGTTTTTGTATTATGTAGGGGGCTATGATTATAATTACATTTTATTTTTGTAGATTTCCAGTTGAATCAACGCATAGAAATATATGGCTTCAAAATATGAAAGCTGTGAACTGGATACCAAAAGAAAGAGATTTTCTGTGTTCAAAACACTTTGATAGTAATTGTTTTATTGAGCATTGTAATAGAACAACACTGAAGGTGGGTAGTGTGCCAACAATATTTCAAGGATTATGTGAAGGTAAGTTGTACATTTTGATTGGTAAAATACAATTTATTAGAAGGTTTATTTAAATCTAATATGTCAAGTATGTATATTTCCTTGTAATTACGCTGGTAATTAAACAACTGGACTAGTATTGTTCAAACAAACTATTTTATGATAGTGCTAGACTATAAACTATATTATTTTTGTGTTATAGCACTCAGCCTGTGCTTGGGAAACTGGAAAAACCTTAAAAACAACAAAGAAAAATATCGACATTTGGGATTTCCCCGGCTTTAGGGAAATGGTTGCAGTGTCGCAGTTCAAATCCCGCCTGTCAATCATTTTCTTTGTTGTTTTTAAGGTATAAACTATATATATAAAAATCAATTGCTGTTCGTTAGTCTCGCTAAAACTTGCGAACGGCTGAACCGATTTGACTAATTTTGGTTTTGAATTAATTGTTGAAGTTCAGGGAAGGTTTAAAAGGTGAGAAAATATAGAAAAAAAAATAAGAGTACTAGTTAAACAGGCAGAATAACGTTTGCCAGGTCAGCTAGTAAACTATATTTTTCTAGCATGCTATGTAATAGACTATATTATAACATATAAAAATGTTTGCACTATTGCCGGCTGAGATAACTTGTCATCATACGGTGAGTATTAGCGTGCGGTGACTGAGCATATAAAGCTATAAATTATGTTTTAACGTCTAGCGTCTACTGCACGTTACTTGTTAAATCGTGTAGTTCTTAATTTCGTATGTTAGAAAGTTATAATAATATAAAAGAAAGGCCTACGCTAGCTGCTTACATTATAGTTTAGTGCTGAATGTGAATCTTAATAGCGTGTACTTTACATTGAGTATACATGGTGTTTAATATCAACCCTCTGAATTCTTTCATTTAAGTAAGAAATCAGAAGATTGAGACCTTTATTTCAAACTCCATAATGAGCTTTCTTTCATTCATTGAGAACTTCTTCATTCTTTCATTGAGAGCTTTATTTCGAACTCCATAAATATTTTCAGGCGAAAAGTTTTTTAATGGAGTTGAAATAGTTGACACAAGTGATAATGCGTCAGAAGGAAAAGGAATAAAAGTGGAAGAAAGGTTGGAATTACTAAGTGAAAATATCACGGGGAATAATAGATTTTATTTAGGTAAGTAAACTCAAATTGTATGTGTGTAGCAGTAAACATTAGGAAACTTAAGTTGCATGCGACAACACTACTCATGTTAAGTCGAATGAAAAAAAGAGAATCATTGTCGCATTTTATAGTTTTTTAGTTGATTTTACTTGATCTAGAAGGTTCATGTTTTGATTTCATTTGTCTGATTCCCTAAATGAAGTTCCTAAATAAATAAAACATTAAAAGCATTTTGTTTTTTATTAAATTTTTTTTTATGTACATGTGACATATATACAAATAGTATTATTATTTATATCATAAGATAGCAAACAAGCAGATGTGTCTCCTGATGTAAAGAGTCAACCATCACCTATAGACACTAAAGACCTTACTGGTGCGTTGCTATCTTGTGGCGAGGTTTAATGCCACATGCATAAGTTTACTGGATACTTTACTCTCCAAACCGGAACACGACAATGACTGGCACTGACACTTGTGGCAGGAATAGGTCAGGCGCGCGGTGGTACCAGACCTGGGCAAGCAAATGCAGAACTCTACCACCTAATACATAGTATACATAAATAACACAATAAAATAATAGTATGGTTTTCATACAAGATGGATATATGTATGTAGGTCACACTATAAGTTTTGCATAACTTAAAAAAACAACATGTTATAACCAAAATATTCTTTATTGCTTTTCAAAATAATCTCCTTTACATTTTAAACTTTTTTTTAATGCGATCGAACCATTTTTTAAAACAGATCCACCACCACACCACCACAGATCTGAAGGCATGTTTTCTACATGCTGATTGAACGCTATCACTACCTCCTTGGAGTTGGTAAAAGTAAAACCTCTCATCAAATCTTTGATTTTGGGGAAAATACAGAAATCACACGGTGCTAGGTCGGGGCTATGCATAGGATGAATGACGAGATGTACTATTTCGGAAACTAAAAATGACTTTGTTTTGTTGGCCGTGTGTGAAGAAGCATTATCATGGTGTAGGAGAATGCGGCTTTTGAGTCGTCTTTCGCGAACTTTTTCTAACACCCTGGGTAAAAAAATACCACTCAGCATTAACACTCTTTTGATTTTCACGTGAAATTGTACAGATGGGACCCGTAGCTGAGAAAAAACGCGATCATTTTTTTACCAACATTTCTCGCCTGTCTCACTTTTGTTGGCCTGTTCTCATTTTCAAACAACCATTCACAAGATTGCTGTTTTTTTTCGGGTTCAAAACAATAAATCCATGTTTCGTCTCCTGTGACAATGTCATAAACAGTATTAGAATGTCCATGGTCGTACTTCAGTAGCATCTGTGAGCACCATTCCACGCGAGCCCGCTTCTGCTCCGCTGTCAGTTCATGAGGGATCCAACGACAACAAAGTTCTTGAATTTTCAATTCTTTGTGTAAAATTTTCTGAATTTGGCTCATACCAATCCCCAATAGTCCTCGAATTGTCTCATAGGTAATGTGGGGCTTTTCTTCAATTAACCGCTTAACAGTAGCCACATTATTTTCGTTGACGGCAGTTGAAGGCCGCCCTTCACGAAATTCGTCATGTAAAGAAACTCGACCTCTCTCAAATTCAGCAAACCATCGCCTCACAGTGCTCAAACAAGGTGCTTCTCTCCTAAAAGCATTTTGAAGACGAGCGGCACAGTCTTGCAGAGAAAGAGAACTTTTAAAATCATATAAATCATAGCTCTAAAATCTTTTCGACTTAATTCAATTTTCGTTGCGTACGTAGTATTTTGATTTGTGATAAAAACTAATTGACAAATCATTTCCCGACAATTTTTTTATTACTAAGAAGGTTGCAACATTTTAAAAATATAACATTCGAAATTCAAATAGTTCCGATTAGCTAAAAGTGCAAAACTTTTAGTGTGCCATGTACATCAGACTTTTGATATATATATCGGATATACAGTGTAAAGAAAACCCTGTCCGATGCGAAAGAGGCATATAGGTTGGTCAAAGGCATTACTGAAAACATTTTTAAAAAAGATTTTATTTCAAAAAATAAAAAAAATATGGTTTTTTTAATATTCGTATATTTACTTATATTTCCCTAGCGTTAAGCAAATATTTAAAAAATGACAACACTTTGTCGCTGCTTGTTTCATTGTTTCGTTTTGGCGGCGTTTTATAAAGGAATTTTAAATGCACCGCGTGACCTTCGGTAGCATACAACTTGCGCGGCATTCTTTGATCATAGAATTTACTTATTTGTAGGTGTTGTACTTAATGTATGAAAATACCATTTAAGATTACTTTTTTTTATTGGGAAAACTAATTAATTAATATCCGTAAAATAATTACACATATGTAACCGTATTACGGTACCAAATAACACCATTAATTATCCGACAGGGTTTTCTTTACACACTGTATATCAAAAATATCCAATAGTTTAATATTTATAATAAATATTGGATGTTTTCAAATCTTGGATTTAGTGCTAAGTAGTATCAATAAACCTAAAAATTATAAATATTTTCAGACCCAGAGTTTAACAATGGGGTTAAAATAGACACAAGTGATAATGCGTTTGAAGAAAAAGAAATAAAAATAGAAGAAGGGTTGGAATTACTTAGTGAAAATATCACAGGGGAAAATAGATTTCATTTAGGTAAGTAAACTCAAATTGTATGTGTGCGGTAGTAAACATTAGGAAACTTAAATTGCATGCGGCAACACTACTCATGTTGAGTCGAGTGCAAAAAGAGAATCGTTGCAGGAATTAAGTCACATTTTACTACGACTACCTAATATGTAGTATACATAAATAACACAATAAAATAATAATATGGCTTTCATAAAAAGTGCATATATATCAAACTATAAACATAATATATATTGGATATATATCATAAATATCCAATATTTTGATATATTAAACTAGCTGTTGCCCACGACTTTGTCCACGCGGACTTCGTTTACTCCTCACAGCACCTCCCCCGTAGGTGATAGCATGATAATATATATTGACCCGACCTATTAGTAATATTCATGCAAAATTTAAAGTAAATCCATGCAGTACTTTTTTGAGTTTACCCTGGACATACATACAGACAAACAGACAAAAATTCTAAAAACTGTATTTTTGGCTTCGATATCGATTGTAAATCACGCCCCAAGTATTCTTTAAAAAAAATATTCAATGTACAGTTTTGACTTTCTTACGATTTTATTATATGTATAGATATTGGATATTTTCATATCTTGGTTTTAGTGCTGAGAAGTATCAATAAACCTAATTAAGTATATAAATAACCTAAAAATTATCTTCACGCCCGTATCCCCGAAAGGGTAGGCAGAGGTACAACAAGTGCACTCACGATTAGCCGAAGATACTTAGTCCCACAAATGTGATAGGTGGCAAGCCTATCGCCAACCAGGCACTTTCCAATCCTGGGCAACTTTGTGTTTATCAGAAACTGAAAAAACACTTTTTTTAAGTGCTCGACCCGGGAATCGAACCCTGGACCTCATGTGGTCAACGCCAACGCTGGACCACTAGACCACAGACCTAATTAAGTACCTATATAATAACAAAATTCGAAGTTTCATCTTCACCATCTCGATGTTTGGAAATCCAGAACCGTGCGATTTTCCAGACACTTTTTGCCCCACACTATTCCTATGTGGAACCAGCTAAAGGCAATATTTTTCCAAATGAATACAACTTAGGGACCTTCAAGAAAAGAGCTTACTCATTTTTAAAAGGCCGGCAACACAACTACAAGACCTATATATATAAATATTTTATATACATATATATATTTTCAGACCCAAAGCTTTTTAATGGAGTTAAAATAACTGACACAAATTATAATACATCTGAAGAAAAAGGAATAAAAGTGGAAGAAGGGTTGGAATTACTAAGTGAAAATATCACTGGGGAAAAAAGATTTCATTTAGGTAAGTAAACTTAAATTGTATGTGTGCGGTAGTAAACATTAGTAAATTTAAATTGCATGCGGCAACACTACTCATGTTTAGTCGAGTGAAAAAAGAGAATTTTCGCAGGAATTAAAGTCGCATACGTGCTTTTTTTTGTTACCATAACAAAATAGTTGTTTGATACTTTGTAGGAACTTACTAATAGGCCACGTTATGTGATTGTAATACCAGGGCGGTTTCTTTTTCATTCTGACTGCTAGTTTGAATTTATGCCATCTAATACTTTAAGTCCTCTTCCTTCCTGGACCTCACGCGAAGTGAACGTGTTTGTGGCGTATTTATTTATTTTATTGCAAATTAAATGATAAAATTACTACTAAAAAGTCCGACTTAAGTACCAGGGCCATAGTAAGAACCAAGAGGTGTATTGTGGAGTGGATTATACAAAGTGAATGAATCAATGTGAAAATGTGTGCGTACCTACTAGTGACTATGAATGTGCGTATGCATTTAATAACCAATTAAAGCAAAACTGCATACAAGTGAAGCCCCTCCCACTTTTGTTACGCCTACGTAGCTCCACCTTCGTAAGTGCGCGCGCGCCGTCGGCTAGTTACTGCAGATTACATTTAGGCCTAAACACCTCATCGTGCTATTTATTTATTGTTCCGTTATTGTTTCCTCAACTTTTTTTTTTTTTTTTTTTACGTTGCTATTCTTATATAGTAAGTTAAACAAATATGCCTAAAAAACAACTGAGGACACCACATCATGACAGTAGCATGTCTCTTTCTGATGCTGAGACGCCCACCAAAATTACACAGCGGGAGCACAAAAGGCGAAAAATGGAAGAAATAGAAGAACATGATGAAAAAATAACCCAGTTCTTTACATCATTCCGTGAAGAAGTAAGAGATATGTTCCAAAACTTTACCAAAAGCTATAATAAAAGATTAGATATGATTGAAAATCATTTTTTAGATGTAAAAGAGCAAAATCAAAAAATTCAGTCTTCAAATGTAGAAATCGAAAAGGCAATAGAATTTGCAACTTCAAAAATTGAGTCCCTCGATCTCAGTATACAAAACATCAAAGAAGATCGAATAAAAATGTCCCTTCAGCTGTCTACCTTAGAAGAAAAATGGGAGGATCTAGAAAAAAATACGAAAAAATCTCATATTGAAATCAGGAGTGTACCAAAACAGAGCAATGAGAAGAAGGAAAATTTACTCAATATGACAACAACCCTATTCCAAACTTTAAAGCTGGAACTGAAACCGTGGGACATTTATGATACCTACCGCCTTCCAACTAAGGCTGGCCAGTCCACCTCTACGGTTGTTGTTGAATTTTCAAATGTTCTCACTAAATCAAAACTACTTGAAGCAGTTCTTAAATTCAATAAGAATACGACACGGGACCAATGCCTTAACACCTCACATATAGGCTTAAAAACAGACATATCCCCAATATATATATCTGAACTCCTTACTTCAAAGGCCAAAAAACTATTTTACTTATCAAGAGAATTTGCCAAAAGTGAAAATTACCGCTATTGTTGGGCTCGGAACAATCGAATCTACTTGCGTAAAAAGGACGGATCACCTCATATTCTTGTCAAGAACGAGCAACAGCTGGCAGATCTTAAAACCATAGATTGACTATTTATAGCATTAGTTTGTTTACTCATATATTTCTATACTTGCGTTACTAAGTTAAAAATTGTGCATGTATATCCTATAAACACGGTACGATGTAAATACTCCTTTATACCACTAATCATAATATTATATTATAAGAAATCATCTACTTATTTCTTAAACAATCGCATACTTTATTTCTCAATCAATCTCACACGACTTATCAGTCATTATACTACCCACAACTCACTTAATCACATAATATATAAATCTTCACGTCAGACCATTTGCGAGGTAGGTAGGGTATTCCAATCAAATTACACTTATAAAAAACACACAATCTTTACAATAATAAACTTACCTTATTTTTTAAATAAGATATTCTTTGTTATTTTATGTTTAATGCAATTATGTCATAATGCTAGTTATCAAGCTATTGAAATACAAATACATGAACTTATACCTTTTACCAGACTAATAACTACGACTAAACTAGTAATATTTCAATGGAATTTTAGTTACTTAATAATTGCCTATATTAAACAATACAAAACATATCTAAAAGTGTGTAAAGGGATCCCTAAATTAGCACCTAACCTACATATTGCTAATAATAACCAAGGCAACCCAAATTCTTACACAATTATTCTCTATGCCACATACTTTTTTGCTTTTCATACTACAATAATATTTATGAATAATTTTCAACACCCCACACATAATGAGAATAAATATATTATTAAAAGTACAACATGTCGTAAACTTTGTACTAAAATCAGTAGTGAAATCGTGAAACAATATATTGAAGGTCTATTTCAAACAATAATTAAGTTAGTACCCTACTTTTGCTCACTAATATTATATATTGCTACACTACTGAATTACTGTTTTGATCTCACCTTTATCAAATTGTGCTATCCGTGTCTATCTAGTTTTATACTAATACGCATTTTTTCCTACATATATAAAATTCGATAGTTATACTTTAATAGAAGATCTTGATGATGTCGAGCTTATACGGAATGAAAAAATACCTAACCCAGATTTATGCAAACAATATCTCGGTAATACGGACGGCAAACTTACAATATTAACACAAAACATACGTAGTATTAAAAAAAATATTTCCCATCTTACTGTTTTTATGTCGCGGCTTAAGTTTCATCCCGACGTCATAGTTTTAACAGAATGCTGGCTCAATGAATATTTCACACACATTCCCTTAATAGGATACAATTGTCACATGTCTAAACGTTATTTGAACCAAAATGATGGGATTGTAATATATTCAAAACATAACCTAGCAGTTAACGTATTTGAACCAACCTTTTTAGATGCAAACTGTCTTATAGTCAATATTGAAGGGAAACTCAATTTAATAGCAATTTACAGGTCACCATCATACCACAACATTGATAATTTCCTAACTTCTTTGGAATCTGTTCTTGAGAATATTACGACAGAACTGAGGCCTGTTATTATAGTTGGTGACATCAATATTGATGTCAAGAAAGAGTCGGCAGATCCGCGTATGACTAAATATATTGATCTTATATCTTATTTTGGACTTACTTTAGGTCATCAAATACCCACCCATGGTAATAATTGCCTTGATCATGTTATTATCAAGACTGAGCAAAAGACCTCTGTATGTGTTTGTACTGCTGATATAACAGACCATGACGCTGTTCTTATTAGTATGGACACACAGACCTCTCTAAATCGTACTATATCAAACCGAGCAATATACAAAACTAATTATGACCAAATTGAGCATTGTCTTAAACAGGAAAATTGGGAAGCGTTATATAGTCTTAATGATACCACAGATGCCTTTTTGTATTTCAACTCATATATTAGCAATTTAATTAAGCATAACACAAACAAAATAGTCATCCCTAACTTCAAACACACTAAATGTCCATGGATTACCACTAATATATTAAAGTCAATTAGACGCCGTGACGCACTTCATGCTAAAGTTAAAAAGTATCCTTATGACACAAACTTACTTGCCACTTATAAAACGTATAGAAACCATTACAATAACATACTTCATTCTACCAAAACAAACTACGAACGACAAAAAATACTTGATAATAAAAATAAAATAAAACGTCTCTGGAGTACCATCAAAAATCTGTGCAACATAAAGGACAACAAAAAAAATAACTGTGAATTTATCAATAAAAGTGGTAATCCTAAAGAATCAGCTAACAATATGAATACATTTTTCTCAAATATTGGAAAGAATCTTGCAGATCCAATATTAAATAATCTTAAAAAAAATGAACAGTTAGTAAAGGAGACAATGGTCACAAAAACACCACTAAACTCTTTATTTTTAGCCCCCACAGATCAAGAGGAGGTAACTAAAATTATTTGCAACCTTAAGCCTAACTCAGCATCGGGCCCCTCTGTTATTAATAACGGATTTCTCAAGAAATTTAGTTCTTTACTGTCTGCTCCGATTGCGCACCTTTGCAATTTGAGTATGTCCCAAGGAGTGGTGCCAAACAGTTTAAAAATAGCTCATGTTTGTCCCATTTATAAAAGTAATGACCCTATGGACTCCAATAACTACCGCCCCATTTCCCTACTGAGCGCAATTTCAAAGATACTGGAAAAGATTGTTAATAAAAGGTTAACTTCTTTTTTGCGGAAAGAACAGATTTTTGCTAGCAATCAATTCGGCTTTCAAGAAAATATTTCAACTGAGGATGCTGTGGCCTATCTCGTTAATGAAGTTGTCAACAAACTCGATAGTGGCCAAAAGTGCCTTGGCGTTTTTATTATTGATATAAAGAAGGCCTTTGATGCAGTTTCTAGGCCAATCCTTTTGAAGAAATTGGATTTATTAGGTGTCCGAGGTACGGCTTTGAAATGGTTCCATTCCTACCTCACAGATAGAAAACAGATAATTAACTTTGAAAGTATTAATATTAAAAGTGACCCTCAAACAATTTTATATGGTGTGCCGCAGGGTAGTGTCCTCGGTCCTACTCTGTTTCTCCTGTACATCAACGACTTATGCAACTTATCTCTGAAACAAGCACAAATAGTAACGTTTGCTGATGATACATCTATTATTTTCCATGCAAATAGTTGGAATGAAGTCATTGATGTTGCCGAGGAAGGCTTAAAGCGCGTGTCGATTTGGCTCCAACACAATCTGCTAACTCTAAATATAAATAAAACTAAATATTTAGCCTTCAAAGTTTCACAGCGCTCTGCTCCATCTTTCCCTTTATCACTAAGATTCCACACATGCCTCACGCCAAAGTCTGACTGTAATTGTTGTATAATTGAACAATCAAATAAAATTAAATACTTGGGTGTCCTAGTTGATGACAAATTAAATTGGGTCCCTCAAATACTACAGTATATTTTTAAAAGGCTGGGTGCAATTGCAGACAGTAACACACTTAAACTCGTATACAACAGTCTGTGTGAATCAATAATTCGCTACTGTATAACCGTTTGGGGTACGGCAAACAAAACTCACCTTCTAAAACTAGAAATTTGTCAAAGAGGTATACTAAAAACTGCTTACAGGAAACCATTTAGATATTCAACTGAGTTACTATATCGAGAATGTGAAGTTCTAAGTGTAAGGCAGATTTTCATTCTTTCTACTACCCTCCGTTTTCATAAGACTGCAGAATTAACGCAAAAATCTTCAACTAGGACATATCGACACCATACTTGGAGTTACCCCAAAAGAAAAACTTACTTCGCAAGCAGAAACTATATTTTTTTAGGACCATTACTGTATAACAAATTACACAGAGAACTTAATTTGCTACATGACACGAGGTATAAAGTAAAAAAAAAATTAAGTACATGGCTGGCAGGCATAAGCTACGAGGAGACAGAAAAACTACTCATAATTACCACCTGATTCTAAAAATTACCTAACAACCAGCGTTATAGCTTATATTATTATGTTATTGTTTGACATTACTTACCTACTTACTTTTTATTAAATTAAAAAATCTTTACTAAACACCTAATAATTAACTCTAATACGTGAAACTTTTTAAACCTCCTATATTAATAGCCCTTTATTTATGAAAATTTGTGTGGACAGAGGAGTATGAGATACTTAATTTACCTTGTCTAATGCATTGTATTTAAAGGAGTAAATGTTGTTTGTCGTTTTAAGATTGCTAAATTGTTATTATTATAATTATTATAATTTTTTAATTTTTTTTTTTTGTTTGTATAATGTTTATTTATCAGTATTTGATTTGTTCACTGTAAGTCTACTTAGATGTATTATTTTTTTCCCTCTGGGTCTTACACGCACCACATCGTATTTTATAGTAATCCCTGGAAGTGAATTGTTACCCACGACACAGGGTAACCTAGTGTGGGGACAATGTATGATATAATTTATGTTGTAAACTACTTTTGGTCAATAAACTATTATTATTATTATTATTATTACTTTTCAGATGAATGTGCTAAAGAAACGTCAGTTACGGATCTACGGCATAAAGCCAGCAATGATCATACCTATGTTGCCCCTAAAACTCCTAAGAAATCAAAAATTGAATATGGTATAATGCACGACCATCTTTATGAAAATACTCTCAACTCTTCAAGGATATCTGCTCAGCGCGCTAAAACAGCATTAAAACATGCAAAGTCCCGGATAAAAGCTTTGACCCAACGAGTTCAAAGGCAAAGTGTTAAAATATCCAACCTTAAATCTGTTATAGTTGACTTAAAAAAACAAAATAAATTGTTTAAAGAATGTAGATGTTACCGGCAATCTGTATAAATCGGGCATTCTATACAAAACCTAGACAATGTATATAATATCTGAGGCATCTAGAATACATTGTTTGAAATATTATGATTATTATTGTCCATTACATACTTTACGCATGTAATTAATACAATTCCTAGGAATTGTACAGATTACCTGCTGGTTCACCGGCAATGTGTAAAATAAAAAGTTTTCGGACTGCATTTTTAATATTATTTATATACCTAATACTTATAAAATGTACGAATAAATCACATTTAATTTACTAAATTCAACATCATACAAAGGAAATACCAGACATTTATTACAAGAGCATGTTTTGGCCATAGTCAACTTTTTATTACAATTTCTACTCAAAACTGTTGTACTGGTCTACTGTTAAATATTCTAAAGCAATGGTTATATTGGGTAATGACTCGATTATATTTTCTAGCTCCTTTTTACTTTCCAGATTAGGAGTGTAAAAAGATATACATACTTTTATTTTATTTTCGAAGAGATTTTCGTATGGTATTTTGTTGATAGTTAAATGGATTTTTTTTTTTATATCATATAATAGCAAACAAGCAGATGGGTCTCCTGATGGAAAGAGTCACCCATCGCCTATAGACACCAAAGATGTTAATGGTGCGTTGCTATCTTGTGGCGAGGTCTAATGCCACATGCATAAGTTTACCGGCTACCTTACCCTCCAAACCGGAACACGACAGCAACAAGCACTGACGTTATTGCGGCAGGAATATGTAAGGCGGTGGTACCAGACCCGGGCGAGACAATGCAGAACTCTACCACCTAGTAGCCACGATGTTAGTGACTCGATAGCCAATCGGTCGCCTTTTACGACCTGCCTGGCAGAACGGCAGTTGGCCTATTCTTCAAAGGAGGCCGGGACCAACACGGCGAATGTTCTATTCTTTATAAGTTGTAATTGCAGACCAACATTCGCTATCATTATCTTGCATCCAAGTTTTTAGCCAATTTTTAAGTCCTGGTTTGCTCGTTTGAGACTCCCCGGGCTTTGAGAATCTCTAAGCTTGCCGTCTACATTTTTAAAGATTGACAGTATCTTTTAAAACTTCTTACAATTTGGTAACGTAATTCTGTATCATTGTCTGATTATAGGATTGCTGGTGCGACCACTTAATATAAAAATATTACGCAAATTATACGATATTTAATTCGCAATTGTGAATAATATCTTTCTCTCATCTCAGATGCTTGTTGATCAGACGGCATTATTAACGAAATTAATTGACTAACAAAACTAAACGTGTCGCACGCACGCAGAGTAATGAATGACAAGCAAGCAAATAAGTAACAATAGTTGCGCATTTATTATCCACACGATGGCTTACTCTTTGCTCTCGTCTTTTACATACATTTTTTTTCATTTATTGAAACATATGCTTTAACACTCATTAACAAAAAAGCATTGCAAAAACCGTGTCCCGGTTTGTCCGCAAGCTCGCTGTCTCGCATGTTTTATACATATAAGTTATTAAATAATCTATTTTTATACACTTGTTAAAATATTTCTACATAATTTATAAGCAGAAATCTATAAACATCCACAATATCTGAAACAAAAATCTAGGTAGATATAAACATTGTCTAACTACATTTTACAAACTAACGAAAACATCTAATCTTAAACAATTTTCATTATTCTATTTAATTACTATTTAATTATCAACAGTGCATTCGGTTTTCTATAGAATACCTAAGCAAAGCATAAAATAAATAATAATTCATACATACATATGATTTAGGTATTCTAGACATTGTCTAGGTATTGTAAGGAAAACAGATTATCGGAAACATATACACATGACGTTAAAACAGTGTGATGATTTCTAAATGGAACCTTTTTTACAGAATACTCAAAAATACTAGAAAGAAAAATTTTAATCATGTAATTAGACACTTACTATTCCACTTGTACATAAATTTCACTTTTACACAATTTTTTATTATATTACTCGACCTTCGACTCGATGACTCGTTTCACTTTTTAAAGCATCTTATATTACATCCTATATTACATCCTGAAGATGCTTTAAAAAGTGAAACCGGTCGAGTAATATAATAAAAATTGTGTAAAAGTGAAATTTATGTACAAGTGGAATAGTAAAAGTGTTTAATAACAATGGAATTTCACCAAGTGCTGACGATAGAAAGTATAGAATATATTTAATCATGTACCATTCACAGTTGCGTGCTTTTGCAATAGCTTGGGACATTTTTATTCGCACAAAGCTTACGCTTATGTTAAAAGAAAATTTAAGTTAGCGTTATTCACTGATCTCTAATATTGCCAGTGGTAATAAATTAGACGTTAGTGGCGTTACCCCATTCTAGAGATCCTGGTACAGCAAAGGCGGATCCAGCCTTCGGGTCAGAGGAAGGGGGCGGGGGGTCACATATGTGAGGTTCAGTCAAGATAGGAGGTCATGACCCCCCTCCCCCTCTTTGGATCTGCCCTTGTGGTAGAGCGCTGTAAATGCTGATTTTTTCCAGGTTTTTCACAAGAAGCATTTTTTAGCCTAAAACTAATACTTTAAACAAAGTGGTGAAAAGTTAATTTATACTCTTATTTTAGACTAGCTGAGCCCGCGATTTCGTTCGCAGGAAAAAAATTCCCTATTACACAGCTATCTGCCAGTGAAAGTCCCGTCAAAATCGATCCAGCCGCTCCAGAGATTAGCCGGAACAAACAGACAGACAGACAAAAATTGTAAAAAATGTTATTTTGGTGTATGTGTCGTGTATATCTACATGCATTTAGTAAAACGAGGTTATTTTAATATTACAAACAGACACTCCAATTTTATTTATTTGTATATAGATTGTTTGTATAGATGAAATAAATATTCAAAACGGTAGCCAACGGGGCCGCGATCGTGTTACTCATGGACACGGATTAATTGGATACGCCTTTTAAGACAATTTCTTAGTTTGTCAATGTAGCTAGCATTTACACACAGAAATACAGAGTTATAGTACTTAGGGATGAAATAAAATCACTTCAAGGGTTATTTATAAACTTTGTCATCTTATTCTGTATAATAAAACAGTATAACATGGTATATTTCTTTCACAATAAAATTAACCTACAAATGTATAAAATTTTTGACAGTGATAGGAGCGCATGCTCATATGCGCGGCGACACGTTTCCTTCCCAATGCCGTGTCTCTTAGTATTTATGTAGTCTGTGCTCGTGGACATGTAGACATCGGAGTAGCTCTGCCGGTGGATGGTCCATCAGAGTGCTAAGTGTGAGTTTTTCTTTTCGCATTCGATCGTGAGCGCGTTTCGAGTTTACTAGGAATTTGTATGTGATTTGTACAGCGCCACCTAGTGGTAAACTGGTTTCTCACGTTTACCACTAGGTGGCGCTGTACAAATCACATACAAATTCGTAGTAAACTCCAAACGCGCTCACGATCGAATGCGAAAAGAAAAACTCACACTTAGCACTCTGAATTACCCGAATGTAAAGTGGTCCCGCTTAAATATTAATGGAAAATATCTACTTATCCCATATTTCTTTGATAAAAAGCTTATCTTATGTTTCATCAAAAATTCATTTAAGCAGTACAATCGACGTAATAGATCATATAGCAATGAAGAATTTCGCCACCTCGAGCCTGTTGACACTAGCTCAGTGGTAGAGCGATCGGCAGGGAGACAGTCGCAGGTTCAATCCCTGCGTATCGATATTTTTCATTGTTGTTTATTTAAGCAAGCTTTAATTCGCGCAAGAAGTGGTCGTTTAATTTGTTCTGTGACAATAGATGGTCCTCCAAAACATTATTTTGCTGTTTCTAAACTGGGTGCTGAGCCAAGGATTTAAAACGTTATAATTTCGATATGTTTGCTGTTTCGTGATTGGTCCACCGCGTTTCATGCTATTTCATGATTGGTTCGCCAACTAGCGCTAGAAGATAACGTCATAATCATATACCATAACCAATCACGACGCAAACATATCGAAATTATAACGTTATAAATCCTTGGACTTGCAAATGAATGACAGTAAAAGCATTTTGTTACATCTTGTGAATAAAGATCATAAAGTGCATGTGGTTTTTACCGATAAAATTAAATGTTAATAGATAGAAATATAAGTTAGTTAAAGTTGCCTTAAAATTTACATGTAATAAAATGTCGTAAATGGTGAAATAATTTAGTTAATTGTTAACATTTTGATTAAACAGAAAATGAAACGTTGTAATTATAAAAATAACTTTTGTGATGTGAAATTATTCCTGCATAAATAAATATTCACGGGACAAACACTTACTGATCTAACCCCAAATTAAGCAAATTATTTTCTTGTGTTATGGGTGTTAGTTAACAATACTAATACATAGAAATACATTTATAAATACAAGAATATATTTAATAAACACACAAACCCGGAAATACAGACATTTATGCTCATCACACAAATGCTTGTCCTCGTCGGGGATCGAACCCGAGCCCCGTCGATTGCGTAGTCAGGGTCGTTAGCCACTCGACCAAGGGGGCGGAATGGGGACAGTATACCATTTTTTTACATCCTGTAAATAAAGGTCATAAAGTGCATGTGGTTTTTGTCAATAAAATTAAATGTTAGATAGAAATATAACTTGTTAAAGTTGCCTTAAAATTAAAATGTAAGTAATAAAATTTTGTAAATAGTAAAATAACTTAGTTAATAAAATTGTAAACATTTTGATTAAACAAAAAATGAAACTGTAATTATAAAAATAACTTTTGTGACGTGAAATTGTTTCTGTATATTAGTAACTAGCTTTTGCCCACGACTTCGTCCGCACGGACTTCGTTTACTCCGCACAGATCCTCCTCCGTAGGTGATAGCGTGATAATATGCAGCCTATATATTGACCCGACCACAACTCTTACATCCGTTTTGGTTGCTTCTCTTTCAAATACTAAAACTTAAGTTTTCTTCGCATTCAAATGTAAGCCCATACTCTTACAATCATCATTAATAATTGTGACCAGTGTTTGCAGCTCAGATAGAGTTGAGCCTAAAAGTACAGCGTCATCTACATAAAGCCGGCAGTTCACCACTAGATCACTCATGCGCATTCCCACATTCAATGACCTTAACCTTTGGAGACACTTATCCAGATATAGAATAAACAGACGAGCTGACAACACACAACCCTGCTTGACGCCGATATTGACATCGAATCAGGGCGATATGTTGCCGTCTACCCGCACCATCGACCACACAGCCCATAGACGCCTAATGTTCGATTTTCCGTATTGAATACATTCTGGCAACTAGCTGAGCTGAGCTGCAACATCGTGATTGGCTTACTCAAGGCCACAGTGATGTACAGAGAATCTGATTGGTCGACACTGATTGGGTATTGGTGCATGGACATTTACATCGGAACTATAAGTCAGATGTGTTGACAGAACCATTCGCCTGTTATTAGGGGTCTATGGGTTTTGTGGTCGGTGACCCGCACACATGCTTTGCAACCCCAGTACAGCAGACGCCCATCTATCCCATAAATGGGCAAAATGTCCCAAAGTTTCTTTCGCACAACTCTACCAAAAGCTTTCTCCAAATCCACAAAACCGCAGAAAACCTTCTGGCCGATAACCAGATGCTTCTCTACGATGTTGCGGAGTGAGAAAACTTGATCCATACATCCTCTTCCAGACCTATAACCCCCTTGTGCCTCCCATAACATTCCCTCGGACTTCCCTTGCATTCTCCTTTCAATCATTTTACCATACACCTTCGATACTAAGCTGATTAAACTGATGGCCCTATAGCTTTTGCAGTCTATACGCAAACCCTTGCCTTTATACAACGGAATGATGACCTCGCGCAGCCAACCGGTCCTTCAACATGTATTACAGAAACCCAAAAAGAGTCCCAGACGGCAGGACCACCGTATTTGGTCATCTCAGCACCATATTTGATTATTTATTTCGGCAGCCTTTCCATATTTTATGCTTCTTATCGCCCATACGATCTCTTACTAATGTCCTAGCATGCCTCCACCGTCTCGAGTCAGAAACGGAGGCAGCGTCCTGAATAGCATCATACATATCTCAAAAATATTCACTCTATCGTTTTAACACGCTGCCTGTGCTTGTTAGAATGTCGCCATCCTTAGACTTAATCCTATTCATTAGGGAGGCTGCCGAACAACTCCTAGACTTCTTCACCTCCCTCCAGAAAAGTTTGGTGTTTGCCTCGAAGTTGTTCGCCAGTCTCTCTTCCGCTTTCAGACATTCTCTTTCACGCTTTTATTTCACTAAGGTTTTAGTTGCATTCTTACAACAACGATACAATTCTTTCTTCATATCTTACATATCATCATTTGTTTGCAAACATGATACATAGTCTAGCCATGTTTTCTTCTTTCTCTCAATCGCAGCTTTCACTTCATCATCCCACCAAGCATCTCCTTCCGTTGACTTGCACAGTTTTGCACTACCACATACCTCTTTCGCGGCTACTAGGTACCATACTATCTTTCAAAACTTTCCAACATTCGTCTACATCCAAGTCCGGTAGGTTCACTTTCGCCAACCTATCTCGAACCTCCTTATACTCGAATCATGCAACTTTTCGCTCTTTAACCTTTTAAGCTCTCCGAATGGAACGCGCTGTCGCAAATGTCTCCATTTCTTAAACAGACCCCTATATCGGCTTACTACCAAATAGTGGTCTGTTTTCAGATTGGGACCTGTGTCAAACAAATCAATCAAAATCAGATCTATCACACTCTTTTGGTCATTTCTTCTCCATGTATACAAATGTATGTCCTTATGAGGGAATATTTTGTTAGCCACAAGAAGATTCCTTTCTACGCATAAATCCACAATGCGCTCAATCTATTGTCACCATACAGACCAAGTACGGCATTGAATCCAGTCCGCATAGTCCCAACCCATCCATTCAAATCACCACACAAAATGACCAGAACATCCTATACATAATCCCAAAACTTTTCCAGGTCTCTGGATGACGAAGAGCTTACGGTGCATATAATGCAACCAAAAAGACTCGTGATTCCCAGTTTGATCCGGACCCAAAGAAGTCTCGGGCCAGCCATCCCATAATCTTTCAGACCAGGGACTAATCGTGACGATAGAAGAATACCTACTCCGGCGCCAGCATGATCGCTCTGGGGCACCAGACCACAGAGCCATCATGCCACCGGGGAGATCAGTGGTTTCACTACCTTTACGCTTAGTCTTAGTTACACATAAAACATCCAGGCATCTCTCATTCATTACATCTATCAATTCATGCATCTTATCTTCCAACCCATCTCTTACATTCCACGTGCCTATTTGGTACTCTGCTCCCCTCGACTCGCCTATTCGGGCCTGGCGTGATGGGTGGCGGCCCCCATCGCCGCATCCGCCGCTTTTCGTACCGACGGGGGCGGATCGGTACGCGTCGACTCCAGGGGACTACAAAAGTATTTTCTAGAAACTATCTGTTTGAAACTTTAATAGTCAGTATGATATTTTGATACACATTTGAGATTCTAGGAACCGTTTCAGATTATTTGAAGACGACAGTAGGTACATCTTGAATACTAGGTGGTAGGAGTTCTGCATCGGCTCGACCGGGTCTGGTACAACCGCCTTACCTATTCCTGCCGCAATAGCGTCAGTGCTAATCACTGTCGTGTCCCGGTTTGGAGGATAAGGTAGCCGGTAAACTTATGCATGTGGCATTAGACCTCGCCACAAGATAGCAACGCACCATTAACATCTTTAGTGTCTATAGACGATGGTTGATTCTTTCCATCAGGAGACCCGGGTATCTGCTTGTTTGTTATCTTATAAAAAAAAACTTTCTAGTGTCTTTGAGCTAATCAGCAAATGGACAAACGAACAGACATGGCGAAACTATTTCTTGAAGAGTTTCTTGTAGACTTTTGAACCTCTAAAAAAGAGAACTGACTAGGTGAAACAATCGTAGGTATATATCGACGGGTCCTACTAAGTTGTCGTAACTTAAAAAATGCGATTTTATTTTATTTATGAAAAGGACTCCATTTTTATTATAGATATTTTAATTTCTATTAGATTAATTCAACTCCTAATAGAAATTTCATTTTTATTTTTCGTGATATTAAAAGATCTATAAAGTGGTGTAATTTTCATAAATAAAACAAAAATCACATTTTTAGGGTTCCGTATCTAATGGTAAAACGGGATTCTATTACTAAGCCTCCGCTGTCTGTCACCAGGCTGTATCTCATAAACCGTGATAGCTAGAAAGCTGAAATTTTTATAATTTATATATTTCCGTTGCCGCCATAACAAAAAATACAAAAATATTAAGGGTGTCCCCATACAATAAACGTGTTTTTTTCGTACTTTCAGAGATGATGGTACGGAACCCTTCGTGCGCGAGTCGGACTCGCTCTTGGCCGGTTTTTTAAGTTACGACAACATTCGTATGACCCGTCGATATATGTTTCCGTGTTCCTTTGAAGAATAGAACGTCGTAAAAGGCAACGGATTGGATATAGGCACACTTAGAAACTAACAGAAGTCAATGTTACATACAAGTAATATTCGAGCATAGCACACAGACACCTCTCACGGACGCGATATCTCCGACTGGTGCGGAACAAACTGTACCGAACCATTCCGAGATATCGCGTCCGTGAGAGGTGTCTATGTGTGCGTTGCTCGAATATCACATGTATGTAGATTGACTACTGTTAGTCTCCAGTATACTGTGATATAGGTATGTGTCACTACCATTCGTGACTACTAGGAGGTAGAGTTTCGCAAACTCATCGTGTTCCGGTTCAAGGGTAAGGTAGCTAGTAGATTTATACATGTGGCATTGCCATCCCGCGACAAGGATAGCCACGCACCATCAACATCTTTGGTGTCTATAGGCGATGGTTTCTCTTACCATCAGAAGAGCCATCTTGTTTGCAATCCAATGATATAATAACAATAGTGTACAAAAGGCAGACTCTGCAGGTTTCCCAGAAGTCTCAGAATTGGGTCGACAAAGCTTAGTCTAATTTAACCCCAAGAAAACATAGCTTTGCGCGTTAATCGCAAAAAGTTACTTTTTGTCTTGTCACCTCGTTTTGAGAATATTCCCCTGACAACCTCAACCAGTATTGGAATTCTTGGAGTTGACATAATGAACAATGTTTCTTTTTGTGGTCATTTAGAAGGAAAAGCTTAATTAGCATCCAATAAACTTGGCGTGCTTAACAAAGCGAGACAGTAATTCCACAGTATACTGGAGACTGACAGTAGTCAATCTTAAATCTACATAGATGTGATATTCGAGCAACGCACACATAGACACCTCGCACGAACGCCAGGAACTTATATATGATAGATAACTGGAATTATTACGAAGCAATATTTGAAAAATAAAAATGTACTTTATTTTGTTAGTCATAAAGTTGACATTTGTTTCTTACTTAACAGAGGGGGAAAACGTTCTGAGCAAGATAACGACGTGAGTGGATGTTGTCCCTTTCTTGCAATTGCCAGTGTTTAAATAAAACTACTGATGGTAGATTTTTATATATTCGGTAATCGTGAAATCCCTTTTATTCATACACGTCGATAAATACATTAGCATAAAATGTATTGTAATGAACATAGTGAGTTCTAAAATGTGCTTATTTTATTACGTAATTACTTATGCAATGCAAAGCTGTTTCTCAAATTAGTAGAATTACTTAATAGTAATTTGCGAACTACGCATGGCCGCACTTATATATGGCGATTGGCGCTGTAGTCAGTAGAAAGAGACACAATCCACTCATGTCGTGGTACTCTTCGGAACGATTTTGAAGCGCGTGTGAATATTCCGGGTAGAATGTAACTTCCTTGCACGAACGTGATATCTCGGAATGGTTCGGGACAGTTTGTTCCGCACCAGTCGGAGATATCGCGTCCGTGAGAGGTGTCTATGTGTTCTATGCTCGAATATTACTTGTATGGAACATTGACTTCTGTTAGTTTCTAAGTATTCTGTGGTATTTTTTTCTGGTTGCTATTTAAAACAATGGGCGTATGCTGCTGATGGCAGATAAAAGATTAGCAAATAGTATTACTACGATATTTTACATAAAAATTACTTGTATTATCTATATCTATACATATAATAAAATCGTAGGAAAGTCAAAACTGTACATTGAATATTTTTTTAAAAGAATACTTGGGGCGTGATCTACAATTGATATCGAAGCCAAAAATATAGTTTTTAGAATTTTTGTCTGTTTGTCTGTGTGCACTACAGCCGGGGAAGCCAGCGGACTGTAAATCTGGTTCTTCTCTCTTCGATGCCCCACCAGCCGTAGTGCCTTTGGTCGAGCCGAATCTGCCGGGGAAATAATTGAGACCACAACTGTTCGTTGCAAAGGTGCTTTATTGTAACGAAATAGCAATAAAGCTAGCACCGTTGCAAATATTTAACCTATTTTGTGGAGAGCCACTACTTGCCCTAACACTGCCCTACTCTAAAGCCGGTACCCTATAGATATATACTAAAGCCCAGGAACTTGCCTGGGAAACTTATTGAGTCGTAACGAAACTGTAGCTTTACTGGAACGGAACTGGAACGGAACTGATTGTATGGCCGCGCTCTCCGATATTTATAGTGCGCGGCCAGACGCGCGGCGGCAATCTTCAAAGAAAACCGGCGCCGGGTGTGGCGCCACAATGTCTAGGATTTGTTAAATCCTACTTTTCGCAATCTAATCTTAATAATTTTATCTTAGGTAGTTTCTTCTACCTCTAATTAACTAGTGTGGCCCTCTATCGAGTGCAACGGTACTACCTTTTTACAAATATATGCAAAACAAAGTACGTAATGCCCTAAGACCTACCGAAAACTAATTACAATGTGTTATTTCTTATTTACATACAAGGATCTAACATAAATAGACTTATACAATAATAAACAAGAGCGTTATATACATTGTACGTTCTCACAGGACCTCGGAAACTCTTACAATTACAGAGTTGTACGCCTTTTCAGGTCGTACTATCCTGTTAACTATCTTTATAGTACCGAAAAGTGTCTAAACATATGCCTAAGGCTTATACTTACATTATACATACTATTTACAATCATAAAACATTTGTTTTAACAAAGAATTTTGCACTTTTCGGATTTTCGTAATTGCGAGTTCCCGCATATAAATACTATCTCGCAAGAGTCGACTCGTAATGTCGTCGACTGCGTGGAACTCGCTTTATTCGTAATATGCCTAATAGGCAAAGATCATAGTTACATAAAGCCTTATTATTTCTACACAACAAAGCTGTATGTAGGTCTTAGGGCGAATAAAAGACGAAAATGAACATTCTTTATTATAGAAAACTTACGAACTAAACGAAATATACATTCTATCCTGCCTTACTATCTATTTACATTAATATTTACAATAAAACATGTCTGTGCTGCACATTCTCCCGCCTATAACACGCAGTGTTATACTAAATATGGTGCAGCCAGACTAACTTCTTAACCGGTCTTCGCATGACTCCCGCAGCCGTACGTACGTCAGCCACTCGTACCACGCCGTCTGCTCCAGGGTGTACTGCCTCGATGATCCCCGTTGGCCACGTATTTCTTGGCAGCGCGCCGTCAGCGATGAGCACGATGTCGCCGACGCGCAGCTCTGCTCCTCTTCCGTGAGGCTCCCGCCGCTTTTGGAGTAGCGGAAGCGCTTCTCGTACCCAGCGTGACCAGAAGTGGTTGGCCAGCTGTTGTGAGTGCCGTCAGTAGCGGCGGCCGATGGTATCGCCTTCGGAGAACGCGCCCGGGACAGGCACGCGTGATGGTCCGCCCAGCAGGAAGTGATTGGGCGTCAGTGGTGCCGGGTTTTCTGGTGAAACCGACACGTGTGTGAGAGGTCGGCTGTTGAGCGTGTGTTCGACCTCTACCAGCAGTGTGTGCAGTACCTCTTCTGGTGGATGCCGCTGTTGCAGCACGGCGAACAGTGCAGCCTTGACAGAGCGCACCATGCGCTCCCATGCGCCTCCCATGAAAGGCGCGCTTGGCGGGATGAATTTCCACTTGATTGAATAGTTGGCTGCTGCTTCTTTAGTGGCGTCTAGTGCGGCGCGCCTCAGCTCTGCATCAGCGCCGCGCAGGTTGGTGCCGTTGTCGCTCCAAACCTCGGTGGGGCACCCGCGGCGCGACATCATGCGCCGCAGTGCCATTACTGCGGAGTCCGTAGTCAGGTTGGCGGCTATCTCCAGATGAACCGCCCTTGACGTAAGGCAGGTGAAAAGCGCCACGTATCTCTTCTCGTGGCGCCGCCCGATGGTCACGCTGTATGGCCCAAGAAAGTCCAGGCCCACGTAGGTGAAGGCTCGCTGATGGTGCGCGACCCGGGACTTCGGCAGGTCGCCTGTAGGTGGCTGTGGCGGGATAGCGCTTCTCCTTCTGCAAAGCGCGCAGCTCTTTACTATGCCGCGCACGGTGGGGCGAAGCCGTAAAACCCAAAATTTCTGTAATATTTCGCTCGTAGTTGCTTCTACCCCGCTATGGTGAAGACGCCGGTGTTCATGTTCTATGTAGAGGCGGGTGTATGGGTGACGGCCATCTAGTACGGCCGGTTCTCGTAAATCTTCACTTATCTCTTCTGCCGCCGCTATTCGTGACTTTATTTTCAAAATGCCTTCTTGATCGATGAACAATGATAACTGCTTCAACCGGCTGTCTCTTGCTATTGCGCTCCCGCCCGTAATAGCTTCTATTTCGCTAGCAAAACTTTCTTGCTGTGATAATTTTATTAATAATTTCTCGGCGCTAATGATATCAGCGCCATCTAGCGGCGAGTAGCGTCGTTTTTCTTCCGTGCTTCGTGGCTTCTTAATTTTCTCTGTTTTCCTCGAGCTTTTCGTATACTTTTTTCCCCAATCTTCATCATTGGAGGCACTCGGAGCTGTGCGCTTACGCACACCGGCGACACGTTGCTTATTTGGTCTGCAGAGCTCTATGAACTGCAGCACGCGCGCTGTTGCACGCACCAGTCGAAGCCACGACGAAAATCTTGTCACTTCCGGAAGTGCTTCTGCTATACACACAATTTTTCTAATGTTATTTACAATATTTACACTATTTACAGCTGCCGACGGTTTTTCTTCGCCTGTTATTTCGCTACTGGTAGCGACATCTTGCGGCCACTTGTCCTCTTCTAAGTATAGGAAGGCCGGACCAACGAACCATCTATGTCGGTCTCCAAACTCTTCCGGGATATGGCGAGTAGCATCATCAGCTACATTGTCGCGAGACGGCACCCATCGCCACTCTGCGACCTTCGTAATATCTTCAATCTCTGCTACTCGATGGGCAACAAACGGCTTGAATGCTCGCGAGCCTGTGCGTAGCCACGATAGAACTGTGCGGCTGTCTGTCCAGTACACCCTGCGGCTTGGCTGATACTCGTACTCCTCCATGACGTGCTGAGCTAGGCGGGCACCTAGTAAAGCTGCTTGAATTTCTAACCTTGGTATGGAGGTAAACTTGAGCGGGCTGACTCTTCCTTTGGCTGCTGCTAGGCTGACGCTGACTTCGCCGTCCTCGTTGACTATGCGCCAGTAGACCGCCGCTGCATAGGCAGACTCACTGGCATCCGTAAAGATGTGCAGCTGCCGATCTCGCGCTCGCGCCAGGTTAGAGTGTGCGCGAGGTATTTCCAGATGTTCCATTCTTCTCACGTCTTGAAGCCAGCTTCTCCATGTCTCCTCTAAGTCCGCAGGTAAAGGCTCGTCCCATGGTAGTCCGATTCGCCACGTTTCTTGAAGTAAATGTTTCGCGTGAATAGTTACAGGTGTAATTAAACCTAAAGGGTCGAAAATAGACATAGCTACCCGTAACGCGTGTCTCTTCGTAGGTGTTTTATCTTCATCGTACACCGCTTTAACATTGAAACCCAGCTTGTCGTCGTGAGGTTTCCATTTTAATCCCAAAACCTTCTCGCTTTCTGTGCTTAGTTCCCAATCGCCGCCCAGAGATGGCGCTACTAGTAGCGTTTTAGCTACGGCCGAGTTGTTCGTTTTCCATCCGCGCAGCTGGAAGTGCGCCTGTTGATGAATGAGGCTAACCTGCGAGGCTATTCTGATGGCATCTTCCTCGTTATCGAAGCTCTGCAGGTAATCGTCCATGTAATGGTTCCTTACCACGGCTGTAGCGGCGTCAGGATACAGGTGGGCGTACTCTTGTGCGTTCTTATTTTTTACGAAGATAGCGGTGCTTGGTGATGACGCTGCTCCAAATACTGGTCCGCTGGTCATCCTATACTCACGTGGCGAATCTTTTCTATCGCTTCCTCGCCATAGGAAACGTAATGCATCCCGGTCTTGTTGTCGTACACGTATTTGCAGAAACATTTCTTTTATGTCTGCTGTCACGGCGATAGGCAGCTGTCGAAATCTCATTAGCACTCCGGGTAGGTTCTGCAGAAGGTCTGGACCAGCTAATAACATGTCGTTGAGACTTACTCCATTGACCCGCGCAGCTGCGTCGTACACTATGCGCGGCTTAGGTTTTGCAGGATTCACTACTGCAAAGTGAGGCAGGTACCAGCTGCTTTGGCTAGGTGACTCGTAGGCAGGTTCGGCGTAACCACTATCTAATAAATGTTGTACCTGTTTCTCGTATGCCTCCTTTAGCGCGGGGTCCTTGTCCAGACGTCTCTCTGTATTATACAATCTTTTCATAGCCAGGCCGCGGCTATCAGGAAACTCGCGGCTATCTTCTTTCCATAATAGACCTGCCTCGTAGCGCCCGTCAGGTAAGCGCTTACACGTACTTTCTAAAATCTGCAGGGCTCGCTGCTCGTTCTGGTTGATGGGCTGGCGCGGAGTGATGCCGACACTGTCCAAATCGAAATAATTTCTTATTACTTTCTCTATATCTTCATCCTGTTCGGCATAGGCAGCTCTCTGCACTAGGTGGACTCGCTGCTTATGGCGGTAGTCCACACCATGTAGCACCCAGCCAAGGTGCGTGAGCGATGCTACTGGTTGCCCACGTCTTCCGCTCTTCACAGCCCTCGTCACGATCAGGTGCCAGTTGTCCTGGCCGATGAGCACGGTTGGCACGGCGCGCTCCATGATGACATCTTCTTCTATATCTTCCAGATGTCTGCAGTTGTTGACGATGGATCTATTAACAGACTGTGGCGATAGGTTAAGGTTACCTATAGTTCTTCCTATTATCCGATGTCGCTGATGGTGATGAAGGCCCATGATGGTGACTGCGATGCGGCGCGACCTCTCTGCGTTGAGTCGCGTGCCGCCAACTGTTTCTATGCGGAACGGCTCTACCGGCCCGCGAGCTCCTATTCGTGCAGCCACCTTCTCTTCTACCAGCGTGACTGTGGACCCTTCATCCAATAGTGCGTATGTGTTCACGCTGCCTCTGGAACCTGTCAGGACAATCGGTACAACTTTAAGGTAGGCGCGTGGCGCGCTTGACTGCGTTGACGTCACCCCGGCGTCACTGTCTTCTGATTGATCTTCAGGTGTCTTCTTCGTATAATTGTTGCGGCTATTGTGTAGCCGCCGATGATGCGAGCTCTTACACCCGTCGATGCCGCACTGCCGAAACTTGCACTCGTGTTTTGGCTTTCTTTTTTGCAGACACCTGAAACATAAATTATTACGTTTTGCCATAGCCCACCTATCGTCAACACTAGCTTTCGTAAACTGTTCACATATAGAGCTAGTATGTGCATCTTGACATATCGCACATTTGTCTCTCTTCACTTGCGGTTCATATTTCTGTGTGTGTGTTCGCTGTATTTTCTTAAAAACTTGCTGATTTTCCTTCGTAGGTTCATGTGGCACCAACGCAGCACACATCTCGGCTTCTTTCATTAAAAATTCACTAATCATTTGTAGATCGGGTTTTCTATCTTCCCGTCTTGCGTACTGGAACCAACTGTGCTGCAACGTATAATTAAACTTCGCCAATAAACTATTCACTGCCACCGTATCGTGTAGATAGCTCTCTCTGTTGAGAGCTCGAATCGTAGCGACGATATTATTCACTTTACTGGCGAACACACACGTTTCCCGCGCACTTTCTTTCACTCGCGGCAATGACTTGATTTTTTCTAATTTCTGCGTTCACTAGTGCGTCGGGCCGACCAAACTGTATTTCCAAATGGTCGACGATCTCACTTGGGTCGGTTTCCCCGTAAAACATGCAGGCGACGGCTTCTTTGGCGTTTCCACGTAAACATCTTCGAATTCTTGCCCGATTTTCCGTCTTGCTAAAATATTTCTCCGTATCTCGATACGCCGCTTTAAACTGCAACCATTCTTCACCAGCGCCATCGAAACTTGGTAACTCCATACTGTAGCGCGGCGCCCCTCGTGATGCTTCTGCCAGGGCGGACGCGAGCGCGGTGATATCTGCGGCCTTCAGTGCACCAGACTCTTGTTTTGGTGCCGTATTTTCAGTAGGCGTCGAAATCTTCGCCTTCTCTACGACGGACACATCATCTTCCGCCGGACGTACAGCGCGCGCTGAAATGCCCGCCGATTGCGCGGGCGACGTAGCTTGTGGCGCCTGGGCCACCTCTCGTGGTGCGGGCGACTCATGGCCCGCCGAATCTTCTTGGTGCGGCGCGTGCGCCGCCTCTTCGTATTGCGGCCTAGGTGCCGCCTCTCGTATTGGGTGTGGCATAAGTGCCACCGAACTGGTGATTGCCAGCGGCTCTGGTGCCGGCTGGCGATCCGTATGGGTTGGCCGAGCGGAGTCCATCCAATCTTCGACCCTCGTAATGGCAGTTGCTTGCCCTTCTTCGTAAACAGCGCGCGCGAGTTCCGTCCGTAAGCGCGCCTCTTCTGCTCGTAAGCGCGCTTCCTCTAATTTGGCGCGTAGGTAAACTATACGCGGCGACTCGACTGCGGATGGTACCGGCTTTTCGCTATTTGCAACGGTGCTCGTTGTGGTCTCGGTCGCCTCGGTGTTTTCCGTCGTGACGCTAGTCTCCGTAGCGGACGTGGTGGTACCGCTCGTTTCCTCCTCGCGACTAGCGGCCTCTTCTTCTCGGCGACTCGACGTACTCCTCGTCTCGATCGGCATGGCTCAGTAGTCCGGCTCGAAGGACCAGAAAATGTGCACTACAGCCGGGGAAGCCAGCGGACTGTAAATCTGGTTCTTCTCTCTTCGATGCCCCACCAGCCGTAGTGCCTTTGGTCGAGCCGAATCTGCCGGGGAAATAATTGAGACCACAACTGTTCGTTGCAAAGGTGCTTTATTGTAACGAAATAGCAATAAAGCTAGCACCGTTGCAAATATTTAACCTATTTTGTGGAGAGCCACTACTTGCCCTAACACTGCCCTACTCTAAAGCCGGTACCCTATAGATATATACTAAAGCCCAGGAACTTGTCTGGGAAACTTATTGAGTCGTAACGAAACTGTAGCTTTACTGGAACGGAACTGGAACGGAACTGATTGTATGGCCGCGCTCTCCGATATTTATAGTGCGCGGCCAGACGCGCGGCGGCAATCTTCAAAGAAAACCGGCGCCGGGTGTGGCGCCACAATGTCTAGGATTTGTTAAATCCTACTTTTCGCAATCTAATCTTAATAATTTTATCTTAGGTAGTTTCTTCTACCTCTAATTAACTAGTGTGGCCCTCTATCGAGTGCAACGGTACTACCTTTTTACAAATATATGCAAAACAAAGTACGTAATGCCCTAAGACCTACCGAAAACTAATTACAATGTGTTATTTCTTATTTACATACAAGGATCTAACATAAATAGACTTATACAATAATAAACAAGAGCGTTATATACATTGTACGTTCTCACAGGACCTCGGAAACTCTTACAATTACAGAGTTGTACGCCTTTTCAGGTCGTACTATCCTGTTAACTATCTTTATAGTACCGAAAAGTGTCTAAACATATGCCTAAGGCTTATACTTACATTATACATACTATTTACAATCATAAAACATTTGTTTTAACAAAGAATTTTGCACTTTTCGGATTTTCGTAATTGCGAGTTCCCGCATATAAATACTATCTCGCAAGAGTCGACTCGTAATGTCGTCGACTGCGTGGAACTCGCTTTATTCGTAATATGCCTAATAGGCAAAGATCATAGTTACATAAAGCCTTATTATTTCTACACAACAAAGCTGTATGTAGGTCTTAGGGCGAATAAAAGACGAAAATGAACATTCTTTATTATAGAAAACTTACGAACTAAACGAAATATACATTCTATCCTGCCTTACTATCTATTTACATTAATATTTACAATAAAACATGTCTGTGCTGCACAGTCTGTATGTAGATCCGGGGTAGACTCAAAAAGTACTGCATGGATTTACTTCAAATTTTGCGTGAATATTACTAACAGGTCGGGTCAACATATAGGCTACATATTATCACGCTTATACCTACGGGTAAGGAGCTGTGCGGAGTAAACCAAGTCCGCGCGGACGAAGTCGCTGGCAACAGATAGTTTCATAATAAATTATTATGGGTTTCGTTTTCGTTAATCATTAGTTGTAATAGGCTTGGGTCAACGCGTGCGTCAGAATGGCTGGTTGTCTTTATCGTTGGTCTATAAGAGTTGATTTGAAAATTGCTACATAGGATACGTAGTATTGTATACTCTTTGCATAGGATATGTATTTAGAAATAAAATATTTTTTTGACCAGCCATCCTGACGTTTGGTTGGCTGGTCATTTGCTAGTTTGAAGTCAAGCATGCAGTTTCCCGAAACTTATTGCGTCAATAAATGCTACATATTAACTACATTTATCTATTTTAGTTGTAATTTCAAGCATATGTTAAGGATGTAGGTAGCAATTATTTAAATTAACCCAAGGAAAGTGCCTGATAAAATAATACAGGCAAAAACTTGTAGTGTGTCTTCACTCTACGGTATTGCTATTTCAGGAGTTTCTTTTCTTTCGAGAATTCTCCCCGTGTTGGTCCCGGGCTCCTTTGAAGAATAGGCCAATTGCCGTTCTGCCAGGCAAGCCGTAAAAGGCGTCTGAGTGGCTATGCGAGTCACTACCATTGTGACTACTAGGTGGTAGAGTTCTGCATCGGCTCGACCGGGTCTGGTACCACCGGCTTACCTATTCCTGCCGCAATAGCGTCAGTGCTTGTCGCTGTCGTGTTCCGGTTTGAAAGGTAAGGTAGCCGGTAAACTTATGCATGTGGCATTAAACCTCGTCACAAGATAGCAACGCACCATTAACATCTTTGGTGTCTATAGGCGATGGTTGATTCTTTCCATCGGGAGACCCATCTGCTTGTTTGCTATCTTATGATACAAAAAAAAGGCAGGCGCTTATAATTTTTAGGCGCTTTTAATTTTTTTAAAATTAAATTAGGCCACGTGACAGTAAACGCAAATCTTTAAATGTTACGTCATACCGTGGTAAAACTTGATTTTATTTTTGAATTTTTTTAGAAACCACAGAGTAGGTCTGTAATATATGTATAAACACGGCGTGTTGTCACTAAGGCGCCATGACATTCCTTCGTAATATATTTAAGTTTTAAATCGCGAAATATTTATCATAAGTATACACCATTTAAAAATATTTTTTGGTTAATAAACCTGATAAGGTAAGGTAGGTATTAAACAGTTTTTTGAACTTAGTCAACTAGTCAATTCCCTTGATGATGATTATGGAGGCGAAACCAGTTAGATGATAATAGTTATTAATTTACTATAAAACATGAAAAACTGAAAAACAACAGAAAAATTTCGACACGCTAGGATTTGAACCTGCGAACTTCGGTTTCCGGTAAACGCGTTAGAACACCCTGACTTTAAGGAAAGGTCGCGGGTTCAAATCCTAGCGTGTCGAAAATTTTCTGTTTTTAAGTTTTTCAAGTTACCCCAAGTACGGGATGAGTGCTAAAATAAACATGCCGTAAAACAGTTCTAGTGGATAATATATGAAATATTAATTTACAATGGTAGTTTCATCAAGCGCCGATGATAAATAAATAAATAATCTTTTATTTGGCATAACAATTAAGGCTCTGTTACAAATTAAACTTAACTTAAAAGTTTTAACAAAAAGTACCATCATCAATCGTCAATAATGTTCAATTGTAACAGGTATCGTAGGTCTGCTCGCACACCCCGAGGGGGATGCGGGGAAACGGTTTCGGGGCAGTGCCCCATGACCGTGGTTTCAATCGCGCTAGGTAAACACCTAGCGGTCATTGGGTTACCATAGTGGTTTGGTTATTGAAGGGTTGGTTAAAATAAAATAGGGATATGGTTAGGGAAAGGTATCACCCAAGTCTTCACGCCGCTCCGCGCAGGTCAGCCGCTCTGGGTGGAACCCGCTTGTGGGAAGCCCGGCAGGCGACCAGCAGCGAAAGCGGCGACTCTATCAGGTGATACCCTTAGGCTTCAGGGAAGAAGGTGGAATATCCCTTGGGTAGGGTCTTCTGTCCGATGTTGTTGTGTGCCAAGGCGCCAGTTCCCTGATGTGTTGATGTTCTGACGCTTCGGCTCTCTCAAACAACTTTGTTGATAACCTAGTGATGAATTCGGCGACTGATTCCATTTGCAGGTCTCTAGTTATCACCGAGTTCTTGACATGACGAGGGGCTGCGACGATGTTTCTGAGGATCTTGTTTTGTTGGGCTTCCAAGTTTTGTTTGTTGGTAATGCTAAGTAGTTGATACCAGGCAGGGGCTGCGTATGTTAGACGAGAACGGATGTACGTCTTGTACACTGCGAGCTTCTGCCTGGTTGGTAGCTTTGATGATAGTACCAGGTTTAATTTGGCTGCTGCGGCTTTCGTTTGATTTACGACGTGCCTTGTATGACGGCACATCGAAAGAGTGCTGTCTATGTAGACACCGAGGTATTTACAGACTTTCTTCCACTCGATCTCTTCGTTTTGGAGTCTCAGCTTGGTTAGTCTGCAGTCGCGAAGTCCCATCTTCATCGCCTGCGTTTTGCCAACGTTGACTGACAACCTCCATTTGGCAAGCCAATCGTTGAGGTTGTCGAGGGTGCGCTGCATCTTCAACGCTGCGTGGTGGTCCTTGATGGAGGTGGTGATGAATGCGGCATCATCCGCAAAGAGCGCCAGGGTGGTTCCCTCTGGTGCTGGGATATCATCCGTGTAGCAACTATATAGGGAGGGTGATAGGCAACTGCCTTGGGGTACCCCCGCCTTAATAGGGTGTTCTTGGGAGAGGGTTCCGTCCACAACCACTCTGAACCTCCTCTCCTGGAGGAATGACTGTACCACCCTGACGATCCTTCTAGGCAATCTGTGCTTTGTTAATTTGTAAAGCAGACCGGGATGCCAAACTCTGTCGAAAGCCTTTTCCATATCAATGAACACGGCTATAGCACTTTCCTTCTTGTTCATTGCGCCTGTTAAGGTGTGGATGACTCTGGCCAGCTGCTGGGTCGTGCTGTGCTTTGCACGGAATCCAAATTGTTCGCTGCGTGGTGTGAAGTACTGGTGCATGTGCTGTAGTAGTAGTTGCTCGAACACCTTAGAGATCGAGGGGAGCAAAGTTATCGGCCTGTAGCTGGATGGGATCAGGATATTTTTCCCAGCCTTGGGCAGCATCAATACATTTCCCGTCTTCCAGGATCTTGGAAATCTCCCGGTACGCATTATGCCATTAAATAACCTCGTCCATGCCGCTATGGTGCGATACGGCATCTGACGGAGGGCCATGTTGTTAATCGAATCCGGCCCGGGAGCTTTCTTGATTTTAGTCTTGGAGATCATCTTCCGGACTTGGTTGGGAGAGAAGATGATGGGGTCCTCTTCGTTGGAGATTGGTTGTTTAAAGTAATCTCTAAGGTGTTCTTCGATTTCTATGGAGTAGTCGGAAAGGCTCGCTGAGTTCGGCTGAAACTGTTCGGCAAGGTATTCGCTGAATATTTCTGCCCGGTCTGCTGAGCGATATCTCAAGGTGCCATCGCGGTGCTTGAGTGGTCGAATGGGTTCTTTGGCCCGTGAGAACTGTCGGCATAGTCTATGCAACGAAGTCCAGTCATCGTTAGCTTCCAAGATTCGTTCTTCCCACTTAGCAGCAGAGTGCTTGGACAACTCCTCTTTCACTCTGTCTGTGAGTTTGTTAAGATGGGTCTTCAGCTGTGGGCATCTTGTTTGTTGCCACCTCTTTCTCATCTCTCTTTTCCTCCTTATGAGGTTTGCTAAATGAGCTGGCAGGCTCTGGAGTTGGCACTTCGGTGTGGTGGTCTTCGTGGCAGCCGCGATGGCTTCGGTAATTCTCACCGTTAGATCTTCCGCTAGATGGTCAACGTCTTCGGCCGAGATGATAGGCCGTGAGATCGTTGACTTCTCCAGCTCCCGGTGGAAGATCTCCCAGTCAGTGGTTTTCCGTGGCATGGGTGGGCGGGCTCGCACCGGCTCGCTTGCTAGGACGATCACAATCGGCTGATGGTCAGAATGGGTGTTATAGTCAAGAACTTCCTGGGTTACTTGACTGGGATTGATTCTTTTTATTAGGGCGAAATCGATCACATCAGGGCGGTGACTGTCCACATCCGGGTAGTGAGTGGGTGTCTCCGGACCATGTGCTAGTATGTGGTTAGTGTCGCAGAATCTTTCGAGCTTCCTGCCCCCGGCACACGTGAAATTGGAATTCCAGTTAATGTGTCTGCAATTCCAATCCCCGGCGGCGAGGACAGGATCAGGATAATCCATGATTTTGGCTATTTCTTCTGTGATTACTCGCCCACTAGGTCTATAGATGGCGAAAATTCTCAGGTTCTTCCCGTCGGAGTGGAGGTCAACGCCCAGTGCTGACATTTTGGTAAGGCCCAGGTCTGCTACCGGTTGATGGATTAAGTTCCTTCTTACCGCTACCACAAGTCCTCGGTAGTATCTATTGGCAGTCTTCTCGTCTAGCCGGTACGTGATGTAGCCCGATAGAGTGAGCCTATCTGCCGGGTTCAGCATAGTCTCACTGATAAGTGCCACATCTATGTTTTGTTCACGCAACATGAGTTTTAGTAACGTGGTCTTGTTCTTAAGCCCACGGGCGTTCCAGTGCAGGATCCTCAAGTTGTTACGATCCATACTCCTGGAGTAACTCGGTCATACCCCTGAGGATAACCGACACCGGATCCTGTTTCGCTCGTAGCGCCCCCAGCACATCTTGGAAGATCCGGATAGCCCTTTCCAGGACCGCCAGTCTTCCTTCGTCCGGGGACGCTGTGGGCACCACTTCGCGAGTTGTTCTCACAGGCTGGGCGCTTGGTGCTGCCTCTGTGTCTGTGGTGGGAGCCGTTTCAGTTTCTGTCACTTTTTTAATAGTAGCGGGCTTCTTCTTCGATCTCTTGCTCCTTTTGCCTCTTTTGGCGGCCGGGCGTCTCGGTTTTGGGTCATTAGCGGGCGCTATGAGTGTTGTCACTCCTCCCGTCCTCTCTTCGATTTGGGCGTCAGATTTTGGTTCTCCCTCTTTAGGGGGTTCTGAAGGTGATCTCTTAGATGCCACGGCAGTGATGGCCACCGTCCCGGCTCTTTTGTTGCGCATCTCTTTTTTGAAGATAGGGCAGCTGATGTTATTGGCCGTATGGGGGCCATTGCAATTGGCGCAAGTGGGGGGGTCCTCTCTCGGACGCGGGCATTCGTTAGCTTTGTGCTCGCCCCCGCATCTGACGCAGCGTTGGGGACGGTGACAATTATGGGAGGAATGACGGAACTGTTGGCACCTATGGCATTGTGCCGGCCCTTTTTTCCCCCGCCATGCTTCAATTCTGATGCCTGGCATATACAACATCTCATTGATGTTGTATATCCCAGGCAGCGTATCGGTTTTCCGTTTTAGTATGGCCATAAAAATACAGCCCGGCCGTCCAGCTCTAGCTCTTATGGGTCGCACGTACTCCGCCTCATGTCCGTGCAACGCCAGTTCTTGCGTGATTTCTGTAGGGTCTGTGTCTGCGGGTAGGCCCCGGATCGCTACCTTTACACTCCTTTCAGAAGGGAGCGAATAGCAGAACCAAGATATTGGTTCTGCTTTTTCCAACTCGGTTAAGTACCGTTGAATTAACCGGTATTCGTTCTCGTCCTTGGGCGTGAAGCGAACTCCACGCCCAAATGGTCTCGCGTTTGGTGCATGACCCAACCTATTCTTTAGTTCCCTAAAGTGGTGGGTCCAATTAGGTAAGCTCTCTACCACTAAGGGGGGGTATCTTCCCTTGGATGTTGCCGGAGCACTGGTATTGTCCTGTGGGGCTGATGGAGGTGGCGCGGTCCTCGGTGGTGATTTGGGTGCTGCTGGTGCAGCTACCATCGAGGCGAAGGATGGTGGAGAAGGAGAGGGTTCCGCCGGCACACAGAGCCGCTTGGGTTCTTCCTCTCCTTCGTTTCCTTCATCCTTCCCCCTCTTCCTTCTCAACGGTGTTGCGGGTGGGGGGAGGAGAATAGGGGTAGATTCGATTACCTCCATGGCAGCTTCATCTGCCGATGTGGTAGGCTGGTCTTTCTGACCTTCGGCTTCTAATTTGGCATTGCGGTCGTTAAGATGCCGCGCCATTGCCTGCATCAGCTCGTCGTCCAATAATTTGGTTTCCGCGAGTCGGGCCATGATAATAAAGTTTTGTTCCAAGATGCTCTTGGGTGAACGCTTCGCGGAACCAACTTGTTTTAAGGGCGGAGTTGGTTGGGTGCGCTTTACTGTTGATACAGTTGTCTCGCTCGTTTCCGAGTCGGTATCTACCCGGCGCGTGGCGGTCGCGCGTTCGCGGTGCGGCTCGGACGAACTGTCGCGGCGCGAGGCGGTCGCGCTGTCGCGGCGCGGGGCGGTCGCGCTTTCGCGGCGCGAGGCGGTCGCGCTGTCGCGGCGCGTGGCGGTCGCGCTGTCGCGGTGCGGTTCAGACTCACTGTCGCGGCGCGGTACGGTCGCGCATACACGGCGCGGCTCGGTCGCGCTATCGCGGTGGGGAGTGATCGCGCTATCGTGGCGCGTGTCACTTGCGCTGTCGCGGCGCGGGGCGGTCGCGCTGTCGCGGCGCGGGGCGGTCGCGCTGTCCGGGCGCGGGGCGGTCGCGCGTTCGCGGCGCGAGGTTATCTCGACGCGAGCGGCGGACGTGTCGCTTTGCGCGGAGGTGTCGCGGCACGTGTCGCTGCTCGCGGAGGATTCGCGGCGCGACGACGATTCGCGAGAACTCGACGCTAGGCGCGGCACGGGGTCGCGCGCGCGACGCTCGAAGGGCCTGCGGTGGGTCCGCGGGTCCTTGGGCGGACTCTTAATTAGTGCCGCCGTTGGTGTGGGCACTACAGTTTGTGCCGCCTTTGAGGTCGACGGTCCAGTTAGTGCCGCCTTCGCAGGCGGTTCCAGTTGGGCCGCCTCTCGGGGGGTGGTCTTAGTTTGGGCCGCCTTCGGTGGTGATCGGCGTCCAGCATGTGCCGCCTTCGGTGGTGAGGCGGGTGGGGTCTTGAAGTAGGTTTCCCTTGGTGGCGGTGTACGCGGTTTGCGCCGCTGCACCTCTTCCCACCCAGACATTTCAGCAATGTCCGAGTCGGAGTCGGTGCGCGCGCGAGAAGTTGATGGGCCCTGGCCCGGTGACTTTTTCCCAGACATCGTCAGGAGCGGAGTATATTGCGACCCAACGGCGACTGTTCTTGCGAACAGTCGCCGGGTAAATCTTGAGATTGGCTTCCCCTCACTGACGGTGATTTCGCATCGATTTTAAAATTAAAATTGACCGAAATCGATTAGTAGTTAGTGGGTCCGAGCAAGTGGACGCGTCGCATATACAAGAACCATAGAGCGTGAGTTCTGCCGAACACACTATGGTAGTTCCGCCGAACACACACTCTTCACGATTCTTGTATTGGCAACACTGAACTAATTTATCTTATTTTTACACTAATAAATGATCACGTAATTAAAAATAAATGTATTTTATATCTAAAAAAATAAATACATACATAAGTATATAAATACATATAATATAGATATACGATCGGATAGAATTTAATAGCTGGCTAAGTTACATAATAAATAATAGATGTACATAAATAATGTATGTACATAAATAAATATTTATTTGCACAGTCGCATAAAGTTTTCAGTTTCCTCGTAATTCATTGTTAGCAAGTATTCAGTTAGTAGTTTTCGACAAACATAGTTACTTTTTTCCCTTAATGTTGGTAGAATAATACTTATTTTATTGTATAAGTAAGGTCCAAGATAGGTTAAAGATGATTGAGCAAAAGATGTTCTAAATTTCGGTATTGCATAGACAGTGGCCATACGCCTTTTTGAGATTATACAAGGTGAAATGGTTTTATGTTGCCTGAGTAGTACAGATTTTATAAACAGTTGACGAATTGTAAGAACTGAGAATTCCTCAAATAATTTTTGTGTTGGATAACGAAATGGTTTAGAGTTAATTACTTTTATTACAGCTCTTTGTGCACGCTCAACTTTAATCAAATGCGTTTTTTTAGCACCCCCCCAGGCAGTTATTCCATACGTTAAAACAGACTGACACAGTGAAAAATATATTATTTTGAGAGTTTGTTTATCATTAATGCGTTTTAATTTCTTTAGTATACATATCAGTTTTCTTATCCTTATAGTTACCATCTCAATTTGATTTTTCCAATTCATATTTTGATCGATAGTTACACCCAAATATTTAATAGATTGTACGTTTTCTAGAGAACAACAATTACAAGTAAAATTATCGTTACATGTATGAATTTTAATATTAAAATTTATAGGTTGTTTATTATTGCAAATACTAAAGGTCATGAATTTTGTTTTTTCCATATTCAGAGAAAGAACGTTGTTTCTAAGTAAATCAGATACGCATTTAAGCCCAATCTCACTATGCTTTTTTACTTCCGACCAAGTTTTTGCGTCAAAAATTAGCACGGTATCGTCTGCAAAAGAAATTAGTTTTCCATTTTGTAATTTTGTTTGTGTTAGGTCATTTAGGTAAACCAGAAATAATGTTGGTCCAAGGACAGAGCCTTGAGGTACACCAAAGTTAATGTCAGTGAATTGGCTATAGTAACTATCAATACGAACTGCTTGTTTTCTGTCGGTTAGATATGATCGAAAAAGTTGTAGTGGAATACCACGCACACCTGCATTTTCCAGTTTCCGAATTAAGATGAGAATAGAAACAGTGTCAAAAGCCTTTGACAGATCTAGGAATATTGCAAGACATTTGTTTTTTTTGTCAAGTTCATTTGCTATATGTACAGTTAAATTCTCAATTGCATCTGTGGTAGACAATTTTTCTCTAAAACCATACTGATTGGATGAGAAGAAGTGATTTTGATTAAGGTAACCAGTTAATCTGTAGTTTATAATTTTGACGTGACAACGTCTTCGTAATTCGATAGAGCTGGCTGCACGCACGAAAAAACATGACTCATGCGGCGTTACCTCGCTCTGAGGCGTTCCGTTTAAGGCTTGGAGTACAAGCGAGAGCTTAAGACGTTGTCACGTTCAACTATCGTCTGTAAACCAACTTTACAGACAACCGATTTTTTACAGATGTCGTTTCCAAATATATTATATTTGTGTTTAATCAACAATACTTGTAAAAATATTCTCAAGGGATTAAATTATGAACAATTCAAGATACTGATAGTAGTTGTATTTGGTTTGTCCCAGTGCTTACCAGCCTTGAATATATACCGAAATTACTGATAAAAATTCCTTCAAACATATAGTTACGTTTTTTTCCAATATTTTTGCGAGAACCGGCAAAAGTGAAATTGGTCGGTAGTTATTTACACTGTTTCTATCCCCAGATTTATGAATTGGGGTAACAATCGATTTTTTTAATGGCTTTGGAAATATTCCAGTGGTAAGGGATAAATTGCAAATATGTGAGATTGGACCAACTAGGAAATCAACACCCATTTTAAGAAATGCAGACGATATACCATCCCATCCAGTAGATGAGGTTGATTTAAGATTCAATATGATTTTTTTTATTTCTGTGGGATTAGTCGGTAATAGAACTAAAGATCCTGAGGGACTGCTGTTATTTCTTAAGTTTTTTGCTAATTCAGATTCAGTAGTATTAATATGTGACAGTATTTTTTCAGCACATGTTTTGCCCACACCAGCAAAATAATTGTTCACATAGTTGACCGACATATCAGGAGTATTTTTTATATTGAGTAGTTCTGTAGACGGATTTTTATGAATATCCATTTGACAAATCTGGCGTATAACTTTCCAAGTGCCTTTCATGTTATTTTTATTTTTAAGTAATTCTGAATTTTCGTGTTTAGCTTTAATATCATGTAGCAGTTTATTACAATAGTTTCGATAATTTCTATAGGTAACGCGTAATGTTAAGTTGTCCGGATCTCTTTTTAGTTTTTGGTGCAATTTATCTTTCCATTTAATACATCTTAACAAGCCTGGTGTTATCCAGGGCTTACTTATTGATTTTCTATTTGAAACTCTCTGTGATATTGTATGTTTTGTGATAAGTGACAATAGTGATTCAATAAAACAATTAGTTGCTGTTTCAGGATCGTTACATTTATAAATATCCGACCAACTTACTTGACCTAAATCAGCGACGGCCTTTTTATAGTCAATTTTTTTTATTGATCTATATTTATTATAATTAATAACATGATTATTTAATGATATTATAACAGAGCAATGATCAGTGATGCTTGAATTATGTATTAAAGATGTTGTTCTATTACCAATTTTTAAGAAACAGTGGTCTAGGCAGGATGAGCCACGGGTGGGATACACGTGACATGGCAATAGGCTATGTGATGATAAGAGATTAAGGTAGTCTGCAGACCTCGGGTCTAAGCTATCTTCTCTGATATCAATATTGAGATCTCCTGTTAAAATTAAAGTTTTTACATGTTTGAGTTTAACTAGTATATCATTGAGTGATTGTAAAAAGTTATCAATGTTGTATATTCTAGGTGACCTATAAATAGCTATTATAGTAAATCGTTCGTTAATTTTAATAACCAAACTGTCTGCATCTATCATTTTAGGTTCATGAACAGAAACATTTAAATTATGGCAAACATATATAACAACTCCGCTATTTTTATTGATGTGGTTAGTAGATGCATAAGGGGTATAGTCTGGAATAATAGGTAGGTTATTAAGATTAGGAAGCCAACATTCGGTTAGTATTATTATGTGGATTTTGGTTTTTAGTCTAGCTAGGTGTATAATAAATTCATCAATATTACGAGAAATGCTTCTAATATTTTGAGTTATTATGTTGAAATCTCCAGCAGCTTGAATCAGTATATCTCTGCATTCGTCAATGTCATCTACAAGGAACGAATCACCAACATTGACATTTACGTCAATATCAGTTGTTATATGTTGTATATCAGTCACCATTTTTAAAACTATTGTTGAATAGTATGAAGTAGAAAGAGCGATAAATCCAAGAGATGACATTGGTCAGTGAACATACTGAAAATTTGAAATGAAGTAAGCTACAGGAGAATTTATTTATGCGACTTAACAAAATTGATACTAATGCAAATAGTTTGAGTAATATATATAATACGTTGATATGATAAGTAGCAAAAAATATTAATACGTAAAATTCATAAATATTGATATATAAATTGATATTTAGACAAATGTATATATTGCGATATGTAATCAATCTTCTTAAGCTAATTTGAACTACAAATAGTGGGAAAAGAAAAGAAAAACAAAGTCTACAATTCAATATACAATGCACGAACGCTTTTAATTGTAAATGTTTACACTTTAAACTAAATAGTCACTTTTCTTGAGTAATATTTTTTAGATGCTCAATATCCTTAATGCTATTAATAATTATGCTAGGAAGACCGCTTGCTTTGCGTAGCATTACTTTTCCTTTAGATATCCAACAGTACGTGTATAAATTATCAGAAACTAGTTGTTTTGCTAAGGCTAATAGAAGTTTAGTTTTAGCTGGCAGTTTCTCAGATATATAAATAAGTTGTGACGGCATCCCCATGCCAATATTGGCACAATTCAATTTATTATCTTTGTTTTTCAAGTTATATGATTTAAAAGCTTTTAAGATATTGATCTTTTGGTTGAAATCCTTAACTTTGACGGTAATTGGAGCATTTCCCCTATTAATACGATACACTTGCTTAATGTCATCTTTATTAATTTTGATCTCTACTTTTTTAAATACGTTTTTCACAATATCATTTAGGTTTTCATTTTCCATTTTTGGTATATTTCTCAATTCTATGTATTTCTTTAAATTGTTTTTCTGTAAGTCAATAATTTGGTCTTCCAATGAATCAATTTTTTTATAAGCGTTTACACATTCAACTTCTAAAACTTGAATTCTTTCCTTAAGTTTTTCCTCACGTTCTTTGCTTTCATTTAGTAATTTTTCAATTTCCACGTTGCTCTCAATTAATCTAGTATTATTTAATGTTAAATCTTCAATTGCTTTATTTAAACTGTCCAGCCTCGATTCTTGACTTAGTTGAAATTTACTAAACATGTTTCTCATTTCTTCACAAAAATCGAGGAAGTTTTCACGGTTCTGATGTTTTCGCTTTCTTGTATTGATACTTTCAGGGAAATCACTGTCATCATCTATGCTTAAGTTTGGCTGAGATGAGTAAGGAGTACCAGTAGGCGATCTTTGTAATGGCATCTTTTATTTTTGCTTATACTATATTTTCTTATCATACGTGTCCTCGTTGTAAATACACTGTTCTTGAGCCCGTGAGAAAAAGGTCTTAAGCGCCGTGCATCGGGCGGCGCTTACACGTACTTCCGAGTAACGAATTATTAAAATTAGCGTCGGTAGTTTAATGTAGATTTGCAGTTTAGAAAGTTAATATATTATGTTGTTATGTTTTAATTCCACCAAAACTATCACCACTTGCACTGTTTACTCAATCAGTCACTATTATAAAGTTTTACTATTAATATTATGAAAGATTATAGGGTTAAATATAGCAAAAACAGCGGAGCACTATTGTCGCAATGTTTACTACAAGGTGGCGCGCGGCGAATGATAAAGAGTGTATACAACACATACAAAGATATAAAGAGTGTAGACAACACATAGTATTAATTGCAACTCCTATAGTTATATCTAATACCTTTAAACGAGCAATTCTTGTATATATATACATATATATATATATATATATATATATATATATATATATATATATATATATATATATATATATATATATATGTATATATATACATATCTAATACCTGTATATATATAATTGGAATCTCGGAATCGGCTCTAACGATTTTCATGAAAGTCACAAATTAGGGGTTTTTCGGGTCAAGGAATCGATTTATCAAGGTTCCAGGTCCAAAAAAAGCTCGGTTCCCAAGATATGGGTATGGGTATGTGAAAGTCAAGTTTAAAAGAAACAACTGTATAATAAATAAGCTTTTATTTCATCTAAAACTACAAACAAATTCCAAAATACCGATTCGTTATTCTGACCAGCAGAGTTAGTTATAAAATTACCATGTGTCACCAGTCATATTGTTGTCACGAGATACGGAACGGAAATCGAGGTATTTGATTAACCAATCACAAACTTGCGATTAACTATAGTTAAACAATGGAACGCATACGCGAATTCAATAAATATATATGGACTGTGTAAATTCCGAGTATTTACTACGCAACTTTATTTCGGGATAGGAAACTTTGCATATTTCAATATAATTCCAATAAGTTTATCACTAAAGTCAAAAAAATGATGTAGTGTCGCGGGACACCAGGTAGGAACGAACTTACTTCGGCTAAACGGCACTACTCGCTTGTGTACGCGATTGTCGCGCCTGCGCACGTCTCATTTAACGCTTTTATTCCACGCATTTTTCTTACGGTTTTACTATCACATTTTTTTCAGTTCGGTCGCGCAGCAGAATCCCTATCCCCTTCAAGCCTGCCGTAAGGAACTTCGTTCCAAAAAATATTTGCTGTTACAACCAATATGTTTTCTAGCCATCACCAAAAAAATAAATTACATTAGCATCCTTCATTGATGTATCCGCCAAAAAACTCATCGGCTAAAAACAATACAAATGGCGGACACCTAAGAGTCGTGCACACGTTTCCATAATAGATATTGTCAATTTCATTTGCACAGATGTATTTCACGTACACGTTATGGCGTTTGTAACATATATAACATATATAATAGATGTACCCACGGTTTCGTAATTTATTTGAGACGTACAAAGTTTAGATTGATTGTGCAGTCACGTATGCTAATTACCAAGTGGTTATTATAGTGCGCACGGAACTAGTTGGCCGCGCCTTACGTATTACGTATGGCGCGGCCAACTAGTTCCGCGCGCACTATACCTGAATTTTATTTTTGAGTGGATTTTATTGAAATTTTGAATCGTAAACAAATTATGTAATTTTAATGTGACGAAACATTTATTTAAGTTTTAATTCTCAACTGTTTTTAAGTCTTAATTTTCTAATATAAAGAAATAAAAAAAATGAAAATCGAGTTGGTTGCTCTTTACTTCTACAGCTATGCAAAAAAATGTTTTACGTAAAATAAAAAATAAAACTGGCAACACTTGAACACTGAGAGTATTGCTTGCGAAGCATTTGGTCACCAATAAAAACGCTCAAAGAATTTATTTATGTAGTGTTTTTTAGTTTTACAGAAATTACGTCAATTAATGGTATAGAAACGCAAAATTGAAAGGATTCCCCTAAATACTGATGGTAAAAGACAGCAAAAGCTTATTAATAGTTAAACAACGTTGTTTTCATTGTAACTTGTCCAAAATAAATAAAATATTTTCACTTCCGCACTACGTAACAAATTTATTATTAGGTTTATTAACAATTAAACATACACAATAAAAGTTTATAGATAGGTACAACAATAATAATAATCTTTGTTAATAATTGCCCTCTACGTAACTGTATACTTGTTGATATTATAACGCAAATTCAAAAACGGGCAATCTTGTGCGAAATAAGCATAAAATTATGCTTGATATATAAAGAATAAAAAATTACGGGTTTTACAAAAATTCTTAAAAACATCTCCATTGGCATAACATTCCAAAATATAGACATACAAAAAATACCCTGTATTTGGAGACTAACTTAATCTGGTATCCCTTAAGCGAATTTTTTGAGAGTTTTTGTATTTTTTATGTTTACCCAACAAGTAAACAGCGTATAGTACACTTAAATCCCGAAACATAATAAATTACGACGAAAATAAGGCAAGAAGTATAACACACAAAACTGCCAATATATATTCGTTATCACATTTAATAAATAAGTATGCTTAAAATAAGTATTCTCTTCAGCTTCCCCGTCCCAAAATATTCGTGAATATTATGGCAGCACACATGATAATTCCTACGCCTGTTAACAATTGATTTGGTTCAATGCCGCTAGAACTTGACGTTGGTTCTTTTTCCTTTTCTTTTTCTTTTTCCCTTTCAACTTCATCCAGTTCATGGTGTACTGCAGATAGTGCCTTTGCGATTTCAGCGTCAGATTTTGCGCTTAATTGTGACGCAGATATAACTAAACGTTTCAGTTCACGCATTTGTGTGTCTATTACATGTTCTTGATGGTTTAGGTGATCTAAAAAATAAAATATATTTTCTTTTGGACTGTGTAAAAAATAGCATGTAATAATCTACTGTTGTTACTTTTTTATTTGGTTAAAACATGGTGCAAAATGCATACAGTATTATACATGTTATTCACGTTTTTTTACATCTTGAGATTGCAAATAAGCTATAGGCAGTGTTTGTCTCTTTTTATCAGAAAGTTCTCACCGAAAAAATATAAAAAGAAAAAATAAAAAGAATGCAGAATAAAACTCACCAATTAAAGATGACTGCTTACTTATTAGAGTATTTATATTTTCTTGCATTATGCTTAAGTTTTGTGCCAATTGTTCCTACAAAAAACGGAAATTATTTAAAAAAATATATAAAAAACTAAGTTATAAAAAAATTGGCCAGATTTTAAACTATCTTACAGTTTGAACGTTCAATTTTTGTGTATATATTTATTTATATGTTATTGGTTACCCCGAAACGATTTTTACTTTTTTTTGTAATGAGATTATCTTTTATTATTAAAATAGGCTTGTTTCCATTAAGAATGAATCGTATATATTGAAGTGTCTAATGCTTATTTATATGGAGATGGCGAAAAACTAAAATATTTATTTAAAAAGATAAGGATTTATAATATTTTTAAGATGTGATTTCGGCAAAATAGACATTAAGTCATGTGGCAGTGGTAAAATGTCATAGTTTTTGACATTTTCATAGAAACCACAGGTTATGTATCACTACGGTGTGATGTCATTTAAACGCCGTGACAGTCTAGAACAGTGGTGGACAAATTTTCTTAATGGGGAGCCAGATAGTTTAAGAAATTTCAGAGCAGGGCCAGAATTATAGGAAAAATGCATTTTTTGTTGAAACTTAATCATATAAAAACATTACAGCATTACACATTTGCAAAAATGTTAAATTTTACGTTCAGAAAGCACAGTGTTTCTGTTCTTGTTAAAAAGTGAGGTCCTTCTCTAAGATGAAATTCTTAGAATTTTAGCCTCGAGTTTTAAATTATAGAGAGTGGCATCGTCGGCGGTCCGGAATAAATACCTTCGCGGGCCGTACTTTGTCCATCACCGGTCTAGAACGTTTCTCGGTAAATTTAAATTATAAAACCAATTTTTGAAGTGAAAACTTCTTTAGGCGCGTTGAGCGTTTTGGTAGAGGGTAAAATCCTCGGTTCGCGTCACCGACATGCTAATGATAATAGTATATCTATAGCTATGTTTTGCATATAGTTTTAATTACTCTCAACTTAATAGTTCCGTTTTCACTTCTCTCGGCAGTCCCACGACTGCTACTGTTTTTTTCTATTATAAATGCTGGTAATTCGTGTTCACTTGAAAAAATGCACTTACATTTTTATGTAGTCACTTATTATTTAGTATAATTGCGCTGGTATTTAATCAATGCATACAATGTAACCTATTCAAAAACAGATGGCGCTACCTAAAATGTAAGCTATTCACCAACAGATGGCGCTATTTAAATTGTAAGCTATTCAACAACAGATGAAGCTACTTAGAAAGTAAGCTATTCGAAAACAGATGGCGCTTCTTAAAAGTAAGATATTCGAAAATAGATGGCGCTGTTTGCAAGCTATTCAACAATAAATTACACTTGAATAGTAAGCTATTCAAAAACAGATGCCACTACTTAAAATGTAAGCTATTCAACAACAGATGACGCTACTTAAAAAGTAAGCTATTCGAAAACAGATGGCGCTTCTTAAAAGTAAGATATTCGAAAACAGATAGCGCTTCTTAAAAGTAAGATATTCGAAATACCACTTAAATAGTAAGCTATTCAAAAACAGATGGCGCTAATTAAAATGTAAGCTATTCAAAAACAGATGCCACTGCCTTCCGTCGATTATCTGAATCGACTCTGTGGATATCTAAATAGCATCAAAATAAAATATTTGACTTAATATTTTATTGGAGTTTTCTGGTAACTACTTAGTATCGATGATGCACAAACAATGAACGACTTTTTTATAATTATCCTATGTTGGTTCGGACTCCCTGTGAAGTATAAGCGAACGTTTGGCTATATGTGTCACTTGACTACTAGGTGTTCGAGATCTGCAACGTCTCACCTGGGTATATCGTACCACCACTTTACTTATTCTTGCCGCAATAGCGTCAATGCTTGTTATTGTCGTGTTCCGATTTGGAAAGTAAGGTAGCCGGTAGATTTATGTATGTGGCATTGCCATCCGCTACATGGATAGCAGCGCCACCATCAAAATTTCTGGTTTCATAGGCGATGGTTGTCTCTATTAAGAGAGCATTTCTTAATCTTGTTTGTTATTTTATAATTATTTTTTATAAGATAGCAAACAAGCAGATGGGTCTCCTGATGGAAAGAGTCAACCATCGCCTATAGACAAAAAAGGTGTTGATGGTGCGTCATGTGCGAGGTCTATGCCAAATGCAAGTTTACCGGCTACCTGACCCTCCAAACCGGAACACCACAGTGACAAGTACTGACGTTATTGCGGCAGGAATAGGTAAGGCGGTGGTACCATATACCCGGGCGATACAATATGGAACTCTACCACTTAGTAGCCACAATGGTAGTGACTCGAATATCCAATCAGCCGCCTTCTACGACCTGCCTGGCAGAACGGCAGTTGGCCTATTCTTCAAAGGAGCCCGGGACAAACACGGGGAGACACATTAATATGTTGCTTAGTCGCAACATTACATTAATGTACAAAATAAAAAGTGTAGGTGATAGCACACAGCCTTGGGGAACACCAGCATTAATGACCACATGCGCCATCAACAACGACGAAGTAGTCTTGAAAGCCATCTACTTGTTAACTTTCCAATGACGTATGTTAAATGATAGTTACCTGATAAGCAAACTCAGTTTGCATAGCTTCAGTAATATCAGCTCTGCTGGCTGAACCGCCGCCAGCAATAGTGTACAACACACTAGCGCTTCTGGCCATTTGTTGTTCCATCATGTCTCTAAACTCTGCCATCTTCAATCTATTGTTTATTGTAGAGCCGGCAATACCAAGTACTGTGCCTATTAAGAATTAGGAAAGTTATATAAAGTAAAAAATAGAGTTTGTAGTGAACCGAATAAGAACTTTGGCCTAACATTCGGTAAAAATTCAAAACTCGGTCGAAGTTCAGTCATTTTCACAGCGCAGTATTTGTTTTATTATGTTGTAAGAAGGTTTAAAAAATGTGTAACCGGTTGACCCTACGGGCCATCCCTGAATCTTCCCCCTAAATTAAGGTATCTTAGGCTCAAAAGAGTAAAAATATAAACATAGATTTTTCAGTTCAAACACCTATTTTGTTAAAAATGGCAGTATATTAATTTTTGAAAACCTGTATATTTTGAAAATGTTTGAAATGAAAAATCAATGCTTATATTTTTTACTCTTGAGCTTAAAATACTTTAATTTAGGGGGAGGTTTCAAAGATGGCCTGTAGGGTCAACCGTTTACACATTTTTTTCTTTTAATTTTTTGTTTAAGTAATTACTATGTACAATAAAGAATTAAATAAATAAATTATGTTGGGGCAAGCACATAATTATAGACTTCCACTAAGAATGAATCGGATATATTGTACTTTTTAATTATTAACTATGATATGGAGATTTTCGGCGTAGGGACGTGACGACCCCATCGCCCACCGGGGAGGGTAATTTTGTTACAAAGTTACTCCACCAGTGCAGTCAGTCAACCCAAATAGTGGTAGTGCCATCTTGCAATAGCAGCTGAATAGGCCGGCACGCCCGGGGAGATACCACTCTCTCACTTGACACCGACGTGAAGCAACAGCTTTGCTGTTGTGTTTCGTTCGGTTTGTGAGAGTCCCGGAGGCCAAACCCCCCCCCCCCCCCCCCCCAGCAGTCATGAAAGCGCGATGCGCGAGCGGGCAAAATTGCGCTCATTCAAAAACCTATCCGGGGCTATCGGGGCAAGAAGGGCATGGCACCCCCCCATGGCACCATCTGGAGACGGCGAAGCCAGCCTTGCTCATTTTTAACCGAAACTCAGATATCTTCTCCGGCTGATACTTCTTACCTCTCCTACCCGGGGTACAAATTGGAACATGCCTTTGTACCGCGGGCTGGTGTGTGCGCCTACGTCAGAGAAGATATCTGTTACCGGCGCCTCGGTAAACTTGAAGGTCGGGACCTATCCATCCTCTGGCTACGTGTAGATTGCGACGACCATCCCCGCATCTACGCGTGCCTTTACAGGTCCCATAGCGGGAATGCTGAAGTCGACAGGCTCGTTGAGCGCATACAAATGGCTGTAGATTCCGTGTTACAATGGACCCCCTCCGCTGAGATCGTGATTCTGGGCGATTTTAATGCCCATAACGCCGAATGGCTATGCTCTCGTACTACAGATCATGCGGGGAGGTCTGTTTACGATTTTGCCTTGGCGTATGGTCTAACACAACTAGTAACTTCGCCTACGCGTGTTCCAGATGTGGACGACCATACGCCTTCACTGTTGGACCTTCTGCTGACCTCTCATCTGGATGACTACCAGGTATCTGTGGACGTCCCACTTGGTACGTCAGACCACTGCCTGATCCGGAGCAAAGTAACGGTTACGCGCCTATCACGGCCTCCTTTTGCAGGCCGTCGTCGCGTTTGGCACTATAGGTCAGCAGATTGGGACGGGATGCGGACTTTTTTTGCGTCCTACCCATGGGGGCGGATGTGCTTCAAGCTGGATGATCCGAGTGTCGTTGCTGACTCTATCGCTGATGTGGTGCTGCAGGGCATGGAACTTTTCATTCCATTTTCTGCGGTGCCAGATGGTGGTGGGTCTCAGCCTTGGTTTGGTCGCTCCTGCAAAACGGCTTCACGCCGAAAGCGGGAGTGCTACCGGGCTTGGGCTGCTGCGTCGGCATCTCGTGATGTAAAAACCAGCACATTACGAAAGGAGTACAATTCTGCCTCTAGGTTCTTCAAAAGAGCTATCGCCAAGGCAAAATCAGAACACATTGGCAGATTTGGTAAGAAATTAGTTCGCCTTCCTTCAGGAACTCGTGCGTTCTGGTCTCTCGCCAAGGCTGTCATAGGGAATTTCTCACAGCCCTCTCTTCCATCTTTGCACAGAGACGATGACTCTCTGGCCCATACCGCAAAGGAGAAGGCCGATCTTCTTTCGATTCCTGCAATCTTCTGTACATAAAGCACTTTTTTCCTTGGACGTCCACAAGTCTAGTGGGCCGGATGGCATCCCTTCTATTCAGTGGCGTGCACAGGATTATGATACTGAGTATACGACGGAGTACTCGGCCACAAAAACTTTTTCTTTTATGGATTTCAGCGGCGTGCACATGATTATGACACATTTTATTCATTTACTTACTATTAATTAAAATCATCTAAAACGTACGAACGTTTTATTAAAATATCTGTGAATGGCAAGTAAAGCACTGCTTTTCTGCCTACAAGGAGCGCACGCGCCTGCTTCTATTGTGCTTAAAGTGTGCGCTCCAGAGTTGGCGCCAGTATTAACGCGTCTGTTTCGACTCTCCTACTCACTCGGCGTGGTACCAAAATCGTGGAAGACAGCTCTAGTGCATCCCATTCCCAAAAAAGGAGATAGCTCTAGCCCGTCCAATTACCGGCCCATAGCCATAACCTCCTTGTTCTCCAAAACTATGGAAACCATCATCAACTGTGAGCTCCTGAAGTATTTAGAAGAGCACCAGCTGATTAGTGACCGTCAGTACGGTTTCCGTCGCGGCCGCTCAGCTGGTGATCTGCTAGTATATTTGACAAATCGATGGGCGGAGGCAGTTGAGTCTAAGGGGGAGGGCATTGGCTGTAAGTTTGGACATAGCTAAGGCCTTTGATCGGGTATGGCACAAAGCGCTTCTCGCAAAGCTGCCTCCCTACGGGCTTCCTGAGAAATTGTGCAAGTGGATAACCAGTTTTTTGGCTGAAGCATGCTCCGACCTTAAACCCGTCAATGCTGGTGTTCCCCAAGGCAGCGTGCTATCACCGACCCTTTCTCTTCTGCATATCAATGATATGTTGCGAAATAGTAACATACATTGCTATGCAGATGATAGTACTGGTGATGCTACATACTCTGGCCATAGCGGTATTTCTCGGGAACACGTCGAAGAGAGCCGAAAGTAGCTTGTGTCTGAAGTCGAGAATCGACTTACTGATGTCTCGGAATGGGGTCGTCAAAACTTGGTCACATTTAACCCCAAAAAGACACAGCTTTGCGCGTTCACCGCAAAAAAGACACCCATTGTCATATCACCTCAATTTGAGGATACTCTCCTAACAGCCTCAGCCAGTGTCGGAATCCTGGGAGTCGACATATCGAATACCGTTCAATTTCGCGGTCATCTGGAAGGCAAGGCGAAACTAGCCTCCAAAAAGCTCGGTGTGCTCAGCAGAGCGAGGCAGTATTTCTTGCCGGCCCATCGTCTCCAACTTTATAAGGCGCAAATTCGGCCTCACATGGAGTACTGCTCTCATCTCTGGGTCGGAGCTCCCCAGTATCAGCTTCTTCCACTTGACCGCATTCAACGTAGAGCGGTTCGAATCGTTGACGATCAGGCTATTACGAAACGGCTTGACTCTTTGGTATTACGCAGAGATGTAAGCTCACTCTGCGTCTTTTATCGTATCTATCATGGAGAGTGTTCCGACGAGCTGTTTGGATTAATTCCTGCTGCTAACTTCCACCATCGGACATCTCGTCAAAATTTGAAGTTCCACCCACACCATCTTGATGTCTGGAAATCCACAACCGTGCGGTTCTCCCGGCACTTTTTGCCTCGCACTACTCTTTTGTGGAATCAATTACCGGCGGGGGTTTTTCCGAACAAATACGACATGGGGACCTTCAAGAAAAGAGCGTACTCATTTTTAAAAGGGCGGCAACGCAACTGCAAGGCCTCTGGTATTGCAGATGTCCATGGGCGGCGGTGATCACTCAACATCAGGTGCACCTCCTGCTCGTTTGCCCCCTCTTCCATAAAAAAAAAGATATGTGAAATTTTTATTATAAATGTATGGTTGGATAACATACATAATAAGGTTAAACAGTATTTCAACTTTAGCCAACTAGCCTATCAACTTACCAAATATAGAAGCAACAATGTACCAATATTTGTTTCTCTCAGCATGTGCCCTTTCCCTCTCATGGCCCAATTTGACCGCGGCAGACATGGTAGCAAACAATTCCCTTTCTTCTTTCTCGGCTTCAGAAAATAATGCACGCAGTGCTCTTTCTTGGATTATCAACTAGGAATAAATAAAAACCCAATTTATATTACAATAATAATACTGCTGGAAAATTACACAAATTGATTTAACCTCAAAGAAAGTAAATTACTTGCTTGTGATATGGGTGATAATCATTTTTTGGCCAGGATTTTGCGAGCTATATTGTTAGAAAAAGTTTAGTAATATTGTTTCTGACAATTTACGTTACCACTGCCCGTCAGGACGGATGGCCTAGTCGTTAAAAGGGGCTTGACATTGTTAAATCATATGTTAATTAATGCAAGATAGTACTTAAAGATGGTAGTTTTTATAGTATCGAAAAAGGTGTGATTTGGCTATTTTTTTTTACTTAATTCTGAATTATTTAAAAAAGTAAAGCCTATTCAGCTCAAATCATGAGGACCCGGGTTCGGCAAAAGTTTTATTGTGGTGGTGTGTTACCACTCCCATGCCTCATATGAGTACGTAAAGTCGTCAATCAGATATCACTAGAAATAGTCGATAAACATTATTAGGTCTGTAAAAGCGGCGACGGGATCACCACTCACCTTACTACCCAAATTTGTGAACAAGACGATGAGATGAGAGAGAGATGAGATGTGACAAATTGGTGAACAAGAAAATCTATAGATGTTCAGTTTATTCTGCCTACCTTGCAAGAAAACCGGGCGTGATGATAGTGATACTTTATCATTAAAAGTATTCATTTTTGTGTGATTTATTCAATAATATTTTTAATATTTTTTGCAACTACAACACCGGGCTAGTGGGCGAGCAGAGTGCGTAGCGTGCGTGCGTGCGTAAAATTATGTATTTCCGTTGTTGTCATAAAAACAAATACCTACTAAAAATTAAATTTAGTATTTGTTGTTATAGCAAGACACATTACCATTACAAGACAAGACCATGACGTGTTTTTTTTTGAAGGGTAAGGTAGCCGGTAAACTTATGCATGTGGCATTAGACCTCACCACAAGATAGCAACGCATTATTTTTATATATTAACATCTTCAGTGTTTATAGGCGATGGTTGGCTCTTTCCACCAGGAGACCCATTTGCTTGTTTGCTATCTTGTGGCTATCAGGCAATGTATTATTATATTTTCACAATATGTGACCTTGACCTTGACTTTCACTCTTTTTATATCTTACTTTGTGCTCTTCTGTGCAAAGTTGTAAGTACTTTTCATCTCCTTTCATAGTGTTCTGCATTTCGGCATGAAGTTCCTTTAACCGAGCTTCAATTGCAGCTAGTTCTCTGCCAAATTCTCGTCTTCTATCTTGGGCAGCCATGAATCGTTCCTGTAACCATAATATATTCCTGTAAAAGTTATATTTACAACATACTTTATACTATTTGATACATCTTATATGTATAGATATATTTCTAATTCATTTTCAGTTAGATTTTTGTTTAAAGCAATAAGGTAGAATGTTATCTCGCCCGGTTACTAGAGTGGGTCTGTTGTTGTTTAGTTTGTCTGGGGACTGTGGGTAATTTATTTTCTTAGTATGGGGGTAGAATTTGTAGCTTATAAAAGTAGAAAAAATTCAATTACCAAATTTTTATACTCAGTATTTAAAGGTAGCCCAGTCGTTTTTTTATAATAGGAAGTATACACTCCCAAACAAAAAACAAATTTTAAAAACCAGTTTATTAATGCCAAAGTTCTGAGGAAACATACATAAAAAATACAGCCAAATTAATAACTACCTTTTGGTAAGTTGGTCGAAAAGGACTTATACCTTTATCATCACACTAGCTGTTGCACACGACTTCGTCCACGCGGACTTTGTTTACTCTGCCCCTACAGAGGGCCTACCATGAACTCTTAAAATACTTGTCCAGGCAGTTCAACTATGAGTTAAAACCTGTCAGGTTTAACGATCGTACCACAAACTAATTTTTGTTGACCTACAATGCGTCGTCTTCTGGCTGGTTATATTATCTCTGGCATATTAAATTAACGTTGTAAAACATACAACTTACCAGTTTTTTTTAAATTTTAGTGTAAAGTTTATTACTAATGCATTTTATACAGAAATCTTGAATTTAAGAATACAAATTGGTGAAAGAGATCGAGTTTCAAGTCTATTTGAAATATATGGAACATAAAACAAAGCAAGTAATATTTGTTAAGTGGCATCCATTAAAGAACGCAACTATGGGAATATTACGCTTGACCTTGAATTGTTTAATTGATATTTATGTTATGAGTGCGGTTTTTAAATATCTTGAGTACATCTTGATTTTTTGAGATTAGAGTTTTGGAATAGTTTGTGACTATTTTAAAGTTTAAGATTACACATTGATTTAATGAACGTGATTGGTGTCGGAAGCAAAACTTTCGTATCATATCAATATATTCCTATGTACAATTGGAAATTTTATGGGATTTTTTAAATACCTATAAAGATATTGCAACGGGATTCAATAAAAGTGCACACTCAAAATGTTAATTTTCATCACACATCTAAATTTATGTGTATCGCCTCTGTGGTCTAGTGGTCCGGTGTCGGAGTTGATCACATGATGTCAAAAAAAATGTTTTTTTTTCAGTTTTCTGACAAAAACAATGTTGCCCGGGATTGGAAAAAGTGCCTGGTTGGAGATAGGCTGGCCACCTTTCGCACTGTGGGACCAAATATCTTCGGCTAATCGTGGGTGCACTTGTTGTACCTCTGCCTACCTCTTCGGGGATACCAGCGTAAAGATACTTTTTTATCTAAAATTAAAAATAAATACAAAATGCTTTAAAAGCAAGTAAATATTGTATTCAGAAAACACAATATAAATTCCAAATAGGAATAGGGCTAGGCCCTATTCCCTATTTGGAATTTATAATAGCAGTTATAATAAAAAATGCTTACGTTTACAATATATTTAAGACAAAGATATCCAATAAAAATTACTTCTTTACAGCTGTAAGTGATCGGCAATATTATGACACTTCAGCAGTTCAAATATCAATTTCTATCTGTCAAAAACACTTCATGGTACACTAATGCAGGGCAGAAGTAGGTTTGAATAGTAATACGATCGCTCGCCAGCATAGGTCTCGTGATCACTGACTGGCCTGTTAGTTAACGCTTTCATGGTACGAAATAACAGGTGGGTTTAATTAAAATTGACCTGCTATAAGATTTAATTGTAGGGCCGCAGGTCGTAGCATGATGGTGTATAGCCTATAACCTTCCTTGATAGAGAGGTTATCCAACACAAAAAGAATTATTCAAATTGGTTCAGCAGTTTTCTCTATTTGCATGTACAATCTAACAAATAAACACACTACAATTTTATAATATTAGTATAGATTCCCCAACCTTTAACAATATAATATTTTATTTGTGCTAAGTTACACCAAACATTTTACATGTATTTCTAAACAAGCTGTTAAGGTATAGAATTTTATTCCCAAAAAAGACAATTCAATGCCACTTACTTAGGAACATTATACTTAAAAATTATAATATATTATCATAATTAAAAATGACAGTAATAGTCTCCAAACAGTTATCAGCTTTATGTCTTAAATTAAAGGCATGAAGTTTTCAATTGTATATTGAGGTAATTGAGACCTAAAAAGCTATGATTATTTCTCTTATATAACAAGATAGTTTGTTACTAACATTACTCAGTCTGTAAAGCAAACACACAATATAATGATTTAAGCCAAATAATATAAAATTTCAATCTATTTTTCATATGTTTTCCTATGTTAATTACACATTAAAGCTTTGTAGTAATTTGGCACTGCTTCACATCTAAATGCTTATATACAAACTAGCTGTTGCCCGCGACTTCGTTCGCGCCGACTTTGTTTACTCCGCACAGCTCCTCCCCCGTAGGTGCTAGTGTGATAATATGTAGCCTATATGTTGACCCGACCTGTTGGTAATATTCATGCAAAATTTGAAGTAAATCCATGCAGTAATTATTGAGTTTACCCCGGTCATACATTGACTTTCCTTCGATTTTATTATAAGTATATAGATTAACAATGTTGCTGATATTATATTTTGTATCAAAATAGAAATGGGAAGTTGATATTATAAAAATTAAGATGAATAAATGGACAAAGAAAGTCAGAGTAAAGTACAATAAACAAGGAAGATGGAGATGAGATGTGAAGAAAATAGCAATGTATTGGAATAAAAAAGATGCAGGGTAAGAGTGAATGATGATTTTAGATAAAATCTATGTTTGTAGGTTAGATTTTAGATAAAATCTATGTTTGTAGGTTAGATTTTAGGTAAAATCTATGTTTGTAGGTTGTGTAGGTAGGTAAGAGTGGATGATGATTTTAGGTAAAATCTATGTTTGTGAATTCTTAAAATAGACTACCGTACTATGTCACTTTGCAAATTACATTCCAAAAAAATTTTTATTATTTATTTTATTTATTTTACACTTTATTGTACACAAAATACATCTTTTGAAAAATTAATATAGAACATGTACAAAGGGCGTGCTTATCTCTGAAAGAGATGTCTACCAGCAGACCCGAGAAGCGAGAATGCACAAATAAAAGTAGAGCACAGTGTACAAGTGCATAACTTACAGTTAAAATTATATAATACAAAAAACAAAAATAAATAAAAATAAATTATATTAATCTATACCTTATACCTAATGCCTTTCAAATTATCGTGAAAAGTAATGCTCTCTTACTGCTTTCTTAAATGTATGAAGCGAATTGCTACTGCGTATATTTAAAGGAAGGGTATTCCACAGTTTGACTGTGTTGAAAGAGAAGGAATGACTGTAGCAATTCGAAGTTTCCGAAGGGAATTTTAATATACCCCTGACTTGAGATCTACGATCAGAGTCAAAGGGATATAGAAAACTGAAGCGCTCTCGTAGATATTCGGGTGAAATATTATTAAACAAAATATTATAGAGGAGACTAAGTGAATGTAAGTTCCTGCGCGCTCGAATCGAAAGCCACTTAAGTTGAGTTCTGAAAACAGAGACATGGTCATACTTCTTAAGACCGAATATGAAGCGTATGCAAACATTTTGCAAACGTTCTAGTTTATTGAGGCCCTCTTCAGTTATATCCGGGTAGCATACATCCGCATAATCAATTATGGGGAAAATGAGAGATTGGACTAATGATATTTTGGTTTTTAGAGGGAGAAATCTTTGTAAACATTTAAGTGAATGAAAGCTGTGGTGAACTTTTTTGCACACCTCGGATATATGAGCTGACCAGGAAAAGTCATCACTAATGATGAGTCCCAGATTTTTAACTGTCTTGCTAAAAGGAATGATACTGTTATTATAAAGTAATGGATGGATATTCATATTTCTTAAGATTGACAGTGATGCACGACTACCTATAAGTATCGATTGTGATTTACCAGGATTAACTAATAAGCCAAAGCACTTTGCCCACTCTTGAATACGGGTGAGATCATGATTCATAGCGGCTATGGCATCAGTGACGTTAGAAGCTGAAAAATGAGAATAGAGTTGTAAATCGTCAGCATATAAATGATAATGTGAGGAAATTACTCCAGTGACGACATTGATAAAAGCGGAAAATAGGAGAGGAGACAGAACTCCACCCTGAGGGACGCCAGAAATCAACTTCCGGTACTCAGATGAAACATTGTTAAGGCGAACACACTGCGATCGGTCTTTGAGATAACTTTCAAACCATAAAATGGTATCTGATGACAGATTCAATGAAGCAAGGACACCGAGCAGAACATCAAAGTCCACAGAGTTGAAAGCATTGCTAAAATCTAAAAGAACCAGTAAAGTAACAAGTTTATTGCCCATGGCAAGACGTATGTCATCAGTTACTTTCACCAACGCAGTAACCGTGCTGTGTCCTGGCCGGAAACCAGATTGAAAAGGACTTAACAGGTTAAAACTCAATAGAAATTTAGACAGTTGTTTGTGGGCAATATGTTCCAAAACTTTAGATAAAAAGGGTAAAATAGATATGGGACGAAAATGAGAAAAATCAGTTGGTGATTTATGTTTAGGCAGAGGTAAAACGAGAGCAGACTTCCACGCTGATGGAAAAGTGCAGGATGAAAGAGAAAAATTAAATATATGAGTTAGGATTGGGAGTAAATCAGGGACGAGAAGACTGACCATTCTAGAACTAATGTTGTCATTACCCACCGCCGAGGACGTGATACTTTGTACGTGTTTGGCGACCTCAGACTCCGTCACTGGTGTAAAGTGAAAGGTCGAACAATGAGGAGCGGGTTTTTGTGATAAAAATGACAACGTTTTAGATTTAGTCTGCGGGTCCAGAGCGACAGGGGGAGAGGAAAAATGAGTATTAAGCGAGTTCACATCGACACTGGATTCACACTCAGTCGCTGATTTACCGACTCCAAGAGTTTTCAGAAATTGCCACATATTGTTAGGACTAGTAGACTCAATTTTATCATTTATATACTGACGACGAGCATCCCGGCACAAACGTGAGCAAAGGTTGCGTAGAGATTTATATTTAATCAGATTTGCATTGGTTGGGTGTTTCTTATACCATGATTTTGCTCTATTGCGTTTTGTCATGACGGTCTTAATTTCACTCGAAAGCCAAGGAGCAGGATTACGTTTTATTTTGATTCGGGTCAAAGGTGCGTGCTTATCAAAAAGCCTAATTATTTCGAAATTAAAAATATCTATTTTGGAATCAATGTTAGTGGAGTCAAATAAAGGAGACCAGTTAATTAAAGAAAGGTCATATTTCAGATTGTCAATGTTAATATTTTTAAAACTACGACGCGAAGAAAATATGGGCTTGGGCTTAGGAGGACGAATTTTGGCAGAAAGGTATAAGAGATCGTGGTAAGAAAAACAAGAAGCAAGCTGGCCATGTGTTTCAATTAAGTCAGGGGAAGATACTATAATTAGATCAAGTAAGGAAGCAACATTATTAGGAGAATGATGTGTGGCATTAAGAGGTAACGCATGCAAGTTATATGAAGATAAAAGTGACAGCAATTTTTGCGAACGAGAGTTTTTCTTAATCAAGCAAGTATTAAAGTCACCAAGAATTAAAGAGTGGCTATAAATAGGGCAAAATTCATGGAGGAGGTTTTCTAACACGGAAAAGTAATCAACATGCAGGGATGGACTATAAAAGACAGCTAAAAGTATTTTACGAAAATGCAGAACGACTTCAAGAATCAGATACTCAGCAGTCCCGGTATATAGCGAAGAAGAAGCAGAAACTATGGTATATGTGATTTCGGAGCGTAGATATATTGCCACACCGCCACCTCCTTTACCAATTCTGTCATTCCGAACAAGTTTAAAGCCAGGAAGACAAAATTGGGTAGAAGGGAGAGAAGGCTTAAGAAATGACTCTGAAATTAAAATTGCATCAACATGATTATTGTCAAAAGAGGTTAATAAATCAAATTTTATTAATCTGTTCACAAATTAATAAATCAAAATTTATTAATTTGTGAACAGATTTGGAGAACTGTGTTTTTATCTGTGAGAGTATACTTTCCATTCGGTACATTTCGATCGAGGATCGAAAGAGCCGATCCGGGGTTCCAGATATACAGGTTAAAAATTGGTTGTTGAAATTTACTGTGTGTATGTATGGATATTGTATTGAAATATACATATCAAACAAGTATAGCATGTTTAAAGCATTGTTAAGTAAATTATATACTAAAAATAATCTAAAACGTAGATTAAATAGCAAACCTGAGCATCAACAACGGTGTTTTGTATCGCCATAATTTCCTCAATACCGGTAAATTTTTCATATCTAGACACTAGTTCTTTGATCCTGCTTGTCATATTCTCACGTTTAAGCTTCTCAGCGAAATCTGAGACGCTGGTAGCAGGGACATACTTCGTTATTAGATGGTCCACTTTTGCACTGCTTCTGGCTCTGATATCTGGTAAATGCAATTTGTCTTTAAGTTTCTGTAATAGAAGGCGGAGACGTTCACCCATTTTGTTACATCTGAATTATTTTCGTCGTAATTAGATCCATTTAAATATTTATTATGACTATGACTTCATTTTTTCCAAATGAGATAATCCCGAACCGAACTCGCAAATCGCTTTTGCAAATCGTAAGACTTGACAGCTGACAAGTGTCAACTGTCAATGCATATTGCATAATCAAGGAACTTATATACGATAACTGGAATATTACATTACGAAGCAATATTTGAAAAATAAAATGTACTTTATTTTATTACTAATAAAGTTGACATTTGTTTCTTGTCTAACAGAGGGGAATAACATTCTGAGCAAGACAACGACAAGAGTGGATGTTGTCCCTTTCTTGCAATTGCCAGTGTAAATAAAACTATCTGATGGTAGATTTTTATATTTTCGGTAATCGTTAAATCCCTTTTATTCATACACGTCGATAAATACATTAGCATAAAATGTATTGTAACTAACATAGTGAGTTCTAAAATGTGTTTATTTTAATTATTACGTTATTACTTATGCAATGCAAAAACTGTTTCGCAAATTAGTAGAATTACTAAGTAGTAATTTGCAAACTATGCATGGCCGCACTTATACATGGCGATTGGCGCTTTATTTAGTAGAAAGAGACACACTCCACCCATGTCATGGTACTCTTCGGAACGATTTTGAAGCACGTGTGAACACTCCTGGTAGAATGTAACTTCCTTGTGCATAATTGACATTTGACAGTAGTAAGGGCATCTTTCATGGAACTATTATCTCTTTAGTCTGTGCTGTAATGGATGTATTCAGAACAACTGCTAACCTAAGACATCTTTGTCAGATAGATCTGTCACAGTTTGTTTTAATTCTGAGCATGTTACCTCAGCCGGTTTCATTCTAGACACACTTTTTATCTTTAAGCGTCAAAACCTATAAAAGAAGTATCAGAATTATACAGTGGTGCTTTGAGTTACCTACTAAACAAAATGGTGGCACTGGAAAATTTCTAAGTATCTATAGTGTCCTGGCATAATCATAGTTCAGAATTCTAACTATCTAATTAGAAACTGTACTGAGCGTACCCTTTGACAATGACATTAATTTTTCTACATAATTAATTAATAGCAAACCAGCAGATGGCTGTCCTGATGGAAAGAGACACAGAAAGAGAAACCATCACCTATGCACAATAGTGACTGTCAACGACAACACGTCATTTTCATTGATCACCCATGTTATTCAATACGAAATTAAGGAACTTACAGCTAATTAATGTCAACTTTGCAAAAGTGATCATCACTTTAAGTGTCAAATGAGATCACAGATACGCAATTGGCCTGCTGAGCATCTGAGTTTAGCCGGTTTCGGCCTTGACAAACTTTCTATTTTGTACTGTCAAAACCTATAGTAAAATTGTCAGAATTCGTAATGGCGTCACTCTCACACTCACAAAGAAAAATACAACACAAAAAAATACACTCACAAAGAATAGGTAACGTGGTCGTGCCAGATGCGGGCGAGAAAATGCAGAACCCTACCACCTAGGAGCTATAAATTGTACCTAATGGTAGTGACTCGCATATAAACGAATGAATTAAATAAGGAAAATTTCTATTCCAGTTCATAGATAACAGTGTTCATAGATTAAAGAATAATACAACATTTTGCCATAGCCAATCATTTGTCACCAAGGATATTACATTCTACCCGGAATGTTCACACGCGCTTCAAAATCGTTCCGGAGAGTACCACGACATAGGTAGAGTGTGTCTCTTTCTACTAAATAAAGCGCCAATCGCCATATATAAGTGCGGCCATGCGTAGTTTGCAAATTACTACTAAGTAATTCTACTAATTTGAGAAACAGGTTTTGCATTGCATAAGTAATTACATAATAATTAAAATAAGCACATTTTAGAACTCACTATGTTAATTACAATACACTTTATGCTAATGTATTTATCGACGTGTATGAATAAAAGGGATTTAACGATTACTGAATATATAAAAATCTACCATCAGATAGTTTTATTTACACTGGCAATTGCAAGAAAGGGACAACATCCACTCTTGTCGTTGTCTTGCTCAGAATGTTTTTCCCCTCTATTAAGCAAGAAACAAATTTAAACTTTATGAGTATCGAAATAAAGTACATTTTTATTTTTTAAATATTGCTTCGTAATAATTCCAGTTATCGTATATAAGTTCCTTGTTCGTCACTTACGAACTGCTTACCTGGTAGAAAGGCAGATAGTTTATTTTACAAAGGAGACTCGGACCAATACTGAGAAAATGGAAACACATACACACATACATACAGACGTACTATCATCATCATAGAAATATAACAGCTTCATAGAACCTCAAAACGATGGAATTTGATTAAAACTTGGTTTTCTAAAATCGACGTAAAAAACGGTTTTCTGTGAAGTTTTTTGAGAAAAACTAATATATGGTATGCTTTATTGAAAACTAGCTGTTGCCAGCGACTTCGTCCGCGCGGACTTCGTTTACTCCGCACAGCACCTCCTCCGTAGGTGACAGTGTGATAGTATGTAGCCTATATGTTGACCCGACCTGTTAGTAATATTCATGCAAAATTTGAAGTAAATCCATGCAGTGCTTTTTGAGTTTACCCCGGACATACATACAGACAAACAGACAAAAATTCTAAAAATTATATTTTTGGCTTTGATATTGATTATAGATCACGCCCAAGTATTCTTTTATTTATGTACGGTATTCAATGTACAGACTTTCCTACGATTTTATTATATGCGTAGATACGGTAATAATATCAAGGCTACGTAGTATATTACGGCCTGGGGGTTTTCACCTCGAGTTAGAGTTATAGTGAATTAATTAATATGATCGATGTGGGATATTGTTTTTTAAACTATAAATTGCAATGTTTACTCAAAATTTTTTTGTGCACTCCATTGTTTCATTGTTTAAACAAATTATTATGAAAAATTAATGTTTGACCATATATTTTCACTTTAAACAGTATAATTTAATTTATATATGTTAAATCTTACATGAGTAGACATATAAGAACATTTTTCAAAGATACCTGTGTATAAAAATAACAGTAGGGATTTTGAACAGGTAGAAAAACGTGGAGGGGAGAGCGGAGCGACAGCTGCTATGTACAATGGAATTTCTCGGTTAGTTTAGTTGCAAGTAATACGTGTTCTGTGGATATTGTACTTCTATAACAGTGAAAATTTGGTTTTTTAGTAAAAAATTCTTACTGGAAGGTGTATTGAAGACGACGTTTTTATATTGAACTAGCTGATCCGCGCAGCTTCCCCCGCGGGTATATAAATCGTCCAAATAGCTTTTAATAAAAATTTCATCCCCTATTTTTTTCTATTTAAGCCCTCCAGGAACTGATCTTTGAAAAAAAATGGTCTATGTTTGATCCCGGATCTTCAACTATACCCATGCCAAATTTCATGAAAATCGGTCCAGCGGTTTAGCCGTGAAAGCGTAACAGACAGACAGGCTTTCGCATTTATAATATTAGTATGGAATGATTAGTCAATTGGTTTTTTATCACACATCAAAGTTCTACGTACGCAACGAAAATAGAATTAAGTCGAAAAGATTTTAGAGCGATGATTTTTTATGATTTTAAAAGTTCTCTTTCTCCGCAAGACTGTGCTGCTCGTCTTCAAATTGCTTTTAGGAGAGAAGCTTGTTTGAGCACCGTGAGGCGATGGTTCGCTGAATTTAAGAGAGGTCGAGTTTCTTTACATGACGAGTTTCGTGTAGGGCGGCCTTCAACTACCGTCAACGAAAATAATGTGGGTACTGTTAAGCGGTTAATTGAAGAACCCCCGGATTCAAACAATTCAAGGACTATTGGGGATTGGTATGAGCTAAATTCAGAAAATTTTAACGTAAACGTAACGTAAACGTAACGTAAACGTAACGTAAACGTAACGTAAACGTAACGTAAACGTAACGTAAACGTAACGTAAACGTAACGTAAACGTAACGTAAACGTAACGTAAACGTAACGTAAACGTAACGTAAACGTAACGTAAACGTAACGTAAACGTAACGTAAACGTAACGTAAACGTAACGTAAACGTAACGTAAACGTAACGTAAACGTAACGTAAACGTAACGTAAACGTAACGTAAACGTAACGTAAACGTAACGTAAACGTAACGTGAATATGGCAGTTTAGACCTTAAACTTCACATAATATATTAATAACTCGGTGATGTAGTTGATCATTTTAGCAAATTGAACCGGAATGGCGAGGTTTTATTACTACATTCATAAGTTTACCGGCTACCTTACCCTGGAAACCGGAACACGACAGTGACATGCTCTGACGCTATGGCAGCAGGAGTAAATAAGGCGGATGTAACAGACCGAGGCGAGACATTGCAAAACACTACCACCTAGTAGTCTCACGATAATAGTCTCCCACAGCCAATCCTTCGTCTTTTAAGAACTGGCTGGTAGAATGGTAGATGGCCATGGGCGTACCGAGGGGAGAAGGCAGGATGGGACAGCTGCCCCTCCCCCCTGGAATTTGTTTACCTCTCTACTAACTAGGTATCTACTGTTGTAGATAAAAATATAGTTTTAAAATGTTCAGGCTGCAGTGGGGAGGGACACTTGACTCTAACAACAATTAGCACTTTCTTAATCGCAAAGTTGTTTTAAGAAAGCTACAATATTTTTTAAAAGCCTATCCAACGATATCCCACACTATGGGGTAGGTACACGAGAAAAAAATAACATCCCCACTTTACATATGGTTTTCAAGATTTTATATTAAAAAAAGTGTTTTTTCAGTTTTCTAAGAAACACAAAGTTGCCCGGGATTGGAAAGTGCCCGGTTGGCGATAGGCTTGCCACCTATCACATTTGTAGGACCAAGTATCTTCGGCTAATCGTGGGTGCACTTGTTGTACCTCTGTCTACCCCTTCGGGGATATGGGCGTGAAGATACTTTTTATATTAACACTTTGTTGTCGTGGCTAATAAGTATATTATTGTTTTCTAGTACTAAGGATCTCTAAACTATCGTGCGGATGGACGGACGGACATAGCGAAATTATAAGGGTTGCTAGTTTTCTTCGGAACCATAAAAATGAGACAGTTAACTAATGTCGACACAGCAAGAATTGTATACTTTAGTAATTACTTTCACAGCATTATCATAGATTCTTCTTTGGAGTAATTCTGCTGAAATAAATACTTATTAATTGTACTGCAGAAAAGAGCTATTAGGGCAATTTACAATCTTAGCCCGAGGGTTTCCCTGCGAGAAAAATTCAAAGAAATCAATATTATAACTATAATATCCCAATATGAGAACTTGATGTACTTTCGTAAAAATATATTATGCTTGTTTAAAAAAATGGTAACGTACAATCACTTAATACAAGAAACAAAAACAATCTTGTTGTGTATGCATCTCGTCTCTATAGAGTAAGTAACTCTTTTAAGGGGCAATGTATACGCTTTTACAATAAACTTCTCAAAACTATAAGGATCTACCAGTCAATAAATTTAAAAAATGTGTAAAACAAAATTGTATAAAAAATAGGGTCTTACAAAATCTCAAATTATTTGGAAGACAAAAAAACCTGGGATTAATTGCTAATCTTACCAATCGCATATATTTTTTTGTAATCTTGTACAATTGTGAAAAAAGTGATATAAAAAAAGAAAAGCCCTTTGAGTTTCTTTCACCGGATCTTCTCAGTGTGTGGCCGCGTTTCCGATCCGGTATTTTAAAAAAATGTAGATGCGTCAAAGTAGCTTTTACAAAGTACTACCTATTGAATAAAGTACTTCTGATTTTTTTTTTATAGAAGAGGGGGCAAACGAGCAAGAGGTGCACCTGATGGTAAGTGATCACCGCCGCCCATGGACATCTGCAATATCAGAGGTCTTGCAGTTGCGTTGCCGGCCTTTTAAGAATGAGTAAACTCTTTTCTTGAAGGTACCTATGTCGTATCCGTTCGGAAATACCCCTGCCGGTAATTGGTTCCACAACAGAGTAGTGCGAGGTAAAAAGTGTCGGGAGAAACGCACAGTTGTGGATTTCCAGACATCGAGATGGTGAGGATGGAACTTCAAGTTTTGACGCGATGTCCGATGGTGGAATTCGGCGGCAGGAATTAATCCAAACAACTCGTCGGAACACTCTCCATGATATATACGATAAAAGACACAGAGAGAACTTACATCTCTGCGCAATGCCAAAGAGTCAAGCTGTTTCGAAATGGCCTGGTCGTCAACGATTCGAACCGCTCTACGCTGAATGCGATCAAGAGGAAGAAGCTGGTACTGAGGAGCTCCGGCCCAGAGATGCGAACAGTACTCTATGTGAGGCCGAAACTGTGCCTTATAAAGTTGAAGGCGATGGACCGGCAAAAGTACTGTTTCGCTCTGCTGAGCACACCGAGCTTTTTGGAGGCTAGTTTAGCCTTGCCTTCCAAATGACCGCGAAACTGAATGTAATTCGATATGTCAACTCCCAGGATTCCGACACTAGCTGAGGCTGTCAGGAGAGTATCCTCAAATCGAGGTGATACGACAAAGGGCGTCTTTTTTGCGGTGAACACGCAAAGCTGTGTCTTCTTGGGGTTAAAAGTAACCAGGTTTTGGCGACCCCATTCCGAGACATCGGTAAGTCGATTTTCGACTTCAGACACAAGCTTGTTTCGGCACTCTTCGACGTGTTCCCGAGAAGTACTGCTTCGGCCGGAGTATGTAGCATCACCAGTACTGTCATCCGCATAGCAATGTATGTTGCTAATTCGCATCATATCATTGATATGCAGAAGGAACAGTATCGGTGATAGCACGCAGCCTTGGGGAACACCAGCATTGACAGATTTAAGGTCGGAGCACGCACCGTTGACAACGACCTTGATGCTCCGGTCAGCCAAAAAACTGGTGATCCACTCGCATAATTTCTCAGGAAGCCCATAGGAAGGCAGCTTGGCGAGAAGCGCTTTGTGCCATACCCGATCGAAGGCCTTCGCTATGTCCAAACTAACTGCCAATGCCTCCCCCTTGGACTCAACTGCTTCCGCCCATCGATGAGTTAGGTATACTAGAAGGTCACCAGCTGAGAGGCCGCGACGGAAACCGTACTGACGGTCGCTACTCAGCTGGTGCTCTTCTAAATACTTGAGGAGCTGAGAGTTGATGATTGTCTCCATAATTTTGGAGAACAAGGAGGTTATGGCTATGGGCCGATAGTTAGACGGGTTAGAGCGATCTCCTTTTTTAGGGATGGGATGCACCAAAGCTGTCTTCCACGAATTCGGTACCACGCCGAGTGAATAGGAGAGCCGGAATAGGCGTGTTAATACTGGTGCCAACTCTGGAGCACACATTTTTAGCACAATCGGAGGGATGCCATCCGGCCCACTCGACTTGTGGATGTCCAAGGAAAGTAGTGCTTTACGCACAGATGATTGCCGAAATTGTAGTTCTGGCATACAACTATCACACTGCGGGATGGTAGGCGGTGCGTTCCCTTGGTCATCCAGAGTCGAGTTGGCCGCAAAAAAGGAGCCCAGGAGATCGGCCTTCTCCTTTGCGGTATGGGCCAGAGAGTCATCGTCTCCGTGCAAGGATGGAAGGGAGGGCTGTGAGAAATTCCCTAAGACAGCCTTGGCGAGAGACCAGAACGCACGAGTGCCCGAAGGAAGGTGAACTAATTTCTCACCAATTCTGCCAATGTGTTCCGATTTTGCCTTGGCGACAGCTCTTTTGAAATACCTCGAGGCAAAATTGTACTCCTTATGTAATGTGCTGGTTTTTCCATCACAAGATGCGGACGCTGCAGCCCAAGCCCGGTAGCACTCCTGCTTGCGGCGCGAAGCCGTTTTACAGGAGCGACCAAACCAAGGCTGAGACTTACCACCAATTGGTACCGCAGAAAATGGAATGAAAAGTTCCATGCCCTGCAGCACCTCATCGGCAATAGAGTCAGCGACGACATTCGGATCATCCAGCGAGAAGCACAACCGCCCCCATGGGTAGGACGCAAAAAAAGGCCGCATCCCGTTCCAATCTGCTGACCTAAAGTGCTAAACGCGACGACAGCCTGCTAAAGGAGGCCGTGATAGGCGCGAAACCGGCACTTTACTCCGGATCAGGCAGTGGTCTGACGAACCAAGTGGGACGTCCACCGATATCTGATAATGGTCCGGATGAGAGGTCAGCAGAAGGTCCAACAGTGAAGGCATATGGTCATCCACATCGGGAACTCGCGTGGGCGAAGTTACCAGTTGTGTAAGACCATACGCCAAGGCAAAATCGTGAACAAACCTCCCCGCATGATCGGTGGTGCGCGAACAAAGCCATTCGGCGTAGTGGGCATTAAAATCGCCCAAGGTTAGAGCAGACCCCCTCCACGATCTCTGTGGAGGGGATCTGCTCTAACACGAAATCTACAGCCGTTTGTAAATGCTCAATGAGCCGGTCAACTTCAGTATTCCCGCCATGGGACCTGTATAGGCACGCGTAGCTGCATGGATGGTCGTCGCAAGCTACGCGTAACCAGAGGATGGATAGGTCCTGACCTTCAAGTCTGCCGAGGCGCCGGTAACAGATATCTTCTCTGACGTATGCGCACACCCCAGCCCGCGGTACAAAGGAATGTTCCAGTTTGTACCCCGGGTAGGAAAGGTAAGAAGTATCAGCTGGAGAAGATATCTGCGTCTCGGTCAAAAAGAGCAAAGCTGGCTTCACCGTCTCGAGATGGTAGTGGACGGCGTTCAAGTTGGAATGAAGCCCCCTGACATTACAGAAATCGCCCCCCCCCCCCTCAGAATACGCACGGCAGCCTGAGCATCCATGACCTAGCTGGAATCCAGAGCACGGACGCTCAGGGGGGGATTCTCCACTGCTGGTGCAAGTGGTACCCCCCTGAGGTAGATTCTCTTTTGATTGCGCATTCATAGTGTGCGGGGGGGGGGGGGGGGGGGGTTAGGCCTCCGGGACTCTCACAAACCAAACGAAACGCAGCAGCAGGGCTGCTACTTTACGTCGGTGTCAAGTGAGAGAGTGGTATCTCCCCGGGCGTGCCGGCCTATTGCAGCCGGTGCAGCCAGACAAAAAACCACTTTTTTGTCTGGCTGCACCGGTAAAATATTGTTATGACGAATGTTATGACGAATAAACACTTTTTTCAAAGTTTTTCGTCAACGATTTCTCCCAAATGGATAAACCGATTTTCATGCAATTTATACATAAGACGTAGTTTTTTGAGGAATAGAGCTGATTAGTTTTTGTACTCAATCGGTGCAGTAATCTGGAAGTTATATTAAAAAATACTGTTTCGCCAAAAATTTTTTTGAGGTTTCTTCAAAATTTCTCAAAATCTCCTGGGAAGACTTGGTTTAAATCTTCAGGAAGTCTAAGTTCAGCGGAATCCAATCGAATGCCATCAACCGCGATTCGATCGGTCCAGCCGTTCAAAAGTTATGAGATATTTGCATCCTAAAAGGGGCTGTACCGACAAGTGAGGCTGAATTTGTTGACCAACATCCATAACACAAGCAAATAATTTGTTTAATTTGGGTTTATAAAAGTATAAGTAGTTTTCCAGCAATATTGCAGTTGAAAAATAAACGGTTATATAATGTTTTTTACTTCGTTGGTCGGGAAAGCATATACAGATAAAAAATTTAAAAAAAGACAGTGATATGAAAACACTAAAGTATACTTCGGATTAAGGTATGGTAAGTTAATAAATAGCGAGCTAAATCTTAGAAAATTCAGACGATCTGAGTGCTAAGTGTTTACACTGGTTTCTCACGTTTACCACTAGGTGGCGCTGTACAAATCACATACAAATTCCTAGTAAACTCCAAACGTGCTCACGATCGAATGCGAAAGGAAAAACTCACACTTAGCACTCTGAGCTTAATTGTAGCACAAAGGATTGGGAGGGTCACAAATTTGCAAGGAAAACGTTATTCTGAAATTTTCTAGAGCGGCTGAATTTTCTTTTGGTTTGGAAATGGTGTATGAAATAACGATAAAAATATGTAAATTGGTTGAACCTTCAGACCATCCCTGAAACTTCCCGCTTAATTGAGGTATTTTAAGCTCAAAGCAGTAAAAATTATAAGTATAGATTTTTTCAGTTCAAACATTTATTTTGTTAAAAATGGCATGTTGTTTTGAAAAGCTGTATATTTTAAAAGCGATGATCGATTTTGATTTTTCGAATGGCATTCAACGCAATTTGAGGTGCAACGCATTTGCACGCATTTGATTTTAACAATAGTTAGCTTTATACATATTTCAAAAAGGAGTCTCTTAATCGAAAAATTGTTTTTACAAACCTAAAATATTTTTTACTAGCTGTTGCCTGCGACTTCGTCCGCGCGGACTTCGTTTACTCCGCACAGCACCTCCCCCGTAGGTGATAGCGTGGTAATATGTAGCCTATATGTTGACCCGACCTGTTAATAATATTCATACAAAATTTGAAGTAAATCCATGCAGTACTTTTTGAGTTTACCCCGGACATACATACAGACAAGCAGACAAAAATTCTAAAAACTATATTTTTGGCTTCGATATCGATTGTAGATCATGCCCCAAGTATTATTTAAAAAAAATATTCAATGTACAGTTTTGAATTTCCTACGATTTTATTATATGTATAGAGGTAAACCTGTCCAACGACACTACTCCATACTGTGGGATACACGAGGAAAAAATCATTATCCCCACTTTACATGTAGAGGAGCTACCCAAATAAAAAATATTTTTAAGATTCAGATTTTATGTTTTTTTTTACTGTTGATAGGGAAGCCCTTGACCACGATCTCGCCTGATGGTAAGCTAAATTGAGGCCTAAGATGGAAGGCGCGACTCGGGTAGCATATTCCAGTCCCTTGCGGTTCAGATCAAGATCGTCGAGTCGAACCGCTTTGTCCCGTTACGTGGAACGTCCACCATATGACGATGCCTATTAATTGTGCGCCTCGACGATCGATAGAAAAACGGCGATGGCGGAATTAAGTCGTGCAATTCCGCAGCGCACTCTCCAAAATGTATCCGATAAAAGACCGATAAACTAGCCACTCTGCGGCGATGAGCGAGGCTAATATGTATATTTATGACAAACTAGCTGTTGCCAGCGACTTCGTCCGTATGTGATAGCGTTATAATATGTAGCCTATATGTTGACCCGACCTATTAGTAATATTCATGCAAAATTTGAAGTAAATCCATGCAGTACTTTTGAGTTTACCCCGGACATACATACAGACAAACAGACATACAGACAAGCAGACAAATAGACAAAAATTCTAAAAACTATATTTTTGGCTTCGATATCGATTGTAGATCACGCCCCAAGTATTCTTTTAAAAAAATATTCAATGTACAGTATGTTATGTAATGTACAGTTTTGACTTTCCTACGATTTTATTATATGTATAGATTACATGTCTCTAAGCTAGACAGCTGACTGAAGGACGGACGGACGGACTGACGGACGTAGTGAAACTATAAGGATTCTTAGTTTACCTCGAACTTTTTATTTTTACTTGACTTGACGCGACCTACGTACATATTTATTGAAGTTACGAGAATTTGCTATAAGATTATTCTGTAATCAATCATTTAAACCTCTGACCCCGCCAGTTAAAACAAGGAATCAGAACGAATGTGACATGTGTAAGTCTTTAAGTTATTATCAGTGGAAAAATATACAGTGCGCTTATCATTAGAGTATCGGTCAAATTGGAAAAAACAAGATTTATTGTCAAATTTATTGGTATGTAATTTACGTATTTTTTTCAAATAGCAATTTCAATAGACAAGCTGATGGTTTCCAAGAGAGATAATCAGAGATGTCAGGAATAGTGATTTTGCTGAATACCGAACATCCGGCCAGACCCTTGGCCGAATACCGAATATTCGGTATTCGGCGTACTTTTTTCATTAGCGAGTTGATTGTGTCATGACGATGACACGTTTTTTTTGTATCATAAGGTAGCTAACAAGCAAATGGGTCTCTTGGTGGTAAGAGTCAACCATCGCCTATAGACACCAAACATGTTAATGGTGCGTTGTAATCTTGTGGCGAGGTCTAATACTACATACATAAGTTTACCGGGTACCTTAACCTCCAAACCGGAACACGACAGTGACAAGCACTTACGCTATTACGGCAGAAATAGGTAAGGCTGTGATACCAGGCCCGGGCGAGACAATGCAGAACTCTACCAACTACATTTTTTATATCGTGTAAGGTCCCGGTTACACTTTGATTAGTGCGAGTGTTTAATGCAGTAAACGGTAAAAACGCGTGTAGATAGCCGTTGATTAGTGCGAGTGATTAGTAATTAGCGTAGTAAAAGGAAGTAGACGCTAAAAAAAACGCGAATTTTTTATTCGTAAAAATTTACCTTTGATGAATTTTAAGTATAAAGTAATTGTTACGTTTATGGTAAAATATTTTTTTTGAGTAATATGTGCGTTTTTCCTCGTGATTAGATATTCGGTATTCGGCCGAGATTTCTCAGTATTCAGCTCAATATCGAATAACAAAGATAGTGGCCGAATACAAAATAGCCGTTAATTACGGCGACTGATTAGTAGTTAGCGTAGTAAAGTGAATAGACGCTGATTATTAATCACTCGCACTAATCAAAGTGTAACCGGGGCCTAAGGCTTCGAACGGACGACGACGACGGACGACGGAGCCGGTTATCTGTCGCGGAGTCCGTAAGAAGCCGGGAACCGTTCAGCCGTCGTGCAACATACATGTAACGGATATGTGAACTGTAATTCATGTTCATACGTTCCAATTTCCTTTGGCGTTATAAAATGTCGTCTGGCCGGGCCGATGCCAGCAGATTGGTTTCAATAGTAGCTAAGCCGACTGTTGCTGGTCGCCCCGCACCTCCGCCGCGGGCGAATACAAATGGCAATAATGAGAGCCTCAAGGCTACGACGAGTCGCAAGACTAAGGAGAGCCGCAAGGCCACGAAGAGCAAGGTGTAGTCTTCTCGACCTGGCAAGAACGAGAGCAGGGGGTGCGATGACGAGAGCTTCACACTGGTGGGGAGAAGAAGTCAGTCACATCCATAAATCAGTTGAAAACGGTGATCTGGAAATTCTTAAAATCATTAGGAGTTGGTAAATCACGCACTGAAGTCTCATATGAAAAATTTTACATTAACCAACAAAATCAGCATTTCTTCTGTTCTGGTATACTTGATCAAGCTACTAAATTTCAAACATTAAATAACATTTCAAATATTTTGCCGGCAAATGTAAATCAGTTTGAACTTAATCCTATTACAGAGAGTGATATTAGAAGGGCCATATTATCCGTTACCTCGACAGTTGTGGGTAGTGATGGTATCAGCTGAGGTATGATTATTCCTATAATTGACATTGCCATTCCAGTACTAACAAATATTTTAAATCATTCTTTATCTTCATCCTCATTTCCTAAAGCTTGGAAAAATGCTCTACTCATTCCAATGTCAAAATAATCTAGTCCATCTTCATTTTCCGATATCAGACCCATATCACTTTTACCCTTCACATCTAAAATTAAAAAAAAATAGTTCACAAACAAGTTAGTTGCCACTTATATAATAATACTTTCTCAGAACTTTTCAATCTGGCTTCCGTCCGGAACATAGTACAATCACTGCCCTCACAAAGATTACAGACGACATAAGAACCGGCATGGACAACAGAAATCTTACAGTTTTCGCATTGCTCGATTTCAGCAATGCATTCAACACTGTTGACATCGATGTGCTGCTGAGAGTAATGCGTTCATATAGTATTTCTGCTCCAACGTTAGACTGGTTCCGTAGCTATTTGCAAGGGCATCGGCAACACGTCACGATTAATAATACTCTCTCTGCCTGGTGTGATATCACATCTGGTGTGCCTCAAGGTGGTGTACTATCTCCTCTCCTTTTTTCGATGTACATTAATACCACCGACCACACAGCCTATAGACGGCTAATATTTGATTTTCCGTATTAAATGCATTCTGTCAACTAGCTAAGGTAAGACGAAGTGGGGTTGCAACGCCGTAATTGGCTAACTCAAGGCCACAGTGAAAGATAGTAATGTACAGAGCATCTGATTGGTTGACACTGATTACCCAATCACTACTCATTGGCGCGTGGACATTTACATCGGAACTATAAGTCAGATGTGTTGACACAAGTGATTCGCCTATTATTAGGTGTCTATGGGCTGTGTGGTCGGTGATTAATACGATCTCCCAAGTGGTACTATCACAATATCATATGTATGCTGATGATTTTCAGATCTACACACAAGCATCGCTTGAAGATCTTCCACTGGCGATTGCAAAAATCAACACTGACCTCGAAAATATAGCTGATTGGTCTCATCGCTTTGGTTTGACTCTTAATGCAGTAAAATCTCAAGTCATTATTGATAGTCCATACATGATCTCCCGGGTTGATTTTAGTACTCTTTCTAGAATTATATTATACTAGCGGCCCGCTCCGGCTTCGCACGGGTATAAAATATACAGCCTATGTCACTCAGTAAAAAAAAATATTAAAATCGATGCAGTAGTTTTGATTTATTCATTACTGCCCGTGGCCCGCAAACAATTCCCCTTTCCCTATACCATGAAGATTTCCTGCTATCTTTGGAACACCTAAATTTCCTGCTATTTTTGGAACATCTAAATTCATATAGGTACTACATTTTAGTTTTTACATTTTTACCTATTTCTTTTACTTTTTCCATTAATATATTTCAAAATGTCTTTATATACAACGTTCACAGCTTTCTGGTCATTAGACAATATAAACATGTTTTCTTCAGAGGTTACTCTTAAAAGAGCAACATATAAGTTGACCATGTGAAAAACAGTCAACGCTCAAATCTAAGCCTGCAACGTTGAAGGTTTGACCCTGCGATTTATTAAGGCGAAAAAATGTGTAAATAGTTGACCCTGCGGGCCATCCCTAAAACTTTTCACTAAATAAACGTATTTTAAGCTCAAAATAGTAAAAACTATAAGCATAGATTTTTTTAGTTCTGTCATCTATTTTGTTAAAATTGGCAGTATTATTAATTTTTGAAAAGCTGTATATTTGAAAACGATGATGGTATTCAACTCAATTTTTGAGATCTAAAATATTGATTTAGCTAAATAACCGATAGGTGGAAACATTTCGGTGTTATGTCTAAAAACATTTTATTTTTAATTTTCTTCATTGATAAATGCCAAACAAATTGACCGATTTTGATTAAATTAACGGTATTTGACGCAGTTTTTAAAGAACAAAGCTAATCGGTAAATTAAGTTGAAAGTTGAAAGTTATTTAAAAAAATTAAGTAAGTTTGCTAAGAACAACGTAATTTTATTTTTGAAAAGCTATAAGTTTTGAGAATTATTTTTTTAGTACCAAAATATCGTAGAACACCAAAAAATTTTTGGTTGAAAAAGTTTGAAGCTATGTCGAAAAAACACTTTTTTCAAAATTTTTCGTAAACTATTACTCCCAAACGGATAAATCGATTTTGATGCAATTTATGTATTAGACGTAGTTTTTTGAGGAATAGAGCTGATTATTTTTTGTACTCGTTACGTAAACCTGGTAGTTATATTAAAAAAATACTGTTTCTTTTGGTGTTTTTTCAAAATTACTCTAAATCTCTAGCCTAGTCTAGCCGTTCAAAAGTTATGACATATTTACATACACACATACACACACACATACGTACATACAGACATACTAACGTCAGCGTGAAAATAGTCGGAAAAGATTCCTGGGACCTCAAAACGTTGACATCTGGTGAAAACTAGATTTTCGAAAATCGAGGTAAAATCAGTATCTTCCTTATCTACTACATACGTAGTAGGAAATTAAAAACTGGTTTGCTAAATCACGTTTTTTTACATTGATTATTAAATAACAATTTTACAAAAATTATACGATATACCTGAAGATGTTATCTAAGGAATGTGCTAACTTATTACATGATAGAATGTGCTTTACATGATTATATAAAATCCCGAAAACAGGCTAAAAATCTCTAAAATAAATAATTTGTTAGTACTATTTCTAATCATCCACATGATTTTTATATGGTGATATTTAGTTAAAAAAGAAGAATGTACTAAATTTTGATTTTCAGCTGAAGTCCTATATTAACGACGGGTCCCAAGAATAAAATCTTATGGAGAGATCAGACTAAATTGGTTTTTTAATAAAATTCGCATTAAACACGCATAAAGCTACAATATACTTTTTATATTTATTGGTCTTTTTTGTGGAAATACTCAAGTGAACATCATCTACAATGTACTCCCACAAACAAACATATTGTAATTTGGTAATTTTGTAGATACGATTTTGTTCTTGGGGCCCGTCGATTTATTTATCCGAAAATTAACACGTTTCCCAGCGGTTTCAGAACACGCCGCGCGCGCCGCGCGCGTCGCCCGACCGGCCGGTAACCCCACAATCGCTATGCCCCTGCATTTTAAATTAAATCTGTAATATCTTCGAAAATATTCATTTAAATTACATGCTGTAAACGGCCATATTGCTCTATATTAAATCCGAAATATATTTAAGGTATTTAATTGGATAAGGATTAGTGCTGTATTGCTTAAAATTGCTTCGAAAAAAAGCCATTATTTCTCTTAAAAAGTAAATGACAAAAAAATGCTATTGTGGGTTATCTATAAGAGATAGACATATACCATCGCGGAGTTTTCTGTAGACCTTTTCAAGGTGTACAAATACTTAGTACATTATTTTGATAAATCTCGTAGGGTTTAGCCAGCGTTTGCAATGTAAGCGGAAAAAAATATAATTATTTACGACATGACATCAGAAAACTCAAAAATTGCAGTATTTCTCGACTCTATATTGAATGTTATTATACTTATAAACCTTCCTCTTTAACCACTCTATCTATCAAAAAAAGCCGCATCATAATCCGTTGCGTGGTTTTAAAGATTTAAGCATACATAGGGACATAGGGATATAGGGACGGACAAAGAATGCGACTTTGTTTTATAATATGTAGTGATGGTAATGGTCACTGCATCATCAGGGCTCTGATGATGCAGTGAAATGCGAAACCGATTGGCTATTTAAATAAAAGTGTATATATTATATATAATTAGTGAATTGTGAAACAGTACAAGTGTAAAATTTAGAACAATAATGTATGAATTTGTATACTACGGTACGTAATGTTTTCGTTCGTTTTCATTCATTACTCTCTTCATACACACACGCCGGTTGCGAAGATTCTTGACTCTACCTTCGAACAGTACTCGATCAATCTGACCATGGTACGTCAGTTTTCGTTTTCCCCCAGACCTACATCCTTGCACATTTGCATTGTATATCCGTTTTGTTATCCTTTCATTTACCATTCTTTCTACATGTCCGAACCAACGGAGAATGCCCTTACTCATCTTTACACCGACACTTTCTTTCAAGCCTAACCTCTCTCTCACTTCCACATTACAAACCCGGTCCGCGTGTGTTACACTACATATTTTTCGTAGCGATCTCATCTCGACCACGTTAATTCTGTCGCAATAGCGTTAATGCTTGTCATTGTCGTGTTTCACTTTGGAGTATAAAGTAGCCGGTAGACTTATGCATGTGGCATTGCCATACAGCCACATGGATAGCAGCGCACCATTAACATATTTGGTGTCTACAGGCGATGGTTTCTCTTTCTATCAGAAAATCTATCTGCATGCTCGCTATCGTATGAAAATAAGTAATTTTATTAGGTATATTAAATCACAATATACGTTGGAGTATCTTAGTTTATCTGAGGCGCTCAAAGGTTTAAGGACAAAATTGCGAATGACCATATTTTGACGGATAACAACGCCAGTCCGAAGTCTTACGCAAATTCAATCTGTTTTACATTATCTTGTGTTAGTACCCGGTCATTCGTAGTGACAGTGATTTGTGAAGCATATATATAAATGAATTATTAAATGGTTAGTTTTAAAATGTACTTTTAATAGTCGATAAAAGAACTGTATGATCACACTAGTTCCTTGAGTCCCTCTGAAGGAACTACTGAGCCTTTTTTGTCTCAGTAGTTCCTTAACAGGAACTACTGAGAGAATATTGTGTCCCAGTTGTTCCTTCAGGGGGACTAAAGGAACTATTAGAATTTTTTATCTCAGTAATTCCCCCAAAGGAACTGACAAAGGTACTACTGAGAGCAATTGCTAATTTTTCATATTATAAGGTACTTTCATTTAATTAAATGGTACTATTAGATAGTGTAATCTTTTAAATATTGTCTCAATGAAACAGATTTTTTAATCATCAGTTGTATTGCTTATAATAAATGTTCTCCGAAATCAAGTTTCCACAATTACGCAAGGAAGCTATTTTTTCAAAAGATATTGCTACTGCTAGAATCAACAAACTTAATCAGAAAAAATATTAAATTACCAGAAACATCCAACAATTGTGCCTGAATGGATTACTTTTTTCTTAAAAGATCTATAACTATATCTAATTAATTAAGCAAATATGCCTATTTCATCGAAAATTAATGAAACATTAACTGGGTTTTTTGTTATCAAACAATGGCATTTTCTTATAGAAATTGGCATAGAATAAAACTATATTCTATTTTTATGCAAAAATAAGTCACTTAAATAATATTCATTTATTTTTTATTTCAAAAATAAATAAAGGAGAATAGTATAAAATCCGCTACGGACGTATGCCAAAATTAGTACCGCATGGTAATAATTAAAATATTAAAAGTATCAATACTATTTTCATTTTACCAGCACTAGGTGCACTATATGGACGACGACGTCCAGCTCTCGCATTAATTAAAAATACCTAAATACCTAAAAAGTTGGGCGATTTTGTGAAATGGCTCTTAAGGCGAGGTATTTTAACCCGCGTCAATTCTATAGGAAATGGGCGGCGCGGTATGTTCTGAAACCGTTGCGAAACGTGTTAATTTTCAGATAATTAAATATAGGACTTCAGCGGAAAACCAAAATTTAGCACATTCTTTTGTGTATTTAAAACTAAATATCATCATATAAAAATCATGTGGAAGATTAGAAATATTATAAACAAATTATTTGTTTTACAGAATTTTTGAGCCTGTTCTCGGAATTTTATATGATCGAGTAAAGTACATACTATCATGTAATAAGTTAGTACATTCCTTAGATAATATCTTTAGGTATATCGTGTATTTTTTGTAAAATTGTTATTTTACAATCTATACAAAAAAACGTGATTTTGCAAACCAGTTTTTTCCCGTTTGTCCCGATGCCTCGCCTTAAGAGTAGAGCCTTATTTTAACACTCCGCTTATGAGGCATGCAAAAAAACGGGATATTTTTAAAGAGCAAGACAATGCTCGCAGCGCGCCCCGTGCCTCTTATTAACATATACATAGAAAGCAGTTAGTTCTGTTTATCGCAAAAAGCTAATAAGCGATTGTCCTATATGTATTTACTGTATCGGTCAAATAATTATCTAATCGTTGAACTTTATCGTCGACTAGCACCCATATTTCAAGCCGAAAACTTCTTTGTATTAACGAACTAGACAAAGCATGCGTAAGGTGACCATACGTCCCGCTTTGGACGGGATTGTCCCACTTTCGGGCAAGGATTTAAATATCGGTATTTTGTGGTAACGTTATTTTTTTTTATCAAAGATAGCAAACAAGCAGATGGGTATCCTGATGGAAAGAGTCAACCATCGCCCATGACACCAAAGGTGTTAATGGTGCGTTGCTATCTTGTGGCGAGGTTTAATGCCACATGCATAAGTTTACCGGCTACCTTACCCTTCAAACCGGAACACGTCAGGGACTAGCACTGACGCTATTGCGGCAGGAATAGGTAAGATGGTGGTACCAGACCCGGGCGAGACAATGCAGAACTCTACCACCTAGTAGCCACGATGTTAGTGACTCGAATAGCCTTTTACGACCTGCCTGGCAGAATGGCAGTGGGCCTATTCTTCAAAGGAGCCCGGGACCAACACGGGGAAAAAAACAGTTATTGCTCGCAGCACGATGTAATGATATTTTCAACCATAGCGCTATCCATAAATGATACAAAATTTATCACTGCTTAATAACGTTATTCATTACGTTCTGTTAAACACTACCAATTAACGTTATGGTATATGGTATTATGACGTCGTTTTCTAGCGCTAGTTGGCGAACCAATCACGAAACAGCATGAAACGCAGCAACGTCGCATACATATCAATCTTATAACGGTATTTAGCGTTAACAATTTCGTTCTGTTATTTGAGTAGCGATACATATAGTGTTTGAAAATAATTTTGTTACTGAGGTACCGCTACAGTAATAACGTTAAGCATCGTAAAATAATTTCTGTTATCTGATAACGTTTTAAATCCTTGCTTTCAGGGTGTCTGTCTTGCTGTCCTCTTCAAGAGCAAAAATGTCCTGCTGTTGCAAACAAACCCAATTTCTATAGTTATTCACCAATCTACACTAAATTCAACATTCAAATAGCGAATTGCGAAGAAATTAACTGACTGCAAAGATGATTAATGATTGTTTAAATATTTAAGATAGGATTAGCGAAATATAGGAACTGATTGCCAAAGATAATTAACGATTGTTTAAATATTTCGTATCACCTTACGTTTGCAATCCACCTGCGCTTTTAAACGTAACGAAAAAAATCATCAAAAATGTCGCCAATTGCTTGCTGGTCACTTGATGCAATTTTTGCGATGTCACAGCATCAAAACTAATCAAGCGGCGTCTACCACTAATATACAAGGTCTTGTAATGGTAATGTGTCTTGCTATAACAACAAATACTAAATTTAATTTTTAGTAGGTATTTGTTTTTATGGCAACAACGGAAATACATAATTTTTGAAAATTTCAGCTTTCTAGCTAACACGGTTTATGAGAATAGCTAACACGGTTTATAAGAAGGATGATCTAGTTTGCTCAGTTGGGCTGGACGTGAGCTGATTTATATTTTTGTTTATTTTATTTATATTTTATATCAGCCAAATAAAAACAACAGAATATTATATTTTATTGAAACTTTTTGCTTATGTATGTATATATATATATATATATATATATATATATATATATATATATATATATATATATATATATATATATATATATATATATTTGTTTCAGAAGATAACCATGACGGACGAAAAAGAAAACTCAGTCGATACAGATAAAAATATAACGCAATGTGGAATAACATGTGCAAATTATGAAGTGATTAACAATGGAAAATCTAATGTTCAAGAAAATGGCACATATAACAATAATACCACAGCCTTTATAATAGAAGATATTAATAATTATAATTTAAATACACAGCCTAGCAAGTTGAACCCCAAAATATCTTGCTGTAGACGTAAGTTTTTCTTTATATTTTTTGTTATCTACACATTTACCCCGTATTGGTCCGGGGACTCTTTTAAACGACCATCTGCCGTTCTGCCAGGCAATTAGTTAGAGGCGAGCAATTGACTATGTGAGTCATTAGCATTGTGGCTACCTGTAGAATTTAGAGTTCTGAGTGCTAAGTGTGAGTTTTTCTTTTCGCATTCGATCGTGAGCGCGTTTGGAGTTTAGTAGGAATTTGTATGTGATTTGTACAGCGCCACCTAGTGGTAAACGTGAGAAACCAGGTTGCCACGATCCACCACGAACCACGAACCACGATCGAATGCGAAAAGAAAAACTCACACTTAGCACTCTGTATTGTCTCGCCCGGTCCTGGTACCATCTGCACCAGAGTCAGCAGACGTAAAATAATCATTGTACATGTATCTCATGAAATTTTTAATCCTCAATTCTAAGCGTACCCACAATTTTGACAAAAATACAATAATTTTGAACGATGGCAATTTTATATATAAAATTATTATTTTCATAAAAAAATAATTAATAAAGAAATGCTCAGTGAAGTGCGCAGTAAACGACGTCCGCGCGGACGAAGTCGTGGGCAACTCAATTCTTATTTGCTTTGTCGCGGGTCGCACAAATATCACCTGCCGGTCGCAGTTTGTTGACCACTGATTTATGATTTATGACGTAATCAGTTGTCGCAACGTAGTTCGCGACACGTGATAGCATGAATCTTCGTCGTGAGTTGATAAATGTAGATAAACCTGTAATCTCGCGGTCTCTTCTAATTTACAATATGGAATTCCTATTTGGGGAAATTCTGTTGAATTGGTACGAATTTTTAGAGTCCAAAAGAAATGTATTCGGCTAGTGAGGTTATAAGTTTATTAACTAGATACTATTTGACCGACTCGTTGGTCGAGTGGTTAGAGAACCTAACTACGAATCGATGGGATTCGAGTTCGATTCTCGACAGGAACAAACATTTTGTGTGATGAATATAGCCAACAGCTTGTTTTTACATGCCTAGAAACGTGATCTCTAAGGAGTTCTGCGGGTGCGTAATTTTCAGGGACTCAGATTTACAGGCTTGTAAACTTTTTTCTACAATATAACTAATTAGGTAGCAAACATGCAGATGGGTCTCCTGATGGAAAGGCGCTACCATAGCCTATAGGCAACAAAGATGTTAAGGATGCGTTGTGTTAGCAATCGCGCTTAACGACAAGTACTAGCCGGCCAGATGTGTGGCACACCTGCGTTATGCACTTGTTATTGTGAGATAATAACGTCATAACAACAATGGACAAAATATATAACGAAGAATGGTATAAATAGGCAAGGATAAGATGTTTTCGTGTCATTGTAATTCTATCGCTTGTTGAGAGCGTAACTCTGCCCAAAAATTATTGTGTGCGTGTAAAAGTGATTTAAATGTTTTATTCGGCCAAACTGCTTCTCGGTTACAGTTGCTAATCATGAGAGGTGTTGTTGCTACTTGTATAAGTTTACCGGCTAACTTACCCTCTAAACTGGAACACGAAAATGTAAGCATTGACGCTATTGGTAAGGTGGTGGTACCGAATATCCAGACGAGATGTTGCGGAACTCTACTACATAGTAGTTACACTAGTAGTGATAATCGTGGTCAATCGTTTCCATTTTTCGAACGGCCTGGTAGAATGGCAGCTAGTTTATTGGGAAACAAAATATCGATTTTTATTTTTTAACGTCTTTTTCAAACTTGTGGGAAGAAACAAATTGTGAATCTAAGCTTAATATTTGTCCTTTTCTCTGTAATTAATTTATTTTTCTATCATCCAAGCAGCCTAGTATTATTTTATGAAAAGAATTTTAAGATGGTTGGTACTATACTTAAAAAATTAACTCAATTCTTATAGAGCTAAGCGGTCGATGGAATGTGATTTTGAATTATAATGATTATAATGGTAGCCATTTTATGATATAAAAAATTTTCATTAACCAGTATTGTTACAGGTTCAGCATGTCAAGTTGTTTGGGTCATCTTTCTTACGTTAATATCAATACTGGGTTTTATCTTCCCACCCAGAGAACTTCTTCTTCGAGAGAAGTTAAACATGAGACCAGGTAAGTTAAGAAATTATACTTAACTATTTGATAACGATTTTGTACTTATTTATTTAAGTTTTTAAGGATGTTACGAGTAACTAATTACTTTCAACACGTACGCGCTTAAAGACTTATTTTTTGGTTTCAAAACACACTATTATTACTTTATATAATTTTGTTGTCTTAAATATATCAATGAATTCGTACGCAATGAAAAGATAAGTCTTAAGTAGTATTGTATACTCTTTGAGATAAGTTAGATAAGAAGAGCGTGGTTCATAGTAATGAACGCGTCATTTGTCATTCTGACGTAAACAAGTGAATGAGTTTATGCCTCAAGGAGTAAAGCCATTATGAAATATTCATAAAGATAAAAAATAGTTATTTGAAATCACGCTTTTTGCTTAAATCACTCCACATACCCATAATAATAAGACAGACATATTACATATAGCCACTTTGTATAGAAGGACGTTGAGAACAGAGGACAGACTTATTGGACTTGAAGAAGCATTGAAAAGTATTAAATGAGATATAATAGGACTTAGTGAAGTAAGGAGAACTGGAGAGGAAAAAAAAGAATTAAAAAAAATATATTTTACTACAAGGGAGAAATACAGGGATATACGGCATTCCGTATTTCCCTGTATTTCTCCCTTGTTACTACAATTTAGTATGTATGTATGTATGTGTATGTGCGTGCGTGTGTGTATGTGTGTGTGTGTGTATGTGTATGTGTGTGTGTGTGTGTGAAATATGTAAACATCTCATAACTTTTGATCGGCTGGACCGGTCGAAACATGTTGATTGCATTCGATTGGATTCTATTCAATTTAGACTGCCTGAAAATTTGAACCAAACTGCCCCAGGAGATATAATAATATAACGTCCAGATTTATGTACCGATTGAGTACAAGATCTAATGAGCTCTGTTCGTTAAAAAAACTACGGCTTGTGTATAAATTGCATCGAAATCGGTTTATCTGTTTGGGAGTAATCGTTGACGAAAAGTATTGAAAAAAGTGATTTTTCGACATAACTTCAAAATTTTTCAACCAATTATTTTTTAGCATTCTATGATATTTTAGTACCAAAAAAACTACTTCGTATGTTCTTTCAAAAATAAAAATCGATTCTTATTTCCAAAAGTTACAGCTTTTCAAATATTAGAATTACGTTGTTTTTAGCAAATCTACTTAATATTTTTGAAATAATTTTTAGGCTCATACACCGATTGACTTAAAAATCTTATCAGCTTTTCTCCTTTAAAATCTGCGCCAAGTTTTCAAAATTTCTCTAAATCTTCAGGACCGAATCTTCAGGACGAAATTAAAGAAGTCTAAGTTGAGCGGAATCCAATCGAATGCCATCATCCGCGTTCCAAAGTTATAAGATGTTTACACACACACACTCACACACACACGCACAGTCACATACATACATATAGACATACAGAGTGCTAAGTGTGAGTTTTTCTTGTCGCATTCGATCGTGAGCGCGTTTGGAGTTTACTAGGAATTTATATGTGATTTGTACAGCGCCACCTAGTGGTAAACTCTGCCGCCCTTATCATAAACAACGCATTTGCTTGGCGGTTACTTTCGAGTAAATCGCGTCTAAAGTTTTTTTTCTTTTTTTTATTGTCTTTATAAAACTATTATGAATATTCCAAACATTTTTGTATTGTCTGGTGGCTTTTAATCTGAACTTTGCATTTAAGAAACTATATTAATATATTTAGTTAATTTAAATATTTTAAAAGACGAAAATTTGTTTAAGACTAGTAAAATGGACTGCAAAAATATAAATTTACCAAGCATAATCAACGCATGTGTAGCAATTACGTGGTTTATGTCTAGGAAATACATTTGCGATGTTTATGTTTAGCGAGATTAATGAGTTTACTTAGTCTTAACTTCACTTTTGTAACGTAAATGTTGCAAATGCGTTTATTATGATTAGCAAAGAATGGTAAAAAGGGTTCACATGCGTTGTTTTTATGTAATTTACGAAAAAATAAAAATACTTGTATCATCCAAAATATTTATTAATAAAAAAATAAGCTAAAAAATGGGTACCTTATATACTATTTTTACTCTATGGACGTAAAGTTATTGCTTATTTATAGGTAATTGTACTTAGTTTATCACAATGATGTCTATGACAATTAATCATAATTGATTATAATAATATCACAATATTGAGATCAGGGTTCTTTGGGCAACTCTTAATAACATTAAGAACTACAATCTAAAACCGAGCAACAAAACACCTTCTCACTCTGCAATTTAATGCGTAGGTAAATAAAAAATAATAAAATAGAAAAACATGGTCCCATGAAAACTAACAAAATTTGCATTCTTTCAATGCAAATTTTGTTAGTTTTTATTTGCATCATATCTATGCTAGTATCATCATACTAGCATAGATTTGCAAGTAGTGCATCTATGCTAGTATGCTTTGGTCTAGTGGCATCATCTATGCCTAAATTTTGTTTCAATTCAGACAGGTCGCTCGTTAGTACAAATCTGAACGAATTGTCATATTCGTTCCGGTACTGGTAATTAAATATAATATTAAAATTGTTTAAATCAAAAGGTCTAGACCATATTTCACTTAACTCAGTCTTTTTTGGTATTTTTTTATCAGCCAGTTGTAATAATTTGTTACATCTTTTGGCCATTTTTACCTGTAATGAAAACCATAAATTATAAAAAAATAACATCAATATGAAAATAGTAGTATACATTTAAGAGCCTTCTAAATGGAAGTAAATATTGGAAGTAAATTATCTCATACAAAATTTTGAATTTAAGTATAATATTTAAATACTTCAAAAATATTTATTTCCCACCAGATATGTCTATCGAGATGTTTACCACGTAAAGTTTGTTTGGTGAGAGGTACAATTGAATACGTTTAGTGAATACTCTACTAATATAACATCTACATGTTTCGAGTGAAACTAAAACAGTTATTGTGATATTTGTGATATTGTATAGTTAATTCTTTTTTAGTTTGTATTTACGTATTTTTCTTGCATACTATTCTTTGTATACAGTTTTAAATTTAACACTAGCATTTCTGGCTATTTATTAATGTGTACTTTCAATTTTATATAGTTGTACATACCTACAATGTGTTTTCACATAGTCTTATGATGTGATATATTTAATTATTAATGTTCTGTGAAAATTCGATGGTATGTCGTGTTAGTAAATAAATAAATAAACATGTTATATTAGTAGAGTAGGCCAATTGTAAAACCGCTACAAAAACAGTTTAGTTTTGGTAGTAGAACCAACTTTTAATTCTCGCGTAATACCTATTTAATGATTTTTATTTAATTATAAACATCAAAAAATGCCTTGATAATCTAAATTGTCGGCTTTAAACTACATAATGTAATGCACCGGCACCGCGCACGTTTTCGCGGAAACCACGAATGGCGACCGGTCGCTGCACTATCTCTGTCGATTGTAACCCTTTTATATTTAGTGTATAATACAGTCTACGTGGTTTGATAAAATATTTCCTATAATAATACCAAAAAGTTTGCGGTGACTGGTCGCCATTTAGTTACTGAATCGAAAACGTGACTGTTTAAATCAAAAGTTTATGTACCTACCTATCAATTATTACAAAATGACTATTAAAGTAATAATTTACTTACCATTTCGATATTTCCCGCGTAATACATATCCTGCGGGAGACGCAGCGCAGGCGACGCGACACGTTTACATGCTCCAATCACGACAGAATGAGCATCATAGATAAATATGTGTATTACTATAGGTAGGTCTATAGGTAGGTAAGTGATGAGCATTAAGCTGTGGCATGAATGCAACTTATGCCCCCTCTGACTCACCTCTCTTCACCCCGTACACGCCTATACTAAGACTATTTACTAGTCATAATAATCGCAAATGTAACACTTGGGTTACTTTTCTTATTGCTATCTAGTTTTAATTAATATAGAATACTAGGCATAAATATCACAAGTGGCAGATAAAATGTTTATGAAAAATACAATATGGATTAGGATGGAATATATTCCTAAGTATAAACATCGCATGTAATTTTGTAATGTTTATGAGTTGTTCACTTTCGTAAAAAATATTTTATGTTGCTAATCATATACGTCACAAGTACCAAATGCGTTTCTTTTGCTTAGTATTTTCATAGATCTAATTTCTCAGTAAAATAGTCATCATAAACGCATGTTTCTTTACGATTCTTATTACTAGTACATTTGAAATATCAGGTTATAATTTTACACCGCAACGTTCATTGCGACGCTTATGACTAGTAATAAGTTTGGTATGGATCGAATACGCTGTTTATGATTAACAAGAACATTAAAACTATTAGAGATATCAAAAATTGGGTGATTGATCCCGGTAGATCTCGTTTCGGTGATTCCGAATATACTTTTAACTCAATTTCGTCAAAAATGTCGATTGCGTTGTTTTTGATAAGGACGGCAGAACTGGTTTCTCACGTTTACCACTAGGTGGCGCTGTACAAATCATATACAAATTCCTAGCAAACTCCAAACGCGCTCACGATCGAATGCGAAAAAAAAACTCACACTTAGCACTCTGATCGTGAAAATAGAAAAGCTTCATAGGACCTCAAAACGTGGAGATCTGGTGAAAACTGGATTTTAGAACATCGGGGCAAAATCAGTAACTTCCTTATCTACATACGTAGCGGGATGTTAAAATGTAAAACACAGTATATTAATGCTACAAACATCCATCAGTAACTTCCTTATCTACATACGTAGCGGGATGTTAAAATGTAAAACACAGTATATTAATGCTACAAACATTACATTTCACAAAAGAAGTACCTATAGAGCACAAAAAGGTACAATACTTACAATTGAATTCGTCGCGATACCGATTTTAAATACCAAAAATTATTTATCTATACATATAATAAAATCGTAGGAAAGTCAAAATTTTGTACATTCAATATTGTCATTCTGTACATTCAATATTTTTTAAAAGAATACTTGGGGCGTGATCTACAATCGATACCGAAGCCAAAAATATAATTTTTAGAATTTTTGTCTGTTTGTGTGTTTATCTGTTTGTCTGTTTGTCTCTTTGTCTGTATGTATGTCCGGGGTAAACTCAAAAAGTACTGCTTGGATTTACTTCAAATTTTGCATGAACATTACTAACAGGTCGGGTCAACATATAGGCTACATATTATCACGCTATCGCCTACAGGGGAGGTGCTGTGCGGAATAAACGAAGTCCGCGCGGACGAAGTCGCAGGCAACAGCTAGTTTGTTATAAATTAATGAATTTGTTTTCGCAGGTCTGCCAACTGTCGCATGGTGGATGGATCCTCCCGATGTTGTCAAACTGAAGGTATATATCTTCAATGTTACCAACCACGAGCGATTTCTAGCGGGTGATGATGAAAAAATAAACGTAGAGGAAATAGGACCCATAGTCTATGTGTACGTAAAGTTCTACATTTTTATAGTCTAGGAAAACACACAAACAAATAAGATACTTTTGTTTAGCTACAGCTTTTTTCTCGTGTTGGTTCCGGGCTCCTTTGAAGAATAGACCAACTGCCGTTCTGCCAGGCAGGTCGTAAAAGGCGACCGATTGGCTATGTAAGTCACTAACATCGTGGCTACTAGGTGGTAGAGTTCTGCATTGTCTCGCCCGGGTCTGGTACCACCTTGCCTTGCCTATTCCTGCCGCAATAGCGTCAGTGCTTGCACTGTCGTATTCCGGTTTGGAGGGTAAGGTAGCCGTTAAACTTATTAGACCTCGTCACAAGATAGCAATGCACCATTAACATCTTTGGTGTCTATAGGCGATGATTGACTCTTTCCATCAGGAGACCCATCTGCTTGTTTGCTATCTTATGATATAAAAAAATAAATAAGTTTAAAAAATAAATAAGTTTAAAAAGTGGTAGTGCCATGCTTAGCTGAATGGGTCGGCACGACCGGGGCGATACCACTACCACACTTAAAACCAACGTAAAGTAACAGCTTTGCTGTTGCGTTTCGTTTGGTCTGTGAGGTTCCCGGAGCCCCTTTCCCCCCTCCCCCTAACACTATGGAAGCGCAATTTAAAGGTATTAGTTTACCCCAGGGGGGGTACCACTAGCGTAAGCGGTGGAGAATCCCCCTCTGGACATCCATGTTCAGGGGTTTGTAATCAGCCTAATCATGGATGCCCAGGCTGCCCTGCGTACTCTGGGGGGGCACAATTGCACTCTCAAACTTAGCTGCTCGGGGCAAATCGAACAGAAATCGTAAGGCACCCCCTACCACACTCAACGTGGACTATACTAATATTAGGGGTCTTCACTCAAACCTAAATGCCGTCCACTACCACCTTGAGACGGCTAAGCTGGCTCTGTTCTTTTTAACTGAGACGCAGATATCTTCTCCGGCTGATACCTCATATCTCTCCTATCCGGGGTACAAATTCGAGCATTCATTTGTACCCCGGGCGGGAGTTTGTGCTTATGTCAGAGAGGATATCTGCTCTCGACGTCTCAACAGCCTTGAAGGCTATAGGGACCTATCCCTCCTCTGGCTGCGTGTAGACTGCGACGACCATCCCCGCATCTATGCGTGCCTCTACAGGTCCCATAGCGGAAATGCTGAAGTCGACAGGCTCGTTGAGCACCTTCAAACGGCTGTAGATTCCGTGTTGCAACAGACCCCCTCCGCTGAGATCGTGATCTTAGGTGATTTTAATGCCCGCCACACCGAATGACTGTGTTCACGCACTACGGATCATGTGGGGAGGTCTGTTCACGATTTCGCCTTGGCACATGGTCTAACACAATTAGTAACCACGCCTACGCGAATTCCCGATGTGGACGACCATACGCCTTCACTGCTGGACCTTCTGCTGACCTCCCATCCGGAAAATTATCAGGTATCTGTGGACGTCCCTCTTGGTACGTCAGACCACTGCCTGATCTGGAGTAAAGTGCCGGTTACGCGCCTATCACGGCCTCCTTTTGCAGGCTGTCGTCGCGTTTGGCACTATAGGTCAGCAGATTGGGACGGGATGCGGTCTTTTTTTGCGTCCTACCCATGGGGGCGGATGTACTTCTCGCTGGATGATCCGAGTGTCATCGCTGACTCTATCGCTGATGTGGTGCTGCAGGGCATGGAAATTTTCATTCCATTTTCTGCGGTACCAGTTGGTGGTAAGTCTCAGCCTTGGTTTGGTCGCTCCTGCAAAACGGCTTCACGCCGAAAGCAGGAATGCTACCGGGCTTGGGCTGCAGCGTCGACATCTCGTGATGGAAAAACCAGCGCGTTACGTAAGGAGTACAATTCCGCTTCGAGGTTCTTCAAAAGAGCTATCGCTAAGGCAAAATCTGAATACATTGGCAGAATTGGCGAGAAATTAGTTCGCCTTCCTTCGGGAACTCGTGCGTTCTGGTCTCTCGCCAAGGCTGTTTTGGGGAATTTCTCACAGCCCTCTCTTCCACCCTTACACGGAGATGATGACTCTCTGGCCCATACCGTAAGGGAGAAGGTCTATCTTTTGGGCTCGTTCTTTGCGGCCAACTCGACTCTGGACGACCAAGGAAATGCACCGCCTACCATCCCGCAGTGCTATAGTTCTATGACGGAATTAAAATTCTTGCAGTCTTCCGTACGTAAAGCACTTTTTTCCTTGGACGTCCATAAGTCGAGTGGACCGGATGGCATCCCTTCGATTGTACTTAAATCATGTGCTCCAGAGCTGGCGCCAGTACTAACACGCCTATTCCAGCTCTCCTACTCACTCGGCGTAATACCGACTTCATGGAAGACAGCTTTAATGCATCCCATCCCTAAAAAAGGAGATCGCTCTAATCCGTCTAACTATCGGCCGATAGCCATAACCTCCTTGTTCTCCAAAATTATGGAGACAATCATCAACTCGCAGCTCCTCAAGTATTTAGAAGAGCACCAGCTGATTAGCGACCGCCAGTACGGTTTCCGTCGCGGCCGCTCAGCTGGTGATCTTCTAGTATACTTAACACATCGGTGGGCGGAAGCAGTTGAGTCCAAGGGGGAGGCATTGGCAGTTAGTTTAGACATAGCGAAGGCCTTTGATAGAGTATGGCACAAAGCGCTTCTGGCGAAGCTGCCTTCCTATGGGCTTCCCGAGAAATTATGCAAGTGGATCACCAGTTTTTTGGCTGATCGGAGCATCAAGGTCGTAGTTGACGGTGCGTGCTCTGACCTTAAATCTATCAATGCTGGTGTTCCACAAGGCTGCGTGCTATCACTGACAACGTTCGTGCACGTTTCTTCTGTAAAAACCGCGCGTTAGTTTTGTTGTTCGGTTCCTGCAACCAAGAAGAACATGAGCGATAGTTTCTTGTTTCTCTGCAGCATAAAGGGCTAACTGTGACACCTATATTAAAAAGATCTCGGTATAAGGATAGAGCTCACTGGAACTGGTCGCAACGGCCCGGAGCGGGTCGTATCGCAACGAAATATACTAGCTTAGTACATTAAGACGAGTCACGAGCCGCAGCGGAGCAAAGTGGACCGCATCGCAACGCAGCGCATTTCCGTATTTATTTCCAAATGTTATCTATCTCTCCTTAGTTGATCATGATTGTGAAATGGATATTGCAAATCATATAGCTCTCAATAAACTTGAACTATAATTATTAATCGTTTTACATCCATTGCGTGATTAATTCTGAAAACATGGGGGCAATTTCATTTTGCGCGCATCGTGCGCGCGATTTCGCTTCCATTACACACTGGCGAGTGGACGTAGCAGGGTGGGTCAACCGCATCGCATTCACTTAAATACGCCGCGCAAAAAACCACCTCGCTACAGCCCATCGTAGGTGCGATAGTTCATGTAAAATGTATGAAAGTGATCTAGACGGATTTTTGCGATGCGGCCCGAACCGTTGCGGCCCGTACTAGTGCGCTCAATTCTTTGGTTGGAAAATGGAAATGCCCTGTTATTACACGTATATCTTAATATTCCGGTATTTATTTCTGAAGTACTTCATTTTCAGTGAAAACATCAAGCATTTCAATGTGACGTATAACCCAGATGATACATTGACGTATCTGTCCAGGCGCAAACTGACATTATTGCCAGAAGAAAGCAAATATTCCGTGAACGATTCTGTCGTGGTTCCGAATGGCGCTTTACTGGTAACGTTCAATATTTTTTCATACTTTAATGTAGGACATTTACTCTATTCCAGGGTCAAAAGGCAAAAGTTTGAAAAAGGTTTTTTATATTATAAGAAAGCAAACAAATAGATGACCCTCCTGTTGGAAAGAGACAACCACTGTTTATAGACACCAAAGATGTTAATGATGCTTTGTTTTACGTGTGGCGGAACTTCTACCTTACCTTCCAAGAAGGAACACGATAGTTACAAGCATTAATTGCCGTTAGAATAGGTGATGCGATACTACCGCAGCACAAAAACAAAGTTATTGCGATAATTAATAATAATAATTATCGCTATAAACTTTGTTTTGTGTATAATTATAATCTTTATTTTAGCGGTAGCACCTACAGCAGCACAAAAACAGAGTTTATTGCGATTATAATAATTAATATCGCAATAAACTTTGTTTTTGTGTATAATAATAATCTTTGTTTTTGTGCTGTGGTAGCACCTACCGCAACACAAAAAGAAAGTTTATTGCGATAATAATTATTTTTATCGCAATAAAATTTGTTTTTGTGTATAATAATAATCTTTGACCAACAATTATTATTGGTCCCAATTTTCTTTTAAGGAATTGACCATCTGCCATTCGACAGTTCGTAAAAAGCGAACGATCACTACCTAGTAGTCACGATGAAAGGGACACGTATAGTCAAATCATTCTCCTTTTACAAACTATTTATCAGAATTGTGGATGGTCTTTTCTTCAAAAGCAGTCTGGACCAACATGCGGAACGTGATAATCACTTGCGTATTGTCTTTAAGATGTGTATATATTGTTAGCAACTGCGCTTAACGACAAGTACTAACTGACCGGGTGTGGCGCACCTGTGTGACTTATGCACCTGTTATTGTGAGAAAATGACGTCATTATTAACAACAAAGGTCCAATATAAGTAAGGATAGTATAAATAGACTGTGATAAGATGTTTTCGATTCATAGTAATTCTATCGTTAGTTGAGGGTGTTACTCTGCCCAAAAATCTTACTGTGCATGTAAAAGTGATTTGTGGTCTGGTGTCAGTGTTGACCACATGAGGTCCCAGGTTCGATTATAAAGTTGGGCAATTAAAAAATGTTTTTTTTTTCAGTTTTCTGGTAAGAACGTTGCCCGGGATTGGGTAAGTGCCCGATTAGCGATAGGCGATTTATATTTATATTTATATTTATATTTATATTTATATTTATATTTATATTTATATTTATATTTATATTTATATTTATATTTATATTTATATTTATATTTATATTTATATTTATATTTATATTTATATTTATATTTATATTTATATTTATATTTATATTTATATTTATATTTATATTTATATTTATATTTATATTTATATTTATATTTATATTTATATTTATATTTATATTTATATTTATATTTATATTTATATTTATATTTATATTTATATTTATATTTATATTTATATTTATATTTATATTTATATTTATATTTATATTTATATTTATATTTATATTTATATTTATATTTATATTTATATTTATATTTATATTTATATTTATATTTATATTTATATTTATATTTATATTTATATTTATATTTATATTTATATTTATATTTATATTTATATTTATATTTATATTTATATTTATATTTATATTTATATTTATATTTATATTTATATTTATATTTATATTTATATTTATATTTATATTTATATTTATATTTATATTTATATTTATATTTATATTTATATTTATATTTATATTTATATTTATATTTATATTTATATTTATATTTATATTTATATTTATATTTATATTTATATTTATATTTATATTTATATTTATATTTATATTTATATTTATATTTATATTTATATTTATATTTATATTTATATTTATATTTATATTTATATTTATATTTATATTTATATTTATATTTATATTTATATTTATATTTATATTTATATTTATATTTATATTTATATTTATATTTATATTTATATTTATATTTATATTTATATTTATATTTATATTTATATTTATATTTATATTTATATTTATATTTATATTTATATTTATATTTATATTTATATTTATATTTATATTTATATTTATATTTATATTTATATTTATATTTATATTTATATTTATATTTATATTTATATTTATATTTATATTTATATTTATATTTATATTTATATTTATATTTATATTTATATTTATATTTATATTTATATTTATATTTATATTTATATTTATATTTATATTTATATTTATATTTATATTTATATTTATATTTATATTTATATTTATATTTATATTTATATTTATATTTATATTTATATTTATATTTATATTTATATTTATATTTATATTTATATTTATATTTATATTTATATTTATATTTATATTTATATTTATATTTATATTTATATTTATATTTATATTTATATTTATATTTATATTTATATTTATATTTATATTTATATTTATATTTATATTTATATTTATATTTATATTTATATTTATATTTATATTTATATTTATATTTATATTTATATTTATATTTATATTTATATTTATATTTATATTTATATTTATATTTATATTTATATTTATATTTATATTTATATTTATATTTATATTTATATTTATATTTATATTTATATTTATATTTATATTTATATTTATATTTATATTTATATTTATATTTATATTTATATTTATATTTATATTTATATTTATATTTATATTTATATTTATATTTATATTTATATTTATATTTATATTTATATTTATATTTATATTTATATTTATATTTATATTTATATTTATATTTATATTTATATTTATATTTATATTTATATTTATATTTATATTTATATTTATATTTATATTTATATTTATATTTATATTTATATTTATATTTATATTTATATTTATATTTATATTTATATTTATATTTATATTTATATTTATATTTATATTTATATTTATATTTATATTTATATTTATATTTATATTTATATTTATATTTATATTTATATTTATATTTATATTTATATTTATATTTATATTTATATTTATATTTATATTTATATTTATATTTATATTTATATTTATATTTATATTTATATTTATATTTATATTTATATTTATATTTATATTTATATTTATATTTATATTTATATTTATATTTATATTTATATTTATATTTATATTTATATTTATATTTATATTTATATTTATATTTATATTTATATTTATATTTATAAATTTTATATTTATATTTATATTTATATTTATATTTATATTTATATTTATATTTATATTTATATTTATATTTATATTTATATTTATATTTATATTTATATTTATATTTATAAATTTTATATTTATATTTATATTTATATTTATATTTATATTTATATTTATATTTATATTTATATTTATAAATTTTATATTTATATTTATATTTATATTTATATTTATATTTATATTTATAAATTTTATATTTTATAATTTATATTTATATTTATATTTATATTTATATTTATATTTATATTTATATTTATATTTATAAATTTTATATTTTATAATTTATATTTATATTTATATTTATATTTATATTTATATTTATATTTATATTTATATTTATATTTATATTTATATTTATATTTATATTTATATTTATATTTATAAATTTTATATTTTATAATTTATATTTATATTTATATTTATATTTATATTTATAAATTTTATATTTTATATTTATATTTTATATTTATATTTTATATTTTATATTTTATATTTTATATTTATATTTTATATTTATATTTTATATTTTATATTTTATATTTTATATTTATATTTTATATTTATATTTTATATTTTATATTTTATATTTTATATTTTATATTTTATATTTATAATTATATTTATAATTATATTTATATTTTATATTTATAATTATATTTATAATTATATTTATAATTATATTTTATAATTATATTTATAATTATATTTATATTTTATAATTATATTTATATTTTATAATTATATTTATATTTTATAATTATATTTATATTTTATAATTATATTTATATTTTATAATTATATTTATATTTTATAATTATATTTATATTTTATAATTATAATTATAATTATAATTTTATGCATATTAAATAATTAGTTTTCTCAATAAAAAAATAATCATAAATGGTATTTTCATCTCAACAGCTACAAATAAGTAAATTTTACTATCAAAGAATATCGCGCAAGTCGTATACTACCGAAGGCCACGCGGTTCGTGTTCGGCACGTTTAAAATTCTTTTATAAAAAACCGAAAAACGAAGACCGAAACGAAGAAGAAGTGCTTGTGCGAAAGCTGCCAAAACGAAACAATTAAACAAACAGCAACAAAGTGTTGTCATTTTTAAAATATTTGCTTAACGCTAGGGAAATATAAGTAAAAATACGAATATTAAAAAAACGATATCTTTTTATTTTTTGAAATAAAGCCATTTTAATATTTTTTTCAGTAATGCCTTTAACCAACCTATATGCCTCTTTCGGATCGGACAGGGTTTTCTTTACACACCGTATATAATATAGTCTTTTATGAGCGAAATATATTGTTGCAGGGTATCGCCTCAATGTTGCACAACAGATATTTCGCTAGGACTGGGTTTAATATCCTCTTGAACATGCACACCAAGAACTTCTTCGTGAAGACAACTATAGACAAGTATTTATGGGACTTTACGGATGATATTCTGAGTAGCAGCAAAGCTGTGGCGCCGAGTTTAGTGCCTGTCACTAATATTGGTATTTTGAATCGAGTGAGTTTTGTTAACTAATTTTTATTGTTCAACTAACATTTATTTAATTATTTGACTAAATTTCAACTTGCCAGTAAGTTGCCCACTATACTCTTTGCCCTGCTTTAGAACCCGAACGTAGCACCACTTAACAAATCTATTTGCGTATGACCGCCCCGTTGGTCGAGTGGTTAGAGACCCTGACTACGCAATCAACGAGGCTAGGGTTCGATTCCCGATGGGGACAAGCATTTGTGTGATGAGCATAAATGTTTGTATTTCCGGGTTTGGGTGTTTATATATATATTCTAGTATTTATATATGTATTTTCTATGTATTAGTATCGTTGACTAACACCCATGACACAAGCAAATAATTTGCTTACTTTGGGGTTAGATCATTAAGTGTAACTTGTCCCGCGAATATTTATTTATTTATTTATCTCAACCGTTCAAATATGAAAAAAATTTGGAAAATTTTACTGATTTGTAATATCAACTAATATTTATCGTATTGCCTCAAGCATGAACTCCTTGCGAAAACGTATTCGTATCGTCATCGAGAAATAAACGTATGAAAAATGATCAGCGCCCCTATCGTACGTAAATGGAACTAAATTTCGAAGCACAAGCAAATTATTAAACTTTCGTATCGCAAACGTATCGAGAAACACGTGAAACGTAACAAAATTGCGAGCATGAACGGCGTTTTGAAGTATCGTATCGCAAATTTCGAAGGCTGGGTATTGAGAGGTGACGAATCTTTTTTTACTTACAATTTGCAGGTGAAAAAAAGTTTCGAGTTGTTTAAAATTATTTATTACGCTCGTTTTTTTAAAAATTAAGTAGTTTTAGTTACTTCCGGATATTAATACAATCAACGGAAAGTTAAAAAATGCAAATACCACCTATATTTCAACGTAATTCTCTATTATATTCTCATTGGAAGTTTACTTCAAGATGAAGAAAATAATAGACGAGATTCGATGTAAGCAATTTTTATTCTCACATTTTTATTTGTGGTAATTTTTCACTGCTTACATTTATATTACAATACTGGCTGTTGCCAGTGACTTCGTCCGCACGGACTTCGTTTACTCCACACTGCTCCTCACTCCGTAGGTGATAGCGTGATAATATGTAGCCTATATGTTGACCCGACCTGTTAGTAATATTCATGCAAAATTTGAAGTAAATCCATGCAGTACTTTTTGAGTTTACCCCGGACATACATACAGACAAACAGACAAACATTCTAAAATCTATATTTTTGGCTTCGATATCGATTGTAGATAACGCCGCAAGTATTCTTTAAAAAAATATTCAATGTACAGTTTTGACTTTCCTACGATTTTACTATATGTATAGATTATTTTTCAGAGAAGTTGACGTAGGACTAAACAGAGAAAAATATTTGATCCTATGGATTTAAATGATACCGAATTTAAAAATAAATATCGCCTCAACAAAGAGGCTCTTACATTTCTCTGTGAGCAACTCCGCCGAAAAACTTCATTTAGACTGAGTTCCAGGATAACTCTAGAGCTTATTTCCTTAGAGAAATCTTGTTTCTGGAAGAAAGGATCCAATCTTCACTTCACATCACGACACAAAAAACTGCACATAATAAATAAGTTACATAAAACTTCCAGGACGTACTTTTCCATGAACTTCACCATAGTTATGTACTGCATAAAGCTAGTCTAGTTTTCATTTTATAATATTTTATCAGGGCGAGCGAAGCGAGCCCTACACTATGCCACTTTGTATGCACTTTTGTGGTATCTGTTACTGAAAAAATATCGCACTTCGAGGTTTGAGCTTTGACGTGGTAGCTTAAACTCATGTCTAGATATGTTATCTACCATTAAAGTACCATTTTATAAACATTTAGAAAAAAAATAAAAAATACATGTATTAGAATTTTATTACTACTAACGCCATCTATTATGAAACTAACTAGTTAAAATGTTACTTTGGCGTGGTAGATTTAATTCATTTTCATTCACTCCATTTTAATACAATATTAATCTATTAATACACTTGTACTTTTTAGCTTCTTGCTACGTATGTGAATAAGGAAGTTACTGATTTTGCTCCGATTTTTAAAAATCGAATTTTCACCAGATGTCCGTGTTTTGAGGTCCTAGGAACCTTTTTCGACTTTTTTCGCGATGACGTCAGTGTGTCTGTATGTATGTGTATGTGTGTGTGTGTTCGTGTATGTGTATGTATGTCTGTATATAAACATCTCATATCTTTTGAACGGCTGGATCGATCGAAATGCGGTTGATGGCATTCGATTGGATTCTACTCAACTTAAACTTCCTGAAAATTTGATCCAAATGGGCCCAAGGGATTTTGATAAAATTTTGAAAAAATCCGAAAAGAAATTTTGGTGAAACAGATTTTTTTTAATATAACTTCCAGATTAATGTACTGATTAAGTACAAAGACTAATCAGCTACATTCTCAAAAAAATTAAGTCTTATGCATAAATTGCATCAAATCGGTTTATCTGTTTGGAAGTAATCGTTGACGAAAATTTTGAAAAGTCTTTTTTCGACATAACTTCGAAATATTTCAACTAATCATTTCTTATTATCCTACAATATTTTAGTACTAAAAAAATTAAGTCGAATGCCGTTTTAAAAATTAAAATCGAATCCTATTTTCAAAAGTTACAGCTTTTCAAATATTAAAATTACGTTGTTTTTAGCAAATTTACTTAATGTTTTTGAAATAACTTTCAGGCTAATATACCGATTGACCTTAAAATCTTATCAGTTTTTTCCCTTTAAAAACTGCGTCAAGTACCGTTAATTGGATAAAAATCAGTCACTTTGTTTGGTATCTATCAATGACGAAAATTTTTGAAAAAATGTTTTTTGACATTGCTTTGAAATTTTTGAACTTACCGATTATTTTGCTAAAGCAATAGTTAAATTGAGTTGAATGCCATTTGAAATTTGGTCAATTTGATCATCGTTTCCAAAATATACAGTTTTTCAAAAATCAATGTACTGCCATTTTTATCAAAATAAACTGCATGTATGATTGTTTTGTTGGTTCATTCGTGTTTTCTTGCTATTTTTTGTGACTTGAGATTGAGATATTTCAATATTTATTAGAACTGAAAAAAAAAATCTATGCTTATAGTTTTTACTCTCTTGAGCTTAAAATACATTAATTTAGCGGGAAGTTTCAGGGATGGCCTGCAAGGTCAACCGTTTACAGATTTTTCACAATATGATTATTGTGAAAAAGTATAAGTGTATTAATTGATTAATATTGTATTGAGATCAATTTTCAATCTTAGCCCGAGGGTAAAAAGCTACAAAAAGATATGGTCATGCCCGTATCCCCGAAGAGGTAGGCAGAGGTACAACGTGTGCATCCACGATTAGCCGAAGATACGTCTTAGTCTGACAACGTGATAGGTGACCAGCTTATCACCAACCGAGCATTTTTTCAATCCCTGGCATCGTTGATTTATTAGAAAATTGAAAAAAAGGAACACATTTTTGATTTGTCTGACTCGGGAATCGACCTCAGAGGGTTTCCCTGAGAAAAAAAATCGAAAAATTTATTCGATGAGTGTCTACCGCCAATTCTTCGTGTCTGCGGTAAGTCCAATATTATTTATTATTACTTGTCCTTTGCCGGCATATCTACCTCAACGTGGGGTTTAACCTTTAACACTTTAAAGATAATTTATAACGCAACTTATTTAGGTTGTATTACTTATGCATGTTCAGCATGGGCTGATAAAGTTACAAGCGGCGCGACCCGGCGTAAATTACTTCAAAATCAGCGTTTGGCTTTAATATTTCTGTGTAAAGCATATCGCACTGTAAGCTCTGAAGCTTTACCCGTTTTATCAGGTGTATTTCCATTAGATTTAGAAATTCAGCGTCGGTCCTCAATGTACTATAATTCTAAAAGCTTTACTAGCCCAGAATTTATTAATCCGCAAGCTCAAACAAAAATACGTCGCCTCTTTAATCCCGTGATGGATGTTACTAATGAATTAATAAATGAATGGCAGTCGCGTTGGTGCTGCTCACCTAAAGGACGGCATTTATATAACTTTTTCCCCTGAGTCCGGGAACGATTAAGTAAAACGTGGATAGAAATAGATCATTGTGTTGCACAGTTCCTTACTAGTCATGGTAATTTTGAAGCTAAATTATTCTCGTTTAAATTAGTTCCTTCTCCATTTTGCGAATGTTCCACCATAAACTGTAAATATGAACAAACTGCACATCATATTCTTTGGGAGTGTAATCTCTGGCAAAATGAACGTAGCCAAATGCTTGATAGTATACGATGTATATCCGGGGTAATCTACTATTCCGACCTTGTAGCAACACGTGGGAATTTCCGTGCCTTCAAGCGATTTTGTCATACATACTACTGGAAGCAGAATTAAGTAGGCCATTTTCGTAGGTCCTCAAATACCTAAACTACCGTGGTGCAATAGCAATCAGGCTTAACCTGATTGTAAGCGTCTCATTTCTTAGCAGTTTTTGCTTTATCTTACGCTGTCTCCTGCTATAAAGGGAGGGAAACTGGATGTATTTTCCTACTCCTCATATACTCTTCTGATTAAATTCAATGCGGGTTCCAAGACAGCTTAGCTTTTCCCCCAGGGCACCCTGAGCTCGCAACTCAGAGGTTATCAGGAAGGTTGCCGCTGTTGATTCTGGTTTACAGAAGTTACAGTGGTGGGAACGAGAGGTGGGCCCATTGCCCTTTAAAAAAAAAGTCCAATATTAATCCTAAAAATGTTGAATGTTAATTAAATTAAAAAAAATTTTTCGAAAATCGATCTTATCTTAGTAAAATTTTAAAGAATTTTTCTTGTAAGTTTTAAAAAAAATTGTCTTAGAAACATGTTTTTTATTTTTGGTTTTATTTTCCTGCGCCCTTCTAGACCAAAGCCTGACGACGCCTTTGATGGAAATATAATGTTTGGGTAAAAATACGCTGCCCTTTTTTAGGTTAGATAATTATAAATGAAGTCCAATTTTTTCCAAGTTAGATAATTTAAATGAAGTCCAAAATATATATATCATAATTATATACACCATAATTATAAATCAAGCGGAATTGGCAAGTACAAACATTTGTATCAGGACCGCGATCGCCATACTCACACATAAAATAAGCATTATTGCATATAAACTACTAATGCAAACATTTTTTCATTGGTCGTTTTCATTTTAAACAACAATAATCCGAAACACACAAACAGAACATTTAAAAATATATCAAACTGCGTTACAATAAATTTTATTTTGCTACAAAAAAAAAGAGTATTAATAGTTTCGCTATTCTACAATAGATGGCAGTATTGATTTTTCCGTAGTTTTCAGTTGGTCATATTTGAGTAGAGAACTTTCTAGAACGATATAAGTAATGACTGTCATTACGTATATCTTTCTAGACAAATTAGGTCAACCTAAAATGAACTTTATATGTAAGGTGTACGGCTGATTTTAGCTTGACTTTCTATTATATCATTAGAGATTATATTAAATCAGGAATTTAATTAAAATAAAATAAAAATTGTACTTTCCGATGATATGAAATATCTCCATTTTTAATCAGCTGTATTCTACTATCATTTCTGCATTCAAGGATGGCACAATACGGCATAATTCAGTGTATAATAGATTTTCGCATGACGACTATCTCCTAAAGATATGGTAAGTATCACTAAGGCAATTTAGAGTAACAGCGCATAATAGTGATGCACGCGGCACGCCCACTCTTCCACTTCCACTTGTTTTTTTTGTTTCATGGTCGGGGCCTAGGGCGGCATCAAGCGTAAAGCCACCACTGATTGTTGCTTTCGATGATGATGTTAAAAATCAACTAGTGTTCTGGCTGGCGAAAATCGAACATTCAGAAACAGTTTTTTTAAATATTATACCATCGTCTTCAACGTAAATACTTTTACGAGAATAAATGAGTTACAAGAATAAATAATTTTGTCAGGAATATTTGGAAGGTAAACATACTGATAGAAACATGTAGATATTTTATTACTCTCGTGGGGACGGTCTAGTCTAGACGGTGAGTTTATTAGTGGTCGTTATTCGAAATCACTGATAAATAAAACGTAAAATCTATATTACTATATAAATTTAAAGAATCTATCGGTACATTCCATTTTTATGTTATATTTTGTGATTAATATTCTTTATTTTACCGACTTTAAAAACAAGAAGTTTCAGTTTTCAGACAGAATTAAAAAAATAGCGTATAAGGAACTATATAGTATATAGCCTCCTTGGAAGACTAAATAGATCATACACAATTTCCACAATACACGTGTGCTTATTTCGTAAGTGTATGAATATTTGTCATGTTTGTATATTTGTTTACGAATTTCTTTAAAACTAAAAGACGTGTCGACATTCATCTTTTGATTTAAACTAGGTATATTCCAACTTAGGCAATTCGAAAGTTTTTGAGATATGGGTGCATACAGTTGACAGATATTGAAGTCGGTTAAGTTTTTTGAATTACTTTAAGCCGAGGCACCGAGACAAACGGAAAAAAATGGTTTGCTTAAACACATTTCTATGTATTGATTGTTAAATAAAGGTTTTACAAAAAATACACGATATACCTGAAGATATTATCTAAGGAAAGTGCTAACTCATTGTTGAATGTACTTTACTCGATCATATAAAATTCCGAAAGCAGGCTAAAAAAATCTCTAAAACAAGTAAATGTTTATAAAATGGTACTTTAATGGTAGATAACATATCTAGACATGAGTTTAAGCTACCACTGCAAAGCTCAAACCTCGAAGTGCGATATTTTTTCAGTAACAGATACCACAAAAGTGCATACAAAGTGGCCTAGTGTAGGGCTCGCTTCGCTCGCCTTTTCTGTTCCATGGCCCCAACTAATATTCAGCTTTTTTTGTTCGAGAGGGAGTGATTATTGAACTACAACTATGAATATTTAAATTTTTATTGATAAAAGTATATGACAATAGAAAAAAACTTATTATTGGTTGATTTATAACTTTATTTATAAATCAACAGTTCAATCAAGTCAAAAAATTTATAACTTATTTTAAATGATTTATAACTCGCTGTTGCCCGCGACTTTGTTCGCATGACCCAAAAATATGTTATGCATGTTAACCCCGGAGTAATGTAGTTTTCAATTAGATGAAGGGATTTTTAAAATCCGTTTTAGTCATTGATATAAAAAACCCAAGATGCCCAATCAGTGTCTCAAAAACGTCCTCTAAAAATGAGCGCACAATTTTAAATTGTGTGCTCATTTCAAATAGAATCTCGTCGATCGTGTCACTGTCAATTTTATTACTTTTTGTACATTGCTTTTTAAAATCAACTATAAATCTTGCGCTTAAGGTTGGATATTCAAAAACATACGTTTTTGCCATATCTGTAACTACTTATGTGAAATTAGCGACAGTTTTGAGTGTCAGTTTTGTTCGGGATTGTGCATCTAGGGTTTTTATATCAATGGTTTTAGTCTAACAATTATTCATACGTGATTTTTTAATTTGCATTGCAGTTGACATCTTTGGCCTTTAAAATTTTGTCATCTCGAAAATTTTAACGCCCTTAGAATTATGTCGCCCTCGGTCCGAGCCTATGGGTAAATCCACCACTGGCAACGATGTTAACAACGGGTGACGTTGACGAAACAACGATGTGCATCTATAGACGCACATCGTTGTTTTGTAAACGTCACCTTCGTTGATCGTTGATCCGTTTTTCGTTATAACGAAAAATAACAAAAACGCCCATCTCTATTGAATATGACACGTATAGCCAATCGTGTTTTACGAAATACCTGAAAGAATGATGGTCTGCTCGTCAAAAGGAGTCCGGAACAACTAAAATGTTAATAGAATTTTGGGTTTAATTGTGAATGGTGATAATCCATTCATTTAACCAGACGAAGAACTGGTGATTTGAATATTAAAAAATCTTTAGTTGATGTTTGTTTTTTTTTTCAGACTTTTGAGCAATTCACAAGTGAGGTCACCGTAAAAATGGGCCCGAGATGGGGGCATCACGATTTTTTCAGAATACAGAAATTCAAAGACGTACCGGCCTTGACCGGATATGATGTTAATGTTAGTAACGAGTATTTAAGTTTTTAATTATTTTTGTGTTAAGCACACCCCATGCTTGGGAAAACTTAAAAAACTTTAAAAAAACAAAGAGAAATAGCGACACGCAGGATATGATCCGGGAGACGGTCTCTCGGATTTAGGGAGACGATCGCAGATTCATACTCTGCGTGTCGATATTTTTCTTGGTGTTATTTAAAGTTATTTAAGTTTTATTTATGTTACATTATATTATAATATTAGGCCGTGGTCCCAAGAACATTTTTAGGGTTCCGAAGTACACTAGGAATCCTTATAGTTTCGCTATGTCCGTCGGTTCGTCCGTCTGTCCGTCCGTCCGTCCTCACGATTACTCAGAGACCCTTATTACTAGAAAGCTGTAATTTTGCATAATATACACATTAGTCACAACAGCAAAGTGGTAACATACATTTTGAAATTTTTTTTTCTGGGTAGCTCCCCTAGCTCCCTTAGCTCCCCATGTAAAGTGGGGATGTTAATTGTTTTTCTCACGAACCCCTACACGTGGGGTATCGTTAGATAGGTTTTTAAAAAATATTGTGGGTTTGTAAAAATAAGTTTTCGATTAAGGGACTCGTTTGTAAACCACTAAACTTTTAAGTACTAATTTTTGTTAGAGACCAGTGTTCCCCCCTCTGCAGGCTAAACAGTTGGTTTTGGTGGGTAAAAATCATGACAATAGTAAATATAATAAAATTAAAAGGAAAACTATCACGGCTTAGAAGGCTTTACAAGTTTTTGAGTAATAGTCAACCAACTTATAAAATGTAGTTTCACAAATTATTTAAAATTTTACACTAAGTAGTTCGTTATGCTGGTCTAGATGTCGCTACACACAAAAAGTTGAGCTAGTATAGCTAGCTAGTGGCTATTTCATCAGATAATGTTCTGTACGGTACGGTAATTACGCAAATAACAGACCACATTTTCCGCTGTCTATCAAATCCCGTCATATCTCTCGAAAAGAAATATACTCTATACATTACAAAGTGCATTTGACGCCATTAAAATTAGTTTTATACACGGATTGCACTTGTCACTAAAATACTACGTACTAATGAAATAATGAAATCATTGCTTGAACTTGAAATAAAAAATTTGCTGTATCATAAAACTTGAAATACGAAGGTTGTTTCATTTGTTTACTTATTGTAAGTCTTGTGACGTCACTAAAAATATGTTATCATTTTTATTCATCATTCATCAGTTTTAGTATGAGATTGTTGGTGAATGATTTACAGCACAAAGGCAATTTCAACACAAAGGCTGTTAAAAGTGTTAGGAGACGAAATATACAATTTGTGTAACTACGAAGAACTACGGAATTAAAATCTATTACCGGGTGGTTAATATTTTGAATTTCATGTTTTATTTTGTACTATTTATTTCTATTATAACCGCTCACTTCATTTTGGTAACTAATGAGACCTCTGAGAAAATTCCGTTAATACACTATGGTCTCTATATGGACCAACGCTAACTTCATCCAAAAACGCAACATTTTCAGTTTTAATACAATACTCTATGGTATTTTATCGTTTTCGAATGAAACATTGTACAGAATAACATCAAATTGGCATTCTTTTTTTAAATACGCTCTTGGGGAAAAATAAAAGACCTTAGTCCGCCATTTTGATTCAGTAATTAGTTTGATTCAGTATTGATTAAGTAATGAGTAACAAATACGGTCCAAAAATATCATTCCCAATATTTAGTATCGATTAAGCTGACAGCGTTTTTGGCATTCTATACAAATAATTCTATGTGTAGGATGTTAATGACTGGCCCAGTTATTTGGTATCTTCGCCTTACCTATTCTTACCGCACTAACGTCAATGCTTGTCAATGTCGTGTTCCGGTTTCTAGGGTAAGGTAGCTGGTAGACTTATACATGTGGCATTGCCATCCCGTCACATGGATAGCAACGCACCATTAACATCTTTGGTGCCATATGCAATGGTTTCTCTTTAGTCTTTCCATCAGAAGAGCTATTTGCTTGTTTGCTACCTTATTTTGAAGACTTTATGATATTTAAAAAAATAAACTAACGTACTAGGCAAGGTATGTGCTACGCCACTTGTGTTCCACTAAAGTGCAGTCCATGGACTGCACCCACTTTATAGCTCGTTGATTGAAACGCGTAAGCGCCATGAATTTCGTGGAGGTTAAAACATTTTGGTCGCGAATTTATAAGGTCTAGGGATCCGCAAAAAGTATCGACACTTAAGTAGTATCGATACTTGGGTTGCGATACCTATTATTTTCGTACTCGATACTCTCGTTCCAATTATTTAGTAGGTATTGATACTTTCTGATGTACTCGATACTTTTTACCCTTCAGAATTATTGATTTAGATTCACTGCATTAGGAGAATCCCCAAAAATGGTTATTAATGATATTAATTGTTATAGAATAAGTGGCATATTATTTACAGTTTGGAGTTTTGGTCGTACCTATCATTATGGCAATAACTTGTACGCGCATACATTATGTATGAATTTGTATAAACTTTAGGCAATTTAGTTACAAAAAAAATTAATTAATATTTTGATTACATTAAATTAAATATGGTTCTGACTGTAGTAAGCTAGTTAACTCAGAAGAGAGGAGGAGCAAGTGTTAAAGTCTAGGAATCAAAATGCCGCCTCGTGGTGGGAACAGTGATGATGGGCTGAGTTTCAAAAGGTTGACAAAAGGACTGCAGCCTGTAAAATCTCTTTTAAAATGTTTAAAACAAGTGAAAAAACACTTTTTAATTAATATTTTAAATAAGAATGTATTTTTTCAGATTTTTAACACGTTTTTGATACTTTCGATTCGATACTTTTATTGGAATCGATACTTTTGATACGATAGTTGGTATCGAGTAGGTATCGATAAATTTAAAATTTTGCGGATCCCTAATAAGGTCATTCCATACTTTTTTACCCAAATGAGCAAAGGGAAGTAATAATTTTTGGCCGCGCGAACGATGTCGCGAGTAACTGCTAGTTTATAATTATGTATGGGACGTATGAAATAGAAATTGAGACAAATATGGAATTCTCTAAATTTTTATTTCTTCATATAGGGTCATTCCATAATAGGTGAAAATATTTTAACCCAGCATTCGGTATGTCTAATCAAAGATATCCAGCTAAAAACAGATGTCATTTAAGGGTGTAAAACTTTTTGATTTGTACGAATAAAATTTTGTATATGAATAAAATGTCATACAAATCCAAAAGGTTATATATATTTGCTAGCTGGCCCGCGACTTCATCCTTATGGGCTTCATTTTCTCCACTCTTACTGATCTTAGCGTGAAGGTAGCCTTCTTTCTTCGATAATTGGTCTATTTAACACATTAAGATTTTTTTAATCGGGCCAGTAGTTCTTGAGATTAAACACAAACTCTTCAGCCTTATAATATTAGTAAAGATTCGCTATTATACGCCCCAGCGTTGCTTAATTATAACTTTGGTTGGACGATTTATTATTATTTAAGCGCTGCGGCGATTATTAACGATATGGAATAAGACTTGCACTTAAAATAGTTTCTCTATTACATTAAGCCTCGTTTTCACTTTGATTAGTGCGAGTGCAAGTGTTTAATGCAGGTGCTTAGTATTTATATGTATAGCAAAAATTACGTGAAGACAGCCGTTGACCAGTGCGAGTGATCAGTATTCAGCGTATAAAAGTGAATAGACGCTGATTACTAATCACTCGCAGTGATCAACGGCTGTCTTTACGTATTTTTTGCTTAATACTAAGCACCTGCATTAAACACTGGCACTTGCACTACACAAAGTGAAAACGGGGCTTTAAGCTCTCCGACTCTACATGAAGAATTTGGATAGTATTAAATACAGTTTAATTTTTTTGCAGAGATGTTTAGATAGCATCACAGATGGGTCCGACGGCATCCTCTTTCATCAATACATATCGAAACAAGATGTTCTGTTCTTTTTTCAAAAAGCCATGTGTACGCTTTTACCATTACAATTCAGTGGTAAGATTTTTTATAATTTTAATATAATAATCGCCTCTGTGGTCTAGTGGTCCAGCGTGGCGTCGACCACATGAGGTCCCGGGTTCGATTCCCGGGTCGGGCACTTAAAAAAAAAGTGTTTTTCTGTTTTCTGATAAAACACAATGTGGCCCGGGATTGGAAAGTGCCCGGTTAGCGATAGGCTTGCCACCTATCACATTTGTGGGACCAAGTATCTGCGGCTAATCGTGGGTGCCATTGTTGTACCTCTGCCTAACCCATTTCGGAGATACGGGTGTGAAGATACTTCTTTTTTTACTTTTTTTAATAAAATACCGTCACGCTTATATCGTTGAAAATGTAGGTTGGAATGCAATTAATGTACCTCTCTTTAGCTAACGGCACCAAGTTTTATCGTCGTTCCGTTTTTTTCCGTTTAACTCGACCTTGAATCCATCTCCTTTGAAGAGTAGGTCATCCGTCATTCTGTTCGGCACTCCTTAAGAGGCGAACCACTGGTTATACGTGTCGCTATAATCGTGTCTTCTAGACCAGCGTTTCCCATTTGCCGGGTCGCGACCAGTACCGGGCCATCAAAATAAAATACCGGGTCGTAACATTCCCGTCTTGCCTTTAAAATATTACCTAGTACATAGAATAATAACGCAGCGTTATTATTCTAAGACCTACTATAGATCGATGCAACGAAAATTCGTAGGTAAGCGTTGAGCGATGACAAAATAGGCGACATCAACGTATGTAGCATTAATTAAATCTTTTTACTATTAATAAATATGTATTATTTCACCTATACTATACTTTTTTATTATTTCACCTAATATAACCAGCTTGGGTTTAAAAGTATTAAGTGGATCACGAAGGGGCAGTTTAAAAATTACCTTTTTTTTATAGAAGAGGGGGCAAACGAGCAAGAGGTGCACCTGATGGTAAGTGATCACCGCCGCCCATGGACATCTGCAATACCAGAGGTCTTGCAGTTGCGTTGCCGGCCTTTTAAGAATGAGTAAGCTCTTTTCTTGAAGGTCCCTATGTCGTATCCGTTCGGAAATACCCCTGCCGGTAATTGGTTCCACAACAGAGTAGTGCGAGGTAAAAAGTGTCGAGAGAAACGCATAGTTGTGGATTTCCAGACATCGAGATGGTGAGGATGGAACTTCAAGTTTTGACGCGATATCCGATGGTGGAATTCGGCGGCAGGAATTAATCCAAACAACTCGTCGGAACACTCTCCATGATATATACGATAAAAGACACAGAACCTACATCTCTGCGCAATGCCAAAGAGTCAAGCTGTTTCGAAATGGTCTGGTCGTCAACGATTCGAACCGCTCTACGCTGAATGCGATCAAGAGGAAGAAGCTGGTACTGAGGAGCTCCGGCCCAGAGATGCGAACAGTACTCTATGTGAGGCCGAACCTATGCCTTATAAAGTTGAAGGCGATGGACCGGCAAAAAGTACTGTTTCGCTCTGCTGAGCACACCGAGCTTTTTGGAGGCTAGTTTAGCCTTGCCTTCCAAATGACCGCGAAACTGAACGTAATTCGATATGTCAACTCCCAGGATTCCGACACTAGCTGAGGCTGTCAGGAGAGTATCCTCAAATCGAGGTGATACGACAAAGGGCGGCGTACCAGGCCATATCAAAACAATGTTTGGGAAACACTGTTCTAGACGGTAGAGTTCTGCAATATCTCGCCTTACCTATTCCTGCCGCAATAGCGTCAGTGCTTGTCAAAGTCGTTTCCAGCTTGGGGGTAAGGTAGCCGCTAGACTTATGTATGTGGCATTGCTATCCCGTCACAATGACAGCAAGGTTGACATGACATTTTTGGTAGTGGTGTTGGTTTATCTTAATAATAAGAGACATTTGTTTGTTTGCGATCTTGTGATATAAAAAAAACCGGAGGCAGTCGCGTGGGGACTAATTGTCGGTAAGTCACTTACTTACCGACAAAAGTGAAAAATTCAATTTTCTAGGTGGTAGAGTTCTGCATTGTCTCGCCCGGGTCTGGTACCACCGCCTCATCTATTCCTGCCGCAATAGCGTCAGTGCTTGTCGCTGTCGTGTTCCGGTTTGGAGGGTAAGGTAGCCGGTAAACTTACGGATGTGGGATTAGACCTTGCCACTAGATAGCAACGCACCATTAACATCTTTGGTGTCTATAGGCGATGGTTGACTCTTTCCATCAGGAGACCCATCTGCTTGTTTGCTATCTTATGATATAAAAAAAAAAAACAAAATTCAAAGTCAATACAAAGTTACAACGTTATAACAGTGCTTATCACTGCCGTGTTATGAGCGGAAGGTGTCTATAGGCGGTGGTTGACTCTTTCCAACGGGAGACCCATCTGCTTGTTTGCTGTCTTATGGTATAAAAAACATATGTGAAAAGAGATAAGACTGAGTTTTACTTTCTTCCACCGGATCTTCTCAGTATGCGGCCGCGTTTCGATTCGGTAGTTTTTTTTTCATTTTTGATTCGTTCGGTTCGGTAGGACTTGTGGAACGAGACTTACAAGTGCATAATCATGGGCGTACCGAGGGTGGGGGGAAGGCAGGGAGGGGCAGCTACCCCCCCTGGAAATGGTTTACCTCTCTATTATCTACTGTTGTAGATAAAAATATAGTCTTAAAATGTTACGTCTGCCCCCCTCCCCCTCTTTGGCCCAGAACCTAGGTACGCCCATGACTACATTATATGTTCTGAGGAATGTCACGTCTAGCCGAATCTAATTATGTTATAAAATGTTTTATTTTTCAGAGGAAACAGTAGTCGATGGCATGACGGTGTATAAGTTTAATTTTTCTAACACAGCACTTAATCGCGTCCCCAAAAACGCATCTAATTGTTACGAGGACTCCACTCTGCCATCTGGTATTAAGGATGCCTCGAAATGTTATTATGGTACGTATTTCTCTCATAATGTATTAGTTGTTCTTAACTCCATATTTTCATGTTAATCATAAAAAAACTAAAATATTTCCGATTCATACTTACCGAAAACAAGCCCATTCTTTCTACATATCCGAACTAACTGAGCAAGCTCTTCCTTATTATAACACATTCTACTTAGGTCACCGACCACACAGCCCATAGACACCTAATAATAGACGAATGACTTGTGTCAACACATCTGACTTATAGTTCCGATGTAAATGTCCACGCGCCAATGAGTAGTGATTGAGTAATCAGTGTCGACCAATCAGATGCTCTGTACATTATTATCTTTCACTGTGGCCTTCAGTTAGCCAATTACGGCGTTGCAACCCCACTTCGTCTTACCTCAGCTAGTTGCCAGAATGCATTCAATACGGAAAATCAAACATTAGCCGTCTATAGGTGACTTAGGTACATAATATGTAAAAATATGGAGTTATAAAAAACGAATACATTTATTTTAAAACAAAAGGATTCATGATATTTTAAGGATATAATTTCGGCAAAAATACCTATACGTTAATATACGACAGTAAACGCAAATCTGGAACTGTTACGTCACACAGTGGTAAAATTGTTTTTATAATATTCATAAAAACTACAGAGTATGTATGAGTATGAGCATGGAGTATTAGGCAAAGCTGGAACTACCACTCGTATTAATCATTTGAAAAAAGCCTACGTCATATCTCAGTCTGTAAGGTCTCGTTATCTCTTTTTATACAGCTGTAATAGTAAGAGAGGGTTAGACCTCAGAAAATGACAGCAGATTTTTTGTTTCAAGTAGGTATGAAGTGTAATTGCTTCCAGATATAATACAGCTTCATAGTATGAGCACGGCGTGATGTCATTCAAGACATGACAGTCCAGAGATATTTTGGCGGTAAATTAAAATTTTAAAACGCAAAATTTTTGTTACGATATTAAAATATAAATATATGTTACAATATTAAAAATTTTTGGTTAACAAAATTTTCTTAAATAATACCATTTATTTAGGAAAAACACTGTTGAATCTATCCATATAATAAAATCGTAGGAAAGTCAAAACTGTACATTGAATATTTTTTTAAAAGAATACTTGGGGCGTGATCTTCAATCGACATCGAAGCCAAAAATATAGTTTTAGAATTTTTGTCTGCTTGTCTGTTTGTTTGTATGTATGTCCGGGGTAAACTCAAAAAGTACCGCATGGATTTACTTCAAATTTTGTATGAATATTACTGACAGGTCGGGTCAACATATAGGCTACATATTATCACGCTATCACCTACAGGGGAGGAGCAGTGCGGAGTAAACGAAGTCCGGGCGGACGAAGTCGCAGGCAACAGCTAATATTACAATAAAATACAAAATTAAAGTAAAAAAATCTTCAAAAATTTTCAACACAAATATCCATTGATTTTTAAGTCAGAATCATGGTTCAAAGCTATGGTTCCGATTTTCGGTAGATCGTCACTTACACGCTATTGAATGTCGAAACTTTTCTCTCAGCTGAATATTTCTTTTTCGAATTTCAGACTTTCCATTGGTGTTGTCATACCCTCATTTTTACTATGCGGATATACCAAAGGACGCTTACGTCACAGGGTTGGCTCCAGACGCAAACAAACATGCCATGGGATCGTTTCACATTGAACCGGTAAGTAAGAATTACCACAAATACAGTTATAAAAATAAAGAATTATTATACATAGAGTCAGTAATAAAAACCAGGTTTAAACCGTATAGGTAGGTCGATGACATTTGCAAAAAATAAAACAAATACAAAAATGCAATGATTCTATTTATAAATAAAACTATGTAAAATTTTGTAGTTATTTAGGTTTATTTGTAAAGCAGGCTGTAAACGCTCAAACAATTTGACAAATTTTACGTGTTTGGCAAATTATTTGATAGTCTACGCACATGTTTGAGGTGTTTGTCAAGCAAACTAAATGTTTGGCTGTGTGTTTGAAAGATTTGATTGATGGCGTGTTTGTCATATGTTTGAAAGCTGTTTGAAGTCATGCTTGTCAAACAAACTCGCCACTTTAGCGCGACCGCCGCTGAGACATGTTGTTAGTTGTTACTAATTTGAGCGTAGAAGTGTCATTTCGCGGCGAAAACTGCTTTCAAAGTCTTGTTTGATAAACTTGTTGGTACGTGTGCGCTGATGTTTGATAAAAACGTACAAACAAAACGTAAAGTTTGACAAACATGTTTGAACGTTTACAGCCTGCTTAAGTGCATAATACATTATGGAGGTGGTTAAGAAAGAGAGAAAGATAGCGATTGATAGACAATTTTTTATTGATTGAATTAGGAAAGAATGAAATTGAGAGATAAATTGAAGGAATCGAGGAAAAAGTTGTAGTAGGTATTTGAGAAGTAAAACTGCATTCAATCTCATTCTTTCGCCGGTTTAATCCAATAATATTTATACTTTTTTTTACTTTCGTCCCAAAGGGACAAGCTAAGACCAGAGGCCATGCTGCCTTATCAGACGTTATCTTATTTCGTAATAGAGATAATTATTTATTTCTTCAGTGGATAAGTGTTTTTAGATTATTATTTTTTATACATTTTTAAACAAAATAAAAACAGATATATTTACAAATTCCTACCATATATTTTTATTTTTTTTACATATCACTGCATTTATGTGTTTATTTTTTCATCGTAACGCCTTATGCGTTTAGGTAGGGAATACAAAATATCTTTCCTTTTATATATATATATATATATATATATATATATATATATATATATATATATATATATATATATATATATATATATATATATATATATAGCACACAAGCAGATGGATCTCCTGATAGAAAAAAACCAACCATCGCCTATGACACTAAAGATGTTAATGGTGCGTTGCTATCTTGTGGCGAGGTCTAATGCCACATGCATACTAATATATAATAGTTTACCGGCTACCTTACCCTCCAAACCGGAGCACGATAGTGACTAGCACTGCCGCTATCGCGGCAGGAATAGGTAAGGCGATGGTACCTGACCCGGTCGAGCTGATGCAGAACTCTCCCACCTAATAGTCACGATGCTAGTGACGCGGATAGCCACTCGGTCACGTTTTACGACCTGTCTGGCAAAATGGCAGTAGGCCTATTCTTCAAAGGAGCTCGGAACCAACACGGGGAAAATTATTATTATAATAATTATTACTGTAGATTTTAGTCAAAACAGTGCAAGTAGGTATTTTTTTCTAGTGCCGAATGTTTGCATTCAAACCGAATTTCAGCCAAATATCGAAACTGGGCTCAAGTTGCTGAAATTCAGTTAAACCGAATATAAAACGAATTTCGGCCCATCCCTACTTAGATCATTAATTATGGAATCCTTCAATATGTAAATCTTTTATCATTCTACCTTTAGCTGTATATGACTGTAATGAATAACCAGTGATGGACGAACTCAAAAACCACTGGTCAGATTTTGAAAATTCTTTCATCTATATGACACTATCTCCAAGCATGGTCGTATCTAGGTTCAGGGCCAGGGGGGGCAGCCTTAACATTTTAAGACTATATTTTTGTCCTATTCTATTTTTATCTACAACAGTAGATAGTAGAGAGGTAAACAGATTCCAGGGGGGGGGGGGGTAGCTGCCCCTCCCTGCCCCCCAAAGTCTTCTAGTAGTATAGCGTCGCTGCGCCTGGCAAGTTCCATGTGATATTTGTAAGGTTTTGGGTAACAACAAAAAGCGTCTTTTTAAATTAACAAATTGTCTATTTGTTATTTAATAATAAATAATAAATGAACAAATAGCCTATTTGTTAATTTAATAACAAATAATAAATTAACAAAATAGTCTATTTGTTAATTTAATAACACGTTTTTTGTTGTTTCCCAAAACCTTACAAATATCACATATGGAACTTGTCAGGCGTAGCGACGACAAGCTGCATTAAGCAATATGGGCTACATTTTTACCCGAGTGAGTGAAAGGAAGTAATGTGTGTGATTCACGTAAACGAAGTCACGGGGAACAGTACCAAATATATCCCGCTCTTTGTTTTTCAGATAACAGGCACACCATTTCGAGTTTCGGCTAAGATACAATGTAATATACAAATACACAATATCAAGGGTTTATACTCTGAGGAATTTGACAAATTCTCGGGTTTGGTTATTCCAACACTTTGGATGGATACTGTAAGTATTGCCTTAATAATACCAATTTAAGAATTTAAACTGACTTCAAATATCAACTATACCCATATTTCAAAAATTACTAAGACAGGTATTGATTTGGTAGAAAAACAGTTTTTAATGAATTAGATTGTTTTCTAAGTTTGAATATACTGATTTAAATCAAAAAGAATTATCACCACATGGCTTTTAATTTCCGAGAAATAGGTAGACAAAAATACAACAAATATACAAATATACACTTATACAAATGAACCCTTGTACAAATGTACATTTATACAAATATATACTTATACAAATGTACACTTATACAAATATAGACTTATACAAATGTACATTTATACAAATATACACTTGTACAAATGTCACTTATACAAATGTACACGTATACAAATGTACACTTATACAAATGTACACTTATACAAATATACACTTATACAAATATACACTTACATATACAAATGTACACTTATACAAATGTATAAATATACAAACATACATACACTTACGAAATTTAACATACACAATTGGATGCCTCAATACATATCGTACTCAAATATTATTCGATTCCAACAATATTATATACATATATAAATCTCCGTTTTTTCGTCGGTTGAAAATAGGATACCTACCTAAACTTAGTAAGTAGGTACTCGTTTGCGATAAAGAGAGAAATTTAAATATTGCTGGACAACTTCGCATTTTCTGTTCAGCAATATTAAAAGAAGAAATCAAAACCCAGGAGGATAAAAATTATTATACCTTATGTCAGTGTTTTTTAAACTGTGGTCCTATTTGGAGTATGTGTATGGGTGTCCACCGTCTTGTCTATGAACGCTTAATTTTTTTTTATTAATTTATAAATAAATGCCAATGTTTTTTTATTATGGGGGTCCTTGTATTTGTGCTTGTTTTTCAAAGGGCTCCACGGATTGAAAAATGTTAAGAAACGCTGACTTATGTCACTCAATAGTACATATAGTACATATAATAGCAGATGGCCGCGAAATAGGCATTTGCAAATTGAGTATTAGTTTGAAGACCGAGCCGCAGGCGAGAGCTTTAATGGTACGAGTCAGGCAATATAGTGCTTTTCTCAACAAAAAAAAAAATGCAAGGAAATAAAAAAACTTTTTATGTAATAAATTTAATTTAGCCATTTATGTTTTAACTTTACTGAAAACAGGTTTCACATCGTTAATTTGGCTTTCAATCTTAGATCTGGGCGAATGCACTCAATATCCATTTCACTTTCGGAACCGTCGGAACAAATTTTTAATTATGTTTGTTATTAAAATAAGGGTATCGAGACGAATTTGTCTCTTGTAAATAATTTTCTGGATAATATATCGATTTATTGTAAAATCTGATCAGTTCTTCTGCTTAAAAGACTTCGTGAAATACCGTAAAATCAGATTAAAAACGATTGATTCGTTCGGGATTTATCAATTACAAATTTTTTTGAAAAAGCCCTTTTTTTACATTTCTTTGACAATTTTAACCTAATAAAACAACTAAGAGTTCAAAAATTGCGTTAAATGTTATTCAGAAGATCAAAGTCGGTCATCATTTTGAAAAAATGCACATCTTTTCGAATACAGAAAACTAAGTAAGTATAATTTTTAACCAACTTTAGATTTTTGAACTCTTCAAACTCAAAACTCTATGCTTACACATAGTTTTTATTTGAGCTTAAAATACGTCAATTTATCGGGAAGTTTTAGGAATGACTTGCATAGTCAACCAGATTACAGATTTTTTTAATACAGTTACGTTAGTTAGTTACATAGGTGTGTTACATACATAATAATCCTAGTTCGATATATATAATATATTATATATATTCAATTCGGAGCGTGCCAAAGAAATATACATACAAACACTTACATACATACATACATACATACATACATACATACACATAGATACATAGACTAAATGCATATGAGACTAGACTAGATATATATTTGATACATACATATTATATATATAGATACGTAGATGCGGAGATACGTAGACACGCAGATACACAAACATACACACAAATACACAGAAACACAGGCACACATATACATAGATACAAAAATACACGGATACACAGATACACATATACGCAGATACACAGATACAAAAATACACAGACACACATATACACAGATATAAAAATACACAGATACAAAAATACATAGATACTAAGGTACACAGATGCACAAATACACAGATACACAGATGCACAGATGCACAGAAACACAGATACACATATACACAAATACTCAGATACACAGATACACAGATACACAGATACACAGATATACAGATACACAGATACACAGATACACATATACACAGATACACAGATACACAGATACACAGATACACAGATACACAGATACACAGATACACAGACACACATATACACAGATACACAGATACACAGATACACAGATACATACACAGATACACAGATACACAGATACACAGATACACAGACACAAGCATCCAAGTGCAATGCAACAATATACGTATTGCATATACATTGCCGGTATAAAGTTTGGCACACACACAAAATACAAACATAATTATAAATAAATATTCATGGGACGAATTACACTTACTGATCTAACCTCAAAGTAAGCAAATTATTTGCTTGTGTTTAAGGGTATTAGTCAACGATACTAATACATAGAAATACATATATAAATACTGAAATATCTATACATATAATAAAATCGTAGGAAAGTCAAAACTGTACATTGAATATTTCTTTAAAAGAATGCTTGGGGCGTGTTCTACAATCGATATCGAAGCCAAAAATATAGTTTTTAGAATTTTTGTCTGTTTGTCTGTTTATCTGTTTGTCTGTTTGTCTGTATGTATTTCCGGGGTAAACTCAAAACGTACTGCATGGCTTTACTTCAAATTTTGTATGAATATTACTAACAGGTCGGGTTAACATATAGGCTACATATTATCACGCTATCACTTATGGGGGAAGAGCAGTGCGGAGTAAATGAAGTCCGCGCGGACGAAGTCGGTGGCAACAGCTAGTATTTAATAAACACAAAACCCGGTAATACAAACATTTATGCTCATCACACAAATTTTTGTCCCCGTTGGGAATCGAGCCCTGTCGATTGCGTAGTCAGGGTCACTAACCACTCGACCAACGGGGAGGTCAAAAAAAATGTAATCGTCTTTTATTGCAATCGGGTAAACAGTAATTCATATATAACTATTCGATGTTGGTTTCAGGTTCAAGAAGAGGTATCGACAAAAATACTGGTTATGTTGTACTTTGTCGTAATTATCCTTCCGATGCTTTCGCCCATTTTGTTTTTAATCGCAATTATAACTGGCTTGGTGTTGATTTACAAAAATTATTCTAAAACCAAAACGTCAAAAACATTACGATTGTGTGTGTTTAGAAATAAGAAATTAGATATTGAAAAGAATAAGGATAAAGTATGCGAACAAGAAATATATTTGGAGAAATCTTCTGACTCTATATACACTGATAAGTAACTGAATAAGGGTTCCTAGTTTATTTCGGAACCCTAAAAACCGTCAGAATAGTTAAATGACATCGTCCATTTAGCGTGAATTAGTTTAATTACTACGGAGGCATACCGTACTATGGCAATCCTTATATGAAAGAAACTACTACTTGATATGAAATAACCAAGGGAAAACCGTGTCATTTCGTCCCTAACAATGGCGGACTTAAGAACAGCTGTTAACTGTCTACATAACAATTGATACCTAAATTATATTGCAATTGAACATGTTATTTTAACAAATAGTTTTTATTTTAGATTTAAGGTACAAATTAAAATTATAGAAAAATACAAATAAACGCTAAAATCAATTTAATATTGTGTAATCAAAGGGTTATTTGACATTAAATTTTAACTTGCCTACATTGACAGCGTATTTTAGTAATGGCGTTTTGGCCGCAAGCTGTTTAAGGTGACGTTAATTTTCTTAAATGATTTGAAATTAGAACACTGACAAAATTTTTGTAGCTTTGTCTATTATGAAAATTCTAACTTGTTAGACAGAGATAAAGCCATTTTTATTTGTTCAGCGTTGGAATGCATGCAATTTTATAATTTTGATTGTTTATGGAAATTAATGCCAAGTCCTTATCTTGCTCTTGTCAAAGTGTCAATCCCGCAGTGTCGTACTTTTTTTTTTTTTATATCATAAGATAGCAAACAAGCAAATGGGTCTCCTGATGGAAAGAGTTAACCATCGCCTATAGACACCAAAGATGTTAATGGTGCGTTGCTATCTTGTGGCGAGGTCTAATGCCACATGCATAAGTTTACCGGCTACCTTACCCTCCAAACCGGAACACGACAGCGACAAGCACTGACGCTATTGCGGCAGGAATAGGTAAGGCGGTGGTACCAGACCCGGGCGAGACAATGCAGAACTCTACCACCTAGTAGCCACGATGGTAGTGACTCGACAGCCATTCGGTCGCCTTTTACGACCTGCCTGGCAGAACGGCAGTTGGCCTATTCTACAAAGGAGGCCGGGACCAACACTTAAAAGCCTACTGTACTTCAGATTGGTTTGTATGATGTTGAGGATTAGTTCTAAGTACTGTATAGAGTGAAAACACGATGTCCATATTTTTTCTCGATAGAATAAAATTCCAAAGTCACATCCTGTCATAAACTACCATAATATCTTAAAAATATTCCAAAATGCGTATTACAACTTTGTAAATTATGAAAACAAATACTATAAAGCAGCTCGGTAATTACACCGTCTCATTAAGTTATAATGTTGGGTCACTCAGTAATTCCTATCAGACTCAAACAATGATATTTTATCTCGTTACTGCACTAACCACAGACCACATAGATACGAATAGACACGCCATTAGAAAGCAAACGTGTCGTCGCGCATATAAGCGAACGCTCCTATTACTGTCGAAAATTTCATACATTTCTAGGTTATATTATATTATGAAAATATAGAAATAAAAAATGCACTGTTTTATCGTACCGACTAAGATGACGAGGTTTAAAAATTACCCATGAAATGATTTTATTTCATCGGTAAGAAGTATAATTCTGTATTTCCGTATGTAATTGCAAGCTACATTGACAAAACAAGAAATTGACTTGAAAGGCGTATCTATTTAATCCGTGGCACTAATGGTCAGTGAAATAATATTGCAAAGGGTGTTTTAAGTTTTACTGCAAGCACCTAGACCACATAATACTTTAGACGCTCGCTGCATTCTAAAAGTTTCTGGTGAATCCTACAGGAAAACATAATTCCACATTATCTTAGACATAGGAGTGAAAATTAGATATATTTTATTGACATTTTTTTTATATCATAAGATAGCGAACAAGCAGATGGATCTCCTGATGGAAAGAGTCAACCATCGCCTATAGACACCAAAGATGTTAATGGTGCATTGCTACCTTGTGGCGAGGTCTAATCCCACATGCATAAGTTTACCGGCTACCTTACCCTCCAAACCGGAACACGACAGCGACAAGCACTGACGCTATTGCGGCAGGAATAGGTAAGGCGGTAGTACCAGACCCGGGCGAGATAATGCAGAACTCTACCACCTACTAGCCACGATGGTAGTGACACGATAGCCAATCGGTCGCCTTTTACGACCTGCCTGGCAGAACGGCAGTTGGCGTATTCTTCAAAGGAGGCCGGGACCAACACGGCGTATATTTACATTCGGGAATTATTTTTTTTTGACCTATTTTAAGATATTATGCCATTTTTATAATAGACTAACTGCCTTTTTAACTACTCTTATTTTTTTCTATATTTTCTCACCTTTTAAACCTTCCCTGGACTTCAACAATTAATTCAAAACCAAAATTAGCCAAATCGGTGCAGCCGTTCTGGAGTTTTAGCGAGACTAACGAACAGCAATTGATTTTTATATATAAAGATATTATATTGACAATGATGTGATAGAAATCTGCATTTAATAAGTTGATATTATATTTTTTTAAATGCATTCAATACAATTTACAATAAATTTAGTTTACTTTAAAATTATTCAATTTGATGAAATAAATGATTATTATTTATTTATGTTTAAACATCAATTAATCAAATGTAATATAGATGAAATTGTATCTTCAAGCGTAATTGTTAATACTTAAAATAGTGGAATTGCATGTAATATTAAGAAACAAAAATATATTTTTATATCTTAAAAATCTGTACGCCTAAAAGGCAAATAGTGGAGATCCATTGTATTTAAAAACTAACTTTGTACCCGTACCACAGAAATAAAATTATAATTATAATAATCTATACATATAATAAAATCGTAGGAAAGTCAAAACTGTACATTGAATATTTGTTTAAAAGAATACTTGGGGCGTGATTTACAATCGATATCGAAGCCAAAAATATAGTTTTTAGAATTTTTGTCTGTTTATCTGTATGTATGTCAGGGGTAAACTTAGCGAATTACGACACGACACGTGTTTAAAATTGTTACCTAATTTGCTTAATTTCTGATACTTTTTGTATTTATGTACAATTTCAATCGCAGTGAATGTAAAACCCACACAGGTTTTGTTGGTAAGCTGCAATATTTTGTCAATATTATTCACATATACCCTGTTTTAGAAATAAGTATTAAATTGTCATATTACTTACTACCATCACACAAGGCAACCTCTAAAGATATTTAGTTCTGGGAATCAAGAAAGAAAGCCTTTGTTTATTAATGCTCAGAAATAGATGCTGTATTTTATTAGATATTTTCTATTTAAAGATGCTAGTCAGATATTGTGATGTACGTTATCCAGGAGTGACAAGGGGATACTTTCTTACCCAATTGAGCAAAGGGAAGTAATGATTTGTGACCGCGCGAACGATGTCGCGAGTAACTGCTTGTTTATAATATGTATGGGACGTATGAGATAAAAATTCAGACAAATATGGAATTATCTAAATTTCTATTTCTTTATAAAGAGTCATTCCAGAATACCTAGGTGAAAATATTTTAACACAGCATTCGGTACGGCTAACCAAAGATATCGAGCTTAAAACATACGTCATTCAAGGGTTTAACTTTGATTTGTAAGAAATTTTATTCGTATAGGTACGAAATTTTATTCATAAAAATCAAAAAGTTTTACACCCTTGAATGACGTTTGCTTTTAGCTGGATATCTTTGGTTAGACGTACCGAATGCTGGGTTAAAGTATTATGGATGAACACTATATTATGTAGTATAATTAGTAAGAATAGTAAGTAAGAGTTTTGTACATTTACAATGTAAATATAAAATAAATAGTCCAAGAGCTGTCCTCTTATTTTATTATATGCTGTAAAAACAATGTACAAAATATGGTGTGACACTACCTTTTTTTCAAATGACTTGCGAAAGAAAGTGACCGAATGAGCTACATTTTGTGATAGGCACATTTTATAGATTCGTGTGTTATTTTACAGTAAATCATAATAAACACTAAGTAAGAAGGTAAGCCCAAGGTGTTAAGTAGGCACTTACTCGAGTCATTGTGGGTAGTCGACCGTCGTCGTGGGGACATATTGGATTTTGTAGATTAGATGGAAGAAAAAAAGGTTATATTTTACTTTTCATTTCAGTGGGAAGGAAAGCGTCTATAGATTTTCCAAAATGACATGAAAATACTAATGCGCATCAGATAAGGTATGGTGGGCTAATTGCGAGCTAAAAAGTGTGGGTACATTTGGAAAATCTAATGGTTTGGGAGATGGGAGGGTCACAAAGATGCAAAGAATATTCTCTAGCGCGGTCGAATGTTCTTTTATTTTGAAGGATTTTTTTATATTATAAGATAACTAACCAGCAGATGGGTCTCCTGATGGAAAGAGTCAATCATCGCTTATGGACACCAAAGATGTTAATCGTGCGTTGCTATCTTGTGGCGAGGTCTAATGCCACATGCATAAGTTTACTGGCTACCTTACCCTCCAAACCGGAACACGTCAGTGACAAGCACTGACGCTATTGCGGCAGGAATAGGTAAGGCGTTAGTACCAGACCCGGGCGAGACAATGCAGAACTCTACCACCTAGTAGCCACGATGGTAGTGACTAGTAAAGCTAATCGGTCGCCTTTTACGACCTGCCTGGCAGAACGGCAGTTGGCCTATTCTTCAAAAGAGCCCGGGACCCACACGGGAAAAATTAACAGATATTATCTTGTTTGACCTGTTATAACCACATATAGGGGTCATAAGGGGCCGTTCATAAAATACGTCACACTAAAATCAGCTTTTTTGACCCCCTCCCCCCCCATTGTCACGTTGTGTCACACTTTGTGACCCCCCCTAGAAATATTTCGTCACAAAACTAAGACCCCTCCCTGCTGAGTATGATAAATTCTAAATGATAGTACACAAATTCTGAAAATTAAAAATATTTATTTAGTTATTATAATAACATTACGCGCAGGGTACGTGGAAACGTTACTGTCTCAAGTATTGGAAAAACAAAGAAACCCGTTGTGACGGATCACAACGCCGCTAGAGTCGCGCCACAGAGCACAGACCACAGAGCGCTCATGTCAAAAAACGTCACGTTGCCGTATACCCCCCGTCTCCCCTTGTCACATCTCGTCACACTCAGCCAGACCCCCCCTCCCCTTGTATGCGAACGTATTTTATGAACGGCCCCTAACCCATAACTAGTCAGAACTCAGACATAAATAAAATTAACAATACAAACATAAAGACATTGATGTATCCATTCTAATATTATAAATGCGAAAGTAACTCTGTCTGTCTGTCTCTTCTTGACGTCTAAACCTCTGAACCGATTTAGATGTACAAACTACAAAGATAGTTTTTATTCTGGAAATCCTAGGGGAACGGGAACTATGCGGACATTTATTTTAGAAACTAGCTGCTGCATGCAGTCCGCTGCGTTATAAAAGTTTTTGGCGAATCCCGCGGGATCACCTAATTTTTCCGAGATAGAAAGTAACCTATGTACTATTCCAGGTCACGATCTGTGTGCCACAATTCATTCATATCCATTTAGTAATTTTTGCGTGATTGAGTTACAAACATTCATCCCTCCAACATTCAAACTTTCGCATTTATAATAATTGGTATTAATGTAATCTATACATATAATAAAATCGTAGGAAAGTCAAAACTGTACATTGAATATTTTTTTAAAAGATTACTTGGGGCGTGATCTACAATCGATATCGAAGCCAAAAATATAGTTTTTAGAATTTTTGTCTGTTTGTCTGTTTATCAGTTTGTCTGTTTGTCTGTATGTATGTCCGGGGTAAACTCAAAAAGTGTTGCATGGATTTACTTCAAATTTTGCATGAATATTACTAACAGGTCGGGTCAACATATAGGCAACATATTATCACGCTATCACCTACGGGGGAGGAGCAGTGCGGAGTAAACGAAGTCCGCGCGGACGAAGTCGTGGGCAACAGCTAGTAATTAATATAATATAGGTTAATTAGCTGCTGCGCGCAGCCCGCTGCGTTATAAAAGTTTTTGGCGAACCCCGCGGGATCACCTAATTTTTCCAGGATAAAAAGTAGCCTATGTGCTATTCCATTTCCAGGTCATCATCTACCTGTGTGCTAAATTTCATTCGGATTTGTTTAGTAGTTTTTTCGTGATAGAGTACCAAACATCCATCGATCTTGACTTGAGTGCCCCGTTGGTCGAGTGGTTAGCGACCCTGACTACGCAATCGACGGGGCTCGGGCTCAGTCCCCGACGGAGACAAACACTTGTGTGATGAGCATAAATGTTTGTATTTTCGGTTTTGGGTGTTTATTATGTATGTAAAAGTATTTATATACGTTTTAGTATCGTTAACTAACACCCATAACACAAGCAAATAATTTGCTTACTTTGGGGTTAGTTCAGTAAGTGTAATTTGTCCCGTGAATATTTATTTATTTATTTATCCAAACTTCCAATCTTTCGCGTTTATAATATTTATATAGAATATAGATTTCACCACGCGTACATAGTCGCGGGCACAGCTAGTCGTTCATAAATTGCGATGCCTAATAATATGATAGGCCGACACTTCACTCAAAATTGTAAACTAAGCTAAACAACACACTTGTTGGTCGCCGTGTTGGTCCCGGCCTCCTTTGTAGAATAGGCCAACTGCCGTTCTGCCAGGCAGGTCGTAAAAGGCGGCCGATTGGCTATCGAGTCACTACCATCGTGGCTACTAGGTGGTAGAGTTCTGCATTGTCTCGCCCGGGTCTGGTACCACCGCCTTACCTATTCCTGCCGCAATAGCGTCAGTGCTTGTCGCTGTCGTGTTCCGGTTTGGAGGGTAAGGTAGCCGGTAAACTTATGCATGTGGCATTAGACCTCGCCACAAGATAGCAACGCACCATTAACATCTTTGGTGTCTATAGACGATGGTTGACTCTTTCCATCAGGAGACCCATCTGCTTGTTTGCTATCTTATGATATTAAAAAAAAAATTAAATTATTACACTTCTAACAAAAATTCGCACTTATTAAAAGCTTAATATTTTACAAACGAATCCCTTAATCGAAAACTTGTTTTTACAAACTCACAATATTTTTTAAAAACCTATCTAACGATACCCCACATGATGGGTTCGTGAGAAAAAAAATTAACATCCCCACTTTACATGTAGGGGAGCTACCCTGAAAAAAAATTTTTTTCAATATTTTATGGTACCATTTTGGTGATGTGACTAGTATGTATATTCGTATTAAATTACAGCTTTCTAGTACTGAGGATCTCTGAACAATCTCGCGGACGGACGGACGGACGGACATATTCATTGCTTCATAATATACTCCAAATACTTAAAAATTATGTAAGCTCTTTGTACATAAATATGCGGATGATCCATTAGTCATATACTTTTAGGGTTCCAAAGTAAACTAGGAACCCTTATAGTTTCGCTATGCCCGTCCGCACGATTACTCAGAGATCCCTAATACTAAAAAGCTGTAATTTGGTATGACTATATACTAGTCACGACATCGAAGTGGTAATCTATCTATACATATAATAAAATCGTAGGAAAATCAAAACTGTACATTGAATATTTTTTAAAAGAATATTTTGGGCGTGATATGCAATCGATATCGAAGTCAAAAATATAGTTTTTAGAATTTTTGTCTGTTTGTCTGTTTGTGTGTATGTATGTCCGGGGTAAACTCGAAAAGTACTGCATGGACTTACTTCAAAATTTGCATGAATATTACTAACAGGTCGGGTCAACATATAGGCTACACATTATCACGCTATCACCTACGGGGGAGGAGCTGTGCGGAGTAAACGAAGTCCGCGCGAACGAAGTCGCGGGCAACAGCTAGTATAAGATATAGAAAAATATTTTTTAGCGATTTGAAAGTGGGGATGTTAATTTTTTTTCTCGCGTTCTCCCCATAGTGTGGGATATCGTTGGATAGGTTTTAAAAAATATTGTAGGTTTGCGAAAACAATCGTTCTATTAAGGGACATAAGGGATACAAGGGTTCCTAGTTTACTTCGGAACCCTGAAAAAGTGGTAATGTACACTCACTACATACAAAGAACAAAAACAATCTTGTGGGGCATGCATCTCGCCTACATAGAATAAGTTATATAGGGCAATCTTTACGCTTTTACAATAAACTGCCGGATGGTATAAAAGACCTATTATGTATCAGTAAACAAATTAAAAAATGCGTTAAAACAAAACTGTGTAGGAAAGGGTATTGTAAAATCTTAAATTATTTACAAGACAAGAATGTCTGGAATTAGTTATTATTGCTTCACAAACCAAATTCTATATTTTAAACGAGCAATTCTTATATTTATTTCTCCAAAACAGCTCAATCGATTTTGATGAAATGTTGTATTTAGATAGTCTTTCACTATTCAAATTGATCGTGCTATGAAAAATTGTATAATAAAATGTATAATATAATAATATAAGACAAGATAAGCTCACTAAGTTTCTTCCGCCGGATCAACTCAGTGTATTGCCGCACGTCGATTTGTACGTACGTACGTATAAAAGTTAATTTGAATAAATTGCAGGTCTGTTTAAATCCTGAATAACCAAAACATCCACTCTCGCATGGGAATGAGCGTGATGTGTTTATTTATTTGCACCTACCTACCAATATTTCACATGTGAAATTTAAGTTACATTTCCTGCAAAAACTTCAAGTTCCAAATCGTATTCATACGCGTTCTTTGTAATTGTATGTATCTATTTAAATTAAATACGGATGTAAAATATTTACTTTAATCTTCACTTTTTATACTGAAAGATTGGATATCAAAAAATTAAGGTTGGGCACACCAACCACGCTAGTGTACATGGCTTGATTACTGTAATAATAAATTATAATATACTGTATAATAATAAATTGATAATAATTTTTTTGTTGATGAATAAATAAATAAGTACACAAGTGACACTCGTTGACATTTCACAAAAGCAGATTTTTCTGCGGACATTTCATGGAACTATTTGTCAGTTGCTTTAAGCGTAGCCAGAATGTTACTTTAGTAACATTTTACGTAACTTTTGACCCTCTCATGTTACTTCCATGTACAGACCAATTAGAGTACTACTTCTATGGTACAAGACTCAAAAAACTACTTATACGTTACTTTTAGGACTTATCAAAAATATTCAAATATTTTACAGTAAATAAAACTGATGAGATCGAAGATGAGGTTTTTTGGAACGAAGTTCCTTACGGCAGGCTTGGAGGGGATAGGGATTTTGCTGTGCGACCGAACTGAAAAAAATGTGATAGTAAAACCGTAAGAAAAATGCGTGGAATAAAAGCGTTAAATGAGACGTGCGCAGGCGCGACAGTCGCGTACACAAGCGAGTAGTGCCGTTTAGCGGAAGGAAGTTCGTTCCTACCTGGTGTCCCGCGACACCACATCTTTTTTTTTATAAAGTAAGGGCTAGTTATCTTTAGTTTAGTTTATATATCTAACCAAATATTATTTAGATATATAAACTATTACAAATATATGGATTAGGTACCAGTCAATTATTTGATTAAAAATTCTTACGATTCTTTCAAAGCTTAACTAATGAAAGTTTCTTTAATTTTTGTATAATAAAGTGTCATGCTGTAGTATTAGCGACATTTTCCATATAAAATAAGTAAATGTTACTTTTCTCGTGAAAATATTACTTTTTGAATAGCCTCATGTTATTTTTAAAATTATATAAACGGGTCAAAAACGCGTACATATATAGAACTTACTTGTAAAGCTCGACGTTTCGGTCAAGTTACATTGACCGTGATCACGAGCGGACACAGTCCGCTCGTAACCACGGTTTTGACGTGCTTATATATTTTTTTAAATGATAGGAGAACGCGTTAGTTTAAAATTTGATATGCCTCATCCAAGGAACTTATACAATAACTTGAATTGTTACAAAGCAATATTATAAAAACATACTTTATTTCGTTACTAATAAAGTTGGCATTTGTTTCTTACTTAACAGAGGGGAAAAACGTTCTGAGCAAGACAACGACAAAAGTGGATGTTGTCCCTTTCTTGCAATTGCCAGTGTAAATAAAACTACCTAATGGTAGATTTTTATATATTCGGTAATCGTTAAATCCCTTTTATTCATACACCTCGATAAATACATTAGCATAAAATGTATTGTAATTAGCATAGTGAGTTCTAAAATGTGCTTATTTTAATTATTACGTAATTACTTATGCAATGCAAAGCTGTTTCTCAAATTAGTAGAATTACTTAGTAGTAATTTGCGAACAATTGCGAAATGCAATTTGCGAAAAAATATATGGCGATTGGCGCTTTATTTAGTAGAAAGAGACACAATCCACCCATGTCGTTGTACTCTTCGGAACGATTTGAAGCCCGTGTGGACATTCCGGGTAGAATATAACTTCCTTGTTGCACATATATTATTTCATAATTAGTAGAATTACTTGGTAGTAATTTGCAAACTACGCATGACCGCACTTATATATGGCGATTGGCGCTTTATTTAGTAGAAAGAGACACACTCCACCCATGTCGTGGTACTCTTCGGAACGATTTTGAAGCGCGTGTTGACATTCCGGGTAGAATGCATATTCCTTGGCCTCATCTTATATATTTGACAATTTGTCACTGGCAACACTAGACTTGCTTAAGAATACTCTCTCTGGAGGTTTATATCAATGACGTGTATGATATTACCACATTATTCACGTCATTGGTTTATATACTCAAAGATGTATTGTTAGAATTGGGTAATATATTTTGAGGATACTGTGTGTTTGCATGTCTGTACGTCTGTACATTTGAATATCTGTTTGTCTGTACGTCTGATTTTTTATTAAAATAAAAAAAAAAATCTAATTATGTTTCGAGACGTTGCGTCTAGTTCGTCCCGTCTTCGTCACTAGATACAAACAAGTTAACTGATATAAAAATATTTTTTAGATTTTGTTTCAAAGTTGTCAGTTCTGTCACACACATTCATATATATGTTACCACATACAAAAAATGCCTAAGTTTTTTGTTCCTTTAAGTAAACAATTAATATTTTTTAAGTGGAATAATTACTATTTTCGCGTACCTTATTGCCTTCAAAAAAGATAAAGTACATTTATCTGAAATAAAATACAAAACTTTATTGTAAAGTACGGGTGGGTGGCATGAGGCATCCCTATACACCAGGGCTGTCCAAGCCAGATACCATCCTGGGCTAATATGAATTACCAAAGAGATTGGAGGCCCGCAAAGGCAATTCACTTTTCAAATAGGAAATCCCACAAATACAAATACACTTAAGGAACATTATTAAATAAAACACAATACTGTAAAAGGCGAGCTTATCTTATAGTGAGATTTCTTACATCTTATGCACACGAAGAATACAGAAAATTATTAAGTATATTGAGGTGAATTAAAAACACTTCACGGGTCGCACAACTGTAAGCCGCGGGCCGTGCGTTGGACAGCTCTGCTACACACAATACCTAATATCTGCAAAAACCTTTTTGGTGAGTATTTAACAAAAATTGCAATAATTAATTATGGGGTAATTATTTTAGCGTTTTTTTTGTTTTGTTTCTAATTATTATTAATAGGTAATTAGAAGTATGTTAATATTTAACCCAAAGTTAATTTAAATTCAGCGAGCGCCATATCATTTTGTAGCACTAAATATACGAGTAGAAGTAGGTATCCTTGTTTTTAATTGCTTTTTGCATCCAATTTTTTGCTGTACCCTGCTGAGACCATATTGATTCTAGATTTTTTTGTGATTAACTTATATTACTAAATTGTCGAATACAGTTTATTCGTTTACAGTTTACAGTTTATTCCATTTTACGATAATTGTCTACGCAAACGGTGGAGTATTAAATTTAGCAAAGTTAAAGTTTACATGGTGAAGGAATACAGAAAGTCACTCTATAATATATTAAAAATTACTCTATAGTATAGAGTCTTTAGGTACCTACTCTAATTTTATATAATAGGCATTTTTTTCTTTTTTTCCTTTTTTATCGCTTGGGCGTTAACAAAAATATAATATGCATTAGAAACACTTCTCTTTATACAGCGTGTAAGGCGGCCCCTAGACCTACAATAATATTGCGCAATATTACGTATTGTACAATATTATTGACCGTTAAGACTTTTAAGGCGGCCCATAGACCTACAATAACATTGCGCAATATTATGTATTGTACAATATTATTGACCGTTTAGATTTAATATTGCAGATTGCACAATGATTGAACGAAAGTTTGATCGGGTTTAATTTTTATTGTACAATATTTTTTTCTTGCACTGTGTAGGTTTAACATTGCACAATATTTTTCACTTCAGAGCTTGTAGTGGTCGCAGTCGGTCAGTCGCAGTGTTTAATGTATGGTCGTGTCGTACATTTAAGCAAAATGGCGACCAAGAAATTTTCGTCATTTCGTGGTAATTTTATTCATCTTGTTAATTTAATAGTTCATTACTAGAATCGACTCAAATTTCGACCACTGGCCGAAATTCGACACTCGGTCGAAATTGAACATGTGACCGAAATACGTCATTCCGACGAATTTCGACATTCGATCGAAATTTAACTTTCGGCCGAAACTCAACATTCGGCCGAAATCCGATATTCAGGCCATTTCACTAATCAATATAAGTGTTGATCGAAACAAAACCAATCAATAAAAGATGAAGAACGGGAGTTTTTACTTGAGTGTATAGAATTGTATAGAGATTTATTTAACAAAATCACCAGCATGGTAGCTGCCAAAACTTCGTCGTCAGACATGTCGCTCGTACGAAAATATTGATCAGACTGGTTTGTCAATTTTATTGAGTGAATTTATTGAAAGTTTGAATCAAAGGGGGTACCTATTCAATATTATTGCACATATATTATTTCATACATAATCAAGAAAATCAAACATGTTTCAAATAATGTACGTTCTTCCTGTACATTCAGAAACATGAAAATTGGTGAAAAGGAATATAATAAAGAACAAATGAAGGGAACATTTTTATTAAAAAAAAACACAATTACTTTAGTAAATGTGTTTTTTTTTATTTATTTTAAACTCCAGAAAACATTTCTGGTTATATTTCTTTTCACCAAATTTCATGTTTCTGAATGTTGTAATGTACAGGAATGGAGGAATGCGTTGTAATGTACAGGAAGAACGTACGATATCTTAAACATGTTCCTAGTTTACTTTGGAACCCTAAAAGGGAGGTATTATGCTAAGTGGGGTGTGGGTTTGTTTGTTAGTTATGATAATTAATGATTTCGTACCTAATGTCATAAAAAACTTTTTAATATGGAACATGTAAAGATGAAAATTTTCCAGCTTAAGGTTGTTCACCCGAATGGTTTTTAGGGTTCCATAGTCTACAAGGAACGCTTATAATTTCTCCATATCCATCCGTCCGTCCGGCTGCAGCTTTGCACAAAGATTCTTAGTATTATAAAACTGTAATTTGGTGTGAATATACATTTTTTAATATCATAAGATATAGCAAACAAGAAGATGGCTCTCCTGATGGAAAAATGTTAATGGTGCGTTGCTATCCTTGTTGCGGGGTCTTAATTTTTTTTTTTGGAAAAGGGGACAAGCGGACAGGAGGCTCACCTGATGGTAAGTGCATTTGCAGTTGCGTTGCCAGCCTTTTAAAAAAGAGTAGGCTCTTTTCTTGAAGGTCCCTAAGTCGTATCCGCTTGGAAAAACCCCCGTCGGTAATTCTTTACACAGAGGAATAGTGCGGGGAAAAAAGTGCCTCGAGAATCACACAGTTGTATATTTCCAGATATCGAGATGGTGAGGATGAAATTTTGAATTTAGTCGCGATGTCCGATGGATGGTCTTAATGCCACATACCTAAATTTACCGGCTACCTTACCCTCCTAACCGGAACACGACAGTGACAAACAATGACGCTATTGCGGCAGGAAAAGTGAAGTGGTGGTACTAGACCTGGGCGGGACAATGCAAAACTCTACTACCCAGTAGCCACGATGGTAGTGACGCGCACAGAAAAAACTGGCTGGCAGAATGGCAGATGGCCTTTTCTTCTAAGGGGGGCCAGGCCAGTGTTGCCAACTCGAAGAAAGCAAAAAGCAACAATCGAAACTTAAAAAAACAGCAGAAAACAGTAAATATTAATTTCAAAACATCAAATCCGCTGTACTACCTTCAACTGTTATATATTATACTTAATATTTATACAACTACTGTAAATCTTCGTTATATTTGCCATTACTAAAGGAATTTCTGGGAATCGTAAAGTAAAAAAGTCTGAATAAAACATAACTTAATTAAAAAATATTCATTTTATCATGAAAAAGTTGTCGATGTCGCGGTATTCGACGTTTCGGACTCATTTTTTTGTTAAAATGTACGCTTTTATTACATTTTTTCATATGCACTTTGGTTACAGTGACATATTATAATTATCTGATAAATAATTATGGTACTATTTGGACTATCCTATTTTACTGTCAAAAGTATAGCATTTACATTTGGATTCCCCTGTACCGCAAGAGGCCCGCTAGAGGTACCAATTGTTAATAAGGCGCATGACCAACTCATACAAAAAAACAGTAGCAGTCGTGGGACTGCCGATAGAAGTGAAAACGGAACTATTAAGTTGAGAGTAATTAAAACTATATGCAAAACATAGCTATAGATATACTATTATTATTAGCATGTCGGTGACGCGAACCGAGGATTTTACCCTCTACCAAAACGCTCAACGCGCCTAAAGAAGTTTTCACTTCAAAAAAGACAAGCCCGCTGAGTTTCTTCCGCCGGATCTTCTCAGTGTGTGGCCGCGTTTCCGATCCGGTAGTAACTCAAAAAATGTTGACTCGTCAAAAGTGCCTGTAAAGGATAATTTGAATAAAAATGTTTTGACTTTGACTTTGACTTTGGACAACGAAGTAATCCTACAAGGGTTCCGTTTTTACCAAGTACGTTACGTTTTTTCTGTACCGTAGTACAGAACTTTTTTTAAATTTTTTTTAATATTACTTGGACAGGCAAACTCGCAGACGTGCCATCTATTGATAAGTAGTCGATGTCGCCAGTGAACATAATATACTAGTTTACCTGGAACTGGCCCAGGTAGCTCGGTGCCAGTAATTGCACTGCCTGTCTTGCCCTTCTCTCCGAAACCGCATTCTGCCGAGAAATAGGCAAGATGGTGGTACCCATGCGGCCGGGAGCGTGGCACAGCGCATCCCTCCCACCGGTAACTCCCTCTCTAAACATATCTATAAATTGATAAAAATATACAGAAATAAAATATTTGAACCCTAATTACGCTATTCGAAGGTACCTACCAAAACTAGTCAAACTCAAAATTCAAAAACTAATTCCATATTTTGATCAAATACATATTAATATTATAAATGCGAAAGTACTCTGTCTGTCTGTCTGGTAGATGATGATCTGGCACATGGGCTACTTTTATCCCGAAAAAATGAGTTGTTCCCGAAAAATTCACCAAAATCTTTTATCATGGAGTGGTGTCCGCGCTGCAGCTAGTATTATAGATGCGAAAGTAACTGTCTGGCTGTATATCTGTTTTTCACGCCGAAGCTAGTGAACCGATTTGATTGAAATTTGGTGCAATGATAGCATAGATATATTAGAGGGTTATATACTCAAAGTAAGTTAGTTTGAAACCGAGCTGAGTGCGCGTTTTTGGTGTCGACTGCGTCTTAAGACACTGCGAAAGGGTACCTATTTCACGCAAGTTTTTTTTTTTTTTTTTTTTTTTATAGAAGAGGGGGCAAACGGACAGGAGGCTCACCTGATGGTAAGTGATTACCGCCGCCCATAGACAACCACACTACCAGAGGTCTTGTGATTGCGTTGCCGGCCTTTTAAGAATGAGTAAGCTCTTTTCTTGAAGGTCCCTAAGTCGTATCCATTTGGAAAAATTTCTGCCGATAGCTGGTTCCACAAAGGAGTGGTGCGGGGCAAAAAGTGCCTCGAGAATCGCACGGTTGTGGATTTCCAGACATCGAGATGGTAAGGATGGAACTTCGAATTTTGTCGCGATGTCCGATGGTGAAATTCGGCAGCAGGAATTAGTCCAAACAGTTCCTCGGAACATTCCCCATGGTAGAGCCGATAAAAGATGCAGAGTGATGCCACATCTCTACGTAACGCCAAAGAATCAAGCCGATTTGAAAGAGTCTCGTTGTACGGTGGTTTGGTTCCGTACAGAGTAAAATACAAGTTAAGTTCAATAAACACTTAACACTTAACACTAAACAGTAAACACTAAACACTAAACACTAAACACTAAACACGAAACACAACACTTAACAAGAAACACTTAACACTTAACACTTAACACTTAACACTTAACACTTAACCCTTAACACTTAACACTTAACACTTAACACTTAACACTTAACACTTAACAATTAACACTAAACACTTAACACTAAACACTAATCACTTAAAACTAAACAGACAAAAAGTACAATAATTTTGAATGATAGGAATTTTCTATATAAAAAAATATATAAAACTATTTTTCAAACATAATATATTATCAGTAAACACTAAACACTAAACACTAAACACTAAACACTTAACACTAATCACTAAACACTTAACACTTAACCCTTAACACTAAACACTAAACACTAAACAATAATCACTTAAGATGAAACACAAAACACTTAAAACTAAACGGTAAACACTAAACACTAAACACTAAACACGAAACACGAAACACGGAACACCTTAACAATAAACACTAAACACTAAATACGAAACACTAAACACTAAACACGAAACACGAAACACTTAACACTTAACACGAAACACGAAACACAACACTTAACACGAAACACGAAACACGAAACACAAAACACGAAACACGAAACACGAAACACGAAACACGAAATACTAAACACTAAACACTAAACACTAAACACTAAACACTAAACACTTAACTCTTAACACTAAACACTAAACACTAAACACTAAAACACTACACACTAATCACTTAACAGTAAACACTAAACACTACACACTTAACAACACTTAACAATAAACACTAAACACTAAACACTAAACACTAAATACGAAACACTAAAGACTAAACACGAAACACGAAACACGAAACACTTAACACTTAACACGAAACACGAAACACGAAACACAAAACACGAAACACGAAACACGAAACACGAAACACGAAACACGAAACACTAAACACTTAACACTTAACACTTAACACTTAACACTTAACACTAAACACTAAACACTAAACACTAAACACTTAACTCTTAACACTAAACACTTAACACTAAACACTAAACACTAAACACTAAACACTTAACACTTAACACTAAACACTAATCACTAAACACTTAACTCTTAACACTAAACACTTAACACTTAACACTTAACACTTAACACTTAACACTTAACTCTTAACACTTAACACTTAACACTTAACACTTAACACTAAACACTTAACACTAAACACTTAATACTAAGCACTAAACACTTAACAGCAAACACTAAACACTTAACACTTAACAGTAAACAGTAAAAACTAAACACGAATCACTAAACACTTAACACTTAACACTTAACACTTAACACTTAACACTTAACAATTAACACTAAACACTTAACACTAAACACTAATCACTTAACACTAAACAGTAAACACTACAATCTTGACAAAAAGTACAATAATTTCGAATGATAGGAATTTTCTATATAAAAAAATATAAAACTTTTTCAAACATAATATATTATCAGTAAACAGTAAACACTAAACACTAAACACTAAACACTTAACACTTACACGAAGTCGTGGGACTGCCGATAGAAGTGAAAACGGAACTATTAAGTTGAGAGTAATTAAAACTATATGCAAAACATAGCTATAGATATACTATTATCATTAGCATGTCGGTGACGCGAACCGAGGATTTTACCCTCTACCAAAACGCTCAACGCGCCTAAAGAAGTTTTCACTTCAAAAATATATTTATTGCTTTTGTTAAAAAGTTTTATATGTTGGTTGTAACATAATGCGATTTGGAATAAATTATTTTTGTCAATTTTCGAAATATAAATACATCACCAAAAAACAGTAGAAATATGAACTAAAACAGAAAACAGGGATATAATGGGGAAAACATTAAAACTGCTGTTAAAACAGTAGGGCTGGTAACACTGGCTCAGGCCAACCCGCGGAGAGTACATGTTAGTCACGCCGACAATGTTGTTCTATGCGTTACAAATAAGAATAGGATCGCGTTTGTTATCAACTTCATACCAAAAGTGTCAAATTAGTACAGTAGTAGTAGCATAAAAATATTTGTTCAAAAAATATTGCTGATTTATTGAAAAACAAATAACGCTTTAATAATGTTATTTTCATCAATAAAAAATATTAAAAAACATCTGTCTAGCTGTACATCTATATAAATGTAAGAAAGTCGTGTTAGTTGTAGTTGACTTGTAGTTACACTGACAAGTCAAAAACGACAGGGGCAATTTTGTTGCGATTTTTGTGGGTTTGGGTTATATTTGTCCAGAATAGGCTAAAAAGTATTACAATATAATATTTATCAATAAAAAAATAGTAAAATATATCAGTCTAACTGTTCATATATGTATATGTATATATAAAAATCGTGTTAGTTATTTTAGTACTTTACACCTTACTCATCACTTATGAAGTTTTTGCAAAATACGGAGCAATATGTCATCCTGACAGTCCTATTCTTAGTTGGAACGCATAGTACACTGAGATATTGAAATTTTTTTATCAACTCAACAATATTTACCTACAATTGTACAATGTACACTTTTGTTTTGAATAATTTACTCAACCTTACAACTTGTAGAGTTCACTAACCCGTAATAGTTTTCCTTTTAAAATTCATTAAATCTATGTTAATATTAAGTATAAATACGAAAGTTTGGATCTTTGGTTGGATGGATGTTATTTACTCAATTACAAAAACTACTCAACGGATTTGAATGTAATTTGGAATACAAATGATGACCTAGAATAGCACATACGCACAATAGTAGGTATGGATGGATGGATGGATGTTTGTGAATCAATCACGCAAAAACTATCGAACGGATTTGAATGTAATTTGGAACACAGGATGACCTAGAATAGCACATACGCACAATAGTATGGATGGATGGATGTTTGTTACTCAATTACGCAAAAACTACTGAACGGATTTGAATGAAATTTGGAACACAGATAGATGATGACCTTAAATACCAAATAGTCTACTTTTTATCCCAAAAAATCAGGTGATCCTGCAGGATTCACCAAAAAAATTTTAATTGCAGTGGGTTGCACGCAGCAGCTAGCATACTACTGACGTTATTTTTGCAAAACAACCGTTTAGCTGGCAGGCGGGCAAGGTATGTATGAACACTCAACTGTAACAAAAATTAGCACATGAGTACTAATTTTTGTTACAGTTGTACAGTTTGTTACTGTAACAAACATACTTTTAATCAGAAAAAAAAGAACATCTCCACTTCACGCGCACAGAAATACCCCAAAATATTTTTTTTTAGATTTTATTTTAAACTTTTTTCCCGGGCTCCTTTGAAGAATAGGCCGACTGCTATTCTGCCAGGCAGGTCGTAAAAGGCGACTGATTGACTATACTAGTCGCTATCATCGAGACTACTAGGTGGTAGAGTTCTGCATTGTCTTGCCCGTGTCAGGTACTACCGCCTTATCTATTCCTGCCGCAATAGCGTTAGTGCTTGTCACTGTCGTGTTCTGGTTTGGAGGGTAAGGTAGCCGGCTAGCCGACTAACTTATACATGTGGCTTTAGACCTCGCCACAAGATAGCAACGCATCATTAACACCTTTGGTGTCTATAGGCGATGGTTGACTCTTTCATCAGGAAACCCATCTGATTGTTTGCAATCTTATAATATATATTAAAAAAAACTTTGTCAGGTGACTAATATGTGTATTCGAACAAAACTAACAGCTACTATTTGTATAATCTCTGATCGAGGCTGTGGACGGACAGGAGTTCATGGCGCACCTAAAAAGGACCTATGGTCCAAGAGCTGGCGACGAATCTTGGGTAGGTCTTTTAGCAGTTTGGAATTGCGAAAATATATAATTTCGTCAAATGGCGATTGCGGGCCTGCAAGTCTGGCAGATCGTTTGCGGTTATTTAACTACCGCGCAGTATACAAACTTTGCAAAAAAAATTCGAAAAAAGGTATTTTTAGCAACTTGATTTTTACTTCATCTTTTAATCAGATCTTTTTTAGAAATCGAAAAAAAATATATGCCAGACATTTGTGTTTTAAAGTACTTCCAGACACCTTCAAATACGTTTTACGACAGTTATCATTACATTTCTATTATATTTATTTATTTAACATTTAAATTATACACAACAAAATCTTTACATGTAATAAAATCGTAGGTAAATCATGTATGTCCGGGGTAAACTCAAAAAGTACTGCATGGATTTACTTCAAATTTTGCATAAATATTACTAACAGGTCGGGTCAACATATAGACTACATATTATCACGCTAGCACCTACGGGGGAAGAGTAAACGAAGTCCGCGCGGACAAAGTCGCGGGCAACAGCTAGTATATAATAAGTAAATATTCCCCGTGTTAGTCCGGGCTCCTTTGAAGACTAGGCTAACTGCTGTTCTGCCAGGCAGGTCGTAAAATGCGACATTGACTATATGTGTTACTATCATCGTGACTACTAGACGATAGAGTTCGGCAATGTTTCGACCTTTCCGAATTTCGTCGCACAGCTCCCAGTCTACTAGTTGACTTCGGAATCATAAAATGGATGAGCTAATAGTAATGGGTATACGTTTGTACAAAAATTTTTCCAACGCCATAAAATATCTACCATCTGCTTGTTTGCTTTCTTAAAGACCACCCATACACAAATTAAAAAATGTATAAAATCCAACCTTGGTAAAAGTAAAAATAAAATAAATCTTTGAATATTTGGAACATAATAAGGAATGGGATTGATTGTTCCTCATAACAGTAATTATAATAAATTATTGTAAATACATTATTTTTAAAAAAAAAGTATATGCATAAGAAAGACAAGTCCACTGAGTTCCTTCCTGCCCGATTTCCTCAGTGTGTGGCCGCGTTTCCGATCCGGTAGTAACTTAAAAAATGTTGACTTGACGAAAGTGTCTACAAAGGATACTTTTAATAAAAAATGTTTGACTTTGGCTTTGACTTTGACTTTGACTATGACATAAATAAATAAATGAATTCCTTGTAGACTCCGGAACCCTCAAAATTTATTAAATCAAAACTGTAAAAAAAGGTATCATTAAATCTCGGGGTATTTAGACAGCCATAAAGCTTGTAATTTATTGTTTTTTGTTATAATATGTGCACGCCACAAAAATTAGCTTTTGTGATCCTATACTTAAAAAAATATCATCGCGCTCAGTTCCCTTGCGGAGGAGGCAGAGTTAGCCCAACGTCTATAGACGCCAGGTTGACCCGATTCACCGGTTTGTCGATTGGCGAGATGAGTGGTGACTGGTGGTGTACTTTAAATAAGCATTTTTTAAATTTAAACGATTTCTCCGAAACGGCTCCAACGATTATAAAAAGATTGTATTTGAATAGTCTTTTACTATCAAAATTGATCTATGTAAGTACTATCTCTGTGATGATCGTTTTTATACGAAAAAATATCGCTAATGTTACCGCAACCGCGCTTGACGACATGTACTAGCCGACAAGATGTGCGGCGCACCTGATTAATGCACCTGTTATTGTGAGATAATGACGTCATAACAATAATGAACAAAATATATAAAGAAGAATGGTATAATTAGGCGGGGATAACATGTTTTCAATTCATTGTAATTCTATCGCTTCTTGAGGGTGTTACGCTGCCCAAAATTATAAAGTGCATTTAAAAATGATTCAAGTGTTTTATTCAGCCAAACTGCCTTTCGGTAATACTAGCGAAAGTCGGTCACTCATTTAGTTATCTTTTTAGGTGGGACCCCATTTTTAGGATTCCGAAATAAAATAGGAACCCTTATAGTTCCGCACGATAGTTCAGAGATCCTTAGTAATAAGCGATAGAGAGGCGTGCCAAAAGGTTCATAAATGACGATGATCTAGTAAGCAAAAAACTCCAGAGCCTCGCTCATCGCCGCAGAGTGGCTAGTTTATCGGTCTTTTATCGGATAAACTTTGGAGAGTGCGCTGCGGAATTGCACGACTTAATTCCGCCCTCCCCGTTTTTCAATCGATCGTCGAGGCGCACAGATACTAGGCATCGCCATATGGTGGACGTTCCACGTACCCGGACAAAGCGGTTCGACTCGACATTCTTTATCCGAACCACAAGCGACTGGAATATGCTACCTGAGTCTGTGTTCCCCAACGGGTACAACCTGGGGATCTTCACGAGAATAGTGAACAGGTACCTTCTAGGGAAGCGCGTTCCATCATAAGCCGCATCTCAGCTTACCATCAGGCGAAATCGTGGTCAAACGCATCCCTATCGACAGTAAAAATGCTGTAATTTGGCACAAATATACATATTAATCACAACAACAAAGTGGTAACATAAAAATATTGAAAATTATTTTTTTCAGGGTAGCTCCCCTACATGTAAAGTGGGGATGTTAATTTTTTTTCTCTTGTACCACATAGTGTGGGGTATCGTTGGATAGGTTTTTAAAAAATATTGTAGGTTTGTGAAAACAAGTTTTGATAAGGGATTCGTTTGTAAAATATTATGCTTTTAAGTATTAATTTTTGTTAGAGTCAAGTTTTAGGGGTGGGAAAAAATCGTGATATTAGTAAATATAATGAAATTAAAAGAAAAACTATCACGGCTTAGAAGGTTTTAAAAGTTTTTTAGTAATAGTCGTCCAACTTATAAAATGTACTCAGAGAAGTTTTTATAGGTGGTGAACTGTTATTGACGTTGAATAGGTTAAATTATCATAGTATGAAACAATAAAAGCCCTCTTTTTATTGCGCATTAATGCGATGGGCACAGATTACTAAATAATTACTTCGTAACCTATGGGCCTACATTGCGCGTGGCTCGAAATGCACTCTACCAATTTTTATGTTTTTTTATATAATAAGATAGCAAACAAGCAGATGGGTCTCCTGATGGAAAGAATTAACCATCGCCTATAGACACCAAAGGTGTTAATGGTGCATTGCTATCTGTGGCGAGGTCTAATGCCACATGTGTAAGTTGACCGGCTATCTTACCCTCCAAACTGGAACACGACAGTGACAAGCCCTGACGCTATTGCGGCAGGAATATGTAATGCGCTGACCAGACCCGGGTGAGACAATACAGAACTCTACCACCTAGTAGTCACGATGGTCACCTTTTACGACCTGCCAGGCAGAATAGCAGATGGCCAATTCTTCAAAAGAGCCCGGGACCAACTCGGGGAGAAAAAGGCGAAAAAAAGGAGAAAGTACAAATGTGTTAACAAATACAGGACAGTTTTTATCAAGCGATCGAAAGCGATACTTGAAGCGACCCGTGCGAAGCGAGAAGTGTTTTATTGTGTAGTCGGTTAAGTTTGGAGATAGTACAGTGAGTGACTAGTGTTATTCAGAGTATTTAAGTACTACATTGTGTTGTGTTGTGTAGCGTATATTTGTATTGTAAATAAGTGGTGTTTTCTTACAATTACGAACCCGAAGTACGTAACAATTTAGATAAAGTTAACATAATTATATACAAGACAACGTATTTTTCATACAACATTGCAAATATATTATAATTTTCGCGGTAGCAAAACAACCTATTTATATATAGACAGATTATAATTTTTTTTTTAAAGTAATTGTATCCTCTGTGGTCGGCAGCAAATCTACTTACTACCATTATAATAAAAATGATTTTTTATCTTAATGTTGACTATACATTCGGTACATGGAATTTGCGTACGATTTTTCGTATTGTACGATATTGCCTGGCAATAAAGCTCAAAATTTATTTAATTTTCAGTATTGGAACTTTGTAACGTTATTTGTTCTTTTGTGACCACCCACTGGAACCGGCATCGAACTATTACGTTATTCATCTGAATATGTATAATCCGAATATAAATAAATATTTATGAACACTGAACAGCAGAGAAATATAAAAAATATGTTTGTGGAACGAAGTTCCTTATCGCGCGTTGTGAAAGGGGGCTAGACGGAAAAAATTCTTACGAAAAGTTGTCACGACACTTTTTGTTATAGGAAGCTATTGTAATCCGTGCGGCGTGCGCATGTTTCTCTGTGTGTCTCTCTCTTTTTCTCTCTCTCTCTCTCTTATAGAAAGCAAGCCAGATATTTTCATTTCTATTTCGTATTGAACAGTATGGTGTCGCGACGATTATTTTTGTTGAGTGTATACAGGTTTTTTGTAAATAATAATAAAAGGAACTTCGTTCCATCCGGGTGTCCCTTGACACCTCTCAAGTTTTTTTAAAATTAATAATAAGTTAACAACACCGAATTACACAGCCATTTGCAATAGGAAATTGCGAACTACTATTGCGAAGCTAAGAAAATAAAACAATGCTCGATAATATGTTAAGTTTTGTGATCATAATCATGTCAGATCCTTCAATATAGACCATCCAGATATACAACCAGATCTTTCTGATCTTTAAAAGTCTGAAAATAGTATATGGTACAATCGCTTAACTTATTCCTCATGCAATAGTTACAATGATTGCCATTGTTGTGTTCCGGTTCGGAGGATAACGTTACAGCAATGTTAACTACCAGTATAAAATCTTCATACAAACGGGTGGGACGCGAGATATACCTACGCGCTAGGAGTTCGGCATGCACTCGATATACAACAGACTGAGGGTTGTGCCGCAGTGACGAACAGCCGATGTGACAGCACAGGCAAATGTAGTTAAAATATTGAAGGCCGGCAACCCTATCGCATTTTACGTACAGCACGACGTAGCCGGCTGTAGGTATTTACTTCAAGGACAGGGCCGAGTCAAAATACTGAGTAGATAACATTGCCGTGGTAACGTAGCCGGTAGACTATGTGGCGTTGCCATCCCGCCGCATAGCAACGCACCTATAATATCTTTGGTGTCTATAGGCGATAGTTTCTCTTTCCATCAGGAGAGCTGTCTCCTTGTTTGCTATCTAATTTTATCTTCTATATAAATAAAAATGATTCGCTAAATGTTGATAATGAATCGTTAATTGTTGCTAAACGCGAAACTCGGTTGGTTTAGTCCAGCCGATATCGACTAATTTCTTTTTTTTGGTTTAAGAGCCCACGACACAAAACCTAGCCCATAAGACTACCGGATGGTATATACATAGTTAGATTCTTCATTAATTGCAGAATACGAAATGGCTATGCTGCAATGCGAAAAACCGGGTGGCGCTTTTAAAAAAAAAGAAAAAAGAATGAAAAAAAAGCGATTTCTAGTACGATAAGACTATCGAATTTCATTTGTTCCTCGATATAGGGGACGGGTAGGACTATACGAAAATGCGGTGCTGCATGTCCCCGTCTTGACCCTTATCAGTGGCAGCAGCATTATAAATGACGCCTTGTACCTAGGTATCTAGTACCATCAGACTACCGAACGAAACAAAGCTCATCTGAAAGATCATTAATATCTGTGTAAGAAAAACCACTGCCGCATCTTCGAAACAGTGGATGAGGTAGTTGCTGCAGCGATTGAAGGTTTTTCGCATTGCAGCATAGCCATTTCGTATTCTCCAATTAACGACGAATCTAACTATGTATATACCATCCGGTAGTCTTATGGGACTAGGTTTAGTGTCGTGGGCTCCCGTACTATTTTGAAATATTTTTTGAAAGTCTGAGGAAAGTTTTTATAAAGAGAAAAAAATGAAAGAAAAATAATCAAAACAACACTTTTATTTTCCCATAGATTTCGTAGCTGTCAAACAAAAGTCCGCAATCAGAAGTAGGTATGCCGGTACACGTATGTACATTATTAAATAAAACTTTTTACTAGTTATTTTGACGCGTCAGCACGCGTTTTTTTAAACTACCACCGGATGAGGAAATTAGGAAACATGGAACGGAAAACATTTAACGACTTTAAATTAATCAAAGGCGATACAAAGTTCGCTAGTTCAGCTTGTTGCAGCTTGCCTTGTACACTAGGCCACTTTCTATGCACTTTTGTGGTACATTTTACGGAAACATTATCGGACTTTTAGGTTTGTGCTTCGACGTAGTAGTTTAAATTCATGTCTAGATATATTATCTACCATGAAAATACCATTTTACAGACCTTAAAAAAATAGAAGATACAATTTGTATTAAAATCTTATTACTACTAACGATATCTATTATAAAACTAACGAGTTAAAATCGATAGAAGATACGTTTTGTATTAGAATCTTATTTCTAGTAACGCCATCTATTATAAAACTAACGAATTAAAATTGATTGAGGGTAGGCGCCTCCATATTTTGAGTCATCACTTTTTCCAGATAGTGATACAAAAAATAAGTAAGCAAATTGTAAATAATAATACAGATTATGTTAAAATTTAAATCTTGCTATCTTGATGTTTTGTGAGTTATGATTTATAATTATGCAATTCTGGAGACAATTTTTACCTTGCGCTGCTCTTCTCTTTCAACTCCACTCTTGACCGCCCGGTTGGTCGAGTGGTTAGCAATCCTGACTACGCAATCGACGGGGTTCGGGTTCGATATTCTTGTATTTATATATGTACTTCTATGTATTAGTATAGTTGACTAACGCCCATAGCACAAGCAAATAATTTGCTTACTTTGGGGTTAGATCAGTAAGTGTAATTAGTCCCGTGAAAAAAATAAATAAAAAAACTCGGTTTCAACTTTTCCAGCAATTAGGTACCTAAGCATTTTTTGCTACTCACTATTTTCAGCCGACTACCCAAAAAGGAGGAGGTTCCTATTTGGTCGGAATCTTTTTTTATGCATGTTCACTGATTATTCGAAGACGCCTGAACCGATAAGGATTTTTTTTGTTTCAGTGAGTACCTAGATACTTCTCTGGTTATTTAATTTTAATTTGACGAAGATCTGATGCAGAGTACGGGAGATACTAGAAGTGGGAAATCAACTGTTTGCAAGATTTCTACGTTTAAATTGTCTCACATTTGTGTAGTATTATTAGAGCAATTTTAAATAACATGTTTAAAAATATTTTTAAAAGATTTTAAGACTTTACGCAGGAAATTATAATTATTAACCGCGATTTACAAAAATCGAGCTTTCATCAGATCTCCATGGTTTGAGATTCTTGAAACTTGATTATATTTTTTTAATGACGTCAGTATATATCTGTGTGTGCGCACGTGATTAAATCTCTCACGGATTTTAAACTGCCTGGCTGATCGAAAAACGGTTTGCGGTGAAAGATGAAAATCAATAATCAAATTCGAAAGTTTTAAAAATTAAAACAGTATCCTCCTAAACACGGTTTCAGGGATGGCGTGCAGGATCATCCGGTTTAAAGATTTTTTATTAATGATTTTTGAACTTATTAAGAGACTACTTCATAAAATACTTTTCTTTATATTTGACTCGCGGCGCGCGGTCATCGGGCCTTTGTATAAAGACAAGGGTTCACGTATAGACTGAAATAGCTATAGGGCCATCAGTTTGATCAGCTTAGCATCGAAGGTGTATAGTAAAACATGGAAAGGAGAATGCAAAGGAAGTCCGAAGGAATGTTGTGTTAGGCACAAGGAGGTTTTAGGTCTAGAGCAGGGATGTGTGCGGGGAACAGAGTGAATAGAGCGTTAGAGAGATTACTTAAAAGCCCAGTTTTAAGTCAGGGTGCCCGTCTTGCCCTGCGTAATCATGTGCCTATCCCAACGATATTGTATGAAAGTGAGAGTTGGGTAAGTTAGAAGGGCATGAAAGTATAATCAACGCAGTCGATGAAACGAATAGCTATGAAAAATATGTCGCGTAACTCTCGCTGACCGGGTTCGTAATGTTGAAGTGAGAGAGAAGTTATACTTGAAAGAAAGTGTTGGTGTAAAGATGAGAAAGGGCATGCTCCGTTGGTTCGGACATGTAGAAAGAATGGTAGGTGAAAGATTAACAAAACAGATATACAATGCGAGATATGCAATTCTTTATTATTTATTTTTCTATACATTAAAAGATTATAGACTTTATTATTATAAATAAAGTCTATACATTAATAGATGTAATTCTCATAAAAATACTTTTCTCACGGTATTACTAGATAGTATAACTTTGCGAGCCCTTACAAAGCTCTGCTTTTAGCTAGTGATATAAAAAATGTAATTATAATGATTTTATATCATAAAATAGCAAACAAGCAGATGGGTCTCCTGATGGAAAGAGTCAACCATCGCCTATAAACACCAAAGATGTTAATGGTGCGTTGCTATCTTGTGGCGAGATTTAATGCCACATGCATAAATTTACTGGCTACCTTACTCTCCAAACCGGAACACGACAGCGACAAGCACTGACGCTATTGCGGCAGGAATAGGTAAGGCGGTGGTACCAGACCCGGTCAAGCCGATGTAGAACTCTACCACCTAGTAGTGACGATGATAGTGACGCACATAGTCACTCGGTCGCCTTTTACGACCTGCCTGGCAGAACGCCAGCTGGTCTATTCTTCAAAGGAGCCCGAGACCAACACGGGGAATAAATAATAACACTTCTACGTTTATAATAATACGTTTTTTAATATAATTACTTTTCTGAGGATATTTCGTTCGTTTCGAACCGGTTTGACCTACCTCATTAGTAAATCAGCTGCTTTAATTATTTGCTCGTTATAAAATTTTTTTTGAGCCTAATTTATAAATTTTATTACCCACGAGCAACATAATTAATATATCCGAACAAAAACAGTTTCACTGTAAAAAAAATCGCACCAAATACCTTTATAAATATAGTTACAAAAATGATGATTACATTTTTACAAAAAAATATGGAATCGAAACACGAAGTGCAACCGTTTGGGATTCGAAACAAAAATTGCTAGAAAAAGTATTAGTAAAAAATGGTGTACTTGGTGTGCATTATTACTACTTTCGATTATTCAACTAGATACTGAGTGCTAAGTGTGAGTTTTTCTTTTCGCATTCGATCGTGAGCGCGTTTGGAGTTTACTTGGAATTTGTATGTGATTTGTACAGCGCCACCTAGTGGTAAACTGGTTTCTCACGTTTACCACTAGGTGGCACTGTACAAATCACATACAAATTCCTAGTAAACTCGAAACGCGCTCACGATCGAATGCGAAAAGAAAAACTCACACTTAGCACTCTGAAAGGCGTTTACCTTTTTTGAATTTGAAAAAGCACAATGCACACCAAACACAACATTTTTTACTAATACGTTTCCAGCAATTTTTGTTTCAAATCTAAAACGGTTGTACAGTTCATTTTTCAATTCCATAATTTTTTGTAAAAATCTAATCATCATTTTAGTAACTATAGTTAAAAGCGTATTTGGAGCGACTTCTTTACAGGGAAATTGATTTTGTTTAGATTTCATATCTTTTTGTAAAGTTTACTTTTTTTAAATACCTCCCTGCTGCACGACTCATACCGCGACGCGGTTAAGTGGAATATAGCGGAAGACTAGTAACTGAAATCGAAAAGATTTCTTCTCACAAAATGTAAGTGCTATGTGCTTTAGCGACTTAAAATTTAAAGGTACATAGAAGCAAGATAACTGGGTTCAAGTTCAGATCGCCCCGTTGGTCGAGTGGTTAGCGACCCTGACTATGCAATCAACGGGGCTCGGCTTCGATCCCGGAGACAAGCATTTGTGTGATGAGCATATAAATGTTTGTATTTCCGGGTTTGGGTGTTTATTATGTAGGTATATTCTAGTATTTATATATGTATTTCTATGTATTAGTATCGTTGACTAGCACCCATAACACAAGCAAAAAATTCTTTCAATGTTCTTTCAATTTCGTTCAAATTCAATTTCAATGTTCTTTCAAATTCTTTCAATTTCAATTCGATTTCAGTTTGACAGTAATAAGTTTCAGAATGCATTCTGAAACTTATTATTGTCAAACTGAAATTTGGCTGCACAGTTTTCCGCCGTGTTGGTCCCGGCCTCCTTTGTAGAATAGGCCAACTGCCGTTCTGCCAGGCAGGTCGTAAAAGGCGACCGATTGGCTATCGAGTCACTACCATCGTGGCTACTAGGTGGTAGAGTTCTGCATTGTCTCGCCCGGGTCTGGTACCACCGCCTTACCTATTCCTGCCGCAATAGCGTCAGTGCTTGTCGCTGTCGTGTTCCGGTTTGGAGGGTAAGGTAGCCGGTAAACTTATGCATGTGGCATTAGATCTCGCCACAAGATAGCAACGCACCATTTACATCTTTGGTGTCTATAGGCGATGGTTGACTCTTTCCATCAGGAGACCCATCTGCTTGTTTGCTATCTTATGATATATAAAAAAAAACAGTTTGAAAATATCAAACTTTAATATAATAATACTAGCTGTGCCCACGACTTCGTTTGTGTGGAAAAAAATCTAAAATAAAAACCCGCATAGTTTCCGTTCCCGTGGGATTTCCGGGATAAGAACTATCCTATGTCCTTTCTTGGGTCTCAAACTATATTTGTACCAAATTTTATCCAAATCGGTTCAGTGGTTTGGCCGTGAAAGCGTAACAGACAGACAGACAGACAGACAGAGTTACTTTCGCATTTATAATATTAGTATGGACTAGTATGGATAGTATGGATAATACTAGCTGGCCCGGCAAACGTTGTTCTGCCTTATTAAATACTCTTATTTTTTTCTATATTTTCTCACCTTTTAAACCTTCCGGACTTCAACAATTAATTCAAAGAGTTGTATTCGGAGATAGTTGTACAGCCTTTATTAATGGGTCATTCTTCGGAGTACAGTTTTTGAGCGTAACAGACTCTTATCTCCTATACTAGCTGTTGCCAGCGACTTCGTCCGCGCGGACTTCATTTACTCTGCACTGCTTCTCTCCCGTAGGTGATAGCGTAATAATATGTAGCCTATATGTTGACCCGACCTGTTAGTAATATTCATGCAAAATTTGAAGTAAATCCATGCAGTACTTTTTGAGTTTACCCCGGACATACATACAGACAAACAGACAGACGGACGGACGGACGGACGGACAGACAGACAGACAGACAGACAAAAATTCTAAAAACTATATTTTTGGCTTCGATATCGATTGTAGATCACGCCCCAAATATTCTTTTAAAAAAATATTCAATTTATTATATTTATACCATTTTATTATATTTATAGATTTTCGCTTCATTCGGTTTCGGTCCAATTACAAGTAATCTCGAATCGATAACATAGATCTCTAGATCTTGTTTATTTTGAACTTAATAATTGGAAGTTCAAAGATTGATATGATAACAAGCATTGCCCCCATTTCGTCACGTGTCTACGAGATTTCCTTATGTTAGGTATGAAATTGTAGCACCTCTTTGGTGTTACGATTTCTAACAGACTTTTATTTAAGACTAGCTGAGCCCGCGACTTCGTCCGCGTAGAAAAATTTCGAAAAAAGTAGCCTAAGTTACTCCTTATCACATCAGCTATCTGCCAGTGAAATTTCCCCCGTGTTGGTTCCGGGCTCCTTTGAAGAATAGACCAACTGCTGTTCTGCCAGGCAGGTCGTAAAAGGCGACCGATTGGCTATGCAAGTCACTACCATCGTGGCTACTAGGTGGTAGACTTCTGCATTGGGTCTGGTACCACCGCCTTGCCTATTCCTGCCGCAATAGCGTCTGTGCTTGTCGCTGTCGTGTTCCGGTTTAGAGGGTGAGGTAGCCGGTAAACTTATGGATGTGGCATTAGACCTCGCCACAAGATAGTAACGCACCATTAACTCCTTTGGTTCACTCTTTCCATCAGGAGTCCTATCTGCTTGTTTGCTATCTTATGATATTAAAAAAAGAAAGTCAAAGTAACGTTGAGGATAGAATTTCTTCTACACTGACTCTACTAGTTTACTTACCTCATGAGGTGGGGTTTCTGGTAATCCTGCAATCTCATGTGACGTAGTTAGGGATTTGCTCAAAAAAATGTTTAACTCTGTTCTAATCCTTAATTCTAGGTTCTTGTTTTTATTAAAAAGGTCAAGATTTTTATTTTCTAGTTCCTTAATTCTGCTGTCCTGCCTGGCAAGGGCCTGTTCCATCGTCGCTAATTGTTCACTTAAGAACTCAATAGAACTTTCAAGATTCATCATCTGTTCCCGGAAGGCCTTTTTTACCTCTCGGTTGATGTCATGCCTTATTTTTTTTATGTCGATCGCTTGGTTTGCGATGAATCCGTCCTCGCAGTCATCGTGATCACCGTTGTCTTCCGAAATAATAAAAGACGACATATTTTTCAAACAGTCTTCATAACTCCACTCTATACCAGGCGAGTTCTCAATCGTATGCAGCTGATAATTTCGGGCAGGCAGGATCGACATGCACTATATCCTCACATCTACTGCATGGAGTGCAGGACCTGGAACTTTTTTGTTTTCTTTTTTTTCATTTTATAGTGATAAATTTAATGCCCTTAAAAACTTTGAAATAATGATAAATTGCAAAGATTTTAATGGTAATTAAAAACTTTGAAATTTATATTTTATTTTAAATTAAAAGAAATAGAAAAACGTACACACGCACAGCACGCGGTGGTAGTGAAATGGTAAAATAGGTGGTTGAGTTCTGCCTTGTCTCGGCCGGGTCTGGTACCATCGCCTTACCTATTCCAGCCGCAAATCGTCAGTGCGTGTCACTGTCGTGTTCGGGTTTGGAGGGTAAGGTAGTTGGTAAACTTATGCACGTGGCACAGTCGAGCGACTCGGCGTTCCAACACGGCATCCAAATCGCGCGCTCCAGTGACTGCATCGATGCTGCATCGCGTTTTAGCGACTCATTGCGTTTGAACGCAGCACGGAATTGCGCTGTTCAGCATCGGATAGTCGCTAAAGATAGAGCAGTCGCTAAATTGATTGGATGCCGTCGATTTGGATACCGTGTTAGCACGCAGAGAGTCGCTTAAATGCGATGAAACTTCTATACAGTCGCTAAAACGTGCAACTTGGATGCCGTGTTGGAATGCAGAGACTCGCTAAAACACGATGCAGCATCGATGCAGTCGCTAAAACGTGCAATTTGGATGCCGTGTTGGAATGCAGAGAGTCGCTAAAACGCGATGCAGCATCGATGCAGTCGCTAAAACGTGCAATTTGGATGCCGTGTTGGAATGCAGAGAGTCGCTAAAACACGATGCAGCATCGATGCAGTCGCTAAAACGTGCAATTTGGATGCCGTGTTGGAATGTAGAGAGTCGCTAAAACGCGATGCAGCATCAATGAAGTCGCTAAAACGTGCGTTTTTTGCGTGAAGTATCGTACATCTGTGTGGTAAACAAACACGGTCTTAATATAAATGGTATTTTGTAACATAATTTCGAACTATAAGCTCGTAACTTTATCAATATTAACTCTATATCTTCCTACTTGTCTAGGCAGTCGTTATATCTTCTCGAAAACATTAATGGCTAATTTGTATTACAATGTTTTCGGGCTAATCATAAGTGATCTAGAATCGATAACTTTAGACCTACCGGCCTTGCTTACTTTGAGTTAAATAATGTGAAGTCGAAATATTTATAGATATGTTGTTACGTACTTCGGGTTCGTAATTGTAAGAAAACGCCACTTATATTAAATCCGTGTATTTACAATACAAATACACACAACACAAGTCAACACAATGTAATACTAAATACTCTGATTAACACTAGTCTCTCATTGTACTAATACTAATCTTAGAACACTATACAATAAAACACTTCTCGCTTCGCACGGGTCGCTTCAAGTATCGCTCCGATCGCTTTATAAAAACTGCCCTGTATTTGTCAACACATCTCTATTTATAGCCAGGGTAAAGTTCTACCTGGATCCAGAAAAATCTAAATGTATCGGGAAACGATGAATCACTTCTTATTGTAATCAACTTATGATAAACAGGTGACTCATCAATGACTCATCAATCCTAGTACACGCTACTTTCAACCTTATGCTTTATACCACAAAGTTCATTATGGTTTAGCTTAGATCAACTATTTGTTTGTCAATAGGAGTAGTTATCTCTTTCTTTTATTTCTAGATCTCTCCAGCGTTCCAACTCTACACGTTTCTAGATTATTCGTAACAATATTATAATAGGGAAAATACGTCTGATTCAAAAAATGCTTATTTTAAACATACATATTTTACGCCAGATCCCTGAGGCAGGCAGAGAGAACCGAGTGTCACGCATCACGATCCACGCAGTCTTGTCTCGCTTCCCCCACTTTCATAACTCTCTTCATATAAACACGCCAGTTGCGAAGACTCTTGATATCACCTTAGGACAGTATTAGATTGATCTTCCCCGGTACCTACGTTCTTCCACATTTGCACATTGTTTTGTTAACTTGTCATCTATTATTTTTTCTACATGTTCGAACCAACACAGTATACTGATTCTCATCTTTATACCAACACTTTCTTTTAAGCCTAACCTCTCTCTCACTTCAACACCTCGAACCCGGCCCGCGAGTGTTACACCATTACATTATATGACAGTATTGGCAAGATAAGTAGTGTTCCTAATCGCCGCATTTTACCGAACTAAAAAAAAACTACTTATTATTGACTATTTCTAGCGATAGCCAGGACCGTCTTTACAAGCACGTCCGAGGCACGGTAGTGGTAAGGGGTTATTGATCAATTATTTAAAGGTCCCGAGGAGGAATTACGAGGTGTACCAGGTCGGGAAAAAAATAATATAAATTTTTCCGGTACATATTAGTAAGTTGAAATTTAATGTTAGAAATGTATGTCTATTTTCGATGTTCATGCGGTCAACACCAACAGACCGCTAGACCACAGAATAAAATTTACCAAACATAAAAAATAATATCGGTTTATCCTATGACAACCAAACTCATAATCTGAAGATTGATTGAAAATTCTATCAAGATCTCTCTACCCGTTTTGGAATACATACACTTCAATTTTATACAATCATATGCATATTATAAATTGAAAGTTTTTATGTTTGAATGTCTTTTGCTCAATCACGCAAAAACACTGGACCGATTTACTTGAAATTTAGCGCATAAGAAGATGGTAACCTGGCATATATCATAGAATAACTTATGTAGTGGAAAAATATGTTGTTTCCGTGGAGTTCACCAAATATGCAGTGCAGCGGGCTGCAGGTTGCAGCTAGTTTTTTTTTTTTTTTATATCATAAGATAGCAAACAAGCAGATGGGTCTCCTAATGGAAAGAGTCAACCATAGCCTATAGACACCAAAGCTGTTAATGGTGCGTTGCTATCTTGTGGCGAGGTCTATAGCCACATGCTAGTACTTATACAATAAATGTTTCTATTTTACACAAATTGGACAAAGATAGCAACGCGCAATTAAGAGCGCGTATTCGATTTGCAACGATAATTTCAAGTTTTCAAGTTTTTTCAAGAGGAATATCCTAATAATATTCGAGCAGATTATTCAAAGGACATTACGATTTTTGCAAGATTAAGTCTTTATTTAGTGCACTTTAGAGCAAGAATATAATTTTTGATAGCGGTTTTTTAAAACGAAGACAATCCCTGCATAGCGTTTAACGAAAATAGGCGTCAGTGTTATCTTTCAAGACGAATACAACCATTGCAATGTGCCAAAATATTTTATTTTATGCATTTTTCCAACAGGATATATGGTCCTAAAGAGCTTTGTAGAGCCAAAATCACAAAAATATTGTTTTTAGATATTAAAAACTAATATTAAAAAATTATAAAATCACCTCACTTTAACTTTTTTTTTTCATCAGTAAGTATTTAAATATAAACCTAAAATATTTATTATATATGAAATAAGGTAATGTTTAATATACTGATTTTTTTAGTTCGTTATATGAACTCATTTATTTAGAAGAATTATTTTAAAAATATTATAAATTCTCGCGCGCAATCTTTTGCCGATCAAATTTGGAACCTACGATAAATCGAATAATCTAGACTTAATCTAGCAAAAACTGTAATATCCCTCGAATAATCTGCTTACATTGTTACGATATTGCTCTGAAAAAAATTAAAAAACATGAAGTTTTTGTTACGAATAGAATACGCGCCCTTACCACCTTTGGTGTCTATAAGCGATGGTTGACTCTTTCCACCAGGAGACCCATCTGCGTATTTGCTCTCTTATGATATATAACATAATACTAAGTTAAATCTCTTTTTTCAGGTTCGGGTTTTATAATTAAAAAAGTTTTAATTTAAAACCTGAATTATAATAATTATAATTAAACAAGTTATATTAATTATAATTAAAAAAATATAGTTAAAATTATATTAATTATAATTAAAAAAGTTTTAATTTCGCCGTGTTGGTCCCGGCCTCCTTTGTAGAATAGGCCAACTGCCGTTCTGCCAGGCAGGTCGTAAAAGGCGACCGATTGGCTATTGAGTCACTACCATCGTGGCTACTAGGTGGTAGAGTTCTGCATTGTCTCGCCCGGGTCTGGTACCACCGCCTTACCTATTCCTGCCGCAATAGCGTCAGTGCTTGTCGCTGTCATGTTCCGGTTTGGAGGGTAAGGTAGCCGGTAAACTTACGCATGTGGCATTAGACCTCGCCACAAGATAGCAACGCACCATTAACATCTTTGGTGTCTATAGGCGATGGTTGACTCTTTCCATCAGGAGACCCATCTGCTTGTTTGCTATCTTATGACATAAAAAAAAATCTAATTTAAACTAGTTTGATATTGTTTAAAACATGGCTCATAAATATTTTATTAGAGTATGTACTAGAATAATGTATCTCCAATTAGGTTTTTGTTGAAGCTTTGCTTATGATCTCAAAAAACCGTCAATACGTATATTGGATTACATGCAGGTGGGGTTCCGCAGTCACAAGCTACTCTTATTTTTTTTCTATATTTTGTCACGTTTTAAACCTTCCCTGGACTTCAACAATTAATTCAAAACCAAAATTAGCCAAATCGGTTCAGCCGTTCTCGAGTTTTAGTGAGACTGACGAACAGCAATTGATTTTTATATATAAGATTTATAATAGTGGGCTCTTAAAGTGAAACTGCATAACTAATCACTTTTCCTGAGCAGTATATAATGACTACTCTACTTGAGGAATATAATAAACAAATGGACTGCAGTGTTTTCTTTCCAATCTAAACGCCGTCCACTACCATCTTGTAGTGAAGCCAGCCTTATTCTTTTTGACCGTGCCACAGATATCTTCTCCGACTGATACTTCCTATCACATACGCAGGGTACGAATTGGAACATTCCTTTGTACCCGGGATGGTGTGTGCCTACGGCAGAGAATATATTTGCTGCCGACGCGTCGGCAGGCATGAAGGTCAGGACTTATCCATTGTCTGGTCGTATCGTATATATATCGATGCATACTACATGCGACGATTATCCATGTATATACGTCTGCCTGCACAGTTTCCATAGCTGATGTTTTTTTTTTTAGGGTTTAGGGTGTTAGGGTGCAAACGAGCAGGTGGTGGTAAGTCATCACCGTCGCCCACGGACAACTGCAGTACTGGAGGTCTTGCAGCTGCGTTGCCGGCCTTTTAAGAATGAATAAGCTCGTTTCTTGAAGGTCCCTAAGTCGTATCCGTTCGGAAACACCCCCGAGTGTAATTGATTCTACAATGGAGTAGTGCGAGGCAAATGTGCCGACAAAAAGCGCACGGTTGTGGATTTCCAGACATCGAGGTGGTGAGGATGAAACTTTAAATTTTGACGCGATGTCCGATGATGGAATTTAGCGGCAGGAATTAATCCGAATAACTCTTCGGAACACTCCCCATGATACATATGGTAAAAGATGCAGAGCGAACCTACATCTCTGCGTAACGCCAAAGAGTCAAGCCGATTAGAAATAGCCTGATCGTCGACGATTCGAACCACTCTACGTTGAATGCGATCAAGAGGAAGAAGCTGGTACTGAGGAGCTCTGGCCCAGAGGTGAGAACAGTACTCCGTGTGAGGTCGAATTTGGGCCTTGTAAAGTTGAAGGCAATGGCCTGGCATTAAGTACTACAATTTTACTGCGTGGACAGAAAGGGTCTATGAATAAATCTAGGAATGTGATGCAATAAAATGGAAAAGAGAGCTGATGTGAGGACGGCACGGGGAATCGGAGGAATATAAAAACGAAAAACACTCACGAAGGCAATTAGGAGGATTGAACAATATATCGAACAAAAGGCAAAGAATTTGCAATCACCCGGACTGGGCTCTGAAAATAGAGGTATTGTCGTAGTTACGAAGACCATATATAAATCTTATACACGAATTAAGAAAACAGGAATCCGCATTCAGCAGAATAGGAAGATAAGAGTTTGCACTAGATTTTTTTTTATATAGCAGCCAGGAAATTATTCAATGACTGTAAGGAGTAAGAATTGAAATATATTTTTTGCTAATTATTACTGATGTAATAATCCGAGGAAAGATCAGAACAAAAAATAACAGTTACACTAGATGTAAAGTGACGGTGGTAGATAAGAATGATCAATAGAAATAAAGTTCTGGTGACTATCCGGCTACGCACCATTAATATATATATATATATATATATATATATATATATATATATATATATATATATATATATACATATATATATATATATATATATATATATACACTAGCTGACCCGCGCAGGTTCGCCCGCGAGAGAGAGCTTTTAATAAAAATTTCATCCCCTATTTCAGCCATCGGTCCAGCGGTTTAGCCGTGAAATCGTAACAGACAGACGGACAGACAGACTTTCGCATTTCTAATATTAGTATGGAAATAATAAATAAATAAAGAATACTTCAGAGTGCTAAGTGTGAGTTTTTCTTTTCGCATTCGATCGTGAGCGCGTTTGGAGTTTACTAGGAATTTGTATGTGATTTGTACAGCGCCACCTAGTGGTAAACGTGAGAAACCAGTTGGTTTCAAAAACAAAGTTTGGAGAGTGCTCGGTACTCGATACTCTTTAAAATAAAATATCTATACATATAATAAAATCGTAGGAAAGCCAAAACTGTACATTGAATATTTAAAAAAAAAATACTTGGGTCGTGATCTACAGTCGATATCGAAGCCAAAAATATGGTTTTTTAAATTTTTGTCTGTTTGTCTGTATGTATGTCCGAGGTAAACTCAAAAAGTACTGTACGGATATACTTAAAAATTTGCATGAATATTACTAATAGGTCGGGTCAACATATAGGTTACATATTATCACGCTATCACCGACGGGGGAGGAGCTGTGCGGAGTAAACGAAGTTCGCGCGGACGAAGTTGCGGGCAACAGCTAGTAAAATAATAAAAAAAGAGGCTAATATGCGCGGCGTGCTTAAAGAAATATGGATCATATACTCTTTAAGCACGCCGCGCTGTTTGTTTTGTACCTACCTATGTATTGTGTTGATAGCGCGTTGCGCGACACGTGCGTCCGCGCGGTGTCCTAGTATGACGCAGGTAAATATAGAATTCTCGGTGTACTGTTTACCAAGTTTACTAAGAAGTATTTTAATCTTTATTTTAATGTTATTTTTTCTCATCATAGATATATAATCGCCAGCATCACGTCCTTAAATATTGAAGGTACCTCACTAGTTTGTCTGTATATATGTCGCAGTGAAATTGTCAATAGTCGTTAGATTATAATCTACCTAGGGAGTTTATAAATGGTTAGGTTAGGTTAGCAGTTAAATTATAATATCACTTGGTTTGATTATAATCTAACGATATTGACAATTTCACTGCGACATATATATAATTTCGAAAAAACCAGAACCCTAAGGGTTTTATGACTACAGAACCCTAAAAGCATAAATGTTGCTAATGACTACAATATCACAACTATAACATCATGGGTTTTTACTAATGGGTATGATTTTACTAGAGGTAATCATATTAATTTTGTTAAAACGAGTTTTTGTTAAGTAACCGACATCATTACAAAGTTACGGTAATTATTATCTTCAGATTTCCTAATTATATCTATTACTCGCGGCTTTGTTCTCGAGACCAAAAATCATTATTTTCACTTGTTTAGTCGGGTAAAATAGTAGCCTATAGGCTTTTTGAGTTAAATCGTAACAAACAAACAAACCAACAAACATCAAATCTTTCCTTTTATGATTCCGTACTTAAAGGGTAAAATGGGGGTCCCGTTTCACCCTTCATTTTATTACTATGACTTCGCTGTCCGTCTGTTTGTCTATCTGTCTGTCCGTCTGCCACGAGGCTGTATCTCATGAATCATGATGGGCAGTTGATTTTTTTTACAGATAACAATAAATACTAAAAACAATAAAATAAAGGTTTAAGGGCTCCTATACAATAAACGTTATTTTTTTGCAATTTGCAAATAAATTGCAAATAATTCACGTCAAAACGTCAACTCGTAAAACTTGAAATATTCACAAAATGTTTATTTTGTATATATTCGCTTTAGAAATAAATTAAAAATTAACATAAAATAAATATTTAAAGCGAGCTCCCATACAATAATCTTGGTTTTTTGTCGTTTATATATGACGGAACGGAACCCCTCATGCACGAGCCCGACTCGCACTTGGCCGGTTATTGTATTGGTTTAATTACAAATGCGACTGTTTTGACTCTAAACATGAAAATTTGAGAAATTATATTTTTGGATTCCTTAATGCTTGTCTCTGGGTCTAGGGATTAAAGGGAGGATATTCGGCTCAGATCATGAGGGCTCTGGTTACATCCCCGGGTCGCGCAAATGTGTTATTTAGGGTTTTTTAAAGTTTTTCTCTAAAATCCAAAATCTTAGTAGCAGCTTAGAGTCTGGCGTTTGGAGTGTAAGTTAGCCGGTAAACTTACGCATGTGGCATTAGATTTAGACCTCGCCACAAGATAGCAACGCACCATTAACATCTTTGGTGAACTCAAAGACTTCGTAAAAATGTCAGAATTTTAATTTTAGATAAACTATATATTGTTACGAGCTTAAAGTTCGATACTGTGTAATAAAATATCACTTAGTCATATATTAAATCCGTGTTTATTCACCACACCAATGCTACGCTACAATACTACACGTATATACGTACTGACTGACACTGATAACAAAAACCGACACTGTATTCACACTAGAACCAACCGACTAAACCAAATCAATAAACGAAAACACTATCCGTGTTCAGACTAAATCACTATCACCTTTGTCACACTATCGACAAAATTATCATTTTGATTGCTTTACGAAAAACTGAATTACTTCGTGCCGACACGCTTATATATGTTCCAGGTAAGCATTCAAAAATATTCTCGAAAGATCTAAAATACTCCCGATTAACTAGTCGTAAATAACTTAAGCGTAAACAAGTCATAGTACACGCTAATTTCAACCTAATGTGAGAAGGTCAATTATGGCATTACTGTTTATATAACAGGTACCTATCGTTTACCGATAAAAGCCACTGTTTTTTTTAAGCTATTGCATAGCTTCTATCGCGGGCCTTGAGCGTGGAGACCGAATCCAGAAATTCCGTAACGAAAAAAACCTAACACCCCCCACTCCGACCGGCACAGCGGTGATACTTTTTAGTTTTTCCATCTACCGATAAATACCAGAACTTTTAATGACTTTAGATGGCATTGGTTGTATTGGAAATCTACCGCAATCAGCTGTTTGTGAGAAAGTATATAGGTGTATAGGTATTTATCATCTACGTACAACAGTGAATATCTGTACTCGTATAATTTGTGTACAAAGTGTTTTAAATATGAATAAACAAAGTGCATTTATTAAATATTCCTGAAGAACCGACATGTATTGAAAGATAATAAAAATATTTTGAACAATATTAACATCTCATTTATTTAATAAAAGAAAAAAAAATGTTTTTTTATCGGTCACCACGCTTAGAGAAATACTGCATACGCAAAAAAAACTGCATAAATAAAATAAATATATAATTGTAATTGCATAAGTTGATAAAAAATGCTATGCAATAGTTTTACCGCGGCAGTCTCCGAGTGCCACACGTCTTTTTTTATTTCTAGATTATTCCAGTTTCTTACTCTTCATTTTTTTTCTAGAATATTCGCACAATATTTTCAAAATGATGATCAAAGTTTGAAATCTAAAAGGTTTTATTAGCTACAAAACCGATAGTTTTTTTTTAATTATCGATAGGTAAGCGCTTGACCACGATCTCGCGTGATGGTAAGCTAAGATGAGGCCTAAGATGGAACGCGCTTCCCTAGAAGGTACCTGTTCACTCTTCTCTTGAAGATCCCCAGATTGTATTCGTCGGGGAACACGGACTCAGGAAGCATGTTCCAGTCCTGTGCGGTTGCGAATGAAGAATGTTGAGTCGATCCGCTTTATACGGGTACGTGGAACGTCCACCATATGGCGATGCCTAGAATTTGTGCGCCTTGACGATCGACAGAAAAACGGGGATGGCGAAATTAAGTCGTGCAATTCCGCAGCGCACGCTCCAAAGTGTATCCGATAAAAAACCAATAAACTAGCCACTCTGCATCGATGAGCGAGGCTCTGGAGTTTTTTGCCTACCAGAGCATCGTATTTTATGAAACTCTTGGCACGCCTCTCTAGCGCCTCAAGTGTTTCCAGCTGGTATTTGGCGGATCCATCCCAGAGGTGAGAGCAGTATTCCATGCACGAACGGACTTGTGCTTTATAAAGGTTGAGCAACTGTCCCTGGCTGAAATACTGTCTCACCTTCGCCAAAATACCAAGCTTTTTTGAGGCAACTTGGGCTTTAGATTCGATGTACGAACCATAGTTGAGAGTAGGCATTAAGTGATACCAAATGGTTAAAAATGTCTAAGAAATGTCAATATTTTTTTTTCGAAAACTTTCGCCATTGATGAATCCCGAACAAATCAACCGATTGAGATTCGATTTACGACATTTGATGCACTTTTGTAGATTTCAGATTAGATTTTGGAATCAATCGGTTTATTAGTCTAAAAGTTATTTTAATCGCGTCCGTGGTGTCGTGGTCCAGTGTCGGTGTTGAACACATGAGGGCCCGAGATTGGAAATTCACAAAAAGTCTTTTCAGTTTTCTGATAAAAACAACATTGCCCGGGATTGGATAAGTGCCGGGTTGGCGATAGGCTTGCCACCTATCCTACTGAGGGACAAAGTATCTTCGGCTAATCGCGGTTGCACTGGTTGTATCCCGTTTTGTACCTCTTCGGGGAAACGGGTGTGAAGATACCTTAAACTATTTAAAAAGTTAAGTAAGATAGGCATAATTTTAATTTTTGAAAAGCTGTAACTTTTGAAAACTTGATTCAATTTTGATTTTTGAAAGGGCATTCGACGTAGTTTTTGAAATACTATATATAATATTCTAAAAGGTAAAAAATTATTGGTTTAAACAAAAAAGTTTAAAAAAACTTTTTTCAAAAATTTTCGTTCGCGATAACTCTCGAACGATTTTGATGCAATTGGCAGCATTGGATGCAAGTTTTGAGAAGAGCTGATTAGATTTTGTACTCAATCGGTATATTCAGCCTGTCTAAATTTCCTCGCTTTAAACATATGGCAGAATAATAGTGCCGCACGCTATAAAAGTATATAGTGTAATATATATGGAGTAGTACACCTCGTTTTTTAAAATTTTTCGAAATATCCTTGGCCGCATCAGTTCAGATTTTCAGAAAGTCTAAGTTTAATGAACCCGTCGAAAGCCATCAACCGCGTTTCGATCGCTCAAGCCGTTCAAAGCTATGAGATCCTTACATACACACATATATACATGCAGATATACTAAGGTCATCGTAAAAATAGTGGAAAAAGGTTCCTAGGATCTCAAAACGTGGAGATCTGGTGAAAACTCGACTTTAGAAAATCGGGGAATATCAAAAACTTTCCTTTACTAGTATCGTAGCGGGAAGTTAAAAAAGTCTACTTAGTATACTAAGGTATTATATAAACCCTATATTCTTGTTGTATCTAACACGTAAAAAATGTTTATAATTTTGTAACATATTAAAGGTAATAAATATACATTCGATAATTTTGTTATCCGTGACGTCTAAAAGTATAAGGACAAAGTTGCAAAGTTGTGTACGCGCAGATTATCACAGAAAATTACGCGAATCGGAAGCCTTTAATCAAAACATTGTTTCACTTATATCTCGTGTTATTAATTTGTTGTGGCAGTGATTTGTGAAGCATTTTAATTAATTATTAATTAAATAGTAAGTTATTATGATTTTTTAATAATTTGTAATTTTTTTATTTTATCATTTTATGTGTATATTGTTTGTTAGCCTAAGGATTCATTAGGCTATCTACATCAATTGCTGGAAGATTTGGTAAACCCTTGAATTATTAGTATTATATATGTTTGCCGCCGTGTTGGTTCCGGCCTCCTTTGTAGAATAGGCCAACTGCCGTTCTGCCAGGCAGGTCGTAAAAGGCGACTGATTGCCTATCGAGTCACTACCACGTGGCTATTAGGTGGTAGAGTTCTGGATTGTCTCGCCCGGGTCTGGTACCACCGCCTTACCTATTCCTGCCGCAATAGCGTCAGTGCTTGTCGCTGTCGTGTTCCGGTTCGGAGGGTAAGGTAGCCGGTAAACTTATGCATGTGACATTAGACCTCGCCACAAGATAGCAACGCACCATTAACATCTTTGGTGTCTATAGGCGATGGTTGACTCTTTCCATCAGGAGACCCATCTGCTTGTTTGTTATCTTATGACATAAAAAAAAAAATTAAATTATTATTTATTGTTGTGGTACAGTAAATTTTCTCACAAACTCTTTTTAATTTCTTCATTTTTACGATCTTTTTTACAAAGCATTTATTATTGTAATTATTATATTTGAGTGCAATGAAAATAAATTGAAAAAAGAAAACTTAACTTGGGGTGGAATTTTTTTTTTTGAAATAATTTAATGTGAAGAGGACTTGGAAAATAAATAAAAACAATTTTTGCAGTGTTTTTGCTTTCTAAAATTCTCTTTAAAGCCGATAATAAGTTATTAAATATTTTATGAACATTATTGTAATTTAAAAAGGTTAATTTTCTGGCATTGGAGGAATTGAAGGAATTTGCGAATTGGGTTGTATTTATGATTTTTTAAATGATTTTGTGCATCATTTGCTTTGGTTTTTGTAAATCAAATATTTATACAAGTATACATTAAGATGTAATACAGTAATGCTGACATTTGACAGTTTTAATTTTGAAATTAGTGCGAATTATTCGCACGGGTATTGCTACTTTTACAATAATAATTAAGACGCACTTTTAATTCAATAGTTCCTAATTTTAAAGAAGGCTGGCTACAATGGCCTTTGTTTTGTCTGAGATCGTAATATATCTTAAAAAATACTTAATTTTTCAATATAAAATAGCAATATAGAAATTTTCGAAAGATGTATTAAAAAAAATGTAGTACATTTTTTGTAAGTCTCCATCGTGAGCAGTTCGACGTAATTACGAAAAAAAAAAACAATTTCGCCATGTTGAATGTTCTTATTCAAAAAACTTATAGGTATACGATGACTGGAATTGTTACGAAGCAATGTTTGAAAAATAAAAATGTACTTTATTACATTAATCATAAAGTTGACATTTGTTTCTTACTTAATAAAGGGGAAAAACTTTCTGAGCAAGACAACGACAAGAGTGGATGTTGTCCCTTTCTTGCAATTGCCAGTGCAAATATAACTATCTGATGGTAGACTTTTATATATTCGGTAATCGTTAAATCTCTTTTATTCATACACGTCGATAAATAGATTAGCATAAAGTATCTTCACGCCCATTTTCCCGAAGGGGTAGACAGAGGTACAACAAGTGCACCCACGATTAGCCGAAGATACTTGGTCCCACAAATGTGATAGGTGGCAAGCCTATCGCCAACCGGGCACTTTCCAATCCCGAGCAACTTTGTGTTTCTCAGAAAACTGAGAAAACACTTTTTTATGTGTCCGACCCGGGAATCGAACCCGGGTCCTCATGTGGTCAACGCCAACGCTGGACCACTAGACCACACATACATTAGCATAAAATGTATGTTAATTAAGATAGTGAGTTCGAAAATGTACTTATTTTAATTATTACGTAATTACTTGAGTATGCAATGCAAAGCTGTTTCTCAAATTAGTAGAATTACTTAGTAGTAATTTGCAAACTACGCATGGCCGCACTTATATATGGCGATTGGCGCTTTATTTAGTAGAAAGAGACACATTCCAACCATGTCGTGGTACTACTCTTCGGAACGATTATGAAGCGCGTGTGAACATTCCGGGTAGAATGTAACTTCCTTGTTGTTATTTTACACATGGAGTATAGAGAAAGGGGACCACCTCTGCGAATACAATTAGTGTCCATCAAAAAGCATCAAACAGTGGTCTTGTCACCGCTGTAAAATAATTTTTAGAAAGAAAGTAGGTTTTTTTTTTTATGTCATAAGATAGCAGACAAGCAGATGGGTCTCCTGATGGAAAGAGTCAACTATCGCCTATAGACACCAAAGATGTTAATGGTGCGTTGCTATCTTGTGGCGAGGTCCAATGCCACATGCATAAGTTTACCGGCTACCTTACCCTCCAAACCGGAACACGACAGCGACAAGCACTGACGCTATTGCGGCAGGAATAGGTAAGGCGGTGGTACCAGACCCGGACGAGACAATGCAGAACTCTACCACCTAGTAGCCACGATGGTAGTGACTCGATAGCCAATTGGTCACCTTTTACGACCTGCCTGGCGGAACGGCAGTTGGCCTATTCTACAAAGGAGGCCGGGACCAACATATATAACAACAACAACGACATATATATTGTTATTTAATTTTGTTTATGAAAATAAATATAGAATATTTTAGCTCATATTTTGTACATTAAGATACTATGTGATAAATCTAAATAGGCACGACAAACTGATAACTTGTATTGCAAAATGTCAGTAATTTTTAAAAAGTCAAAATATTATTTTATTAATAATTCTTTACAGACCTTTACAGACATAAATGAACCTTGTTTTTTAATAATAAAACAACAATTCTGACACGAATTTCGTTATAAGACGAAATTCAATAATTTGACAAAACGAATATTCAATTTCCAGATTCAGATTCAATTCAGAGTCCAAACCATGAAGTATTAGGTATACATAGGTGCAGCTTGCACTCGTATTAATCAATTGAAACAAATATTTACGTTATATCTCTGTCTATGAGGTCTCCCCATCTCTATTTCTACAGTTGTGTTAGAAAGAGAGGGTTAGACCTCAGAAGATGACAACCATGAAACAAAGAATACAAGTGGAAGTGAAAAGTGGGCGTGCCGCGTGCATCACTATTATGCGCTGTTACTCTAAATTGCCTTAGTGATACTTACAACATCTTTAGCAGATAGTCGTCGTGCGTAAATCTATTATACACTGAATTGTGCCGTATTGTGCCATCCTTGAATGTAGAAATGATATTAGAATACAGATGATTAAAAATGGAGATATTTCATATCATCCGTAAGTACAATTTTCATTTTATTTTAATAAAATTTCTGATTTAATATAATCTCTAATGATATAGTAGAAAGTCAAGCTAAAATCAGCCGTACTTCTTACATATAAAGTTCATTTTAGGTTGACCTAATTTCTCAAGAAAGATATACGTAATGACAGTCATTACGTATATCGTTCTAGAAAGTTCTCTACTCAAATATAACCAATTGAAAACTACGGAAAAATCAATACTGCCATCTATTGTAGAATAGCGAAACTATTAAGATTATAGTTTCACTATTGTACAAATAGATGAGTCTATTTTGAATGGACTACAAAAGGACGTCAATACTTTTTTTTGTAGCAAAATAAAATTTATTGTAACGCAGTTTGGTATATTTTTAAATGTTCTGTTTGTGTGTTTCGGATTATTGTTGTTTAAAATGAAAACGACCAATAAAACAATGTTTGCATTAGCAGTTTATATGCAATAATGCTTATTCTATGTGTGAGTTTGGCGATCGCGGTCCTGGTACAAATGTTTGTACTTCCCACTTCCGCTTGTTTTCTGTGTTCCATGATGACAACAGTATTTGAAATTTGGTTTCAAGTAAGTAGAAGTGTTGCCTCCAGATATAATATAGCTTCATGGTCCAAGCGATGTAAGAAGCATGGCCAGTGTTCTTTGGCCGAACTTTTAAAAGTAACCTTGTATAAAATTGTCAACCCGTCAAAACGGCCTGCAAAGGTTAAACAAATAATTGACAGAGTATGAATCACATATAGGTGAAAGAAGTTTTTAAATCGATTTGATAGATTTGAGATTATTGAATCGATTAAATATTTTTGAGGTTCTTTCGTGTTAGTTCTAGCTCCATTTGAAGAATAGGCTATCAGCCGTTCTACTAGGAAGTTCGTTAGAGGCAAACGGCTGCCTATGCAAATCAGTACCATCGTGGCTAATAGGTGCTAGAGTTCAGCATTGTCTCGCCAGGGTCGGCTACCACTGCCTTTCCTATTCCTGCCATAATAGCGTTAATGCCTGTCACCGTTGTGTTCCGGTTTGGAGGGTAAGATAACCGATAAACTTATGCATGTGGTATTGAGACCCCGCCCCAAAGGTAGCAACGCATTAGATTGGATTAATTGCTCCTCATACCGATCTCATATATATTTTTTGTAATATTGTGATATTGTAAAAAATTGGATGATATGAAAAAAAATAAGCCCGCTGAGTTTCTTCCACTGGATCTTTTCAGTGTGTGGCCGCGTTTTCGATCCGGTAGTAGTTTTAAAAAATACTCGTATCAAAGTAACTTGTAAAAAGTAAATGTCAAAATGAGCACGCCACACACATGACACAGGTGCAACGCCTTTTATAGATGCAATGACGTTTGTTTCTTTGTCTAGCGGAAAGGGATATATATATATATATATATATATATATATATATATATATATATATATATATATAGATAACTATTACTCGCGACTTCGTTTGCGTGATCCTAAATCATTACTCGGGTAAAAAGTAGCCTATGTCCTGTCCTATAAACTCCTGTATCTTTCATAAAAAGTTCCATCAAAATCGGTCCAGCCGTTCCAGAAAATACTCCGTATAAACAGAATGACAGACAATTAATAATAATAATAATAATAATTCACAGGACAAATTACACTTACTGATCTAACTCCAAAGTAAGCAAATTATTTGCTTGTGTTATGGGTGTTAGTCAACGATACTAATACATATGAATACTAGAATATATAAACACCCAAACCCGGAAATACAAACATTTATGCTCATCAAACAAATGCTTGTCCCCGTCGGGGATCGAACCCGAGCCTCGTTGATTGCGTAGTCAGCGTCTCTAACCAATCGACCAACGGGGCGGCAGGCAGAATTTTACCTATACATATAATAAAATCGTAGGAAACTCAAAACTGTACATTGAATATTTTTTTAAAGAATACTTGGAGCGTGATCTACAATCGATATCGAAGCCAAAAATATAGTTTTTAGAATTTTTGTCTGTTTGTATGTTTGTCTGTATGTATGTCCGGGGTAAACTCAAAAAGTAATGGATGGATTTACTTCAAATTTTGCATGAATATTCGTCTAACAGAATAACTAACAGGTCGGGTCAACATATAGGCATCATGATATCACGCCACCTACGGGGGAGGAGCTGTGCGGAGTAAACGAAGTCCGCGCGGTTCCTCCGCGCGGACTTCGTTTACTCTGCACAGTCGCGGGCAACAGCTAGTATATAATATATAACTTATCACTGATAATCGAGTTCATAATGCTGTCAGAGTCGAAGACCGACGTGAAAGTCTTACCATAAATCAGCCTGTGCCCCTGAACTGTTGACTTCAGTCTCCAGTATTTATTTATGCCCGATAACATAAATACCGCAAACTGAAGTCAACATTATTATTATTATTATTGTTATTATTATATATTAATATGCTAAGGTTAACATGTTTGCCTTCCTTTTTAGAGAAAACCTCACAATTACTTCAAATAAATTCTATGTATTTTTATAAATAATTGCTTGCTCTACCGGCATCAACAACTAAAAAAATTATTAAGTACTGCTTTTGTTTTTATAAAATATTAAAATTAAAATTATATGCGTAATATATAATATCTGGTTGACCGAGCTTTGCTCGGTTTTTCACATACCCATACCTGGGGAACCGAGCTTTTTTTGGACCTGGAACCTTGATAAATCGATTCCTTGACCCGAAAAACCCCTAATTTGAGACTTTCATGAAAATCGTTGGGCCGATTCCGAGATTCCAATTATATATATACAAGAATTGCTCGTTTAAAAAGGTATTAGATTAGATAGATTAAGACATAATGCAGCAATGCTGTCATCTGACAGCTTTAATTTTGAAACAACATCAACATGATTGACGGTCGTTAATTTTTTTCTTCAGTTTCAAATCATTTAATAAAATTACTTATACGAGTTATTCGCACGGGTATTATAAGTTTTATAAAATAATTATTTATGATGAATAATAAGTTCATAATTATTTATAAAATAATGAATATTCTTTTAGAACTTAGAGGATAACAAGATCCTTTTATAAATTATATTATCTTCTTTTTGTTGTTTTAAATTAAATAATGGTAAGTTGTGTTATTTGTATTATCGTACCAAAAGGGAGACAAACTAAACCCCATATATTTTCTGTCTGTCTGTCACAGGACTCTTAAACGGAAATATACACCTAATTGTTTTGTAATCCCAAGGAATACAAGTAACCTCAATTTATAACACTCAGATATGGAACCCGATGTATGCGAATCCTACTCGCATTTTCCCCGTTTGTGGGGGGGTAGGGGGCTATAAGGGGGTTAAAATTTTTATTTTTGTTATTTTTTATTTCATAGTTACGTAAGTCATTCTCATTTTTTTTTGTTTTGCTTATCTCATGTGTATTTTAACTTTAAGGTTGATTGTGCACAATGTCTGCCGTTTCTTTATAATCGCTTCATAAGCTGGGTAGGCTGGAAGAAATCTTTATTACCTTAGAGATAAGTCTACCTTTTGTACGTTTTTAGTTGTATTTTTTTTCTCTGTAAAATCTTATAAGTTGTGTACAATAAAATATTAAATAAATAAAATAAAATAAAAGAGTGATGATTACCTTGATATAGCCTACCCTCAGTTTATCAAGCCTCCCTCCCAAAATAATTCGCTGAATCAAGCTCCTCGAAACAAATATGTTGGATCCTTTACTGATCCGCGCCCCCTCCGAAGATTAGACCAGCTGCCGTTCCGCCAGGCAGTTTGTAAGAGGCGAACGATTGCCTATACGAGTAACTACCATCGTGGCTACTAGTTAGTAGAGTTCTGCATTGCTTTGCCCAGGTCTGGTCTGCCCTATTCCTACCGCAAGGTGTCAATGCTTGTCACTGTCGTGTTACGATTTCGATTTCCCCGTGTTGGTTCCGGGCTCCTTTGAAGAATAGACCAACTGCCGTTCTGCCAGGCAGGTCGTATAAGGCGACCGATTGGTTATGCGAGTCACTACCATCGTGGCTACTAGGTGGTAGAGTTCTGCATTGTCTCGCCCGGGTCTGGTACCAATGCCTTGCCTATTCCTGCCGCAATAGCGTCAGTGCTTGTCGCTGTCGTGTTAGGTAGCCGTAGGTTGTGTAAGGTAGCCGGTAAACTTATGCATGTGGCATTAGAACTCTCCACAAGATAGCAACGCACCATTAACACCTTTGGTATCTATAGGCGATGGTTGACTCTTTCCATCAGGAGACCCATCTGCTTGTTTGCTATCTTATGATATATAAAAATAAGAGGATAAGGTAAGATTATGCATGTGGCACTAAGATTCCGCCACAAAGATAGCAATGCACCATTTATATATTTTTTTATAGTAGGTAAAGAGGGCAAACGAGCAGGGGTGCACCTGAAGGTAACTAACTGCACATCTGCAAATACCAGGGTTTTGCGGTTGCGTTGCCGGCCTTTTAAAAATGAGTAAGCTTTTTTCTTGAACGTCCTCAAGTCGTATCTGTTCGGAAATACCTGATAATTGATTCCACAAAGGAGTAATGCGAAGCAGAAAGTGCCGAGAAAAGCGCACAGTTGTGGATTTCCAGACCTCAAGGTGGTGAGGATGGAATTTTAATTTTGACGCGATGTCCGATGATAAAATTTAGTGACAGGAATTATCCGAACAACTCGTCGGAACACTCCCCATCTTTGATGTCCATAGGCGGAGGTTGTCTCTTTCCATCAATAGATCTTGTTTAGTATCTTGTGATATAAAAAATGACCAGTTTTTTGCAAAGGTTTATTAATTTTTTTTCTCTAAATCAAGGTACATTATTTTTCTGTTGGAAATCGTATATATTTTGTTAAGAGCGTCTATTCGATTGTGAAAGAGAACGTGAGCTGTTGTTTCTTGTTCTTCCAAGCAGCCTCCCGCCTGACGGTGGTACCAGATCCGAGTGAGACTCTAGAATATCTAGTAGCCACGATTGTAGTGTTACCGCCCGGCCAAGAGAACCGGCGGCGGCGGCAGCGGTGGGCGAGACGAAAATTCGCGCGCGGATTTTCAGGCTACGGGAACTTGCGTCCACCGCCGCGACCAGTATAGTCCGAGAGCAAGATGACTTTTTCAACTTTATCTCAATATTGCTTGGAGGGGAGTACTTTTGTAGTTCAACACTTATAGTGTTACTAACTAGGGCAAAAAAAACAAAATTCTAATAACTTCGGCTTGTGGAAATTGTCAGATTATATTTTTTTCGTTATTCTTACAAATTTCCTATATCATAAAAGAAAATTCAGATGCGCTCGAGAATGACAAAACAACATTTTCGTGGCAACTTTATAACCCTCCCACTCTTTACGCTACACTTGAATCGGCAGATTTTCTAAATTTTAGGTGGAAATTAACCCACCATACCTTAATATGACGCTATTTAGTGTTTCCATATCAGTTTTTTTTAACATTTTTTTTATTTGTAGATTTTTCCCCATCATTGAAATGAAAAACATTATGTAACCTTTTATTTCTCCTATAATTTAACCTACAAAATCAAATAGGTCCCTACGACGCTCGAGTAACTACCCCTTTAGCATCTTGGGTTTCCCTACTTTTACCAGCTACCTTATCCTCCAACTCGGTATACAATAGTGACAAGCACAGACGTTATTGCAGCAGGAATAGTTAAGGCTAGAAGCCACGGCCCACGAGTGTAGTGACTCGTACATGGATTTAAAATGTTATGATATCGATATGTTTCCTGTTTCGTGATTGGTTCGCCAACTAGCACTAGAAGACAACCTCATAATATCGTATATCATAACCAATCACGACAAAGCAAACATATCAATATTATAACGTTATAAATCCTTGGACTCGTGTAACCAATCGTTGGCCTCTTAGGAATTGCCTAGCAGAAGAACAAATAGCCTATTCTTCAAAAGAAGCCCAGACCAACACGGGAAGTTAAAATTAGTATTTTTGATTTAATTTCCATAAATAATTTCATGTACCTAATCTTTATAACATACATTGAAAAAAAAAAACAACGTTTCTTGCCGTGGTCTTCGTTACAAAATCAGCGTTCCGAAACGGTGGTAGCTTCTATACATATTCTGATTTGTAAAGTTCTTTTAAGAATTGATTATAATACCTACTACTGTGTTCGGCATTAATTAAGATTGCTTTTAATTAACCCATTAGAGGTCAAATGAAAACTACAAATATTTTTTTCAAATTTTGTTCATTTTCATAGTAAAGTAAGTACAAAGAAAAACTTAAATTAAAAAAAATATGAAAAATGTTGTTTTTCGCGAAAATATAGGGGTGTACTCAATCGAGTACACTGACCGCCTAAGTATGAAAATTTTCGAAACACGCTTTTTCAACACAAAGTGTTTTCAGGCACTTCTTACATTGCCAACGCACTCTTGAACTGCAAACTACACACCGCAGCTGTTTATCAATTTTTCGGGGATAATGTCCAACTCCATCTTGAGGTAGCCCTTCGACAACTGATGCAGCTTGCCTTGATTTTCTTTGTTCACCCTGGCGTAAATAAAATCGTGCAATGTGTCGTCGGAATATGAGCTGATCCATAGGATTATCATTACACATTACATGTAAGCGCCAGGCATTAGAAACAGCCATATCTATCATATATGTAAATAACACCCACCACCACTTTTTCCCGTGAACCGCAATTCTATATAATGAAATAGACTGGTCAAGTTCATCAACAGCTCCCATATTTTTATTATAAGTTTGGAACAAACGTGGTATGGCTACGTCTATCTTCTCCATTTTGATTGGACACCAGCGTTTGACAGTTCCGAGAGGTTCGATGGTATCATAGTTAGTTGCCATGGTACACACACTATTTATTATCTTTCCATCTTACCAGTATTTTACTTTCATTTTTATTATTTTTTTTATTCATAAAAGGCACGACGGAGTTAACGGTCATACGTAGATCACACTATAAGTTTTGCGTAACTTAAAAAAACAATATGTTATAACCAAAATATAATGTTTATTGCTTTTCAAAATAATCTCCTTTACATTTTAAACATTTTTTCATGTGATCCGAAACATTTTTTAAAACAAGGGGACCACAGATCTGAAGGCATGTTTTCTACGTGCTGATTGAACGCTATCACTGCCTCTTCGGAGTTGGTAAAAGTAAAATCAAATCTTTTATTTTGGGGAAAATATAGAAATCACAGGGTGCTAGGTCGGGGCTATACGCAGGATGAGTGACGAGATACACTTTTGAAGCTAAAAATGACTTTGTTTTGTTGACCGTGTGTGAAGAAGAGTTATCATGGTGTAGGAGAATGCGGCTTTTGCGTCTTCTTTCGCGAACTTTTTCTAACACCTTGCGTAAACAAATGGTAGGATACGACTCGGCATTAACACTCTTTTGAATTTCAAGTGGAATTGTACAGATGGAACCCGTAGCTGAGAAAAAAGAACGCGATCATTTTTTTACCAACGTTTCTCGCCTGTCTCACTTTAGTTGGCCTATTCTCATTTTCAAACACCCATTCACAAGATTGCTGTTTTTTTTCGGGTTCAAAACAATAAATCCACATTTCGTCTCCTGTGGCAATGTCATAAACAGCATTAGAATGTCCGTGATCGTACTTCAGTAGCATCTGTGAGCACCATTCCACGCGAGGCCGCTTCTGCTCCGCTGTCAGTTCATGAGGGATCCAACAACAACAAAGTTTCCGAACTTTCAATTCTTCGTGTAAAATTTTCTGAATTTAGCTCATACCAATCCCCAATAGTCCTCAAATTGTCTCATAGGTAATCCGGGGGTTTTCTTCAATTAACCGCTTAATAGTAGCCACATTATTTTCGTTGACGGCAGTTGAAGGCCGCCCTTCACGAAATTCGTCATGTAAAGTAACTCGACCTCTCTCAAATTCAGCAAACCATCGCCTCACGGTGCTCAAACAAGGTGCCTTTCTCCCAAAAGCATTTTGAAGACGAGCGGCAAAGTCTTGCGGAGAAAGAGAACTTTTAAAATAATAAAAAAACATCGCTCTAAAATCTTTTCAACTTAATTCCATTTTCGTTGCGTACGCAGAACTTTGATGTGTGATAAAAAAACAATTGACAAATCATTTCCCACCAATTGTTCTTTTTTTGTTACGAACAAGGTTGCAACGTTTTAAACATATAACATTCGAAACTCAAATAGTTCCGATTAGCTAGAAGTGCAAAAATTTTAGTGTGCCCCATGTATTTGATGAACTGATCAAAGGACCCGATTTCGCAGTTAGCGGTCATATTTGCCTCATTAGGGGCCATCCATAAATTACGTCACACGAATTTCATGATTTTTTGACCCCCTCCCCCCTCCCGTTCTTGTCACAGCTGGTCACATTTGTGACCCTCCCCTACCTAGTGTGACGTCACATATTTTACAATTTTATATTGGAATAGGTAATAATGATATCATTCGATTATATTTTGTCTATACAAGTGGCTTTTCAAATTTACTGTTGTAATACTTAGATATAAAAGATATTTAAAAACATTTATTTGATGATGTGTTCTATCCATTAAATATGATATCAAAGATCTGATGATGGAGCCGTAAGAAAGCCATTGTAACTCACAGATAGAAATTGCTAATATAGTGGAGTTTAGTGTCCTTTTATTCGTTATAATAAGTCCTTTCTCATGACGGTGAGGCTCTGAAGATTGAGCCGAAAAGTGACATTGGAACTTCAAGAGTTAAGATTCAAAATGCAACTACAGTGAATTCCTAAACTAAACGAGGTAAAGTTTTTGAATAATCACTTAATTATCTTGTATCGCCAAAAATCTTATTGCAGGATGATTTTCAGAATCTGATGATGGAACTGGAAGATAACCATGAGAACTCCGAAACTAAATAAGATAATCTATCCGAAATTGGACTCATTTGTTCTGTGTGGACTGACACTCTAGTGCTATATGATTTACAGAGTCTCATGTGAGAGCTAGAAGTACGTTATGGGAACTATGAAATAACATAGAGCAACACATCGACTTTGGGGTCGTTTGATTCATTATTATAAGGACTTTGGAGCGAGGTGGCTTTCAGTGCCTGATGATAGAGCTGGAAGATGTACCCGAGACCTCCTAAGCTAAACCAGGTTAACCCATCAAGTGAGGAATAATTCGGTTTGTTTTGGCAAACAATTTGATGCTGGACGATTTCTAGTATCTGATAATGGAATTGGAATGTAGTCATGGGAACTTCTAAAATATGAAACAGAATAAAGGATCCCAAACTTGATAGGTTTACCTATCGAGTTTGGGATCCTTTATTCTGTTTTAACAAACATCCTGGTGCTAGACCACTTCCGCGGCCTTATAATGAGCTGATGATGGAAGTCGTGCGAACTTTAGAATATAATGTAGTAATTTTTCAAGGATTTTGAAGCATGATGGTTATTAGTGCCTGATGATAGAACTGGAAAAACTAAGAACTAACTGCTTAGAACTTCTAAGCAAATCCAGATTAACTCATTAAGTTTAGGCTGACTGGGTTTCGTTAGGATCTGATGATGAAACTAGAAGGTGGCCATGACAATTTTTAAACTATGCAGGGTAGGAGCAGGATGGCTTCTGGTGTTAGATGATTGGGCGGGAAGAAGTTCATGAGAAATCCTTAGTTAATTCAGAAAAACCCGTTGAGTGTGGGTTGCTTCAGTTTATTTTGGCATACTTTTGGTGCTAAATGATTTTTTGAATTTAATAATGGAAATTGAAGGTGGCTATGGGAACCATCAAACTAAACAAAGTAAACCCATCGTGTTTGGACGCTTTTGTTTCGTTTTGGGAAATACCCTGATGCTAGATAATTTCTATGGTCATATAATACCACCCCTTTAGTCGAGTGGTAAGCGATCCTAATTACGCAATCAACGGGGCTCAGGTTCGATCGCCGACGGGGACAAGCATTTGTGTGATGAGCATGAATGTTTGTATTTCCGGGTTTGGCTGTTTATTAAATATATTCTGGTATTTATATATGTATTTCTATGTATTAGTATCGTTGACTAACACCCATAACACAAGCAAATAATTTGCTTACTTTGGGGTTAGATCAGTAAAGATAATTTTTCCGTGAATATTTATTTATTTATAATAATAAAGCAGGAAGGAGGTAATGGGAACTTTGAATTTAAATTGAGAAACGCCATCGATTTTAGGCTCATTGGTTTATTCTAATAAGGAAGGAATTTGGAACAGAATGACTTCCAATTTCTGAAGATGAAACTGGAAGAAGTACGTGAGATCTTGCAAAACTAGATAAACCCATCGAGTATGGGCTAAATTGGTTCGCTTTGGCATGCTATTTGTTTTGACATACTGATGATTTTAAGAATCTATGGATGGAACTAGAAGGTGGCTACGGGATCTTTTAAGCTAAACGAGATAAACCCATCGCGTTTGGACTTATTTGTTCTGTTTTGACAAATAATCTGGTGTTACATGATATCCAGGTTCTTACGAAAAAAAGGTGGGAAGGAGGTCATGGAAACGAAACGAACGAATGAATGAAAATTGAGCAGAACAATAGGTTTTGGTCTCGTTTGATTCGTTTTTTTAAGGTCTTTAGAGCGGGATGTTTTCAAGTGTCTGTTGACAGAGCTGGAAGAAGTCCATGAGAACTTCTAAGCTAATCTTGATAAACCCATCGAATATGGTCTAATTCAGTTTATTTTGGCAAACACTTAGGTTCCGGATGTTTTGTAAGATATAATAATGATGGAACTAGAAGGTGGCCATCGGAGATTGGGCCGATGTAGTTGGCCGAGATTCGCAGGGTTTGATAATGGATAGAAAGCGGCCATGTAACTACTGCACTAAACAAAATAAGCACATTGAGTGTAGTCTCATATGTTATATTTTTACATACACTCTGAATCACAATGATTTCCAGAGTTACAAACTAGAGCTGGAGGCCATCGGAGCTTTGCTATAAAACAACTCAAGCTCATGGATTAAAGAACCGTATTAACCTTAACCTGATGCTGCAAGATTCTCTTTCGAAGATCCTTTCCCGTTATACTCTTAAAATGAGGCATAAATAGCAGAATGGCAGTCTGAGGATGTGTCGGGGGTTTTCGAAATTTTTAATTTTATCTTGTTAATACTAAATTAATTACTAATTAAACAAAGAGAGGAATAAATTAAATAATAGACGTACTGTCCATTCGGAGACTACTTTGATAATTCCAATCGCTTTGGGTGTTCGCTACATGTACGGTGACCTACATTGCTGCGTTGCATCTTGCATTAGTCAGGAATATCGCCTGAAGTAATATTATACAAGCTATACTCTTTCTATGCTTAATCTAAGGTAAAAAGTTGAAGGTGTTCTTTTTTTATTAGATAAGAGTATGGTCAAGTGTTACTGCCCTTTTAAAATATCCCCCACTCAGTTCAAAATTTTTGTCAAATTTTGTCTATGTTCAAGCTGTCAGGTTATGGAACTCACTACCGCCCAACATTCGCATGAGTCAATCTCTTCCAATTTTCAAAAAGAGTCTAAGAGAACTTTTTCTTGCTGGGTCTACATAGTATTTTTTTTTTCTCAATTTCTATCGATTGTTGTTCATTTTTAAATATGATGTGGCTAAATTTAATGTATCAAGACTGTTATATTCATATATATCTAGTTTTATAATTATTGTACACTATTTTAACATTTCGATTATTATTGTGTTTACTCTTATTCGGGTCAGCTGGAAGAAATCTCTTTTGTTGGGGATAAGCTCGCCCATTGTACAGTCTGTTTTTAATAAGTCTCTATGTAGGTATTACTTCTCTTTTAATTGTGTGCAATAAAGCATTAAATAAATAAACAAATAAATAATAGCAAACAAGCAGGTGGGTCTCCTGATGGAAAGAATCAACCATAGCTTATAGACACCAAAGAAGTTTACCGGCTACCTTACCCTCCAAACCGGAACACGACAGAGACAAGCACTGACGCTATTGCGGCAGGAACCGTAAGGCGGTGCTATCATACCCGGGTGAGACAATTCAGAACTCTACTACATAGTAGCCAGGACGGTAGTGACTTGCATAGCCAATCGGTCGCCTTTTACGACCTGCCTGGCAGAACGGCAGTTAGAATATTCTTCAAAGGAGCCTGAGACCAACACGGGGAAAATAATATATAATTAAAGGATATAGCTGTATACCTATATTGAACGATCGATAAACTTATCGATGATGTTGACAAGTGGGCATCATTAATTTTAGTTCCATGGACACTCGCATCTGTCTACAACGCCAAAATGGCGATATTCAAATAGTCACAAAAATCATTTGACAGCAGACGGTCCAGTGGTTTAGAGGTCAGTGGATTAAATCATGAAATATTAGGTATAGGTGGAGCTAGCATTCTTATTAATCAACTGAAACAAATATTTACTTTATATCTTAGTCTATGAGGTCTCGTCATCTCTTTTTATATAGCTGTGTTAGAAAGAGGACCTCAGAAGATGACAGCAATATTTAAAATTTGGTTTTAAGTACGAGTAGGTATTAAAAGTGTTGTCTCCAGATATAATACAGCTTCATGGATTAAAAACAAGACAAGCTGTTAAACTTTAGATCATGGAGTATAGAAATAAGGAGAACCAACTCTGTAGATAGAAGTTTCATCAAAACCATCCAATAACTTTGGCGCCAATGTCACATAAGAATTTTTATGAAAAATCGGTAAAAGTGCTCTTAAATAGGTACGTTTCAAGTAAACTGTTAAAAAAACGCTAAAAGCGAAATTAAATACTAATGCTCAGTACATTTCACTTCTTCTAACAGCTAATTTCATATCGTAGTTTATTCTACGTCAGCACCATTTTGGTAGGTATTTGAAACTTTATTTCAATAAACATCTGGACACTTTTATAATATACCACCTATAAAGTTGGTCCTCCTTGCCTCTAAACTCTATGCTTCAGATTTATTTTTTTTCAAAACTCAAAAATTTTACCTGGACATTTATAGTCTATACTGTACAGCAAAATAGGGTTAACCAGGGTTATCATTCAAGTGTCGAGGCTAAAGTGCTGTAACATTTTTTTAAATTAATTGGAAGCTATTGGTTAAAATACTCCATTCATGCGCATGGCTGCCGGTAGCCCATGGTACGTCCGTAATATAGATCTTCACAAAGATCTAGAATTATTGACATTACAAAAACACTTCAAAGAGACGTCAGTACGTCACTTTGAAACAGCGATGAGACACCCTCTGGTGAGAACCGCGGCAGACTACGTCGCGGACGCCGTCACCGATAATAAACACAGAAGGCCACGTCACGTCCTATCTGATCCTGATGATCCCATAACACTGTACACTTCACAATTCAAATGCACACGCACACGCCAAACTCGGCCCACTATTTCGGCCCGCCAACACTCGAGACTCCGGTCAAGAGCCATTGACGAGTCCAATTCCTGATGCCACTTACTCCCCACCAATCGTCAAGATACTGCCCTAAGCCGAGGTTCGGTCTGGCTGAGCACCTTGCTCGCCCCAAAAGTCCGGTTTTGCAGTAGCGGTCATTTGGACCAACTGCTTAAGTTCATTTCGAAAAAAAGTAAAATTCTTTGTTCTTTATTACAAATATGCAAGCGCCTGATTTATATAATCGAACAAAACAAAGTTAAGTTATCTTTTATTCTGTTTTTGTAAGAAGTATGCATTTTTATTCCATAACATTATTGATCAATAAACGAACTAGATGTTGATCACAATTACTAGAGGAGCTTCGTTCGAAGATATTAGCACATAATATAATGTAGTATCACATACACACCCGCCATTTCACACTATATTTTTGTTCTTGATTTTAAATTAAAATAAATGTCATATTATGTTTCTTTGATTACTTGTTACTAGGCTTGAATTAAAACTGCTGATATATATGCCAAACACGAAATAAAGAAAACAACGGAATTGGCAAGTACAAACATTTGTATCAGGACCGCGATTGCCACACTCACACATAAAATAAGCATTATTGCATATAAACTACTAATGCAAACATTGTTTCATTGGTCGTTTTCATTTTAAACAACAATAATCCGAAATACACAAACAGAACATTTAAAAATATACCAAACTGCGTTACAATTAATTTTATTTTGCTACAAAAAAAAAGAGTATTTACGTCCTTTTGTAGTCTATTCAAAATAGACTCATCTATTTGTACAATAGTGAAACTTAAGATCGTAATAGTTTCGCTATTCTACAATAGATGGCAGCATTGATTTTCCGTAGTTTTCAGTTGATCATATTTGAGTAGAGAACTTTCTAGAACGATATACGTAATGACTGTCATTACGTATATCTTTCTAGAAAAATTAGGTCAACCTAAAATGAACTTTATATGTAAGGTGTACGGCTGATTTTAGCTTGACTTTCTATTATATCATTAGAGATTATTTTAAATCAGGAATTTAATTAAAATAAAATGAAAATTGTACTTTCGAATGATATGAAATATCTCTATTTTTAATCATCTGTATTCTACTATCATTTCTGCATTCAAGGATGGCACAATACGGCATAATTCAGTGTATAATAGATTTTCGCACGACGACTATCTCCTAATGATATGGTAAGTATCACTAAGGCAATTTAGAGTAAAAGCGCATAATAGTGACGCACGCGGCACGCCCACTCTTCACTTCCCTTGTTTTCCTTATTTCGTGATGCCAAATGTTCAAGAGCATTTCAGGAATAATAAATTAGAAACGCTTCCTTTGCTGCACCCACGGATTAAATGGATATGAAGACAATTTATTAGTTTGTCAGCGTAGCTTGCAATTACACGCAAAAACACAGAGTTATACTACTTACCCATGAAATAAAATCACTTCAAGGGTAATTTATATCTTGTCATCTCATTCAGTACGATAAAGCCATACAACATGGCTTATTTCTATTTTTTCACAGTGGTACCGAAAAGCCGGTCGAGACGTTGCAATTGTCTACCACCTAGTAGTCACGATGACGGTGACGCTTATAGCCGATGAGTCACCTTTGACGACCCGCCTGGCAGAATGACAGTGGGTCCATTCTTTAAAAGAACTCAGACCAACATCGGGGGTGTCGAGAGTCTTCCCAAACGACGTGTTTGTCTGAAGGAAGTAATTAATGTGGGGGAAGCAAGGCAAATCCGAAAGGATCGTGAAATGTGACACATGATTCTTTTTGCCTACCGCTTAAGGGATCTCGCGTGAAAATATGTATAAACTATAACACGGTTATTAACAGTTTTCGAAGTGAAAATAGCCTTAGATTCGCTGTGTAGTTTATTTTATAGATATTGAATGAGGTTGAGTCGTCACGTTCAGCTATGTGACGCTCATTCGGGTAAAGTCGGCTGCAGTCGACTAATGGGAGTGAGAGATATGATCAACGTGTAACCTTGCCTTGATGAAGTTGTCTGTAGTGTGGTCATGAGCAGACACCAATTGTTTTTTTTTTGTTTCAGAAGATAAACATGACGGAAGAGACAGCAAAATCAGATAATACAGATAAAAATAGAATAAGATGTGGAATGGCATGTGTCAAATGTGAAACGATAAATAAAGGAAAATGTTATGTCAAAGAAAACGGCATAGATAATAATTATGAAACAGCCTTAACAGAAGATTTTAATTGTAAATTAGGTGCAAGTTCCCACCAGTTAAAAACCATAAATTCTTTCTGCAGGCGTGAGTTTTTTTAACATTTTTTTTGTCTATACATGCAATAACTTAACTATGTTTGTAAATGTAAAATAATATAGTAAGTATCATTACGCCCGGTTCCTTTATTGGGTAGGACAGAGTAAATCGACCGTCTATAGATTTTCCGGTTTACCGGTATACCGGTTTGTCGGCTATATAAAGTAGTAGGGGAGCCAAAGAGGGGATTTTGGTATTTACTCAAGCGCGTCAGATTAACATGGGTACCTCGCATACTGTTAAGTCTCTCTACCAAATGTAAGCCCTTTTTATAGAGGGGGTAAATATGGCAGAAAAGAAACAAAATTAAGATAGCTTCGGCTTGTGGAAATTGGCAGATTATACTTTTTTCGTAATTCTTACACCATTTCTTCCATAATAAAAGGAAATTCAGTCGCGCTCGAGAATGTCAAGACAACATTTTTCAGTCAGATTTTCTTAATTTTAGCTGGCAATTAACCTGCCATACTTTAATCTGACGCGATTTGGTGTTTTCATGTCATTATTTTTTATTTTTTTTCACATTTATCTTAACTGTAGATTTCTCGTCCTACCATTAAATTAAAATGGAAAACATTAAGTATATAACCATTGATATAAAAAACCCAAGATGTGTCACAATCAGTGTCTCAAAAACGTCCTCTAAAAATGAGCGCACAATTTTAAATTGTGCACTCGTTTCAAATAGAATTTGTCAATTTTATTATTTTTTGGTACATTGCTTTTAAAAACAACTATTAATCTTGCGCTTAAGGTTGAATATGCAAAAGCACATGTTTTTGCCATATCTCTAGCTATCGCCTCTGTGGTCTAGAGGTCCAGCGTTGGCGTTGACCACATGAGGTCCCGGGTTCGACTCCCGGGTCGAGCACTTAAAAAAAAGTGTTTTTTCAGTTTTCTGATAAACACAAAGTTGCCCGGGATTGGAAAGTGCCCGGTTGGCGATAGGCTTGCCACCTATCACATTTGTGGGACTAAGCATCTTCGGCTAATCGTGGGTGCACTTGTTGTACCTCTGCCTATCCCTTCGGGGATACGGGCGTGAAGATACTTTACTTCTAACTACTTGTGTGAAATTAGCGACAGTTTTGAGTGTCAGTTTTGTTCGGGACTGTGCTTGTTGGATTTTTATATCAAAGTATATAACCTTTTATTTTTCCTATAATCTACAAAATCCAATAGATGTTTACGACGCTCGAGTAACTGTACATTTAGTATCATGAGCTCCTCTACTATTAGGTTTGCTAACTTGTCAACCAACGGGATGGTCGTCATTTCAAAATGTGACTTAGACAGTCTTGTTACAGGTCCAGCATGTCAAATGGTTTGGGGCGTCTTCCTGATATTAATATCAGTACTGGGTTTCATCTTCCCACCAACAGAACTTATTATTCTAGAGAAATCACACATGAGACGAGGTAAGCCAATGATTTTGTACTTTTTCTTTTCACTTTTAAGTAAGTATGTTTAATTTGTATTAAAACTTTATTTATTAATTTATTCGTACATTGCTTGGAACATAATATAATAAGAGATGTTAACACTCACACACGTACACACACACGTACACACACACGTACACAAACGCACAAGTGCTCACGTACATAATATAAACATTTACCCGATAAACATAACCCTTTTTCTAGTGCAGTCAAGTAACAGTGTGAATTTCACGCACGCACGCAGTGAATCCATTCATGGTTTTTGTTTTCCGCAGGTCTACCAATTCTGGGATGGTGGATGGATCCTCCGGATGTGTTGAAAGTGAAAGTGTACATCTTCAATGTTACCAACCATGAGCGATTTCTGTCGGGGGCTGACGCAAAAATAAATGTCCAGGAGTTAGGGCCAGTAGTTTATGTGTATGTATACTTAAACATTTTTACATCAACAACTTATCGCCTCTGGTCTAGTGGTCTGGTGTCGGTGTTTAGCACGTGAGGTCCCAGAATCGATTCCCGGGTTCGGCAATTTAAAATGTATTTTTTCAGTTTTCTTCACTAAACTAACTGTACCACTGTAATCTTTAACTGTGCAAAATTTCATATTCCACCGTTTGCGCAATTGTCTTTAAAAGGGGTCCAAAGTTTAAAACGTAATAATATATAGAAATGGAGATAAAAAAAATATATTTTAAAAGATAAAGATTAATAACATTTAGGATATAATAAAATAAGATAATAATATTTAGGATATATAGGAAAGGAAAAAAAATTATCGGTAAATACATGATTCAATTTTCAACGAAAACTTCACCTGAGTGCTGTGAGTTTTTCTTTTCGCATTCGATCGTGAGCGCGTTTGGAGTTTACTAGGAATTTGTATGTGATTTGTACAGCGCCACCTAGTGGTAAACGTGAGAAACCAGTTTACCACTAGGTGGCGCTGTACAAGTCACATACTAATTCCTAGTAAACTCGAAACGCGCTCATGATCGAATGCGAAAAGAAAAACTCACACTTAGCACTCTGTTCCACGTATCGTACTGGTTTATCCCTACTGGTAGGGAAGAAAGGAATTTTTTCTCACATTTAGTTACTAGGGGGGACAGTGTTTTCAAGTTTTTTCAAGAGCAATATTGTAATAATGTGAGCAGATTATTCGAAGGATATTTATTTCAGTGTTTGCAAGATTATTAATTTTGATTTAGTGCACTATAGAGCAAGAATATAATTAATTTTGACAACTGTTTTTTAAAACGAAGACAATCCCTGCATAGCGTTTTACGAAAACAGATTTATCTTTCAGGACGAATACTACCATTGTAATGTCCCAAAATATTTTATTTTATACATTTTCCAAAAGGATATATGGTCCTAAAGTACAACACAGAGCCAAGTTCACTTTAACATATTTTTTCACCCGTTATTATTTCAATAGAAACCTAAAATATTTATTATATGTGAATAAAGGTAATGCTCAATATACTGTTTTTTCCGTCCGTTATATGAACTCATATTTTATTTAGAAGAATTATTTTAAAAACATTATAAATAGTCGCGCGCAATCGTTTGCCGATCAAATTTTGAACCTGCGGTAAATCGAATAATCTAGACTTATTTTTGCATAAACTGTAATATCCTTCGAAGGATCTGCTCACATTGTTACGATACTGCTCTGGAAAAACTTTGAAACATGAAGTTTTCGTTATGAATCGAACACACGCCCTTAAGTCAGGTGACAGTAAACGCAAATCTGGAAGTGGCACATCACACAGTGGTAAAACGTCATATTGTTTCTAATATTTTCATAGAAACCACAGAGCATACAGAGTTTTCCCCGGGCTCCTTTGAGGAATAGGCCATCTGCCGTTTTTCCAGGCAGGTCATAGAAGGCGACCGATTGGGTATACGAGACATTATTTTTTTATATATCATAAGATAGCAAACAAGCAGATGGGTCTCCTGATGGAAAGAGTCAACCATCGCCTATAGACACCAAAGATGTTAATGGTGCGTTGCTATCTTGTGGCGAGGTCTAATGCCACATGCATAAGTTTACCGGCTACCTTACCCTCCAAACCGGAACACGACAGCGACAAGCACTGACGCTATTGCGGCAGGAATAGGTAAGGCGGTGGTACCTGACCCGGGCGAGACAATGCAGAACTCTACCACCTAGTAGCCACGATTGTAGTGACTCGCATAGCCAATCGGTCGCCTTTTACGACCTGCTTGGCAGAACGGCAGTTGGTCTATTCTTCAAAGGAGCCCGGAACCAAACGGGGAAAATATTTCGTATACCCATTCCGTCTTCTGCGGTGCCCATCGGTGGCAAGTCTCAGCCTTGGTTTGGTCGCCACTGAAAAGCGGCTTTACCCCAAAAGCAGGAATGCTACCGAGTTTGGGCTGCTGCGTTGGCATCTCGAGATGTAAAAACTAGCGCATTACGAAAGGAGTACAATTCTTCTTCGAGGTTCTTCAAAAGCGCTATCGCCAAGGCAAAAGTGGAACACATTGGCAGAATTGGTAAGAAATTAGTTTGCCTTCCTTTGGGAACTCGTGCGTTCTGCTCTCTCGCCAAGGCTGTCTTAGGGAATTTCTTTCAGCCTTCATTTCCATCCCTGCACAGATACGATGACTCTCTGGCCTATACCGCAAAGGAAAAACCCGATCTTCTGGGCTCTTTCTTTGCGACCAACTCGACTCTGAATGACCAAGGGATCATACCGCGTATCATCCCGCAGTGTGATAGTTACATGCCAGAACCACAATTTTGGCAGTCATCTGTGCGTAAAGCACTACTTTCCTTGGACATCCACAAGTCGAGTGGGCCTGATGAGATCCCTCCAATTGTGCTTAAAGTATGTGCTCCAGAGTTTGCGCCAGTATTGACGCACCTATTGTGGCTCTCCTATTCACTCGGCGTGGCACGGAATTCATGGAAAACAGCTTTAGTGCATCCCATCCCTAAAAAAGGAGATCGCTCTAACCCGTCAAATTATCGGCCAGTAGCCATAACCTCCTTGTTCTCCAAAATCATGGAGACACTTATATACTGCCAGCTCCTGAAGTATTTAGAAGAGCACCAGCTGATTAGCGAGCATCAGTACGGTTTGCGTCGTGGCCGCTCAGCTGGTGATCTTCTAGCATACCTGACGCATCGTTGGGCGGAGTCAGTTGAGTCCAAGGGAGAGGCATTGACAGTTTGTTTAGACATAGCGGAGGCCTTCGATCGGGTATGGCATAAAGCGCTTCTCTCGTAGCTGTCTTTCTATGTGCTTCCCGAGAAATTATGCAAGTGGATCACCAGTGTTTTCACTGATCGGAGCATCAAGGTCATAGTCAACGGTGCATGATCCCAGCTCAAATCTGTCAATGCTGGTGTTCCCCAAGGCTGCGTGCTATCACCGGCACTGTTTCTTCTGCATATCAATGATATGTTGCGAATTAGAAACATACATTGCTATGCGGACGATAGTACTGCTGATGCTACATACTCCGGCCATAGCGGTATTTCTCGGGAACACGTCAAAGAGGGCCGGAACAAGCTTGTGCCTGAACCCGAGAATCGACTAACCGATGTCTCAGAATGGGGTCGTCAAAACCTTGTTACATTTAACCCCAATAAGACGCATCTTTATGCGCTTACCGCAAAAAAACACCCTTTGTCATGTCACCTCGGTTCGAGTACACTCTCCTGACAGCCTCAGCAGTATTGGAATTCTAGGAGTCGACATATCGAACAACGTTCATTTCCGCGATTATTTGGAAGGAAAGGCTAAATTAGTCTTCCATCCTCACCACCTCGATGTCTGGAAATCCACAACCGTGCGCTTTTTTTGGTACTTTTTGCCTCGCACTACTCCTTTGTGGAATCATTTAAGTTAAATTTAAAAATCAATTAAGTTAATTTAATTCATTCTTAAAAGGCCGGCAACGCAGCTGCAAGACCCTCGGTTTCGCAGATGTTCATGGGCGGTGATAATCACTTACCATCAGGTGCACCACCTGCTCGTTTGCCCCCTCTACTATATAAAAAAAATTAACATTGTGGCTACTACTAAGTGGCAGATTTCTGCATTGTCATGAATATTACTAACAGGTCGGGTCAATATATATATATATATATATATATATATATATATATATATATATATATATATATATATATATATATATATATATATATGTATATATATATATATATATATATATATATATATATATATATATATATATATATATATATATATAAATATATACTACTTATACATACCTACTATACAAATTATTATATATACATTATACATATTACTTATACACATACATATACATACAAACACACATATATAAACATATACCTATTTGCTAACTACTATTTTGCACATGCAGTTTTAGGTTTCGTTTGAATGAAAACTTGTTACCGGCTAGACGCAACGAGGGAGGTAGGTCATTCCGCATTCGGGCCGCATGTACAGTTAATGAGTCGGAAACAAAGTTGGAAAGGTGTAGAGATATAGATAGTGTCATATTGTCAGAAGATCGAAGGTGCAAAGTGTGGGTATTACATAGAAATTTAAATTTGGATTTTAAATATTTAGAGGCAAGTGGATTAAAAAGTATGGTAAATAGGGTCCTAAGACCACGCAGCTCAGTGACTGTGAGCCAATGAAGCTGGTTGCGATAAAATGATATCCGACAAACTTACGAAAACTAAAAATAAAACGAATGGACTGGTTGAGTAGTCGTTCAAATTTTTAAAGAAGGTTTGAAGAAATGTTAGTATAGCAAACGTCTCCATAGTCAAGTATAGATATAACTAACGTTTGAACCAACAGTATTTTGGTTTTCAATAGACTATCTAATGTAATTTCTTTTCAGTGAAACTATCAGGCATTTCAATGTGACGTATAACCCAGATGATACATTAACGTATTTTTCAAAGCGGACCATGAAATTATTGCCAGAAGACAGCAAGTATTCCGTGAATGACACCCTCATAGTTCCGAATGGAGCAATACTGGTATGTATGTATGTTCCATGGATTTGACTGAATACGCCTTTATAGGCAATTTCTTAGGTTGTAAGTGTCACTTATATTTTATACTTTATCTTATACTTATATTTATACATAGAAATACTGAGTTATAATTCTTATCGATGAAATAAAATCACTCCAGAGATATTTCTTAAGCATAAAAGCCCCTCTATATAACGGACCATGATGGTCGACTAAAAGCATGCACGTTAGTGATTTAAAACGTTATAATTTCGATATTTTTGCTATTTCGTAACTGGTTTGCCGCGTTTCATGCTGTTTCGTGATTGGTTCGCCAACTAGCGCTAGAAGACAACGTCATAACATCATATACCATAACCAATCACGACGACGCAAACATATCAATATTATAACGTTATAAATCCTTGGTAGAAGGTATAATATATAAATGTCTGTGATGGGCCATCATCGGGTATGATCGAGCGCAATCGCCATGGTATCGGTATATCAAAGGAATGATGGCCCATGATTGCGTGCGCGTCCACACAATCGCCGATTAATCAGTATATAATTGTCTCAAACCTAGTGATTGTATACTTTTTGGTCGTCTCTGGTACATTCTAGACTGTGTAGACATTAAGTAAATGATTATAAAAGCTAAGTAAAAATATTTCTGCAGCCGCGATTATCTCGCTATCAATTTTCGATAAACGTCATAACATTACAGCAGACAGTTAGTAAATGAGCGTTCACGATTGTGTGAAGAGTTCCTCGATCATGGCGGCGATGCTGGATGATCATTTGATGGGCCATCATGGCCCATTATGAAGAGGAGGCATAAGCTTTTTATTCGACGCGATAAAATAGCACAATATGGCATATTTTTATTTTTTTTAAATATAGTATATTTAAAAGTGTTTGACAATTACATACATTTACTCATATATACGGCTACGCATTTTGCGTCCAACGCCGTGTCTATTAGTATTTGTGTGGTCTGTGGTATGTACCATAGCTTCTTTTTTGGAAACTGAGTTTCTTATTACACCTGATCATTTACGGGCTAGACTCAAAAACTATATTAAAAAAATACTGTCAAATCCATATCCAGCCTCGGACAAGTCAGAGACCGGCTCTAAAACTTACTGAATACTGTAAAGTGCTTCGCGTTCGTAATTGGGCAATCAAACACCACTTATAATAAAACCCTGTATTTACAACACAAATATACAAAAGACCACAATGCAATACGTAAAAACACTGACAAACACCAGTAGCACTCACTATATTAACACTAAACATAACCGACTACGCTGAATCACTGAAACACTTCTCGCATCACACTGGCCGTTCAAGTATCGCTTTCGATCGCTTTATAAAAACTGCATTCTATTCGCCAATACATCTCTATTTATACCCGAGGTAAAGTTTTAACACAATCCCGAATATTCCGAAATCATCTCGTAAACCATGCTAATCATACACAAGTAATTTTAATGTAAATAAGACCTAGTAGACGCTATTTTTACCCTTATGCCGTAAACGATAAGGTCAATTATGGCATAACTATTCGGATAAAAGCGGCTATTGTTTATCAATAGCTATCTCTTTCTTTTATTTCTAGATCTCTTCAGCGCTCGAACTCTTCACGTTTCTAGATTACTCGCAACAATACTAATAAATTACTGACCTGGAATTCAAACCTTAAGCGTCTAGTTTTAATTCTACCTGCTGCTAGAACAAAAAGAATACGAGCGAGACTTCATACATCGTTTTTTTAGTTATTACTTTAAAGTTTAATTAATTCCGTAAGATTCTATTTCAACTCCTTAATTTATCCGCATCATAATTTTTCCGCAAGTTGGAATTTAGGTAAGGTTAACATCGGTTTTCTCTTTAGTATTCTTTGTTTCGGTATTTGTCTTGTCATTGAGTGTCTTTAGTACAACTGCTAATCTCAGAAATCTAAGTTAAATTACAAAATTCTGAGTTAAGATTTTGCCAAGACTCTTTTTAGATACTTAAAATCACAAAAAAATAAATTAACTTTAAACTATTCTTTAGTACAAACACAGGGAAAATTTTTATTTGATACTTATAATGAAAATTATGATTTATAATTTGATTATTGTTTTAATGCATATGTAGTTAAAGTTTTATACAATGGCAATACTTAAATATGATGATAGAAGTCAATCAAATCAATGTCTCAATATTTTTTATGATTGTTATATATATATATATATTATAATTATATATTATAATACATTATATATTATAATGCTAACATTATTATTTGTTTAATTAATTTAAAAAACGTAAACACTATTCAAGTTTATCTAATTAGTATTTAATTAGTATCTAATTAGAATAAAAGGTTCTCGTCACTCCGAAAGATACACAACGGATGTACAAAACCAAAACCGCCTATGTTCGATTTTGATGCTAAGATTTACATAGCTAGGTTAAGCCTAAGACAAGTAGGTTCCAGCATAAAAAATGTTAGTCAAACTACTATTTTTATTTGTTTTGATTCGTCCTAGTCAATGAAAAACGACACCAAACACCGACATATTTGCAGTGATTTTTGAGCTCCGATCACCAAGAAAACAAACTTTTTCAATCGATTCAACATGCCGATTGCCAGTCTCCGTGTTGGTTCCGGGCTCCTTTAAAGAATAGACCAACTGCCGTTCTGCCAGGCAGGTCGTAAAAGGCGACCGATTGACTATGCGAGTCGTCACTACCATCGTGACTACTAGGTGGTAGAGTTCTGCATTGTCTCGCCCCGGTCAGGTACCACCGCCTTACCTATTCCTGGCGCAAAAGCGTCAGTGCTTGTCGCTGTCGTGTTCCGGTTTGGAGAGTAAGGTAGCCGGTTAATTTATGCATGTGGCATTAGACCTCGCCACAAGATAGTAACGCACCATTAACACCTTTTGGTGTCTATAGGCGATGGTTGATTCTTTCCAACACGAGACCCATCTGCTTGTTTGCTATCTTAAAACATAAAAAAATGATGTTAATATCGAGAATATGCAAAAATATTTTATAATTTTAAAGTTTAAATACACTTTTTAGTTAAAATAAACAAATAATCATGAAAATATGTTACTACACAACTGTTAACGGGGGTTTTGCTCCCTGGCCAAGTATCAACGTTTTTATACAAATTTATCCTCATTTAGATCATGGTACATGTTTACAAAAATATGCCCATAATCATATTTCATTGAGTGTGTTCGGCTGAACACTTGCGGCTTACGGCTTAGTAATCTAATTTAGTTATTCAAAGTGCTGACCAACGATCTTGGCTTGCACTTTATAGAATGTGGGCACAAATTTTCTTTGACAGTTTGATATTCTAATCTTTTGATTTTAGTCCTTGGACAATGGGTGTGTTCAGCACAACTGCTAACCTAAAAATCCGACTAAGGTGATCAGAGTTAGCATATATATGTATATAACAATTATATTGATCGTCTGAGCGCAGCCAGTTTCGGCCTAGATACAATTTATAGCTTTAAATGTAAAAAACCTATAGAAGAAGTGTGGAAAATTATATAATGGCGCTTTGGCTTACACAGTAAAATGATGGCTTTAAAATGATACATAGAAAATTTAAGTGTCCTAGTAAAATCTTAGCTGAGAATTCTGACTATCTAAATAAGATTTCTGAGATTAGATGTTGTTCTGAACACTCCCTTTGTTAGATTTCTGAGATTGCGTTGCGCCAAATACACCCTATGACTAACCGAATTTAGTATTTCCGTCCAGTTAAACTTGACACCTCCTTTAAGAATAAGGTAATAAGTGTGATAATCTTGGCTTTGTGTCTTGTAGTTGTCGAGAGTTTCTTACTGTTTCTATACTCCTGTTATTTTCTTTGTAATTTATTCACCGAATAATCATTTATGTGTGCTATTTTGGCGCACTTTTCGTGACGTCACAGTTTTAGATATACGGTAAGAAACTTCGTTTCAACCGAGTATCTATTATATACTCTCGTGCTGATCCGGGCTGCTTTGAAGAATAGATTATTTGCCGTTCTGCCAGGCATTTCGTAAGAGGCGAGCGATTAGCTATACGAGACACTACCGTCGTGGCAACTAGGTGGTAGAGTTCTGCATTGTCTCGCCCGGATCTGGTACCACCGCCTTATCTATTCCTGCCGATATAGCATCAGTGCTTGGCACTGTCATGTTTGGTTTGGAGGGTAAGGTAGTCAATAAACTTATGCACTAAGACCTCGCCACAAGGATAGCAACGCACCATTAACATATCTGGTGTCTATAGGCGATGGTTGCCTTTTTATTATTTATTTATTTATTTTATTTATTAAAACTATTGCACAAAATATACAATAGGCGAACTTAACGTCTATGGACATTCTCTTCCAGTTAACCTTCATTTGTAGTAAACTTGTAACGGGCAGTGCATAAGAAAAGTGCTAAGGAAGTAGGTACATAATTTTACATTAAAACAAAGAAAATGAACACTATTTTATAAGTTGCTAATACGGGCAGATTAATCTTTTTTCTAATATAAACATATATATACGTATACATATATAAATAAATACATATAAAATATGCGTGAACATACACAGTCAATATAATAAATAATAAATACATACAGCCGAATAATAAATAATAATAATAACAATATTAATAATGATAATAAATACACATATTATGATTCAGAATTACTTAGAGCCATTTTGAATGTGTAAAAAATAATCATATCCTAGATTTAAATATATTGAGTGAAGTAATTATTCTTGTTCAGTCAGCGGTAGCGGCGTATTTGATGTCGTAGGCTCCTGTGTATTGGTCTTTTAACTTAGACTTCATATGTGTGTTTGTAAAAAGTTTAGCAGACGAATGCTACAGATTTTGTCGATTTTGTTGTTAAAAATGATGAACATCTGCGAACTGATTATTTGGAATCGAATGACATTTTACCTCCACTTCAATCAGGTTTTAGAAAAGCCGATCTACATCTGCGGCCCATACTCATGTCGTTGATATATATGCGAAAGATAAAGGTGAGGGTACTATTTTGGTTTTGCTGGATTTTTCACGGGCCTTTGACAGTATAAATATACCATTGTTGTTATCCAAGCTAATATATTATGGCTTTGATTCGATTACGGTAAAGTGGTTTGCCGACTATTTGAACAATCGCATTCAATGCGTTGAAATCGAAAATAAAGATGTTATTGTGCAAAGGTCAATAAAGAGCTTTGTGTGCCATGGTGTGCCACAGGGTTCCATTTTAGCCCCCCTGCTGTTTAGCTCAGGCTCTGCAGACATATCTAAATCCACCGTTCATTGTAAATATCATGTTTCTGCAGATGATGTACAACTGTACCTCTCATGCAAGCCTCAGGATACAGCCTGCAATAAGGCCCATTAAGGAGGATTTAGGCCGAATATCAACCTGGTGTAAAGCTAATTCGCTGACTCTGAATGTTAACAAAACTAAATTCATGATGTTAGGTTCCAAAGGGCAGAGGTTCCAGGTTTCCAAAGATTAATTTCTGAATGCAGACTTTCTTTAATTTTTGATGATCAGGTAGTCGATCTAGTGCTCAAAATTCGAAATCTGGGTATTATTATGGACGAGTACCTAAGCTTTGAATAACATACTATCTTAAATGTGGTTCTAGGGTGTTTTTATCGACTCAAAGTTCTGTATCGTATTCGTGACTCTATAACTACTGACGTTCGTATTCTTCTGAGTGATTCCTTTTTTATCCAAATTTGATAACGTACGTACGTAATACGTAACGTAGGTTTTATCTAAATTTGATAACGCAGATGCCGTTACAGGATCTCGGTTACTTAAAAGAACTCGGATACTAAGTCAAATAGTAAAAAATGAATGTGCGCGGTATTGTTTTAACATCCCCTCTCGAGCTCACGTAACGCCATTCATAAACGACCCTTCGATTTTGAAGATGAACTATCCTCGACATTTGCATCTTGCCACGTTATTATTTAATTTAATAAAATACAGATTTACACCTTATCTTTACAGCAAGCGTAGGTGGACTTCCGAACTCAATATATCCCATTTCACTAGGGCTTCACTATTTAAATTAAGTATGCTTTCGAACAATACTGCAGCATTTAGGGACAGTTTTCATTTCAATGCTACCAAATGTTGGAATGATCTCCCTCCACCTATTCGTAATCTACAATCGTCGCTATCTTTTAAGTTAAAATCATTTTTATTAAATCTACAAAAGCAAAACAAATTTGGTATGTTTTCATTTAAGTCTATTTTAATCCTATTACCTCAGTTACATTATTTTTGTTTTTATACCCGTTAAGTGTTTTGACCTTTGGATAACTTCATAATAATATATATATACATATATTCTTTCTCTTACTATGTTGTTTTATATAATGCTAATCCAGTTATCTTACATATATATAATTTTATATTTAGTTTTAATTTTATTTTCTATCGTATCAGCCTTTTGCATAACCGTTTCAAGTGACACTTAGTCAAAGGTAGCCCAAAAAATCAGCTGTAGGGTTGATAATACTTGTCACCGTATGTGTTTGCTGAGTGGCTTACCCATTTTTCCATCATGCTGCTATACATAAACATTATTAAATTTTATGTTCTTTTTTTCTATACATGTAAATATGCTGTATAAATCTGTGGTATAAATTGTAACTATGTCTTTTAAAAATGTCATATCTTTTATTTTCTTTGTTTACTGTATTTGTTAGCTTTTTCGTCTTATCTGTGTGCATGTTTTTTTAGTATGGATAGGTAAGCGCTTGACAGATTATTATATGTATTTGTTATTTACTTTATATGTATAGTATTGTGTGGTAAACAAAACAATTCTTATTCTTATTCTTAACTGTTCTATGTGACTTCCGCGATTGCAACGAACAGAAAGACGCTGGTTTAATAAATATGGATAAGACTCCAGCAAAAAAAGAAGACTCCAGCGACACAATTATCCATCTACATCCACCACACTTTCACCCACGTCGGCATTAAGCCCACAATTTATGTACTCAACACACGTTTCACTTCTAAACCAAAACATATTCAGGAGAAACGAACACTACCTCACTCGACGCGAGTGTAAGTATAAGTATAAAGCGCCGGTATTCGTAATGCTTTTATACGTGCGGTGTGTCCAGCCAAAAAGTGTTTTGTATCGGGGGTGAATTTGAAATTTTTTTTGTTCATCACTACATAGTATAAAACAAAGTCGCTTTCCCTGTCTGTCCCTATGTCCTTATGTCTCTATGTATGCTTAAATCTTTAAAACTACGCAACGGATTATGATGCGGTTTTATTTAATAGATAGAGTGATTCAAGAGGAAGGTTTATATGTATAATAACATTCAATATAGAGTCAAGAAGTACTGTAATTTTTGAGGTTTCTAATGTGATGTCGTAAATAATTACATTTTTTCCGCTTACATTGCAAACGCAGGCTGAACCCTACGAGATTTATCAAAATAATGTACTGAGTATTTGTACACCTTGAAAAGGTCTACAGAAAACTTCGCAATAGTATATGTCTATCCCTTATGGATAACCCACAATAGCATTTTTTCGTCTTTTACTTTTTACGAGAAATAATGACTTATTTTCGAAGCAATTTTAAGCAATACAGCATTAATCCTTATTCAATTAAGTACCTTAAATACATTGCTGATTTAATATAGATCGATATGGCCGTTTACAACATGTAATTTAAATGAATATTTTCGAAGATATTATAGATTTAAAATGTAGGGGCATAGCGGTGGCGGGGTTAGTTCCCGGTAAAGACATCTTTTGCAATGACCATATCGCTCGGTTAAACCTTCAACGTTGCAGGCTTAAATTTGAGCATTGACTGTTTTTCTCATGAGTCGCTCTTTCAAGAGTAACCTCTAAAGAAAACATGTTTGTATTGTCTAATGACAAGAAAGCTGTAAAAGTTGTATATAAAGACATTCTATAATATATTATTTGTACAAATAAAAGAAATAGGTAAAAATGTAAAAAGTAAATAAGTAAATACGTAGTATATGAATTTAGATATTGAAATCTTCATGGCATAGGGAAAGGGGAATTGTTATACTCCAAATATTACGCGTGCGGGCCACGGGCAGTAATGAATATAACAAAACTACTGGATCGATTTTAATCATTTTTAACTTCCCACTACGTATGTAGATAAGAAAGTTACTGATTTTACCCCGTTTTTCAAAAATCGAGTTTTCACCAGATGTCCACGTTTTGAGGTCCTAGGAACCTTTTCCGAATATTTTCAAGATGACGTCAGTATGCCCGTATGTATGAATGCCGTATGTATGTATGTGTGTGTATGTGTGTATGTAAACATCTCATAACTTTTGAACGGCTGGATCGATAGAAACGCGGTTAACGGCATTCGAGTGGATTCCGCTCAACTTAAACTTTCTGAAAATTTGAACCGATTCGGTTAGAAGATTTTGAAAAATTTTGAAAAAACACCCTAAAAAAATTTGGCGAAACAGTATTTTTTTATATAACTTCTAGATTTATGTACCGATTGAGCACAAAAACTAATCAGCTCTATTCCTCAAAAAACTACGTCTAATATATAAATTGCATCAAATCCGGTATATCCGCTTGGGAGTAATCGTTGACGAAAAATTTTGAAAAGTGTTTTTTCGACACAGCTTCGAAATTTTTCAACCAATCATTTTTGGGTATTCTACGATATTTTAGTACTAAAAAACTACGTCAAATGCCGTTTCAAATTAATTTAATCAAAATCGGTCGATTTATTTGGGATTTATCAATGAAGAATATTGAAAATTTTTTGACATTGTATCGAAATTTTAGATTTCAAAAATTAAGTTGAATGCCATCATCGTTTTCAAAATATATAGTTTTTTTAAAAATTATTATACTGCCATTTTTAAAAAACGAGATGTTTGAACTGAAAAATCTATGCTTATATTTTTTTACTCTTTTGAGCATAAAATACCTTAATTTAGTTGGCAGTTTCAGGGATGGCCCGTAGAGTCGACCGTTTACACATTTTTTCACTGAGTGACATAGGCTATATAAATATTTTATCCATGTGCGAAGCCGGCGCGGGTCGCTAGTCTATACATATAATAAAGTCGCAGGAAAGTCAAAACTGTACATTGAATATTTTTTTAAAAGAATACTTGGGGCGTGATCTACAATCGATATCGAGGCCAAAAATATAGTTTTTAGAAATTTTGTCTGTTTGTCTGTATGTATGTCCAGGGTAAACTCAAAAAGTACTGCATGGATTTACTTCAAATACGTGAATATTACTAACAGGTCGTGTCAACATATAGGCTACATATTATCACGCTATCACCTACGGGAGAGGAGATGTGCGGAGTAAACGAAGTCCGCGGACGAAGTCGCTGGCAACAGCTAGTTTAACAATACAATTAAACCATTATTTTTTTAATGTTTTGTCGCTGCTAGCTATAACGTTATTGTTGCAGGGAGTCGCGTCAATGTTGCACGACAAATTTTTTCTTAGGACCGGATTTAAAATGCTCTTGAATATACACGCTAAGAAATTCTTCATCAAGAAGACCATACACGAATACCTGTGGGACTACACAGATGCCATCCTGGAAAGCAGCAGGGTGATTACACCTACACTAGTTCCTGCCACCAACATGGGTCTTTTGAATCAGGTGAGTTAATCAGATAAATTTTGAATTTGAGAATAGAGTATGTAAGTGGGTGTGCGAGTGTGTGTCTGTGTGCGTGTGTGTGTATGTGTATGTGTGTGAACATCATAATTATAAACGGCTTGATCGATCGGAACGCGTTTGATGGTATTCGATTGAATTCCGCGTAACATAGACTTCCTTAAATTTGACCAATTTTTAAGAAATTTAAAAAAAGCGCAAGCGTTTTTTTATCGAAACAGTATTTTTTTTTATTATTTAATAACTTCAAGAATAAGACCGCCCCGTTGGTCGAGTGGTTAGCGACCCTGGCTACGCAATCGACGGGGCTGGAGTTCGATCAACGACGGGGACAAGCATTTGTGTGATGATCATAAATGTTTGTATTTCCGGGTTTGGGTGTTTATTAAATATATTCTTGTATTTATATATGTTTTTCTATGTATTAGTATCGTTGACTAACACCCATAACACAAGCAAATAATTTCCTTACTTTGGGGTTAGATCAGGAAGTGTATATTGTCCCGTGAATATTTTTTTGTATATATTTTTTTCAAGAATAATATACTCATTAAGTAAAAAATCTAATAAACTCTTTTCCTCAAAAAACTGCCGAACCGATTTTTATGCATACATTGCATAAAAATCGGTTTGTCCGTTCGAGAGTTACCGTTGACGAAAAAATTGATAAAAGTATTTTTTGACATAATTTCGAGATGTTTTAACCAATCATTTTTTCAATCTTCTATAATATTTAAGTAATTAAAAGGCTACGTAAAATGGTCCCATAAATGTGATAGGTGGCAAGCCTATCGCCAACCGGGCACTTTCCAATCCCGGGCAACTTTGTGTTTCTCAGAAAAACTGAAAAAACACTTTTTATGTGCCCGACCCGGAAATCGAACCCGAGACCTCAAGTGGTAAACGCCAACGCTGGACCACTATACAACAGAGAAATAGTCAAACGTAGTTCCAAAAATTAAAATCGAAGCAAATTTTCAAAAGTAAAAGCTTTTTAAATATTAATCAGGGCGAGCGAAGCGAGCCCTACACTAGGCCACTTTGTATGCACTTTTGTGGTATCTGTTATTGAAAAAATATCGCACTTCGAGGTTTGAGCTTTGACGTGGTAGTTTATAATTTATGTCTAGATATGTTATCTACTATTAAAGTACCATTTTATAAACATTAAGAAAAAAATAAAAAATATATGTATTAAAATTTTATTAAATTAACGAGTTAAAACGCTAACGAGTTAAAATGTTACTTTGGCGTGGTAGATTTAATTCATTTTCATTCACTCCATTTTAATACAATATTAATCTATTAATACACTTGTACTTTTTAACTTCCTACCACGTATGTGGATAAGGAAGTTACTGATTTTGCTCCGATTTTTAAAAATCGAATTTTCACCAGATGTCCGCGTTTTGAGGTCCTAAGAACCTTTTTCGACTTTTTTCGCGATGACGTCAGTGTGTCTGTATGTATGTGTGTGTGTGCGTGTGTCTGTGTGTTCGTGTGTGTGTGTATGTATGACTGCATGTAAACATCTCATAACTTTTGAACGGCTGGACCGATCGAAATGCGGTTGATGGCATTCGATTGGATTCCACTCAACTTAGACTTCCTGAAAATTTGAACCAATTGGGCCGAAGGGATTTTGATAAAATTTTGAAAAAACCCAAAAAGAAAGTTTGGTGAAACAGATTTTTTTAATATAACTTCCAGATTAATGTACTGATTGAGTACAAAGACTAATCAGCTATATTCTCAAAAAAAATTAAGTTTAATGCATAAATTGCATCAAATCGGTTTATATGTTTGGAAGTAGATGTTGAAGAAAATTTTGAAAAAAGTCTTTTTTTCGACATAACTTCGAAATACTTCAACCAATCATTTTTCTTATTCTACAATATTTTAGTACTAAAAAAATAACGTCGAATGCCGTTTTAAAAATTAAAATCGAATCTTATTTTCAAAAGTTACAGCTTTTCAAATATTAAAATTACGTTGTGTTTAGCAAACTTACTTAATGTTTTTGAAATAACTTTCAGGCTAATATACCGATTGACCTCAAAATCTTATCAGTGTTTCTCCTTTAAAAACTACGTCAAGTACCGTTACCTGGATAAAAATCAGTCACTTTGTTTGGTATCTATCAATGACGAAAATTTTTGAAAAAATGTTTTTTGAAATTGCTTCGAAATTTTTGAACCTACCGATTATTTTGCTAAAGCAATAGTTAAATTGAGTTGAATGCCATTTGAAATTTGATCAATTTGATCATCGTTTCCAAAATATACAGTTTTTCAAAAATCAATGTACTGACATTTTTATCAAAATAAACTGCATGTATGATTGTTTCGTTGGTTCATTCGTGTTTTCTTGCTATTTTTTGTGACTTAGCAATTGAGATATTTCAATATTACTTAGAACTGAAAAAAAAATTATGCTTATAGTTTTTACCCTTTTGAGTTTAAAATACCTTAATTTAGCGGGAAGTTTCAGGGATGGCCTGCAAGGTCAACCGATTACAGTTTTTGACAATATGATTATTGTGAAACAGTACAAATGTATTAATTGATTAATATTGTATTGAGAATAATTTTCAATCTTAGCCCGAGGGTAAAAAGCTACAAAAACGTATGGTCCTGACCGTATCCCCGAAGAGGTAGGCAGAGATACAACGTGTGCATCCACGATTAGCCGAAGATACGTCTTAGTCCCACAACGTGACAGGTGACCAGCTTATCACCAACCGGGCATTTTTCCAATCCCGGGCATCGTTGTTTTTATTAGAAAATTAAAAAAAAAAAAACAAATTTTTGATTTGTCTGACTCGGGAATCGAACCCCGAGGGTTTCCCTGAGAGAAAAATTCGAAAAATTTATTCTCTGAGTTTCTACCGCCAATTCTTCGTGCCTGCGGTAAGTCCAATATTAATCCTAAAAATTTTGAATGTTAATTAAATAAAAAAAAATTATTTCGAAAATCTATCTTATAGCAAAATTTTTAAGAATTTTTCTTGTAAGTTCTAAAAAAAAAATTGTCTTAGAAACATGTTTTTTTTATTTTGGTTTTATTTTCCTGCGCCTTCTAGATCAAAGCCTGGCGACGCCTTTGATGGGAATATAATGTTTGGGTAAAAATACGCTGGCTTTTTTTAGGTTAGATAATTATAAATGAAGTCCATACATTAAAAGACGTAATTCTCACAAAAAATACTTTCTTAGCAATATTACTAGGTAGTATAACTTTGCGAGCCCTTATAAAGCTCTGCTTTTTGCTAGTATTAATTGTTGTTTAGTTACAGCAAACTTACTTATTATTTTTAAAATAAATTTTAGGCTAATATATTGTTTGATATAGACATCTAATTAGCCTTTCTCTCTAAAAAAACAGCGGCAAATGGGTGATTCTTCAAAAATGTGTTCTCCGTGTAATTTCCGTGGTATTTTTGAAATCGCTTAATTAAAGTAAATTACACAAACATTTTAAAAGTTTATGCCAATTTAAAGAAGTAGTAGGTCTATAATTTTTCCTAAAAAAAATATATTGAATATTTGCGGACCATGGAAATTACATTAGAGACCATGGAAATAACCCAGCAGGTAAAATTTTGCTAAATACCGTATCAGATATGAAAATAAGATCAGATAAAAGTGATTTGGGGAACTATGAACGGCTGTAATATATATTAAAACGATATTAGGCAAATTTTTTTAGCAACTCTTTTTTTCAGAATTTCTCCTCTCCGCTAAACTTAGATACAGCAAAACAAATTAGTGATAAAGTGCGTGTGCTACACATTTCCTATTACCTTTTGCTTTTCTAAGCCATGCAATTGAAAGTGTGTGAAAAACTTAGTGTTCGTATTTTCATAAAAATTTAAGTCTTGATACATTATGTAGCGAAGCAAACATTTTAAAGCTCAAAGATTGCGTTGAATGCCATTCGAAAGATTGAAATCGATCATGGTTTCTAAAATATAAAACATGAAAATATTATCATTTATAACAAAATATAATTTTTTAAGTCTAAACAAAATTATGCTTAGGATCAACCTTTACAGATTTTTTTTAAAGTAACTTCTCTACATGTAAAGTGGGATGTTTTTTACTCAATCACGCAAAAACTACTCGACAAATTTGGATTTAATTTGGCATACAGGTAGATGATGGCCTGGAATAGCACATAGGCTACTTTTTATCCCGGAAAAATAAGGTGATCCCGCGGGATTTGCCAAAAACTTTTATAATAAATGCGAAAGTCTGTCTGTTTGTGTGTCTGTCTGTTACGCTTTCACGGCTAAACCACTGGACCGATTTTCATGAAATTTGGCATCTTCCATGCCAAATTGCCAGTTATAGAGCCGGGGTCAAACATAGGCTATTTTTTTTCAAAAATAAATCCTTAAGTGGTTGAAATAGGGGATGAAATTTGTATGAAAAGCTATCTTGACGACATGTTAATTTACTTGCGGACGAAGCTGCGCGGGTCAGCTAGTTTTTATATTTTTTACATTTGAATTGTTTATTTTCTTTTCAGACAATGGATCGACTCAAAAACGAAGTCACCGTGAAGATAGGTCCTCGGTGGGGGCATCATGACTTTTTTAGAATCCAGAAATACGAGGATGTTCCGGAACTGACTGGATATGACGCTAATGTTAGTAATGTTAATTTTTGTTGTATCTTAAAAACAGCAAAGAAAAACATCGACGCGCGGGATTTGAACCTGCGACCATTTCCCTAAAGCCGGGACGCTCTTCCGCTGAGCTAGTGTCGACAGGCTCGAGGCGGCGAAATTCTTCTTTGCTATATGATCGATTACGTCAATTGTACTGATCGCTAGCTATACATACGTATAACTAGTTAAATGAGTTCATCGTTACAGATGAAATTCACATTTATAATTTTGATCAGTACTTTCGTATTTCTAATTATTTTTGTGTTATAGCACTCACCCCGTGCTTGGGAATCTGGAAAAACCTTAAAAACAGCAAAGAAAAACATCAGTGAATGCAAACACCATAGACAACAAAGATGTTAATAGCGCATTGCTATCCATGTGGTTGGATGACATCACATGCATATGTTTACCGGCTACCTCATCCTCCAAACTAGAACACGACGTAAATACAACATTGATATAAAAAACCCAAGATGCACGGTCCCGAACAAAACTGACATTCAAAATTGTCGCTAATTTCCATTGATATATTGGAACGAAGTTCCTTACGGCAGGCTTGGAGGGGATAGGGATTTTGCTGCGCGACCGAACTGAAAAAAATGTGATAGTAAAACCGTAAGAAAAATGCGTGGAATAAAAGCGTTAAATGAGACGTGCTCAGGCGCGACAGTCGCGTACACAAGCGAGTAGTGCCGTTTAGCCGAAGGAACTTCGTTCCTACCTGGTTATTATAAAAACCCTTCACATAAGTAGTTATAGATATAGCGAAAATATATGTCTTTGCATATCCAATCTTAAGCGCAAGATTTATAGTTGTTTTTACAAAGCAATGTACAAAAAGTAATAAAATTGACAGTGTAGAGAACGACGCGATTCTATTTGAATCAGCAATAATAATCATTTAATTCAGGCAACATGGCCCATATTATATTTTTTTTTTTTTTTTTTTATATCATAAGATAGCAAACAAGCAGATGGGTCTCCTGATGGAAAGAGTCAACCATCGCCTATAGACACCAAAGATGTTAATGGTGCGTTGCTATCTTGTGGCGAGGTCTAATGCCACATGCATAAGTTTACCGGCTACCTTACCCTCCAAACCGGAACACGACAGCGACAAGCACTGACGCTATTGCGGCAGGAATAGGTAAGGCGGTGGTACCAGACCCGGGCGAGACAATGCAGAACTCTACCACCTAGTAACCACAATGGTAGTGACTCGATAGCCAATCGGTCGCCTTTTACGACCTGCCTGGCAGAACGGCAGTTGGCCTATTCTACAATGGAGGCCGGGACCAACACGGCGAAAAAATACCTTATAGACTAACATACATATTAATATAATATACTTAAAAACTACACTTTGTCACGTATTGATGGTGACGTAACACGCACTTCATTCCGGAGTCTCCCCCGGAACCTTCGGTAGACTACACCAGTCGGCCAGAATTCCCCCACCTCAAAGGTCGACAGGAGATGCGTCGGTACTCTCACCACAAAAGAACTAAAGTTGACCTTGTGGCGAGACTGCAGACGCTCGACCCTCAAGTGGAGAGACGTCTTCTTACTGATGTAGTCCACGACGTCCTCGACATTCATGGACCAGTGCAGACGAGATATGTACAAGGGCGTTGCGGGGACCTCGCTCCGCAAACGCAGCTCGGGTATATATGGCGCGGTGCCGCGATTGTTGCGGGCGATGGGCTTCTTTCTTCTTCTCTCCATCAGTGTGAAGCCCTCCTCATCGCACCTCCTGCTCTCGTCCTTGCCAGGTCGACAAGACTCCACCTTACTGTTTGTGACCTTCCGGCTCTCCTTAGTCTTGCGACTCTTCGTAGCCTTGTGGCTGTCACTGTTTGTGTATCTTGGGTTTTGTATATCAATGAATTACAAGCATTGACGCTACTGCGGCAGTAACAGTGGTTAATATAACGCATAGCGTTAAATTACAGCGCGCTACGCTATTTAGATTCGCATTCGGCGCTACAACATAGCGCCACGCTATATTGTCGATAACGAGACTATTTCAAATCGGCTTGATTCTTTGGCGTTACATAGAAATGGCATCACTTTGCTTCCGAGGAACTGTTTGGATTAATTCTTGTCGCCGAATTTCATCATCAGACATCGGGACAAAATTCAAAGTTTCATTCTCACCATCTCGATGTCTGGAAGTCACTAACCGTGCGATTTTCGAGGCACTTTTTGCCCCGCATTACTCGGTATAATTTTTTTGAACGACCTTCAAGAAAAGAGCCTACTCATTCTTAAAATGCCGGCAACGCAACTACGAGACCTCTGGTAGTTAGTAGTAGTAATTGTCTATAAGCGGCGGTAATCACTTACCATCAGGTGATCCTCCTGTCCGTTTGCCTCCTCTTCTATAAAAAAATATACCTAGCGGCTAGCGTAGGCTGTAATTATAACTTTATAACATACGAAGTTAGGAACTAAGGGATATAACAAGTAACGTGCTAGTCTGTAGACGCTAGACGTTATAATATAGTCTATAGCGTTATAGCGCTTAGTCATCGCTCGCTGTATGACATTGTGATGAGTCACGCGCTATCTCGGCCGGCTCGCGCGATCAGTGTTCAGTAACACGTTATAATATACTCTATAACGTAGCGCGCTAGAAAAATATAGTTTATAGTCTATAACGCGCTATTATAAAATGGTTTATTTGAACATAATAACATAAGGCTCTTATAGGCATAAACATAAGGCTCTTAAATAAATTAACCAGTTTATAGAAGTTTTTTTATATCATAAGACAGAAAACAAGCAAATGGGTCTCCTGATGTAAAGAGTCAACCATCGCCTAAAGACACCAAAGATGTTAATGGTGCGTTGCTATCTTGTGGCGAGTTCTAATGCCATATACATAAGTTTACCGGCTAATTTACCCTCCAAACCGGAAAAAGACAGCGACAAGCACTGACGCTATTGCGGCAGGAATAGGTAAGGCAGTGGTACCAGACTCGGGCAAGACAATGTAGAACTCTACCACCTAGTAGCCATGATGGTAGTGACTCGTATTCCCCATTGGTCGTCTTTGAAGGCCGTTAACGACCTGCCTGGCAGAACGGCAGTTGGCCTATTCTTCAAAGCAACCCGGAACCAACACGGAGAAATAGTTTAAATTATATTTTTCAGAGATGTTTGAACAACATCACCGATGCATCCGACGGCGTTCTTTATCATCATTACATATCGAAGAAAGATGTCATGTTCTTTTTTCAAAAAGCCATGTGTACGCTTGTACCACTACAATTTGACGGTGAGATTTTTCAGTGTTTAATCTTTATCCCCTAAGAAGTGGTCTAGTAGGCCGATGTCAGCGTAGTCTACATAAAGTCCTGGGTTCGATTCTCGTGTCGGGCATTTCAAATGTATTTTTCAGTATTCTGTTAAAAACAACGTTGCCCCGGATTGGATAAGTGCCTGGATGGCGGTAGGCTACACATTGTGCTTTAGAATATCGGATACTTTTTTCATTAATCTATACTATCTTTTTTTCGAATTCAGGACGGCTGAATCGCCGCACGCACACAGACGTGTCGTTTACACGACCGCTAACTTATCTTGTCCGGCCACGATAGGTTAGCGGCCGTGTGAACTGTTAAATGCTTTACAGTCAACTGTTAAGAAAGCGTTAAAAGCGCTGTTAAATGTTATAGTAAATTGTTCAGAAAGCGCTAAAAGTGACGTTAAACACATTTATATAGTGACCTGTTAATTAAACGCTAAAAGCACAATAGAGTAATAACGCAGTAGAACAACTCCATTCAGGGCGGCCGAATCACCGCTCGCACACAGACGTGTCGTTTACACGACCGCTTGTCCGACCAAGATAGGTTAGCGGCCGTGTGAACTGTTAAATGTTTTACAGTCAACTGTTAAGAAAGCGTTAAAAGCGCTGTTAAATATTATAGTGAATTATTCAGGAAACGCTAAAAGCGACGTTAAATACATTTCTATACTGACCTATTAATTAAACGCTAAAAGCACAATATAATAATAATGCAGTAGCACATATAGCAATACGCAAGATAGGCTAGCGGCCGTGTAAACGACACGTCTGTGTGCGTGCGGCGATTCGGCCGCCCTGAATGGAGTTGTTCTACTGCGTTATTATTCTATTGTGATAAAAGTGCTGTTAAACGCTTTTATAGTGTACTGTTAAGAAAATCTTAAAAGTGCTGTTAGATGTTTTTGTAGTGAACTATTAGGAAACTGTAAAGGCATTGTTAAATATGGGTTTATAGTAAATTGTTAAAAAAGCGTCAAAAACATTGTTAAATATGCCTTTATAGCGCTTTTAAATACTAAACTCGACTTCACTCCATTTACAACTGCTATATTCATATCAAATCCTCATAAAATAGAAGTGCCAATTTTGCCATTTCTAGGAGAGGAACCGAACTCGAGTAAACCGACTTGCGATTCGTTTACATGATTATAATCATATAAAAGCTTTCGAACAATCAAAACTAAGTCGCAATCATGAAATATTAGGTAAGGCGGAACTAGCACTCATATTAATCAACAATTGAAACAAATATTTACGTTATATCTCAGTTTATGAGGTCTCACCATCTCTTTTTATACAGCTGTGTTAGAAAGAGAGGGTAAGACCTCAGAAGATGACAGCAGTATTTAAAATTTGATTTCAAGAAGGTATTAGGAATGTTGCCTTCAGAATACAACTTTATGGCCACAATCCTATGAAAATGTTCTGCCAACACTGGAATAGCATTGGATTGACAGTTTGCAAATAATTACAATAATCAAGTACGCCGTGTTGGTCCCGGCCTCCTTTGAAGAATAGGCCAACTGCCGTTCTGCCAGGCAGGTCGTAAAAGGCGACCGATTGGCTATCGAGTCACTACCATCGTGGCTACTAGGTGGTAGAGTTCTGCATTGTCTCGCCTGGGTCTGGTACCACCGCCTATCTATTCCTGCGTCAGTGCTTGTTGCTGTCGTGTTCCGGTTTGGAGGGTAAGGTAGCCGGTAAACTTATGCATGTGGCATTAGACCTCGCCACAAGATAGCAACGCACCATTAACATATTTGGTGTCTATAGGCGATGGTTGACTCTTTCCATCAGGAGACCCATCTGCTTGTTTGCTATCTTATGATATAAAAAAAATGAAGTACATAAATAAATATAATAATTACCGTAAAACAGGATGAACAGAAATCACGGGGTGAATAGAAACAAAACCAAAAAAGATTTTCAAGTCCACAGATCCAAGTCGCATTAGCGTAAAAATGCCATGTGTTTTTTTTATCTGCACACCATTATTTACTCTGTGAATTGGCAACACCTGATTGTCTATGGAATAAAAGACAAAAAGAAATTAACGTCTCAAAGTTGACTGTGTAGGTACCTATATACCTACCTATACCATTTAAATTTGTTTTTCAGAGGAAACAGTGGTCAGCGGCATGACGGCCTATAAGTTTAATTTATCTAACACAGTATATAATCGAGTCCCAAAAAATGTAACCAATTGTCACGAGGACTCCACTTTGCCGTCTGGTATTAAGGATGTCTCGAAATGTTACTATAGTAAGTATGTTTCCTAAAGAACACAGGCGATTTTAGTTTTGGAGATCCCTTGTGTGTCTTTCGAAATCGCGAATATAAGATAAACTAGAATAATTTCCTACGTTTTTTAAATCAATTAAAGAAAACATATCGCTAGGAACAATCATGTAAAAAATACTTAGGCTTTAATTTAATTGACTTCTATCATCATGTTTAAGCGTTAGCATTGTATAAAACTTTAATAACATTTGCATCAAGACAGCAACAAATTTATATACTTATCATAATTTTCATTATAAATATCAAATAAAAATCTTTCTGTTTATGTACTAAAGAATAGTTTAAAGCTAACTTTTTTGTTATTTTAAGTATCTAAAAAGTGTTTTGATTAATCTAATTTAGATTTTTAAGATTAGGAGTTGTACTAAAGACACTCAACGACAAGATAAATACCTAAGCTTAGATAGACTAGACTGATAGATCTTATAAATAATCCCAACAGCAACAATTGAGAGGGGGATTGGGGTGGGGGGATGTACCACGAAATATTTTCATAACCTTCCTAATCCAATGACCTAGCCTTTTTTAGGGCTAGCGAATGATACCTTGAGCAGGAGGCCAAAAGCCTCGAAGTCAATTCCCCGCTCCTCTGCTGGGAGCGCGAGAAATCTACGCAAGCGAGCAAGAATTAGTCCCGACCATGCTATGGTAATTTAGTACTATAAAATATTTGATAATTTTATTGAAAATAGCGTCATCTAGGACACGAATTGAAAAAGATTTTATTTCTAAAAACTTAAGATCTGGATTCAAGATTTTTGCCACTACATACGAATATTAAAAATAACCTTTTAATGTCTTAAATATATTTCTTTAAATAAGATATTACATTACATTATATTTTTTAACTATCTGAATTCTAAACATATATTGTTTTGTGGTAAATACGCTTATTTTTCAAAATAACAAAGTTTGGCCGATCTATCAAACAAAAAACAACAAAATTACAAATGGCGTCGTCATGGTGTTAAATGTTGATACTCGTGCGCATTTTATTATTGAAATTCAGATTGTTTTGTGTGTATTAGTGTTATTTTCGTTGAGTTTGAACTTTTATTCTCCGGATTGCTTAATCGTGACACAAAACTAATATATTGTGCTATTTATTGTCAGTTAATAAAATTTTAAATTATAATATGAATGTTTTAATTCTGAATATATAACATTATACAGCGTGGCAATCAAACGAAGTTGCAAAAGGACTTGTCAGAGTTACATTTTGTTTGAATGACACGCTGTATAGTGTTTGATAAATTCCTATTTACTATTAAAATTTCAATAAAAAAGTAGGTACCTATATTAAGCTGTCGAAACAAAATAGTTCTCATGCTATAACATAGATGGGGCCAGTAGTACGCCATTATAGATTTAGAAAGTTGCCTATCTATACCTATAGTAATACACATATTTATCTATGATCCCGACCAATCCAGTGAGCTAAAAACACGTGCGACAAAATATTTTGTATTAGCCAGTCGGAACATCGTGTTCCCTTTTCGCGTTTTGGATTATTGCAAGGAATAATTTGGTACAAGAATTCAAATATTATTAGTCTAGTTTAGGTTGTCATTTGTCAATGTTCTTTCCACATGTATTCTAAAGCATAAAATTTTTCATTCTTAAACGTTTTATAGAACACGGGCCTTCATACATTGTTTTTTTAGTTATCACCTTAAAGTTTAATATATTCCGTAAGATTCTATAACAACTCATTAACTTATCCGCATTTAATAAATATTTTTAAACATGGAAAATAGTAGCTAAATAAAGTTAGAAATTAGGTAAGTTTAACGTAAATAATCAGTTTTCTCTTTAGTAGTCTGTGGTTAGGATTTTTTCTTGTCATTGGTGTCTTCAGTACAACAGCTGCTAATCTCAGAAATCTAGGTTAGATTGACAGAGTTCTGAGCTAAGGTTTCGTGAAAACACTTCATAGATACTTACTTAAAAGAACAAAAAATAAATTAACATTAAACTATTCTTTAATACAAAAACAGGGACAATTTTATATAGGTATAAATACTTATAATGAAAATTATGATACCTATAAAAATTGTTGCTATTTTATTGCAAACTTAATTAATGTTTTATACAATTGTAACACTTATATGTAACTAGCTGTTGCCTGCGACTTCGTCCGCGCGGACTTCGTTTACTCCACACTGCTCCTCCCCCGTAGGTGATAGCGTGATAATATGTAGCCTATATGTTGACCCGACCTGCTAGTAATATTCATGCAAAATTTGAAGTAAATCCATGCAGTACTTTTTGAGTTTACCCCGGACATACATACAGACAAACAGACAAAAATTCTAAAAACTATATTTTTGGCTTCGGTATCGATTGTAGATCACGCCCCAAGTATTCTTTTAAAAAAATATTCAATGTACAGTTTTGACTTTCCTACGATTTTATTATATGTATAGATGATAGAAGTCAATCAACTTAAAGTCTCAATATTTTTTATATGATTGTTCAGTACGGCTTGTCTTACGTAGTTATTGTATACTCTTTGATGGCTTGTTCCTAGCGATATATTTTATTTAATTAAGAAAGTAGAAAATTATTTTAGTTTACCTAATATGTATTCGTCAATTCGGAACACGTAAGGGATGTACAAAACCAAAATCGCATGTGTTCTTTCATTCAAATTCGTTCAATAGTTTTTGCATGATTGAGTAACAAACATCCATCTATCCAAGCATTCATCCATCCAAACATCCATCCATTCAAACATCCATCCATCCATACATCTCAACTTTCGCATTTATAATATTAATATAGATTATTAATTCTTTTTGTAAATAAAAACAACGTAAGACAAAACAAATACTAAAATTTAATATTTTATAGTAAAGAGCTGCCATCTAGTGGTTTTTTTTGATAAGTCGTAGCTAACGATACATAGAAGCTTGTATCATTCATAACTAAATAAGTGCTAAACTTATAACAGAACCATTTAATAGTAAGCCAACAGCATGCATAGGTTTCCTACCTACCGTACTTTTTAAACCGGAACACGACATTGACCAGCATCGATGCTATTTCGACAGCTAAAGCCCCGTTTTCACTTTTAATAGTGCATGTGCGAGTGTTTAATGCAGGTGCTAAGTATTAAGCAAAAAATACGTGAAGGCAGCCGTTGATCAGTGCGAGTAATTAGTAATCAGCGTCTATTCACTATTACTACGCTGAATACTAATCACACTGATCAACGGCTGTCTTCACGTATTTTTTAATACTTAGCACTTGCATTAAACACCCACACTCGCACTAATCAAAGTGAAAACGGGGCTTTAACCTCTGGTTACACTTTGATTAGTGCAGTGTTTAAGGAAAGTGCTTAGTATTAAGCAAAAAACACAGGTAGATAGCCTTTGATTAGTGCGAGAGATTAGTAATCAACTTCTTTTCACTTTACTACGCTGATTACTAATCACTCCCACTAATCACCGGCTGTCTACACGTGTTTTTACTTAAGTTTTATCTCGCCTATTCTTTAAAAGGGCCCCGGACCAAGACTTTCTTTTTTTCTTTTGAAATGGATCTTTTTCTGAATTGAGTATTTTTATGTTCTAGACTATCCAATAGTATTGTCAAACCCTCATTTCTGCTTCGCGGATATACCAAAGGATGCTTATGTGACGGGGCTGGCTCCAGACCCAAACAAACATTCCACGGGATCAATTCACATTGAGCCGGTAAGCGAAAATTAAGACAATTGATCATCAATGGTGTAGCCAAGGCTTAATATACAAATAAAAAAGTGGTAACGTTAGCAGGACTCAACGTTATCATTAAAATACCGGTAATCAATTTAACGTTATTTATGTTCGGTTCTACTGGTAACTTTTATTAACGTTATTTATAAATTAACGTTAATATTCTTATTTAGGAAACGGTAACTACTATTCGTTCCAACTGGGAATAGGACTGTCTAACAATGTAATACTTTAAAAAAATATTTTCATTCTAATTGGTATATTTTTTATTTAGATTCCCATCAGATCATCTATATATATATATATATATATATATATATATATATATATATATATATATATATATATATATATATATATATATATATATATATATATATATATATATATACACACACATGAACAACTAGAATAGTTACTGTTTTATTTTTAGATATTATTATAAATATTAGATATATTTTCATACTTTCATACGTTTTAGCATTTTTTCTGAACAAACACAACGCAAACCCACAAAAATCGCAATAATTTGGCCCCGTCGTCCGTCGCGTCGTTCTTGACTTATAAGTGGTGTAACTGGCCCGTGGTCTCAGGACATTTTATTTTTGATTATTAACTAGCTGATTTTTTGTAAACAGCTTAGTTTTGACGAGAGGAACATCTTTTCTTTGTTCGAAAAATCTCTAATCGGGTAACTAATAAAGTAAGGGGCTTCAAACAAGTTAATTTGGTGAAAAAATATTGATTTATAATAATAATTAGTTTTTTTTTAATCGCTTGATCATTTTATAAAAAACATGAAAAAACTTTTGTCCTACACATTCGTTGGTTTTCCTGACGAGTCCTTCACTCTAAAGGTGTAGAATTATGAAATTTTTAAATTGATTAATAACAACCTAGTTTGATCCCAATGGCTTTGTCTTATGCGTAAAGTGAAAACTTTTCTTAGTTGACGCTCTATAGTTGTAGATTTTACGGCAATAATTTTCTTTTTGCTATAACAAAATTGTCGTCTGAGGAGCTGTCTAACAAATCAAGAAGTAAGGCCGTATCACACACAGTCAATCGCCTGTATATAGAACTCCTACAAAGAATACGTGTGGCAACGAGGCAGGCTCATGGTAAAATCACAGAGTACTTTGTAATATACCTAAATAGAGTCTTATCTCAAGGCATAAAATGGATACAAATAAAATACTTTCTTCTAGCAAATACAGATGGCGCCACATGTACGATTATGCTTCATAGAATTGATTTTGTCGAACACGTGTTTATTTCACTTATTTCGAGTAGGCTTCTCGAATAAATATCTTTACATCAATATACATCGATATTTTCAATTCGATATATCAATATTTTTGGGTGATATATTTTCTAACGATATATCGATACATCAATATCAAATATCCAATATTTTTTTTTATATCATAAGATAGCAAACAAGCAGATGGGTCTCCTGATGGAAAAAGTCAACCATCGCCTATAGACACCAAAGATGTTAATGGTGCGTTGCTATCTTGTGACGAGGTCTAATGCTACATGCATTAGTTTACCGGCTACCTTACCCTCCAAATCGGAACACGACAGAGACAAGCACTGACGTTATTGCGGCAGGAATAGGTAAAGCGGTGATACCAGACCCGGGCGAGACAATGCAGAACTCTACCACCTAGTAGCCACGATGTTAGTGACTCGATAGCCAATCGGTCGCCTTTTACGACCTGCCTGGCAGAACGGAAGTTGGCCTATTCTGCAAAGGAGGCCGGGACCAACACGGCGAAAATATCGAAAATTGTATCAAAAAAGATATCTTTTTATGTTTTTATTTGGTCCATGCAATTTGCTGCTTAACTGCTTTTTAATTTGGTTGGTTTTTAAGTTAGCAACTCTTTAGGATAATGACACATGTGACATACGAGTATGTCAGTACAGTTCAGTAATTTAATTCAATTGTGTATCTGACTAGGCTGTATGGGCTCAGATCCCTTTGCTTTTTGCTATGTCTATATCAGATAAATATTGGTTTAAATTTTTTATCGTTGTTCTTGATTTATTAAATATGGTGTCTTTTTTTAGTATTTATCTAGTAATGTACCTAAAATAACTGAAAGAGATTAAGCTCTTGTTTTCATATCGTACCGATACATCGATATATCGATATTTTTAAATAAAAATATCGATATTTATTTAAAAAAAAAAATGATATCGATATATATCGATATCAGGGCTATCAGATGTACGATTTAAATCGTATTCCTACGATTTTTTGGCAATTTTACTCATGCACGATCGCTAGAACAAGATCGTACGAATAATGTACGATTTTTTATACTTGGCAACATTTTATAATCAAATGAAGGTGTTCTCTTGACAGTTGTGAATTTCGGGGAATCCCCAGCAACATAACGGGTGCCTAGATCTCATTGAAAAGTCTCTATGTGCAATCATATAGCTGAAAATGTGTGCATTTTTGCGAAACTTATTACTTTAGTCTTCATTATTCTAATATCAGTAACTTATTTTTATCATCAGTCTCGATCTGTACTGTAAACGTAGTGGTTATACCTTCTAGGGATCTGTATACTTTTCCCCTTCTTTCCCGCAACCTTGCCACTACCTTCTCGCTACCTTCCAATTATTTCTTTTTAAAATATAATTAGATAGCAAACAAGTTGGTGAATCGCCTGGTGGAAAGAAAAACCATCACATATAGACTCCAAAAATTTTAATGAGCGCGTTGCTATTCATATAGCGGGATGGTAACCACTTGCGTAAATAAAGGTAGCCAGTACCTTATCTTCCAAACCGGAACACGACAGTGAAAAAGCGTTGACGCTATTGCTGCGGGAATAGGTAAGGCGGTGGTACTAAATACCCGGGTTGTGGAACTCTACCACCTAGTAGTCAAGATGGTAGTTAGTAGTTACACGTATAGCCAGTCAGTCGCCTTTTACGACCTGCCTGGCAGAACAGCAATTGGTCTATTCTTTAAAGGAGCCCGAACCAACACGAGGGAATTCATGTTTCCGGAAATACTTATTGCAACATACAGAATCGCTTCTACATTCAAGAACCAATTTTTACCCCAACAGTAGTAAGTAAAAATTGCCTTCATAATAGCACGATTGTATAATTTTGCAATGCATCTAGTTGATGAATTTTGATTTCTAATACAAACACATTATAATTATATAGTTACTAGCTATGATGCCCAGCTTCGCTCGGGAGTTTATATGAGATTACGTGATAGTTGAAATATAACAAATGTAATTTAAGACTTTATTGAAATTGGAATTTTAAATTTCGCGCTATTACTACACATGCTGCAATTGCTCGCAGCGCCTTTCGAAATGGAACCCAAATAATCGTTGTTCTGAATGAAGTTCAAATACTCGACAGATGGCGCCACTACATTTAATGTGTAATAAAAGTGGTAGGGTTGAAAAAGTCCTTATATATTTAAAAAAAACGCCCTTTAGGTTAAAACGGGAACTTTCTTGTTCGAGGGGGGATAAAGGGCTATCACACTACAAACTTTTACCCCGTGTTGGTTCCGGGCTCCTTTGAAGAATAGACCAACTGCTTTTCTGCCAGGCATGTCATAAATGGCGACCGATTGGCTATGCAAGTCACTAACATCGTGGCTACTAGGTGGTAGAGTTCTGCATTGTCTCGCCCGGGTCTGGTACCACCGCCTTACCTATTCCTACCGCAATAGCGTCAGTGCTTGTCACTGTCGTGTTCCGGTTTGGAGGGTAAGGTAGCCGGTAAACTTAAGCATGTGGCATTAGACCTCGCCACATGATAGCAACGCACCATTAACACCTTTGATGTCTATAGGTGATGTCTGACTCTACATCAGGAGACCCATCTGCTTGTTTATTATATGAAAAAAACAAAGCACTATATAAGTCCCTTTATTGTGTCGGGACTCCTTTTTAAGTTTTATCGGCACGCACATTTTATCAACTTAGTTTTATTATATAATATATATTTATATAATTTTTTATTTGTATCACACATCTGGAAAAAGATCCCGAGCCTTTAGGAGGGGAGCTACCCTTCTTACCCTCCCTTCCTTGAGAACATCTTTACTGTAGATACTGTAGACAGGGTAAAAAAATAATAAAATTTCTTTTTCAGATCACCGGAACTCAGCTACGGGTAACTTTTAAGACCCAAGCTAATTTACGAATCAACAAAATCAAGGGTTTATATTCTAAGGATTTTGACAAATTCTCGGATATTGTTATTCCGGTTCTTTGGATAGATACCGTAAGTTTAACAGTAATAGAATAATACTAGCAATACCTGTGCATATAATTCGCACTAATTTCAAAATTGAAACCGTCAAATGTCAGCATTGCTGTATTGCGTCTTATGTATATATCTGTATAAATAATTAATTAATTTACAAAAACCAAAGCAAAAAAATAAAAGCAGTAGTATTTTTTTTTTTATATCATAAGATAGCAAACAAGCAGATGGGTCTCCTGATGGAAAGAGTCAACCATCGCCTATAGACACCAAAGATGTTAATGGTGCGTTGCTATCTTGTGGCGAGGTCTAATGCCACATGCATAAGTTTACCGGCTACCTTACCCTCCAAACCGGAACACGACAGCGACAAGCACTGGCGCTATTGCGGCAGGAATAGGTAAGGCGGTGGTACCAGACCCGGGCGAGACGATGCAGAACTCTACCACCTAGTAGCCACGATGGTAGTGACTCGATAACCAATCGGTCGCCTTTTACGACCTGCCTGGCAGAACGGCAGTTGGCCTATTCTACAAAGGAGGCCGGGACCAACACGGCGGATAATAATAATTTACTTAAAAAAATAAAAGCAGTAGTAATAATTTTGACAAAACAGTTAGAGTTTAGTCCATTAAATTAAAAAATATATATTTATATTATTTATTCTAAAAATATTTATAATGTTAAAAAATATTCCTCAGAATATCCATATGAATAGAGAAAAAGGCATAAATCAGAATTAATTATATGCCTATATTTTTGAGTTTCCCGCTACCTATGTAAGGAAGTCACTGACTTTGTTCCGATAAACAAACATCACGTTTTATCAGATCCCGCGGGATTCACCAAAAACTTGTATTTCAGTGGGCTGCACACTGTAGGCACAGAATGTATAATAGTCTGTAGCTAGTATTAAATAAGTTTGTGTTATTTTTTTTAACTTCCCGCTACGTATGTAGATAAGGAAGTTACTGATTTAGTCCCGATTTTCGAAAATCGAGTTTTCACTAGATTTCCACGTTTTGAGGTCCTAGGAACCTTTTCAGACTATTTTCAAGATGATGGCAGTACGTCTGTATATGTATGTGTGTACGTAAACATCTTATAACTTTTGAACGAAGAGTTAAGGAAATATTTTAATAAAAACATTATTGACAAAAAAAAACCCGACTGCATTTAATCTTGAAAAAGATTCATTGACTTAAAAACTTAAAAGAAAGAAACAAGCCCAGTAGGTTATAATTATGTAAAGTAATAATGAATAACTACACCATTGAAATAGTTCTACAATCGATGCTCATATAAAACAATTCATGAATTTTAATTAATTACAGAAAGATTAACAGTCGGGGCCCATTCAATTTTTGCTATCAAATATTTACAAAGGGCCCCGACTGTTAAATGTGTGCCCTAAATGTTATCCAATTCCAACAATCAAACTGAAACCTCCGTTTTTTCGTCGGTTGAAAATATTTACCAAAAGATGATAACTACTAATTTATGTAATAAAGACCGAATAATTCAATACAGAAGTAGGTATATAGGTATGTATAAAGTACGTGTTACATTAATTAGGATAATTAACTTTAAATCTTTATATATCCTAAACTATTATTTGAAATGAAAAATGATGAATGAAACCCAAAATGATTTTTAAATACCTATTCAACGATATTCCACATGACATTGTTCATAAAAATATATTTTTTTAATTTTGGCAATATGGCGCCTGGTGGTTTCCATGGTGAATTCTTATAAATGCCGTGTCGTTAGTGACACTCGCAAGGTTAGGAAGAATCGATTGACATAAGAATCATTAAAATCGGTCTACGCGTTTGGCCTCTAGAACGCCACATAGGAACAAACATACATACATACATATATAGACTGATAAACACAATACCCTCCTGCAGTCGGGTAAAAACACAATACTCTCCTGCAGTGGGGTAAAAATGACAACACCTTGTCGCTGTTTGTTTCACTTTAGAGTGCAGCTACATATATCGGGCTACGGCGAAGGTTCGTGCTATCGCGATATCCCAAACTGCTTCGCAAAGGGCCTTGACGCGTCACTGCAGTGGACGTCAAACTGCGGTCTGCGGGTGATATATAATAGATTGTGTTGGCCGCGCTAAATAGTGCGGCCCTCACAATCTATTATACATATAATAAAATTGTAGGAAAGTCAAAACTGTACAATGGATATTTTTTTTAAAGAATACTTGGTAGTGATTTACAATCGATATCGAAGCCAAAAATATAGTTTTTAGAATTTTTGTCTGTTTGTCTGTTTATCTGTATGTATGTCCGGGGTAAACTCAAAAAGTACTGCATGGATTTACTTCAAATTTTGTATGAATATTACTAATAGGTCGGGTCAACATATAGGCTACATATTATCACGCTATCACCTACGGGGGAGGGGCAGTGCGAAATAAACGAACTCCGCGCGGACGAAGTCTCTGGCAACAGCAAGTAAAGTATCTTCACGCCCATATCCCCGAAGGGGTAAGCAGAGGTACAACAAGTGCAACCACGATTAGCCGAAGATACTTGGTCCCACAAATGTGATAGGTGGCAAGCCTATCGCCAACCGGGCACTTTCCAATCCCGGGCAACTTTGTGTTTCTCAGAAAACTGAAAAAACACTATTCTTATGTGCCCGACCCGGGAATCGAACCCGGCACACTGTCGATGTGGTCGACGCCAACGCTAGACCACAGAGGCGATCTAGTAGGCAACAGCAAGTAGATAATATAATTACGATAAATAATAATAATTATAGCAAACTGTAATTTGCACATGAAGTTAACTAAAAGTAAATATTTACATATACCTATATAAATTTCCTCGTGTAACCCGTTTGCTTGCATTACGATTATAACGACCAATCCGCCCCTATCGTTCTGCCAGGTATACAATATTATAAATGCGAAAGTCTGTCTGTCTGTTACGCTTTCACGGCTAAACCGCTGGACCGATTTTCATGCAATTTGGCATGGAAATAGTTGAAGATCCGGTGTCAAACATAGGCAATTTTTGAAAAAAAAATCAACCCCTGAAGGGCTGAAATAGGGGATGAAATTTGTATTAAAAGCTATTTCGACGACATATTTATCTACTCGCGGGCGAAGCTGCGCGGGTCATCTAGTAGTTACATAAAATTAAAGAGTTTAATGAACGGCCTCTTGTAATTTGTTTTCTTTGTCGCGGGGCACACAAATATGACCTGTGGGCCGCGGTTTGATGACCAGTGACAATATGACTGTATGTATGTCCGGTGACAATATGACCCTAAGTCCCTAAGTCGTATCCATTCGGAAACACCCCCGAAGGTAATAGATTCCACAAAGGAGTAATGCGAGGCAAAAAGTGTCGACAAAAGCGCACGGTTGTTGATTTCCAGACATCGAGGTGGTGAGGATGGAACTTTAAATTTTGACGCGATGTCCGATGGTGGAATTTAGCGGCAGGCATTAGTCCGAACAACTCGTCGGAACACTCCCCAGGATAAATACGGTAAAAGATGCAGAGTGAGCCTACAGTGCGTAACGCCAAAGAGTCAAGCCGATAGCCTGGTCGTCGACGATTCGAACCGCTCTACGTTGAATGCGATCAAGAGGAAGAAGCTGGTACTGAGGAGCTCCGGCCCAGAGGTGAGAACAGTACTCCATGTGAGGTTGAATTTGGGCCTTGTAAAGTTGGAGGCGATGGGCTGGCATGAAGTACTGCTTTGCTCTACTGAGTACACCAAGCTTTTTGGAGGCTAGTTTAGCCTTCCCTTCCAAATGACCGCGGAACTGAACGTTGTTCGATATGTCGACTCCCAGAATTCCAATACTGGCTGAGGCAGTCAGGAGAGTGTTTTCGAACCGAGGTGATACGACAAAGGGTGTTTTTTTTGCGGTGAACGCACAGAGCTGCGTCTTTTTGGGGTTAAATGTAATAAGGTTTTGATGACCCCATTCTGAGACATCAGTTAGTTGATTCTCGAGTTCAGACACGAGCTTGATCCGGCCCTCTTCGACGTGTTCCCGGGAAATACCGCTACGGCCGGAGTATGTAGCATCAACATTACTGTCGTCCGCATAGCAATGTACGTTACTAATTCGCAACATATCATTGATATGCAGAAGAAACAGTGTCGGTGATAGCACGCAGCCTTGGGGAACACCAGCATTTACAGGTTTAAGATTGGAGCATGCACCGTCGACTACGACCTTAATGCTCCGATCAGCCAAAAAACTGGTGATCCACTTGCATAGTTTCTCGGGAAGCCCATAGGAAGGCAGCTTTGAGAGAAGTACTTTATGCCATACCCGATCGAAGGCCTTCGCTATGTCTAAACTAACTGCCTATGCCTCCCCCTTGGACTCAACTGCCTCCGCCCAACGATGTGTCAGGTATACTAGAAGATCACCAGCTGAACGGCCACGACGGAAACCGTACTGACGGTCACTAATCAGCTGGTGCTCTTCTAAATACTTCAGGAGCTGACAGTTAATAAGTGTCTCCATGACTTTGGAGAACAAGGAGGTTATGGCTATTGGCCGATAGTTTGACGGATTAGAGCGATCACCTTTTTTAGGAATGGGATGCACTAAAGCTGTTTTCCATGAATTCGGTACCACGCTGAGTGCATAGGAGAGCTGGAATAGGTACTGGCGCCAACTCTGGAGCACATACTTTAAGCACAACAGGAGGGATACCATCAGGCCCACTCGACTTGTGGATGTCCAAAGAAAGAAGTGCTTTACGCACAGCTGACTGCCGAAACTGCGGTTCTGGCATGGAACTATCACACTGCGAGATGGTAGGCGGTGTGTTCCCTCGGTCATCCAGAGTCGAGTTGGCCGCAAAGAACGAGCCCAGAAGATCGGCTTTCTCCTTTGCGGTATGGGCCAGAGAGTCATCGTCTCTGTGCAAGGATGGAAATGAAGGCTGGGAGAAATTCTCTAAGACAGCCTTGGCGAGAGACCAGAACGCACGAGTGCCAGAAGGAAGCCGAACTAATTTCTCATCAATATTGCCAATGTGTTCCGCTTTTGCCTTGGCGATAGCTCTTTTGAAGAATTTAGAGGACAAGTTGTACTCCTTTCGTAATGCGCTAGTTTTTACATCACGAGATGCTGCCGCTGCAGCCCAAGCTCGGTAGCATTCCTGCTTTCGGCGTAAAGCCGCTTTGCAGTGGCGACCAAACCAAGGTTGAGACTTGCCACCGATGGGCACCGCAGAAAACGGAATGAAAAATTCCATGCCCTGCAGCACCACATCAGTGACAGAGTTAGCGACAGCATTCGGATCATCCAGCGAGAAGCACAACCGCCCCTATGGGTAGGGTGCAAAGAAAGACCGCATCCCGTCCCAATCTGCTGACCTATAGTGCCAAATGCGACGACAGCAGGGAGGCCGTGATGGGCGCGTGACCGGCACTTTGCTCCGGATCAGGCAGTGTTCCGACGCGCCAAGTGGAGCGTCCACAGATACCTGATAACGATCCGGGTCAGAGGTCAGCAGGAGATCCAACAGTGAAGGCGTATGGCCATCCACATCGGGAACACGCGTAGGCGATGTTACCAATTGTGTTAGACCATACGCCAAGGCAAAATCGTGAACAGACCTCCCCGCATGATCGGTGGTGCGAGAATATAGCCATTCGGCGTGGTGGGCATTAAAATCGCCCAAGATCACGATCTCTACGGAGGGGGTCTGCTTTAACACGGAATCCACAGCCGTTTGTAAGCGCTCAATGAGCCGGTCAACTTCAGTATTCCCGCTATGGGACCTGTATAGGCACGCGTAGCTGCGTGGATGGTCGTCGCAAGCTACGTGTAACCAGAGGATGGATAGGTCCTGACCTTCAAGTCTGCCGAGGCGCCGATAACAGATATCTTCTCTGACGTATGCGCACATACCAGCCCGCGGTACAAAGGAATGTTCCAGTTTGTACCCCGGGTAGGAGAGGTAGGAAGTATCAGCCGAAGAAAATATCTGTGTTTCAGTCAAGAAGAGCAAAGCTGGCTTCGCCGTCTCGAGATGGTAGTGGACGGCGTTCAGGTTGGAATGAAGGCCCCTGATATTGCAGAAATCCACAGTAAGCGTGGTAGGGGGAGCCATGGTCTTCTTGCTCTGTTTGCCCCGGACAGAATTGTCTATGAGCGCAATTTTGCCCCCCCCCCCCCCTCAGAATACGCAGGGAAGCCTGAGCATCCATGATCTGGAATCCAGAGCACGGACGCTCAGAGGGGGGATTCTCCACTGCTGGTACAAGTGGTACCCCCCTGGGGTAGTTTTTTTTTAAATAGCGCATTCATAGTGTGCGGGGGTGGGGGGTTAGGCCTCCGGGACTCTCACAAACCAGACGAAACGCAGCAGCGGAGCGGCTACTTTACGTCGGTGTCAAGTGAGAGAGTGGTATCTCCCCGGGCGTGCCCGCCTATTCAGTTGCAAATGCAGTATGGCACTACCACTAATTTGGTTGACTGACTGCACCGGTGCTAGATAATTTTTGAACAAAAATTATCCCACCAGTGGGCGATGGGGTCGTCACATCCCTACGCCGGAATTTTTTGACTTTCATTTGACACCTGTTTTGACATTATTGTAATTTTTATTATAGAGTTTACCCCGGACATACATACAGACAGGCAGACGGGAATTCTAAAAACTATATTTTTGACTTTGATGTCGATTGTGGATCGCGCCCTAAATATTCTTTTGAAGAAATATTCAATGTACAGTTTTCTGTTTTGACTTTCCTACGATTTTATTATATGTATAGACTTGCTTCTATATTTACTTAAATTTTATTCTTATTTTAAAAATATTTAAGTATAAGTCATTTCTGTAGACAAAGAATTCTCATTAGCTGTCTTTATTTTTCTGTATTTTACCTTAGTGTATTTTATAACTATTGTATAACTTGTCATGTATAATTTTGCTTATAAATGACGTCGATAAGTGTTCCTATGTGTACCTACGTCGAATAAAATATTATTTAAATATATTTGAATTTGAATGCCCTTTCGGCTGCCTGGAAGGATAATCCCGTATACTTATATAAATCACGTGTCACGTTGTTTGTCCACTAAGGATTCCTTATATGTATAGCAAAACAACGTTTGTCGGGTCAGCTATTATTAATATAGATTACGTTTGTTTCAGACTCAAGACGAGATGCCCATGAAAATACTGGTTCTGCTATACGTCGTCGTAGTTATTCTTCCGGTGCTTTCCCCCATTTTGTTTTCTATCGCAATTATAACTGGCTTAGTGTTGATTTATAAAAATTTATGTAAAAACAAATTGAAAAAGAATTCTATAATCTCGATGTTTAGAAGAAAAAAATTAGATATAGTTAAGAATAGAGTTATGACGTATGAACAAGAATTATTTCTGAAGAAATCTCCTAGTGACTACTGAAAGATCGTTGCGAATGAATCAATACTGGCCCTGGGGAAAAACCAGATGAACGAATTGCACGACTTAATTCCGCCATCCTCGTTTTTCTATCGATCGTCGAGGCGCACAGATTCTAGGCATCGTTATATGGTGGACGTTCCACGTACCCGGACAAAGCGGTTCGGCACAACATTCTTTATTCGAACCGCAAAGGATTAGAACATGCTTCCTGAGTCTGTGTTCCCCGACGAGTACAACCAGGGGATCTTCAAGAGAAGGGTGAATGATAGATTGCATTAACTGCAAAATTTTCAATTTTCACTTTTTTAGTGACAAATACAATAAATGTTGTGCTCTTTCGTTTGCGCGTATCGAAATATCGATAATAGTCTTGTGAATAGTTGCATATTTTTGGAACGAAGTTCCTTACGGCAGGCTTGGAGGGGATAGGGATTTTGCTGCGCGACCGAACTGAAAAAAAATGTGATAGTAAAACCGTAAGAAAAATGCGTGGAATAAAAGCGTTAAATGAGACGTGCGCAGGCGCGACAGTCGCGTACACAAGCGAGTAGTGCCGTTTAGCCGAAGGAAGTTCGTTCCTACCTGGTGTCCCGCGACACCACATCATTTTTCTTTTACAATTTCAATTTCAATTTTTAAATAATTTTTATTTTTATTATTTTACTTTGTTCTCGTCTAAACTTTAAAAAACTTTAAAACGCTCTTCTCATAATTACCAATTTTGTAGTTAGTGCAATTGTGAAAAAAGGCATCGATATGTAAAAATCTCCAAAAATTGCACATAGCAGTATTCATTTGGCAACGACGATATCCCGCTTCAACTTGCGATTGGCATCGATGCTAAAGCGAGATGAACTTAGTCGCGGTACAAAACTGACATTAGCCTGAAGAGTCAGGATTCAGCGAAGTGAGTAGCCATATTAAAAGACAACGCGAACTTTCACCGTAGGGCGATAATGTAGCAGTATGACAACAAGCTTTTATCATTTTTTTCTATCATAAGATAGCAAACAAGCAGATGGGTCTCCTGATGGAAAGAGACAACTATCGCCAATAGATACGAAAGATTTTATTGGTGCATTGCTATCCTTGTGGCGGAGTCTTAATGCCAATTCATTAATTCACCGGCTACCTTACCTTCCAAACCGAAACATGACAGTGATAAGCATTGACGTTATTTTGGTTGGAATAGATAAGGTGGTGGACTCGAGAAACTCTACCACCTAATAAGTAGTCATCATGGGCGTTTGTTATAGGTATTTATATATGTATTTTTATTTGTATATATTATGTAAGAATGTATGTATACATTAGACAATTTAGATTTAAGAATATTACAAAAATTTAACAACTCTGTGTGATGTTGTAGTTAGTCGTATGGTTAGCTAGTAGAGAATGATTTATGCATTAAGCTTTTACCCTATACATTCTGTATGTAGTTCAATAAAGATAAATAAATAGAGGGGGGGGAGGGCAACAGTAACATTTTATGACTATATTTTTATCTACAGGCGACTGATTGGCTATCGAGTCACTACCATCGTGGCTACTAGGTGGTAGAGTTCTGCATTGTCTCGCCCAGGTCTGGTACCACCGCCTTACCTATTCCTGCCGCAATAGCGTCAGTGCTTGTCGCTGTCGTGTTCCGGTTTGGAGGGTAAGGTAGCCGGTAAACTTATGCATGTGGCATTAGACCTCGCCACAAGATAGCAACGCACCATTAACATCTTTGGTGTCTATAGGCGATGGTTGACTCTTTCCATCAGAAGACCCATCTGCTTGTTTGCTATCTTATGACATAAAAAAAAAACAATAGTAGACAGTTTGTACTTTGCAAAGGTGTAAACAAATTTCAAGATGGGGCGGCTGCCCCTCCCCCCTGTCTCCTCTCGGTACGCCCATGGTAGTCATAATGGTAGTTACACATAATATAGTCAGTCGTTCGCCTGTAAGGCGAGGTATTTTGACGCGTGTCAATTCTATAGGAAATGGGCGGCGCGGTATGTTCTGAAACCGCTGGGAAACGTGTTAATTTTTGGATAAATAAATGGACTTCAGCTAAAAACCAAAATTTAGCACATTCTTTCTTGTATTTAAAATTAAATATCACCATATAAAAATCATGTGGAAGATTAGAAATATTTTTAACAAATTATTTGTTTTAGAGATTTTTTTAGCCTGTTTTCGGTATTTTATGTGATCGAGTAAAGTATATTTTATCATGTAATAAGTTAGCATATTCCTTAGATAATATCTTCAGGTATTTCGCATAATTTTTGTAAAACTGTTATTTAACAATCAATACAAAAAAAAACGTGATTTAGCAAACCAGTTTTTTCTCGTTTGCCCCGATGCCTCGCCTTAACAATCTGCCTGGTAGAATGACAGACGGTTTATTATTCAAGTAAAGAACTGCAATTTTTTTAACTTCTTTGTTTTTGTGAAGTTTATTGTTTAATATGTATAAGATGTGCTCTATATTTATATATTAAGATGTATATGTGCGTGTGCGTATGTGTTTGTATTTAAATGTGTAGATGTGGGTGTGTAGGTGCATGCAGGTATGTGAATATTATAGTGAAACCAACAGTTTCTCAATAAGAGGCCATTCATAAAATACACGCTAATATCAGCCTTTTTTGACCCCCTCTCCTATGTCACGCTATGTCACACTTTCTGTGACCCCCTAGAAATGTTTCGCCACAAAAACTAAGACCCCTCCCGCTAAATATGATTCATTTCAAATAATCGTAGGTACACAATTTTTGAGAATTAAAAATATTTGATTAGTTTTTATAATAAAATTTAAATAAACCAAATAAATAATATTTCTATAATCAGAAGACAGAGGGTTTTTTAATGCACCGAAATAACTATAATCTGTATTATTTTAATCAAAAACGAACGTCACATTGCCATAGTCCCCCGTCACCCTTGTCATATTTAGCGTGTGGATTAACAGTGGATTTGCATTTGTAAACTAGTTTAATTACACAGACGCTCACTAGAGGGCCTTAAACCAATGAAATCGCTTACAAAGAAAAAATATTTCACAATATTTCCAGTGGTATTCTATTCTAAATGGCAAGATAGAAGACACGTTCGCATTTAGAATGGAGGTCTCTGATTCAATACCGTTAGTGTAGAAATTTTTCCTTGCTTAAAATTTGACTAAAACTTATCAAAAAACTTGTTTCTCAATCTATATGTTACGTGTAAAAAAACCTGTCCAAGCTGAAAGAGGCATAGATGATGACATTATTAAATAAATATAGACCGGCCAAGTGCAAGTCAGATTCACGCACGACAGGCTCCGTACCATTTTCTAAAAAACGGCAAAAAAAGAAGTTTGAAATTTTTTGCCGTTTGCCACGGGAGCCCCCCGTAAATATTAATTTTATTTACAGTTATAGTTGTACATTTTGATATATTCACAAAATTTCAGTGATATGACAACATTGTCGTTTTCATAAATAGAATAATTTCATTTTAATTTTCACAATATAGCATTTCATATAACGGCAATAGAAATACAACATCTGTGACAATTTAAACTGTCTAGCTATCACGGTGACAGACGGACAACGGAGTCTTAGTAATAGGTTTATTTTTTGGAATACACATACATCCAAAGCGTTATTTTTCGCGAAACTTCTTATTTATGATATAAAACACAATATATAAAGTACATACAAAACAAATTTAAGGAAACTTATTGCATTGAATACCAATTAATTAATATTTTAATTTGATCAGATGATAAATAATAAAAAAAACCTATTGAAATTAATTAGGTGTCGCATCGTAGCCATATAGATAGCAGATACTATAATATGTCAATCATAAAATATTGAACTAATTATAGTATCAACACATTGGTAAAATTAATTTTATTGCTGCTCATAAAAATTCCGAAGATAACCGTTTATAATTTATGACCCTAAAACCCTAAAAATGACATTGTTCTATTTATGAAAATAAAAATGTTGTGGTATTCTAAAATTTGGTATTTAACTTTCAATTTCAATAAAATTTAACGAATATTTCGAACTTTACAACACTCCGTCGAATACGCAGGCACGGCTTCATAGACACGCATGTGGCATTAGACCTTGCCACAAGATAGCAACGCACCATTACCATCTTTGGTGTCTATAGGCGATGGTTGACTCTTTCCATCAGTAGACCCATCTGCTTGTTTGCTATCTTATGACATAAAAAAAAAACACGTTTGTGTGTCGCCATTTTTTGTACGGCGTTTTGTGTTGCCATAATATTATTTGAAATACCATTTCAGATAATTTATTTTGATCTGAATTTATTTGATTTTCCCCGTGTTGGTCCCGGGCTCCTTTGTAGAATAGGCCAACTGCCGTTCTCCCAGGCAGGTCGTAAAAGGCGACCGAGTGGCTATGCGCGTCACTACCATCGTGACTACTAGGTAGTAGAGTTCTGCATTGGTTCGACCGGGTCTGGTACCACCGCCTTACCTATTCCTGTCGCAATAGCGTCAGTGCTAGTCACTGTCATGTTCCGGTTTGGAGGGTAAGGTAGCCGGTAAACTTATGCATGTGGCATTAGACCTCGCCACAAGATAGCAACGCACCTAACACCTTTGGTGTCTATAGGCAATGGATGACTCTTTCCATCAGGAGACCCATCTGCTTGTTTGCTATCTTATTATATAAAAAAAAATCGGCGAAAATTTACTTAGCTATATCCGCAAAATAATAGCATATTATAAAATTTTATTAGGCTACTAAACAATGCCTTTGGCGATCGGACAGGGTTGTCCTTACAATATAGAAGAGGAATAAGAAAGGATTTTTCAAAAATCAGCCCTTAAGATGGTAAAATAGGAGGTTAAGGTAAAATCTCTCTCTCTCACTAACGACTAGACCGTGGTCTAAAAAAAGGTGGTGGTAAAAAAAGATTTCTGACCTTTTTTTTTAATTTATATATAATTTTTTTATTTATATATTATAACAAGCTGATTTTTTGTAAATGGCTTCGTTTCGACGAGCCTCATCTTTTCTCTGGTTCAAAAATCTCGAATCGGGTTACTCATAAAGTTAGCGGGCTTCAAACATGTTAATTTTGTAAAAGGAAAATATGGATTTATAAAAATAATTAGTTTTTTACTTTGATCTCTTGATTATTTTATGAAAAACACGAAAAATTTGTGGCTTACACATTCCATGGTTTTTCTGATGAGTCCTCCATATCTGATATCTTTATGTATCAGAAGTATGAGATTTTTAAATTAATATTAATCTATTTAAAAACTACCTAATTTTCTCGCCACAGCTTGTTAATTATTATTCAAGGGTAACTTTGTCCTACATGTAAAGTGGAAACTTTTTTAATCCAACATTGTTAAGTTTTTTTTTACCTAACTTTATTAGTTTCCCGACTCGAGATTTTTCAGATACAAAAGATGGACGTTTCGTCAAAACGAAGCTATTCACAAAAAATCAGCTTGTCATTAATCAAAAATAAAAAAAATATGTGTCTGGGACCACGTTCTAGACATGTTCATTTTACATTTACTCGCGGGTGAAGCTGAGCCGGACAGTTATGGTACTATGGTACTATGGTACTACGGTAATATTATCTATACAGTATACCAACTTCATACAAACTCGATCTCGGCATTGCGCTCGGCATGCAGACAGTCGCGACTGTACCGCTGTGAAAAACGGACGGTGTGTTGTTTTTCTTAACAATAACTTTTTTACTAAAAATTAGTTCAAGTATATATTTAATATAGTGTGTGTAATTAAATCTACCAATAAAAAAACAACACGCATTTTAATTGAACACGTCCTATTCAATTCACAAAGTATTTTATTTGTACATAAAAAGTATATTTACAATTACAAAACTAAATGTAAACACAAAGTAGGCAAATGTAATTAAAATGCCGAAGGCGGACAGCCCTATTGCATGTTTACGTACTGCGGCTGTAGGCATTTATTTCAAAGATACGCCCGAGTTACAATACTGTATAGATAATATTACCGTGGTTATGCCTCAGCCGCACTTGCGTTAATTATCACAAAGCTTCGTGCAATGACATTACCGAATTAGTATGAACAAGTAGGTACGTAATTTAGTTGGTGCTGTCACTATATAAGGGTATTAAACTAAATAGGTGATATGGTTTTACACTTTTGTAATTTGTATTATAAGTTCTTTAATTTAATGTAAATAAATGTGTTTTGGTATTGTTTTTTTTTATAATACCCGCCCACTTCGTCGAGTTTTTTTTTCTTTAGAACAAATGAGCAAATTAGCAGGATGGTGGTAAGTGACCACCATCGCCCATAGACAGCCACAATACCAGCATTGTGACATCTATGGTTTTCCCAGGTATTCCCAAACTCATTTTTACTTCTACGAGGTAGTCTTTCCAAGCGTGGAAATTTACCATTTTGCGATGTCGCCTTATTGCTGGCCAAAAAGTACCCAGCGACAATTTACCAAAAAATCCAAATAACTTTATAATATCGACTCTGTAGTCTAGTGGTACAGTGTTGGTGTTGACTAGATGAGGGCCCTGGTTCGATTCCCGGGTCGGACACTTTAAAAAAAGTGTTTTTTCAGTTTTCTGATAAATACAAAGTTGTCCGGGATTGGAAAGTGCCCGGTTGGCGATAGGCTTGTCACCTTTCACATTGTGGGACTAAGTATCTTCGGCAAATCGTGGGTGCACTTGTTGTACCTCTGCCTACCCCTTCGAGGATACGGGCGTGAAGATACTTTTTACTTTAACTTTATATCTTAATATACTTATATTGGTCCTACTGTTATATAATCCAACTTAAAAATAGGATAGTTTTTATGTCAGCCCCCTCCCCTTTCCTCTCAAATACTCCACCAAAATATTCAATACAAGTAAGTATGGGAAAATAACGTTTGCGGGGTCATCTTCATTTTACATATATAATTTTTATTTGAAATTAAGAACTAAAAAAACATGGTAATAAAAATGAAAAATATTTTTCTTTATCGGCTGAACCTTCAATGCTTCAAAGCAGCAGACCTACTCTTAAAAACAATATAAATCTTAAACCAATATTGATAAAAATAATAATCAAAAAACGGTATTCTTGAAACCAATATTGCCCACATTGATTCAGTATAGTACCGACCTAATTATTGGAAATAGATGTCATCGTTACACGTCAAGCTAGTGTTACTAGTGGAAATTACGGAACGGATACGACTTAGGCACCTTCAAGAAAAGAGCATACTCCTTCTTAAAAAGCCGGCAACGCAGCTGCAAGACCTCTGGTGATGTGGCTGTCCATGGGCGGCGGTAATCACTTACGATCAGGTGAGCCTCCTGCTCGTTTGCCCCTTTTTTCTATAAAAAAAAAAAATAATTAAGTACCGTTTTAAACAAAATTACGAATAAAAGCAATAATGAGTAGTTCCAAAAAATTTCGAAATCCGTGTGGCGCTGTCGCCGAATCCAATATTTGAATATAATTGTCCAGAGTACGAAATACTTCAACATTCATTAAATATTCATTTAAAATTGAAATCGGTTTTCAAGATTAGCCCTACTGATGTCACGATATTCTTTGAATACTGAGGCTCAAACTTTATCAGCTTTCGTATAAATCAGATCTTTCTTTCATCAAGTTGAAAAAACTTGGAGATCTTGAAACGGCTGTAACAATTTTATTAAATCAAAGTTAAGAACCATCGCATCACTTTGATTCTAGACAGACAAGGAATTTAATTAAAAAAATGAACGAAATCAGTTCACCCGTTTAAGAGATACGATGGTATTTACAGACACACGAAAAAAAGATTGTTGACGCATATAATAACTTGTAAAAAGTTTTAATGAATAAAGTACTTCTGATTTCTGACGCGTCATAGTGGTCAAACTTAGGTACTTGTTTCTGCGTCGAGAGTTAAAAATAAAAGTATGTAATAAAAATTTAAACCCACTTTAATATTGCCAATTTTAACTCTGTTTCAAAAATTCCAATTTTTATATATAAATATAAAAATATTAATTATATTACTAATTATATAATTAATATTTTTATATACTATATTATAGATAATTTGGACTTTTCCCTAAGTTCGAATAAATATACCTGAATTAAATGAAAAAGTCTCGATATGTCTTCGTTTCCGTGGACAAACATACAAACATAGAAACATTTATGTAATTTAAGCTCCCTTGCTTTGAAGCTTAAATAGATCATCATACTCAATTATTATCTAATTCCGACAATATAACATACATACATGTCAAACTTATAACTTCCTTTTTTGAAGTCGGTTAGAAAGCATATTAGTAAAACAAAAAAAATCTAGATCTAGATCGAGAATTAGCCTTGATGCATCAAGAGAATCGTGTCGGCTAAGTGATATTGTGTAACAACTTGATGAAGGCAATTGTGAAATACCTATACCCGTGGCATGGGTCTAAATTAGTACTAATCGAAAGAAATCGGATGATTGCTGACAAAAACGAGTAGAAACGCTGATTTCAGCTGTGCAGTGGGCGACCTTCAAATGCTGTAGCAACCACCTCATCCAATGTTTCGAAGATGCAGCAGTGTTTTTCTTTCACAGAAATTGATGATTTTTCAGATGAGCTTTGGTTCGTTCGGTAGTCCGATGGTACTAGATAGCTATGTACAAGGCGTCACTTATAATGCTGCTGCCACTGATAAGGCCAGTCATGGAGACATGCAGCACCGAATTTTCGTAGAGTCCTACCCCTCCCCCACCCCCCCTATATATCGAGGAACAAACGAAATTCGGTAGTCTTATCGTACTAGAAAGCGAGTTTGATTTTTTAAATGGCATTAAACGGAATTTTTGAGCTCTAAATATTTACACATACATAGTCTATAGGCTGAAAAATGTGAAAGTTGGTCCCGTTGGTCGTGTGCTCAGTGATCTCGATTACGCAATAGACGGGCATTTGTGTGATGAGCAAAATTGTTTGTATTTCCGGGTTTAGGTGTTTTTTAAATATATTCCAGTATTTTTATATGTATTTCTATGTATATCGTTGACTAACAGCCATAAAACAAGCAAATAATTTGCTAAATTACAATTTGGGGTTAAATCAGTAAGCGTAATTTGTCCCGTGAATATTTATTTATTTATTTAAAGTAATATCCAATGTACTGCACTATATTTCAAGTCAATGACATACATTAATTTAGGTTACATAGAAATAATAGAATTAGCTATACACATAGACATTGTTACGATTGCACTTTTATTTAATCATAATTTTTGTTATAATTTTAATAATAAATCAGTGTTAGAAAGAATTTCATTGGGTTTGTCTCGTACACTGACTCTCCCTCACATATCTTCTGCACTCATCTTAAACTGTATATCCAAAAATATTTTTTTTCAAAACTTTCCTATTAATAAATCCCAAATAAATTGACAGATTTTAAGGCTATTCACTGTGTTTGACGCAGTTCTTTTGGACAAAAAAGTTGATTAGACTTTTAAGTCAATCGATATATTAGCCTGAAAGTTATTTTAAAAACAAATGTTAAGGAAGTTTGCTGTAAACAACAAAATATTAAGAAAAAATTTGAAACTACATTTCACGTAGTTTTTTAAACACTCAAATATTGTAAAAGTTGGAAAAATGATTTGTTAAAAATATCAACAAGTTATGTCAAAAAATGCTTTTTAACATTTTTCGTCAGCGAAACTCCCGAACGGATAAACCGATTTTGATGTAATTTATGCATTGGATGAATTTTTTAAGGAACAATCAGCTATTAAATAAATATTATTTCGCCAAAGTTTTTTGAGGTTTTTTCAAAATTTCTTGAAATCTCCTCGACCGAATTAATTCAAATCTTCAAGAAGACTAATTTGAGTTAAATCCAGTCGAATGCCATGAACCGCGTTTTGACCAGTCAAGCCGTTCAAATGATATGAGATAGTTTATGAAAAATAAATTTCAAATAATTAACCACAAAATTCTTTGTAAAAATATTATCCTTCGCGTTCGCGCGTCCTACGTTTGTAGAGAGAAATAATGATATGAGTGATAATGAGAAGAAAGTAAGTTTTGTTATCACGCGTTAACTAGTAAAATAAATTTTCTTTAAAAATCATAAAAAAATTAATGAAATGAAATGAAAATGAAATGAAAAATATTTATTTGCAAGAATATGGGTGTCACAAGTTATTAAAATAAATTAAATTACCATCATATTCTACCATAATATGGCGTGCAAATATTTTAATTTAGGTCGATTTCTTTATAATTACTACCGGATCGGAACGCGGCCACACACTGAGAAGATCCGGCGGAAGAAACTCAGCGGGCTTCTTTTTTTCTATTAGTTTTATTATTCTATCTTCTTTTATTATTCTATCGTCTTTTTATTATTAGTTGTACAATGTACATAATTTAAAAAATGGACAAACTTTTTTGAAAAACTAAAATATTGTTCGTGACTGCATGCGCGCGCATCATAAAAATTTACTGTCATCATTTTTTCTAACACGCCAAAAAAAGTATAACTTGAAAAATCTCGATATGTAAGTCTTGCGGCCATAATCGTGCCAGATCCTTACAAACTGACATCCGGACAGACTTTGAAAATATTTTTCAATCAGTTTTATTACACTGATACACTAAATGTCTTTTAAAAATCTCAAATACTTTAAGACGGGTGTTTTTTCTTAACATATGTGTATTTATAATATCTACGCAAAAAAATCTTGGTTTGAAAAATGTATGTAAATAAATATTTTTGTACTCGAAAATATTATGTTGTTTTATTTTTTTCGTATGTATAATTTACTAGCAATATACCAGAAATAAAAAAGAATAGGTCATCGTTTTATTTTTGAATTAAAAATCCTCGGCTAACGGGTACTCATTTTTTCTAGTTACGGGTAGTTGTTCGTAAAAAACATTTTTTTTCTTATCTGACATTAATAATTTAACTTTATATGGAGTTTATAACGTTTCGTATGACTATGAAGTATCATAAAATACAGCATTCCTAATATTTTTTACCCTAGCTATAAGATTTACGCGGAAAAAAATTAAAAAGTTGCAGGGCAAAAATGTTGGTTGAAAAAATGTGTGTACATAAATATTTTTGTACTAGAGCATATCGACGCCCCCCGCGAATATTCTGGTAATAAGCTATTGACTTAATTGAATTTTTCGTGTTATATGTTTTTTAGCATTTATTTATTTATTTATTTATTTAAACACTTTATTGCACATAATGGTACAAAGGCGTAAATTAATGCTATTAAGCATTTTCTCACAGTTTGCCTTCCGTAATGCTGAGAGAAAAAACTTGGGTAGTGCATAATAAATTAATTATGAGCTATTAACAAAACTTAATACTAGATACTAATTTATCATAACTAACCTATTATTAAGAATATTCTACAAGAGTCATATAAACATTTTAAGAAAGCTCAGTATAAATAATACAAACAATTAATACTATAAATAAATATAGGTTGACTACTTACATAGAGAAATATACATACATCAATACTCAATAGTAAATTATAGATACATTTTCATAATATTTAATTACATAAATATAATATAAAATACACACATATACAATAATTAAGAATTCTGACGTTTTAATAAGTGATCATATACCGCAGTTTTAAAAATTGATAGTGTTGATGATTCACGCATCTTAGAGGGAAGATCATTCCATAATCTTATCGCAGTAACAGTGAAGGAATTGAAATATGTTGCCGTATTGTGGTCCGGATACATCAGCGTACTTGAGTGAAATGACCGCTGGTCATTTCACTCAAGTACGCTGTGGTGTGGGCTCAAGTGGAATTTAGAGGTCACCTTGTCAATTTTTTTCACAATTTTTCTATTGATATTTACAAAGATATGAAAATACTATTTATCTTTATATAAACGAACAATACTGTTTTAATCTAATTTATACTCTCCATCGACGAAAAACATATCGCACTTTTGTGAGCAAGTGTATCTTGTCTCGATATAAAGACAGTTTAAAAAGTTAGCTTTCTTTTGTGATGCACAACTATTCGAAAAATAAATATATAAAAAACACTATTTTATCTTTCGAATTGCTTTCGATATGTCGATATGCTGTTTTATTTTTTTTACGTATATTTACCAGCAACATACAAAAAATAAAAAAGAATATGTCTTCGATTTACTATTTGAATTAAAAACCCTCATAGCCATATTTTTTTAAAGTTTAATGTTTGACCAGATTTATTTCGTACTAAGTACCACTTAAATAAATTATTCTCACGCCAGTCGTTAGAAGTACTTAAGACTTATTTAAAAATATAAGCTTTGCAGTATCGGATTCAATCTTTACCCCGTGTTAGTCCCGGGGTCCTTTGAAGAATAGGCCAACTGCCGTTCTGCCAAGTAGGTGGTAAAAGACGACTGATTGGCTATACGAGTCACTATCATCGTGGCTACTAGGTGGTAGAGTTCTGCATTCTCTCGCCCGGGTCTGGTACCACCGCCTTACCTATTCCTGCCGCAATAGCGTTAGTGCTTGTTAATATCGTGTTTCGGTTTGGAGGGTAAGGTAGCCGGTAAACTTATGCATGTGGCATAAGACCTCGCCACAAGATAGCAACGCACCATTAACACCTTTGGTGTCTATAGGCGATAGTTGACTAATTCCATCAAAAGACTCATCTGCTTGTTTGCTATCTTATACCATAAAAAAAATCTAAACAACTCATAAATCACTTTTTATGACCGTGGTCCCGCGGAACGGACCCGGATCGCGTGCGAGCGAAACGGTCCGTGTCTGACGAAAAAAATGCGAAAATGGCCAGTGCACCCTCCGGTTTAAGTGCAATATTAACAAAATACAGACATTTTTACTTTAAAAAAAATTTAGAGCACTACCTACATTTTTCGCGTTAAGGCTTGCAATACAGTGATTATATACTCTGTGTGCGAAGCTGTAATTTCAAGTAGGTATATGTTACAAAATAACAAAGGAAAGGCAACACGAATCCAATAACGAGTAGTCCCAAAAAACGTGTTTCGAAATCCGTTTGGCGCTCACGTTGAATCCAATAATTGGCTATTATCGTCCAGACAACGCAAGACTAGCACATTAATTTTTATTGGATTGAAATTGAAACCAACTTTCAATAGTAAGCCTTGCAGATCTTAGGAGACTTGGTGGATGATATCAGCAGCTTAACAGATATTTTACCAGTACCTTGTAGTTAACTTGGTGGTAGAGTTCTGCATCGTCTCGCCCGGGCCTGGTACTACCGCTTTACCTATTCCTGCCACAATAGCGTCAGTGCTTGTCACTGTCATGTTCCGGTTTAGAGGGTAAGGTAGCCGGTAATCTTATGCATGTGGCATTAGACCTCACCACAGGATAGCAACGCACCATAAACTTGGCGATGGTTGACTCTTTCGATCAGGAAATCCAACTGCTTGTTGCTACCTTATAAAAAAACATCTTCTTTCTGAGACAATTGCGTGGCACAGAGATTGACTGGTTCTCATTCAACCATTGTAATGAACGCATCCAATTATTGTACAAGTAACGATACGGTTAAAAATTCTCTAATTATTGTCTCGATTGAATGATGAAATAGAATTGGTGCATTTTTATTTCATAAGATAGCAAGCAAGCAGATGGCTCTCGTGATGGAAAGAGACAACCATCACTCTATAGACACCAAAGATGTTAGTGGTGTGTTGTTATTTTGTGATGAATACTTAATATCATATGCATAAGTTTACCGGCTACTTTACCCTACAAACTGGAAAACAACAGTGTCAAGCATTGACGCTATTGCGGCAAGAATATGTAAGATGGTAGTCCAGACCCAGGCGAGACAATTTAGAACTGTACCACTTAGTAAAGGGTAATCCATAAACTACGTCACACGAATTTCATGATTTTTTGACCCTTCCCCCGTCCTTGTCACAGCTGGTCACATTTGTGTGACCCCTCCTACCTAGCGTGATGTCGCATATTTTACAATTTTACATTGGAAAAATGATCTCCTTCGATTATTTTTTATCTATATTATATTTTGAAAAAATGTGATGTCACAAAATTTGGGACCCCTCCTTACACCTTGTCACACAATGTCACACTTCTTCGACCTTTTTCCCCCTCCTTCCCCCTCAACGTGTGACGTAATTTATGGATGGACCCTAATTATTCAATTTATGCAGTGCCTATTATTTGACTTTTTTCACTTTTACAATTTGTTTCAGGTGAATTAAATTTATTTTATTATTGATACTGAAGCTTGCTGCTGTGACGTGATTTGCGATAGGATCTTCCGGGATCAGTTTCATTTCTACATTGTTTTTTTGCCTTTACAAGGTTTGTTCTGTAGGTCAGTGGTGTAGCGTGTCTTACCATAATACCATACCCATAAATATCTGTCACTTTTTCCAAAATCTTTAGAAATATTTGGTTGAAAATTTTATTTGATTTTAATTTTGAAACAGCACTAAACGTAATTTTTAGGGTTCCGTACCTAAAAGGTAAAACGGGACCCTGTTACTCAGCCTCAGCTGTCTGTCTGTCACCAAGCTGTATCTCATAAACCGTGATAGCTAGAAAGTTGAAATTTTCACAAATTATGTATTTAATCATTAATTGCCTCTGTGGTCTAATGGTCCGGTGTCGAAGTTGATCACATGAGGTCCCGGGTTCGATTCCTGGGTCGGGCAATTCAAAAATGTGTTTTTCAGTTTTCTGATAAAAACAACGTTGTGTGAAAGTGCCCGGTTGGCGATAGGCTTGCCACCTATCACATTTGTGGTACCAAGTGTCTTCGGCTAATCGTGGGTCCACGTGTTGTACCTCTGACTACCTCTTCGGGGATATGGGCGTGAAGATACTTTATGTATTTCCGTTGCCGCTATAACAACAAATACTAAAACTAAAAAAATGAAAATATTAGGGGGGGTTCCCACAAAATGAATGTGCTATTTTCGTATTTTTTGCTCAATATAAATAACGGTAACAGGTAGACGCTTAAAATTTTTACAGAACATTCAGTTGTACATTACATTTCAAAATATTTTAATAAAAATAAATTAAATATTAAAGGGGGCCAATATAAACATAATTTTTGAGCAATTTTTAAAAGATCATGGATTTATATATTTCTTTAACAACAAAAAGAGAATAAAATAAATATTCATGTATACATACAACAAACGTGATTTTATTTTATAGATGATGGTATGGAACACTTTGTGCGTGAGTCTGACTCGCACATCGCCGGTTTTTTTAGGTATTAAATTACTAGCTGACCCGCGCAGCTTCGCCCGCGAGTATGTTAATAAGTCATCCAAATAGCTTTTAATAAAAATTTCATCCCCTATTTCAGCCTTCCAGGGAATGATTTTTGAAAAAAAATTAGCCTATGTTTGACCCCGGATCTTCAACTATATCCATGCCAAATTTCATGAAAATCGGTCCAGCGGTTTAGCCGTGAAAGCGTAACAGACAGACAGACTTTCGCATTTATAATATTAGTATGGAGTATGGATAGTAGAAGGTCAAAAAGTGATTAGTTAACTCTCAAGTTACGGCGAAAAAACTGTTTTCAAACATTTTCGTCAACGATAAAAACGGATATACCAAATTTGATGCAATTTATTTCAATCTGGAAGTTATATTAAAATTATATTTCTTTCAAAAGGTTTTTCAACATTTCTAAAAATCTCCTAGACTTTCCAATTTCAAATACTTTAAATCACTATCCAGTAAAGTTTACTCAATATCGCTTGGTGAAGATTGCCTCTGAATTTTATATATACAGTATGTCCGATCCGAAAGAGGCATATAGGTTGGTTAAAGGCATTACTGAAAAAAACATTAAAATGGCTTTATTTCAGAAAATAAAAAAGATATCGTTTTTTTTAATATTCCTATTTTTACTTATATTTCCCTAGAGTTAAGGAAGTATTTTAAAAATGACAACACTTTGTCGCTGTTTGTTTCATTGTTTCGCTTTGGCGGTTTTCGCACAAACACCACGCGAAGGCGCGCTATTTGTTTTTCGGCTTTTTGCAAAGGAATTTTAAACGCGCCTCACACGCGCCGCTTGTCCTTTGCTAGCATCCGACTTGCGTGGCATTCTTTAACAATAGAATTTACTTATTTGTATATATATATATATATATATATATATATATATATAGGGTGAGCCAAAAAAACTAACCTATCGATTTTATGGCTTTTCAAAACCTTTCCTTTCCTTATTCACCTTTCAAAATTGAGCTAAAAATCTCTCCTTGCAGGGGATTTTTTTTTCGATATATAGGTTCATTTTAACCCATAAAATCGATAGGTTAGTTTTTTTGGCTTACCCTATTATATATATATATATATATATATATATATATATATATATATATATATATATATATATATATACATGTATGTTGGTAGGCCAATTGCCGTTCTGCAAGGCAGGTTGTGAAAGTCACTACCATCGTAGCTCCTAGATGGTAGAGTTCTGCATAGTCTCGCCCGGGTCTAGTACCACCTTTCCTATTCCTGCCGCAATAGCTTCACTGCTAGTCGCTGTCATGTTCCAGTTTGGAAGGTAAAGTAGCAGGTAAGCTATGTATGTGGCATTAAACCTTGCCACAAGATAGCAACGCACCATTAATTATCGCTGACGGCTGTGGCTATCTCTTTGTCTTTCTCTGAACTTACATGTCTGCAATATTATTCTAATAACTTATAACTGATAAGCGGGTTCATCGTGCTGTCAGAGTTGACCGACGTGAGAGTGTTACCATAAATCATCCTGTGCCCCTGAATTTTATCGGACATAAATAAATGCCGCAGACTCAAGTCAACATTATTATTATCACTCTTTATTTACATTTTTCTTCTTATTTTATATACATTTCTAATAATAATATTAAAAAAATACAATATTATAAAAATAAATATATAAAAATAGATTTCCCGCCGACGGAAGCCTTGCAGCTAAGCCGCCGGTGCTCAGGGCGACAGAGAAAGAAACCTCCTCACAATACGTGCCGTTTCTAACACTGCAACCTTCTGATTCTGGCCCTTGATCCAGAACTGTAGGGAGAGCTTTCGTAGGTGTTGGTCGAGACTCTTCGCTACTAAACCGTTGACAGAAACAACTATCGGGACAATTATTGTTGACTCCACACCCCACATGTCGGTAATCACGTGAGCTAAGTCCAAATACTATCTAAGTTGTTCTTTTTCTGCTTTTACGAGGTTATCGTCATGCGGAATTGTGACATCAACAATAAATGCCCGGCGCTCCATTCGATCCACCAACACGATATCGGACCTATTTGTGATAATAGTCCTGTCCGTGATGAAAAATCGATCCCAGTAGAGCTTAGCACGGCCATTCTCTAGAACGGACTCCGGTGTGTACTTATAATACGGCACTTCAAAACTTACTAGACCATATCGAAGAGCAAGTTATTGATGAATAATCTTGGCCACTTGATTGTGTCTGTGCAAATACTCTCCATTGGCAAGATGAGAACAACCGGAAATAATATGCCTGATGGACTCACCAGGACGGTGACACGCCCTACATATGTCGACCGTGCCATCCTTCATGATGTATTTATGGTAATTATTCGTCTTGATAACTTCACCAGCTATTGCACAGGCAAATCCTTCAGTCTCTCCAAAGAGGTCACCAAATCGTAGCCAGGCAGTGGACGCCGGTAAATCAATATCAGGCCCATAAAGAACCCGATAGAACCGTCCATGTAACTCCTTGCTTTTTCATACGTTCAAGCGGTCCTGAGTGCTGAGTACTACTGGTTTGTGCCAGTTCTCTTTAGCTAAGGAGAGCGGTGTCAGACCATTATCTACTGCAATAACATCCCGATGCATTCCACATTCGACGTGGAGGAAATATTCCCTAAGATTATACACTTCACGATTATGTAGGTTTTTGACATTAAGAAAACCGCGACCCTCATATTTTCGTGGGATATATAATCTCATTACTGATGAACGTTAATGGTGCATGCGATACATTGTCAGTAGTTTACGGACCCTACAGTCCAGAGCGTCCAACTCAGTTTGAGTCCACTTTAGTATGCCGAAGGTGTACACAAGCAGGGGCATCACCCAGCTGTTGAATGCACGCACCCTATTACCACCGGACAAAAGACTTTTTAGAACTTATGTCAGACGGCTAAAGAAACGCTCAGTCACCAACTGCTTATTGTCCCCATCCTATATATCTAAGCACTCCGACATACCAAGATATTTATAGGTTTCGGTTTCAGAGAGAGATTTGAAAGACACTGTCTCCGAGAGTTGTAAATTTTCGCTGTTCAGAACTCGGCCTCTCTGTACATGTATGATCCCGCATTTATCTACACTAAATTCTATTCTGATATCATTACTAAACCTTTGCGTAAGGTTGAGCAATGACAACAAATCAGGTTTAATGGATGCAAAGAGTTTAAGATCATATACAAGAGATGAGCCTGCCTGCCTGCCTGCCTGCCTGCCTGCCTGCCTGCCTGCCTGCCTGCCTGCCTGCCTGCCTGCCTGCCTGCCTGCCTGCCTGCCTGCCTGCGGAGTAAACGAAGTCCGCGCGGACGAAGTCGCTGTTGCCAGCGACTTCGTCCGTCCGTCCGTCAGAAATATCTATGTATCAGAGAAAGTAAAAAATATCTATGTATATATATATATATATATATATATATATATATATATATATATATATATATATATATATATATATACAATTCAATAGATATTTTTTTGTTGCTGTTTTAATGTAGATGTAATTAAAGTTTTGTACAATGGTGACACTTAAATATTATTATGATAGAAGTCAATAAAATTAAATTCTAAATATTTTATATGATTATTCCTAGCGATATATTTTATTTGAAAGATTAAAAAACGTAGGAAATCATTTTATTTTATTAAATATTTCTCAGGAGGTCCCAGATGAGACGTCACATAATTTATATTTAAATTATTATTTTTTGTTCAATCGAGTTGGAATTCACAACAATTCTAAAAAAGTTTTTCAATTATATAAAATACCAAAATCGTTTATATTGTACTTTAATTGAAACGCAGTTGCAACCACTGACTTCCGATTTCCTGGGTTTTCAGAACCCTGAATCAAATCATTATCAAAGAAGGTCGGCAAAAATTTTGCTTTATTTTTTGTAGCGTCTTCAAATAACAATTATGTTCACGCGATTATTTTTTAATGTTACACATTTTAAAATAAAAACATTCGTCTTATCTCCCAAATTAAAATATTATTTAAAAGGGAAGTAAATTAATTACGATCAAATTTTTTTATGCGGTAAACTAAATGTTGGCATTCGACATTTTTCCGATAGATTAGTAGAATATTTTTGTATCCTAAGTATTTAATTTTTTTTGTTAATTTATTTTTAACTTAAGTATGTTTTTTTAAATGTACTTAAAATATTAAGAATCGTATATTTTCAATTATGTGATTTAAAATACCTATACATATATAATAAAATCGTAGGAAAGTCAAAACTGTGCATCGAATATTTTTTTAAAAGAATACTTGGGGCGTGATCTACAATCGATATCGAAACCAAAAATATAGTTTTTAGACTTTTTGTCTATTTGTCTGTTTGTTTGTTTGTCTGTATGTCTGTTTGTCTGTTTGTCTGTATGTATGTCCGGGGTAAACTCAAAAAGTACTGTACTGTACTGATTTACTTCAAATTTTGCATGAATATTACTAACAGGTCGGGTCAACGTAAAGGCTACATATTATCACGCTATCACCTACGCGGGAGAAGCTGTGCGGAGTAAACGAAGTCCGCGCGGACGAAGTCGCGGGCAACAGCTAGTTCTTTATAATAAAGTTAGAACAGAGCGTTCGTACTTTATCCTGCTAGTCTCTTGTATAAATTCAATAAATAGTGATGTTAAGGAGGCTAATAATACTTTTCTGTTATGCTAACCTATAATGAATTCTCTATATCAATTAGCCTTTTTTTTGCCAGTTGGATAGGCAAACTGGCAGACGTGTTACCTGATGGTAAGTGGTGGACGTCGCCAATGAACATAAACTAGTTTACCTGGAACTGGCCTAGGTAACTCATTTATATGTTGCCTATCCTGAGACAAATTTTAGGACTCGATGCCAGTAATTACACTGCATTTCTTTCCCTTCTTTCCGAAATACAGCAAGGCTGTTTCAAGGAAAAAACAAGCAAGATGGTGGTACCCATGCGGCTAGGAGCGCGGCACGGCGCATCCCTCCCACCGGTAAAACCTCTGGGTCCATTCACTAAAAACTGCTAAAACGAGTATGGCGGTATTTAAAATTCCTTAATGAATAAATGGAATTGCTCTCTAGAAAAATTCAGTGGTAATCTTAATGAAACTGTTAACAATTTCACCGAGAGATATTTTAAAAATAATTCATAGTTTTGTAGAAAAAAAATCGTAAACTTCAAACAAAACCTCAAAATCGACCTTTCCCGTTTGCAAAAATTACAATATTTCTTGGTCAATAATTTAAAAAAAATTTGGTATATTTTTTAATAAAGAACTATATTACACGTTTACCGTCTTAGTTTTTTATTAAACGACCTTATAAAAAAGTAATTTTAATACAAACATGTTTAATATTTTTGTCCACCATGCGGGGGACATTTGACTCACTAATAAAAACTAGCACTTTCCTTTAATCGAAAAGTTGTTTCCACAAACCTACAATATTTTTTAAAAACCTATTAAACGATATCCCACACTATGGGGTATACGAGAAAAAAATTAACATCCCCACTTTTCATGTAGAGAAGCTACCCTGAAAAAAAATTTCAAGATTTTATATTGCTACTTGATTGCCGTGACTAATATGTATATTATCAAATTACAGCTTTCTAGTATAATGATCTCTAAGCTTTCCTGCGGACGGACGGACGGACATAGCGGCACTTTGTGAGTTCCTAGTTTATTTCGGAAGCCTAAGAATGCAACCGTTTGGAAAACCACCTACGATTTTGGAAGTCGATTGAAAATAACGTTATACTCGTATCTATATATATATATATATATATATATATATATATATATATATATATATATATATATATATATATATATATATATATATATATTTTTTATAGAAGAGGGGGCAAACGAGCAAGAGGTGCACCTGATGGTAAGTGATCACCGCCGCCCATGGAAATCTGCAATACCAGAGGTCTTGCAGTTGCGTTGCCGGCCTTTTAAGAATGAGTAAGCTCTTTTCTTGAAGGTCCCTATGTCGTATCCGTTCGGAAATACCCCGGCCGGTAATTGGTTCCACAACAGAGTAGTGCGAGGTAAAAAGTGTCGGGAGAAACGCACAGTTGTGGATTTCCAGACATCGAGATGGTGAGGAAGGAACTTCAAGTTTTGACGCGATGTCCGATGGTGGAATTCGGCGGCAGGAATTAATCCAAACAACTCGTCGGAACACTCTCCATGATATATACGATAAAAGACACAGAGAGAACCTACATCTCTGCGCAATGCCAAAGAGTCAAGCTGTTTCGAAATGGCCTGGTCGTCAACGATTCGAACCGCTCTACGCTGAATGCGATCAAGAGGAAGAAGCTGGTACTGAGGAGCTCCGGCCCAGAGATGCGAACAGTACTCTATGTGAGGCCGAACCTGTGCCTTATAAAGTTGAAGGCGATGGACCGGCAAAAAGTACTGTTTCGCTCTGCTAAGCACACCGAGCTTTTTGGAGGCTAGTTTAGCCTTGCCTTCCAAATGACCGCGAAACTGAACGTAATTCGATATGTCAACTCCCAGGATTCCGACACTAGCTGAGGCTGTCAGGAGAGTATCCTCAAATCGAGGTGATCGACAAAGGGCGTCTTTTTTGCGGTGAACACGCAAAGCTGTGTCTTCTTGGGGTTAAAAGTAACCAGGTTTTGGCGACCCCATTCCGAGACATCGGTAAGTCGATTCTCGACTTCAGACACAAGCTTGTTTCGGCACTCTTCGACGTGTTCCCGAGAAATACTGCTTCGGCCGGAGTATGTAGCATCACCAGTACTGTCATCCGCATAGCAATGTATGTTGCTAATTCGCATCATATCATTGATATGCAGAAGGAACAGTGTCGGTGATAGCACGCAGCCTTAGGGAACACCATCATTGACAGATTTAAGGTCGGAGCACGCACCGTCGACAACGACCATTATTGCTCCGATCAGCCAAAAAACTGGTGATCCACTCGCATAATTTCTCAGGAAGCCCATAGGAAGGCAGCTTCGCGAGAAGCGCTTTGTGCCATACCCGATCGAAGGCCTTCGCTATGTCCAAACTAACTGCCAATGCCTCCCCCTTGGACTCAACTGCTTCCGCCCATCGATGAGTTAGGTATACTAGAAGGTCACCAGCTGAGCGGCCGCGACGGAAACCGTACTGACGGTCGCTAATCAGCTGGTATATATATATATATATATATATATATAATATATATATAATATAATAAAATCGTATGAAAGTCAAAGTATGTCAACAAATAGGCTACATATTATCACGCTACTATCTACTGGGAGGAGCAGTGCGGAGTAAACAAAGTTCGTGCAGACGAAGTCGCTGGCAACAGCTAGTATGTAAATAAATATTTTAATAATTTGAGCGTGTGAAATAAAAAGACGTGTTGTGAATAAATGTTTCAATGCGTGTAAAATAAATAGTTTTGTATAATTTTTATTTTTATTTTTATACAGTATACAGCATTTCCATCAGTATGCAGAACACCCAGTGCACCCATGAATAGCCAAAGACACGTCCCACGATGAGATACGTGGCATGCCTATTACCAATCGGGCATAAATTATCCAATTCCAGGCTGGCAATATATATTATATAATAAAATCGTATGAAAGTCAAAGTATGTCCGGGGTAATCTCAAAAAGTACTGCATGGATTTACTTCAAATTTTGCATGAATATTACTAACAGGTCGGGTCAACATATAGGCTACGTAGGCTATAATATGTATATTATCACGCTATCACCTACGGGGGAAATTTGCAATTTATTTATTTGCTCAGAATACGGTACAGTTTTATAGGTTTGCATTAGTTATAATACATACGCGTATTCTACCAAATTGGCATGCAATTTTTTTAAGCAAATATAATTATAAATTAAAACTACTAATTTAATATTACTTTGGCACAAAAATTTAAGTATTTGAACCAACAATAAATTAGAATAATTATACAATCGTCATATGCCTGTCATGGTTAATATTTCCAAACTTTTTAAATAACATTATTATTTAGTAATCTAATAATAAACTTAATCTACTCTATAATTATTAACAAATGTTACGAAATATCTATAGCCTGAAAAGTAAAAACGTAGCAAAATATCTATCAAATTTCGTGCAACTAATTTAGCATCCATTTAAATAATAATAATAAAAAAGACAAATAACAATTTGATGGAATGAACTTAGAAATGATAATAGGCCATGGTTCTAATATTAATCTTTATAATTTACGAAAAATTCTTATACTGTATAATAAACTTTGTTAATTAATAAAGATTGCAAAGCTGCTTTAAACTTATTTATTGGCAACATGCGGAGTAAACGAAGTCGCGGGCAACAGCTAGTCTATACATATAATAAAATCGTAGGAAAGTCATGTATGTCCGGGGTAAACTCAAAAAGTACTGCATGGATTTACTTCAAATTTTGCATGAATATTACTAATAGGTCGGGTCAACATATAGGCTACATATTATTACGCTATCACATACGGGGGAGGTGCTGTGGAGAGTAAACGAAGTCCGCGAGGACGAAGTCGCAGACAACAGCTAGTTTAAAATAAAAATCTAAAAAAGGGATACAAACTAAGGTAAAAGAAGAAAAAATATAGAACACTGCCATATTTTACGTGACGCCTGTAGTCGATATACGTGTGAGTTTGCTGTACGACACAGAGTACCTACTTTGTAATGTTATTCACTAACAAGGATCAGTTTGATTAGGAGAGTAAGTATGTGCGTAAGTATTTTTTTAATTCTAACCCCAAAAAAGAACAATTTATTTGCTTGTGTCATGAGTGGTATGTAACGAAATTTATACGTAGAAATACATAAATAAATACTGTAACATATAAATAAACATCCAGACCCAGAAATATAAACATCTATGCTCATCACACATATGTTTGTCCCTGTCAGGAAACGAACCCAAACCCCCATATCGATTCGTAGTTAGGTTTGCTAACCGCTCGACCAACGGTGCTTTGTATTTATTAACACAGCTGGTGAATATTTGCGGCGCTCTATCATTATATTTTTTAGTCTGTGGCGTTTATAACTTTAAAAACTTCCGTTAGTTGTTTTCTTAAAATCTTTTATTTCTCAGATATTGATCTGTATCCGTTATCCGACCGGATGTTAAATCTCGACCGGACACTGAATCATATATCTATTTAATTTTAATAACATCTTTAATGGCTGTTTGAAGGATTAAGTCAGTGCCGTTTACGCTATCTTACAAGAGCGAGGTTTATCTGTGGATCCTTAGCGTGTCTCTAATGTATTGTAATGATTACATAATAAATTAATAATTCTAAGCATAATATATTATTCACATTGGGTTACCGATATTAAGAAGTAAGAGGCCGTGTATGACAGATGAATGGCTAGCGACCTTAAGGTCAACATCAACATTTCGCAACAAGCGCCTGCTCCAAGCGCATCGGTTTACGCGCGTAATATAAACATAATAATTTTTAAATTTTAACACGCTTTTCGGTGTCGGAATAAGTGAATATATTCTGTGAAGTGTGTGTTATTGTTATTATTTTTTTTGGTAAGTGCTTTTATTTTTTATTTAGGTTCTAAATTAAAAATAATCAAAATATTTAAAAAAATACGAAACCGCATATTATGTAGATTTCAAATGTTTAGACTTTAGAGCCTTGTAATCTGGCCTTTACAGGGATTTTAATGCAAGCATTCTTCTGATTTTTATGATTATTTTAGTTTTATTTTTATTTTTTCCGATTGTACCAAGGTATAAAAACTTAAGTCAATTTTTTAAAAATCCCATTTTGTATAGCATAATAAAGCCGCTTTAATTGTATATGTATAATAATGCTATTAAAAATCAATAAACAAAAATTTAAAAATTAAGAAAACTCTTATCCTTTGACATTACTCAATAATTAGAATTTAGTTAGTACTTAATCTCAAAGGCATTCATAGGCCAATTAAATAAATCGACCTATGAATTAATTAATACCTATAAAAAATTATAACAAATTTATTTTTGTGATATAGAGAGTTCAAATTAGTGTATGTGGGGCGCGACATTTTAAAGAAAAAATAAACATAAAAATGTTTTTATGATAAAAAAATCAGTTGATCTCAGCCTTTCATAATCATAAATTATTTGGTGGCAATAAATGACAATTTTAAACCTGACCCAGAAAACGTTGTTCTGCCATAAAAATTATTGAAGTAAGATATAGGGGTATTTGTCAATGCTGAATCATAAAAAATAAAAAGAGAAAATTTTGACTAAAAAAATATATATGTAAGACGGTTGACCCTGCAGGCCATTCCTGAAACTTCCCACTAAATTTAGGTATTTTAAGCTCAAAGCAAAAACTATACGAAAGGATTAATTTTTGAACTTAAAGAGTACAAATTATATTAGTAGTAGTAGTAGAGAGTATTTATATTTTACGAAAATATTTATGTTTTCAAAATAATGATCGATTTTGATCTAGATCTAAATTATTTTATTAGTTGCGATCGATAATCGATATGTTAAAAAATGACGAATAAAGCGCAAAAAAAATATATTTTTAAAAAAATGTTCACCATTGATAAATCCCAAACAAATAAACCGATTTTGATCCAATTTATTGTATTTGAAGCAGTTTTTAGAGCTGATTAGATTTTTAAGTCAATTAGTGTATTAGACTAAAAATAATTTTAAAAATATTAAGTAAGTATATCAAGTAATGTATCAAGACTGTTATATTCATATGTATCTAGTTTTATGATTATTATACACTATTTTATTGGGGATAAGCGCGCCCATTGTACAATCTGTTTCTCTATGTACTACTTCTCTTTTAATTGTGTACAATAAAGCGTTAAATAAATATTTTTCTGTAAACAAAAAAAAAATATTAATATTTAAAAAGCTGTACCTTTTGAAAACTTAACTCGATTTTGATTTTTGAAACTGAATTTGACGTTTTTTTAAGTACTTAAATACTGTAGAGTGTCGAAAATGATTGGTTAAAATATGTCAAAGTTATGTCGAAAAACACTTTTTTCAATTTTTTTCGGATAAATCGATTATGATGAAATTTATGCATTGGACGTAGTTTTTTATTAGTGACGTAGCTCTATTCCCAGAGCTAATTAGATTTTGTTATCAATCGGTACATTAATCTGGAAGTTATATTAAAAAATACTGTTTCGCTTAAATTATTTAGATTTTTTTTTAAATTTCTCAAAATCTACCAGACCGAATTGGTCCAAATTTTCAGGAAGTCTAAATTTTTATTAAAAGCTATCTGGATGACTTATTAATTTACTCGCGGGCGAAGCTGCGCGGGTCAGCTAGTGTTTACATAAACACACACACACACACACATATACTGACGTCATCGTGAAAATGGTCGAAAAAGGTTCCTGGGACCTCAGAACGTAGATATCTGGTGAAAACTTGATTTTCGATAATCAGGGCAAAATCAGTAACATTCCCTATCTACATACGTAGCGGGAAGTTAAAAATTTAGGGGTGGATCAAATATAACATTTAGGGATATGAAAAATAGATGTTGACCGATTCTCAGAATTATCCGATATGCACACATTTTATAAGAATCGGTCGAGCCGTTCTGGAGAAATTTAGTAACGAACACCGCGACACGAGAATTTTATATGGTAAGAATATTTAACAGTTATGTAATTAAACAAAAATATTACTTAATTTACATAACGATAAGGCATATATTTTATTTTTAATTTTAAAGTTATAATTTCAAGTATTAAGGCAAAATTACGAACATTTGCTAAAAAAATTTAAACAAGATTAAAAAATTATATAAAACGCTTGTATTGACATATCTACTTCACATCCTGAAATTATTAAAGTATCTTCACGCCCGTATCCCCGTACCAAGGGGAGGCAGAGGTACAACAACTGCACCCACGATTAGCCAAAGATACTTGGTCCCACAATGTGATAGGTGGCAAGCCTATCGCCAACCGAGCACTTTCCAATCCCGGGCTACTTTGTGTTTATCAGAAAACTGAAAAAAAAAACACATTTTTGAATTGCCCAACCCAGGAATCGAACCCGGGACCTCAAGTGATCAACTCCAACACCGGACCACTAGGTCACTGAAATTATTGAATAGTTTATATATAAAAAAACCGAATAATTACTAATATTACACAATAAAACCGTAAAACATTTATGCTTCATACACGTTGAAATGATTGAATAATTGATATGAAAAATGTATTATTTCAAATGTTTATACATTGAAACTATAAAACATATTTCGTACAAAACATAGTTCATTACCTATAAACACACTAAAATAATTAAATAATTATATAAAAAACGTATAATACTTATTTTTTAGTTTTTTTATAGTTTTAGTTTACGCTCTATACTAAAAAGTATTCTAAAACTATTATGAAAAAGAACTATAAAAAATAAAATAATAAATCCTGGACCACATTTGGTCCTGGACTCAATTTCTGAATCGGGCGATTCAAAAAGGTTTTTTTTTTAGTTTTCTTATAAAAATAACGTTGCCTGGAATTGGATAAATACCCGATTGGTAATAGGCATGCATGTATCTCATTGTGGGATGTATCTTTGGCTATTCATGGGTGCACTGGGTGTACTGCATACTGATGGAGATACTGTATAAAAATAAAAATCTTAAAAACAGCAAAGAAAAATATCGACACGCGGGATTTGAACCTGCGACCATTTCCCTAAAGCCGGGACGCTCTTCCACTGAAGGTTAAGGTTCCGTTTAAGGTTTTTCCAGATTCCCAAGCACGGGGTGAGTGCTATAACACAAAAATAATTAGAAATACGAAAGTACTGATCAAAATTATAAATGTGAATTTCATCTGTAACGATGAACTCATTTAACTAGTTATACGTATGTATAGCTAGCGATCAGTACAATCGACGTAATCGATCATATAGCAAAGAAGAATTTCGCCGCCTCGAGCCTGTCGACACTAGCTCAGCGGAAGAGCGTCCCGGCTTTAGGGAAATGGTCGCAGGTTCAAATCCCGCGTGTCGATATTTTTCTTTGCTGTTTTTAAGGTTTTTCCAGATTCCCAAGCACGGGGTGAGTGCTATAACACAAAAATAATTAAAAATAAAAATTATACAAAACATATATAACTATTTAATTTACACGCTAAAACGATTGAAACATTTATTCACAACATGTCTATTTATTTTACACGCTTAAATTATTAAAATATTTATTTACATACTAGCTGTTGCCAGCGACTTCGTCCGCGCGGACTTTGTTTACTCCGCATTGCGCCTCCGCCGTAGATAATAGCGTGATAATATGTAGCCTATATGTTGACCCCACCTGTAAGTAATATTTGAAGTAAATCCATGCAGTACTTTTTGAGTTTACCCCGTACATACATACAGACAAACAGACAAACATTCTAAAAACTATATTTTTGGCTTCGATATCGATTGTAGATTACGCCCTAAGTATTCTTTTAAAAAAATATTCAATGTACAGTTTTGACTTTCCTACGATTTTATTATATGTAATAGAGTATAGACTATAGATAAACACAACATTCCGCCGTGTTGGTCCCGGCCTCCTTTGTAAAATAGGCCAACTGCCGTTCTGCCAGGCAGGTCGTAAAAGGCGACCGATTGGCTATCGAGTCACTACCATCGTGGCTACTAGGTGGTAGAGTTCTGCATTGTCTCGCCCGGGTCTGGTACCACCGCCTTACCTATTCCTGCCGCAATAGCGTCAGTGCTTGTCGCTGTCGTGTTCCGGTTTGGAGGGTAAGGTAGCCGGTAAACTTATGCATGTGGCATTAGATCTCGCCACAAGATAGCAACGCACCATTAACATCTTTGGTGTCTATAGGCGATGGTTGACTCTTTCCATCAGGAGACCCATCTGCTTGTTTGCTATCTTATGATATAAAAAAAAAACATACCTACCTCAGAATTTACACGCAGAAATTATTGAAACATATAAACATAACTCACTACTTATTTCACACGCGGTATTGAAACACAAACATATCTGACTAGGTACATATTTTACAGGTTGAAATTATTAAAATATGTATAAGCATACCTATCTCATAACTTAATTTATCCGCAGAAATTATTGGAACATATATAAACATATTTTATTACTTATTTTACACGCAGTAATTATTGAAACATATAAACATATTTAACTACTTATTTTCCCGTGTTGGTCCCGAGCTCCTTTGAAGAATAGGCCAATTGCTGTTCTGCCAGGCAGGTCGTAAAAGGCGACTGAGTGGCTATTTGCGTCATTACCATCGTGACTACTGGGTGGTAGATTTCTGCATCGGCTCGACCGGGTCTGGTACCACCGCCTTACCTATTCCTTCCGCAATAGTGTCCGTGCTGCAGGCTTAGGATAAGCAACACGATAAAATTTTATCGACCCACTTTCTCTAAATTATGTCACGTTCTATATTTGCTAATGCATTTGACACTTGATTTGACATGATACATTAAAGGAAGAGTAAATGATCATTATTACTCGACGATAATTATTTTCTCTACCAATCGAACGTCTTGCTGTCATTTTATCAAACAAAAAAATAGTCCATCAAACGTCACTTTCTCGATTGAGACGTATATTGCGGTGTTTATCCTAAGCCTGCTGGTCACTGTCGTGTTCCTGTTTGAAGGGTAAGGTGGCCGGTAAACTTATGCATGTGGCATTAGACCTCGCCACAAGATGGCAATGCACCATTAACATCTCTGGTGTCTATAGGCGATGGTGGATTCTTTCCAGCAGGGGATCCATCTGCTTGCTTGCTATCTTATGATATATATAAAAAAACACGCTGAAACTAATGAAACATTTACAAAACACATCTATTTATTTTACACTGCGAAATTATTAAAATCCATACTAATATTATAAATGCGAAAGTAACTCTGTCTGTCTGTCTGTCTGTCTGTCTGTTACGCTTTCACGGCCAAACCACTGAACCGATTGGGATAAAATTTGGTACAAATATAGTTTGAGACCCAAGAAAGGACATAGGGTAGTTCTCATCCCGGAAATCCCACGGGAACGGGAACTATGCGGGTTTTTATTATAGAATTTTTTCCACGCGAACAAAGTCGCGGGCACATCTAGTATTTATATAAACATACCTACTTCCCAACTTTATTTATAAGCAGAAATCATTGGAACATATATAAACATATCTCACTACTTGTTTTACATGCAGTATCTAAAACATCTTTTTTTATATCATAAGATAGCAAAGAAGCAGATGGAAAGAGTCAACCATCGCCTTTAGACACCAAAGATGTTAATGGTGCGTTGCAATCTTATGGCAATGTCTAATGCCACATGTATGAGTTTACCGGCTACCTCACCCTCTAAACCGGAACACGACAGTGACGCTATTGCGGCAGGAATAGATAAGCCGATGGTACCAGACTCAGGCGAAACTTTGCCGAACTCTACCACCTAGTAGTCACTTTGGTAGTAACAAATTTGGCTTATCGTTCGCCTTTTACAAACTGCCTGACGGAATATACTAGACGTTATTTAAAAAAATAACTTATCTTATCGTATCGTGTAAAATGTAGGAAAATTAAGTTTGACATTGTTTACTCTCAAAACTGACCTCGAACTTGACACTGGCAGAATTCACTGATAATTGCCATTCGCAATCAAAAAGAAGACCTATAACCTGTTATCAGTGATAAGACCCAAAAATATCACCTTATTATTTTAATCACGTGTTCCGTTACATTTAATTTATCAGAACTAACTACGTTTTTATCATGGTATTTGACCATCTTGTTGACCGAGTGCTTAGATTGCCTAACTACGTAATCGACGGGGACGAGGGACGCTTCATAAATGATAACCAAGGTCCAAGATGGATATAAACATGAAGTATTAGGTATAGGTGGAGCTAGCACTTGAAACAAATATTTACTTAATATCTCACTCTGAGGTCTCTCCGTCTCTTTTTATACAACTGTGTTAGAAGGAGAGCGTGAGACTTCAGAAGATGACAGCAGTATTTAAAGTTGTGTTTCAAGCAAGTATTAGAAGTGCTGTCTCCAGATATAATACATTTACAATTTACAATTTGACCGCCCCGTTGGTCGAGTGGTTAGCGACCCTGACTACGCAATCAACGGGGCTCGGGTTCGATCCCCGACGGGGACAAGCATTTGTGTGATGAGCATAAATGTTTGTATTTCCGAGTTTGGGTGTTTATTATGTGTGTAAAAGTATTTATATAAGTATTTCTATGTATTAGTATCGTTGACACCCATAAGCAAATAATTTGCTTACTTTGGGGTTAGATCAATAAGTGTAATTAGTCCCGTGAATATTTATTATAATATTTATTATTATTATAATACAGCTTCATGGATATAACATGGTATTTGTATTTTTTTATTATTAGATAGTAAAAACGTATCGGCCTGGTTCCATGTCAATATGGACGTCAAACAGAGTTGTGTGTTGTCAGCTCGTCTATTTACCCTATATCTGGATAATGTCTATAATGTAAATAAATGTCTTGAAAGAGTAAGGTCACTGAATGTGGGAATGCCTCTATTATTTTAAATATAATTTATATTACAATTAAAAATATTAGATATTATTATAAAATCTAGAGTTAAACTGTCTGCTTTATACAGATGACGCTGTACTTTTAGGCTCAACTCCATCTTATCTTTAAATATTGATCACAGCTATGAATAATGATTGTAAGGGTATAGGCTTACATTTGAACGCGAAGAAAACATAAGTTCTAGAATTTAAAAGAGAAGCAACCAGAACGCATGTAAAAGTTGGATTCAATGATGTAGTGCTGGAACAAGTGGATGAGTTTGTATGTGTTGGGTAAGTTTTTAGCAGGGATGGAAGGTACACCGCTGAAGTCAAAAGAAGAGTGTGGGGAACAGAGTCAATGGAGCGTTAGGAAGATTACTTAAAACACATTTTTAAGTCAGAGTGCCTGTCTTTCCCTGCATAATTGTGTTTATCCCAATGCTATTGTATGGAAGTAAGAGTTAAGTATGTCAGAAAGGACATGAAATTAGAATCGACGCGGTCGAAATGAGATCGCTACGAAAAATATGTGGCGTAACACTCGCGGACCGGATTCGTAATGTAGAAGTGAGAGAGCATGCTCCGTTGGTTCGGACATGTAGAAAGAATGGTAGATATCAGGTTAATAAAACAGATATACAACGCGATTGTGGAAGGATGTAGGTACCGGGGAAAACCAAAACTAACATACCATGATCACATTGATCGAGTACTGTCAAGAGTCGGAACTAGCGTGTTTGTATGAAGAGAGTAATGAATGTGAAGGAAGTGACACAAGCCTGCAAGGATCGTGATGTATGGCACTCGGTTCTCTCTGCTTACCCAACAAAGGATGTGGCGTGAAGATATTGTATGTATGTAGATAGTAACACTTTGCTCTAACAAAAATTAGCACTTTAAGGCTTTATATTTTACAAACGAGTCCTTATTCGAAAAATTGTTTTCGCAAACTTTGTTTCGCAATATGTTTTAAAAACTTATCCAATGATATTGTTATGAATAATCTAGAAACGTGTAGAGTTGGAACGCTGGAGTGATCTAGAAATAAAAGAACGAGATAGCTACTCCTATTAATAAACAAATAGTTGACCTAAGCTATGCCATAATGGACTTTGTAGTATATGGCATAAGGTTGAAAGTAACGTGTACTAGGATTTATGACTCATAACTTGTTTACAATAAGAAGTAATTATAAGTGATTCATTGGTTTCCGATACATTTAGATTTTTCTGGATCCAGGTAGGACTTTACCCTGGGTATAAATAGAGAATAAATGTATTGACAAATATAGGGCAGTTTTTATAAAGCGATCGAGAGCGATAAATGAAGCGACCCGTGCAAAGCGAGAAGTGTTTTATTGTGTAGTCGGTTAAGTTTGGAGATAGTACAGTGAGTGACTAGTGTTATTCAGAGTATTTAAGTATTACATTGTGTATTTGTATTATTAGAGTATTTAAGTATTACATTGTGTGTTTTGTGTATTTGTATTGTAAATACACGGATTTAATATAAGTGGTGTTTTCTTACAATTACGAAGCCGAAGTACGTAACAATATCATACACTAAGCGGTACACGAGAAAAAAAAATAGTATTCCCACTTTATATATAGAAAACTACCCTAAAAAAATCAATATTTTAAGTTACCACTTTGTTAACGTTGTTTATACATATATATATATATATATATATATATATATATATATATATATATATATATATATATATATATATATATATATATATATATATATGCAAAATTACATTATAATAAATTACAGTTCTAGTATTAAGGATCTCTGAGCAATCGTGCGGACGGACGAACGGACAGACATAGCGAAACTATAAGGGTTTCCTAGTTACCCTTTTACGTAAAATACGGTATTTTAAATCCTTTAATTTAATTAGTTAGTAATTGTCCATTAAAATAAGCAAAGGTGTGCCTAAAAGTAAATTTAGAAAATCGCTAACAGAATAAATATCCTTTTACAAGGTAGATAGATGACTATTTAAACATAAAAAATGAAATAGTGAATTTATTTATTCACTAGCTGTTGCCTGCGACTTCGTTCGCGCGGACTTCGTTTACTGCGCACAGCTCTTCCCCCGTAGGTGATAGCGTGATAATATGTTAACCCGACCTGATAGTAATATTCATGCCAAATTTTAAGTAAATCCATGCAGTACTTTTTGAGTTTACCCCGGATATACATTGGCTTTCCTACGATTTTATTATATGTATAGATGTGATTATAATTAACATATACATTTACACATCCATGCATCAACACATCTATACCCACATTTTGTATACAAATAAATAAAATTGAAGTATCTGTTTGAAATATTAAAATAACCGCTTTTTACGGAATGCAGCAAAATAATTTGTAAAAAGTTTTATTGAATAAAGTTCTTCTGATTTCTGATTTCTACATATGTACCGTGTACACATCCATGATGTATACACGGTACATATACCACAACGACTTCGTTTTTTCATTTTTTGTCTGCCTGTCTGTTTTTTTATGTGTAGCATCTTTCCTATCGCGTTCTGCAATGGAAGTGGTTTCGTGAAACGCAGTGGAACTGTGTAAATGTAATAGAAAGCTGAGGAAGCGTGCATTATTTGAATTGACCAATGAGCATGCTATTCGAACTGACGTAGTCACCTTGACCATCATAATATTGTACTAAGTCATTCACTTATGGATTGGATGTTACATATCATATGCGATTGCTGTAAAGCTCACTCAATTTTAGGGTAAAAAGTAAAAAAATTTAAAAAAAAAATATTTTTGCAAGCATATAGATGTCACAGGTTATTAAAAATAAATTAAATTACCAACATATTCTATCATGATATGGTGTGCAAACATTTAAATTTCGGTCGGTTTATTTATAACCAGCCTGCGACTTCGTCCGCGCGGACTTCGTTTACTCCTCACAGCACCTCCCTCGTAGGGGATAGTGTGATAATATGTAGCCTATATGTTGACCCGACCTGTTAGTAATATTCATGCAAAATTTGAAGTAAATCCATGCAGTACTTTTTGAGTTTACGCCAGACTTACATACATACAAACAGACAAACAGATAAACAGACAAACAGACAAAAATTCTAAAAACTATATTTTTGGCTTCGATATCGATTGTAGATCATTCCCCAAGTATTATTTAAAAAAAATAATGTACAGTTTTGACTTTCCTACGATTTTATTATATGTATAGATTATTTATAATTACTACCGGATCGGAACGCGGCCACACACTGAGAACATCCTGCGGAAGAAACTCAGTGAGCTTTTTTATTTCATGTATTACAATTATTTATGTACTAGCTGTTGCCTGCGACTTCGTCCGCGCGGACTTCGTTTACTCCGCACTGCACCTCCCCCGTAGGTAATAGCGTGATAATATGTCTATATGTTGACCCGACCTGTTAGTAATATTCATGCAAAATTTGAAGTAAATCCATGCAGTACTTTTTGAGTTTACCCCGAACATACATACAGACAAACATACAAACAGATAAACAGACAAACAGACATTATTTTTGGCTTCGATATCGATTGTAGATCACGCTCCAAGTATTCTTTTAAAAAAATATTGAATGTACAGTCTTGACTTTCCTACGATTTTATTATATGTAATAATATAGATTTGACTTTAAATCACTCTCCCGTAAAGTTTTACTGTCGCTTAATGAAGCGTCGAACCTTTCAAGCGTCGATATATTAGCAAAAAGCGGCTATTTTAATTATACACAGACACTCCAACTTTATTTTGTATAGATGTAGAGATATAACATATTATTATACCTATATATTTTGTAACTAGCTGTCAGTGTCTTCATTTTATAATGCTTCATGACAACGCCGCCGTTAACAACTTGCAGCGGCATATTGTTCGAATTACTTGTACATAAATGGATAGTTGACTTAGAACTAGAATCCTAGTCGACTTGTTACATAAATATAAAGCAGGTTTGTTAGGTTGTTTTTAGATACTATACTTAGAATTAGTAAAAAACACAGGCCAAGTGCAATTCGGACTGGCGCACGAAGGTTCTGTATTATCTATACATATAATAAAATCGTAGGAAAGTCAAAACTGTCACATATTTTTTAAAAAGAATACTTGGGGCATGATCTCGAATCGATATCGAAGCCAAAAATATAGTTTTTAGAATTTTTGTCTGTTTGTCTGTTTATCTGTTTGTCTGTTTGTCTGTATGTATGTCCGGGGTATCTCAAAAAGTACTGCATAGATGATGATTTATAAAAACTTGAGAGGTGTCAAGGGACACCCGGTTCCATCCGAAGTTCCTTTTATTATTATTTACAAAAAACCTGTATACACTCAACAAAAATAATCGTCGCAACACCACACTCTTCAATGCGAAATAGAAATGAAAATATCTGGCCTGCTTTCTATAAGAGAGAGAGAGAGAGAGACAGAGAAACATCCGCACGCCGCACAGTTTACAATACCTTACTATAGCAAAAAGTGTCGTGACAACTTTTCGTAAGAATTTTTTCCGTCTAGCCCCCTTTCACAACGCGCGGTAAGAAACTTCGTAGAATTTCGACCCACGGTCGAATTTCGGCACCCGGTCGAATTTCTACCCGCGATCGAATTTCGGCACCCGGTCGGATTTCTGAACCCGGTTGAATTTCGACCCATGGCCGAATATCGGCATCCGGTCGAATTCGGCACCCGGTCGAAACTCGGCAACCGATCGAAATTCGACACTCAGTCGAATTTCGACACTCGTTCGACTGTCCGTCGAAATTCAACTTTTGGTCGAAATTCGACATTCGGCCGAAATTCTATACAAATATCGAACATTTGGTACTAGAAAAAAAGTAAACTCAATCAAATAGTAGATAGACTCTTTCACTTTCAATGCACGAGCTAAAGGGAAGTGGCTGGATATTTCTGTGCTTACAATACCTTACTATAGCAAAAAGTGTCGTGACAACTTTTCGTAAGAATTTTTTCCGTCTAGCCCCCTTTCACAACGCGTGATAAGGAACTTCGTTCCAATAAAACTTGAGGTGACCGCGAATTTTTCCACTCGGATTTTTTAAAATAAAAGTAGCCTAAGTTAGTCCTTAGTACAGCAGCTATCTGCCAATAAAAGTCCCTTCAAAATTCGTCCAGCTGTTTCTGAGTTTAGCCGAAACAGACAGACAAAAAAAAATGCTTTTTAGGTATATGTACCGTGTATACATCCATAGGCATTTAGATTAAAAAGCGGTTATCTTAATATAACAAACAGACACTCCAATTTTATTTATTTGTATAAATGTATAGATATAATACTTATGCTTTAAAAGACAAACTGTTTCGTGTTGCAGACGAAATTTGAAGTCATATTTCCCGACGCGGACCAGTCGATTGTTCTTTGCATTGCATTAACGTGGTGTCGATGTAAACATCCGTTAGCGGTCGTATACTTGTAGGGTTGCCAACTATCTATATATATTAATACCACATGTGCAGGAATGCACTTAAAAAATTTAGTACAAATGCTTGTACACCTAAGTAAATTATCATCATCATCATCATATTTAAGAGCTAGGCTGTTGTTTGTGAAGCCATCTCCTTTTCTTCTTCAATTTTTTCTCTCTATTAAGAGTTAGAAGAGATGTCGCCTCTGTGGTCTAGTGGTCCAGCGTTGGCGTTGTCCACATGAGGTCCCGGGTTCGATTCCCGAGGTGGGGACATAAAAAGAAGTGTTTTATCAATTTTCTGAGAAACACAAAGTTGCCCGGGATTGGAAAGTGCCAGGTTGGCGAGATAGGCTTGCCACCTATCACATTTGTGGGACCAAGTATCTTCGGCTAATCGTGGGTGCACATGTTGTACCTCTGCCTACTCCTTCGGGGATATGGGCTTGAAGATACATACTTACTTTTTATTTATTTCTAAAATGGATTTCCTTTAGGAAATAATGTAAAGGAGGTAAAGCCTTTTCTTTATAAGAATAAAATATTGATAATTACTTATGCTACTTTTGTTTTAAAAAAATCCCCGCGACTGAAGTCGCGGGCACAGCTAATATTTTTTTAAATCTTTTATTTTGTTGAGGTTTTATACAATAATGTATATAAAATTATTTAAACTTTCGTAAGACATTATTTACTAAATAATTGATTAAGAAAACGGCTAAACTCACGTATAAATCAGTATAGGTTCCGACTAGTTTCGGACCTATATGAGGTCGCGTCGAGTCGCTGTCGCGGCAACAGCGTCGCAATCGCCCTGATGAAGGACCTCATAGCCGTTTTCTTAATCAATTATTTAGTAAATAATGTATATGTCAATCTCGTCTACACATTTTTATCAAATTTAATACGAAAACTTTAGTCTAACACCATTTTTCCGTTTCTTGAGAGAGGCAGAAATAAAAGAACACAATATTTGTGATTCAGTTGATCCAGGGTTTCCCATACTGTTTGAAAATTGCCCACATTGTATTTTGCAAGATTTATTTTTTTCATTACTGCCTCTCTCCCAGTTTCATTCCTTGCACATTTCGCCAAAAAGTGTAGGATATCTTCACATAAATCACAAACTTCGCAATTCGGGGATGATATTCAGTTTGGCATTGACATGTACGTATGCAACATTGTTGGAATTGGATAATATTTGAGTATGTAATGTATGTATGTATGTATGAAATTCAGTAGGCGTCTAAGCACGTGTACTGAATTTCGTTAGTGTATGTTTGTTTATATGTTTGTCAACGAATTTTTTGGAAACTTAAAGCCTTATTGAAATAATTCTTTTTTTATTTAAATTAGGTAGGTATATTCTAACTTAGGGATTCGACAGAGTTTCATCAACATTGGCTTACTAGTTTTAAAGATATGGGTATAGTTGACATTTGAAGCATGTTTTTTTTTCATTAAATTACTTTTATAATATTAAATATCTGGTTGACCGAGCTTTGCTCGGTTTTTCACATACCCATATCTTGGGAACCGAGCTTTTCTTGGACCTGGAACCTTGATAAATCGATTCCTATAGAATAAATAAATTTTTTTCTGTACCTGGTTGACCGAGCTTTGCTCAGTTTTTCACATACCCATATCTTGGGAACCAAGCTTTTCTTGGACATGGAACCTTGATAAATTGATTCTTCGAAGAAAATTATTTGCTTATGTTATAGGTGTTAGTCAACGATACTAATACATAGAAATTCATGTATAAATTGTAAATACTGGAATATATTTAATAAATACCTGAACCCAGAAATACAAACATGTATGCTCATTGTGTGTTGAGCATACATGTTTGTATTTCTGGGTTCAGGTATGCTTGTCCCAGTCGGGAATCCAACCCGAGCTCCGTCGATTGCGTAGTCAGATCGCTAACCACTCAACCAACGGAGCGGTCCCATAAAATAAAAGAAAATTCAGACGCGCTCGAGAATGTCAACACTGAACACAACATTTTCCTTGCAACTTAGTGAGCTTGCCACTCCCTTACCCTATATTCAAATCATCAGATTTTCCAAAAACTTGCAATTAATCCACCATATCTTAATTTACGCGCTTCAGTGTTTCAATGTCACTGTTTCTTTTACGCTTTTTTTATTTGGGGATTTTTCCACGCCATTGAAAAAAAAAACATCATCTAACCTTTTATTTTTCCTATTTTCTTATCTACAAAATCCAATAGGTCCTCCACAATGCTTGTGTAGCATTTGGAGCTCCGCTACTAAGCGGATTTGCGTTTGATGCCGTCTTAGGCCCCAACTGATATGCAAGAGGCATATCAGTTGGGTTAAGGTTCCGTACCCAAAGGGTAAAACGGAATCCTGAAATATCTTCACGCCTGTATCCCCGAAAGGGTAGGCAGAGGTACAACAAGTGCACCCACGATTAGCCGAAGATACTTGGTCCCACAATGTGATAGGTGGCAAGCCGATCGCCAACCGGGCACTTTCCAATCCCGGGCAATGTTGTTCTATCGGAAAACTGAAAAAACACATTTTTCAATTTCCCGACCCAGGAATCGAACCCAGGACTTCATGTGGTCAACTCCGACACCGGACCACTAACCACAGAGGCGATAGAACCCTATTACTAAGATTCCGCTGTCCGTCCGTCTGTCTTTCTATCTGTCTATCTATCACCAGGCTGTATCTTATAAAACGTGATAGATATGTACTTTAATTTTTTAGAGCTGTTGCCGCTATGATAACAAATACTTAAAACAGAATAAAATAAATATTTAAGGGGGCTTCCATACAACAAACATAATTTTTTTGCAATTTTTTTCTCGATCTTAAGATCGACATTATTTTAAAAACATTTTAAAGACATTATTTAAAAAAACATCGCCTTATGTAAGACAATTAATAATAACGATAACTGAAAGACGCTTGAAATATTCAGAGAATATTTAGTTAAACTTTAAAGATAAGTAGTTAAGATAAAAATAAATATTTAAGGGGGGCTCCCATTTTTTTATAGAAGAGACGGCAAACGAACAGGAGGTGCATCTGATGGTAAGTGATCACTGCCGCCCCTGGACATCCACAATACCAGAGGTCTTGCAGTTGCGTTGCCGGCCTTTTAAGAATGAGTAAGTTCTTCTCTTGAAAGCCTCCAAGTCGTATCCGTTTGGAAACATCCCTGCCGATAATTGATTCCACAACAGACTACTGCGAGATGCCGAGAGAAACGCGCAGTTTTTCGATCCCCCACCCCCACCATCTCGATGTCTCGACGTCTCGAGATGGTGGGGGTGGAACTTCAATTTATTCCCATGCACCGATTTTTTTGCCGTTTTTTATAGATTATGGTACGGAACCATTCGTGCGCGACTCCGACTCGCAGTTGGCTGACTTTTTTTATTTATGAAGAAGTGATTATTAAAAGTAAGCATTTAATTAATAAATTTTTCCACCCCGAGAATTTTGCCACTCTAGGCCCGTGCCTCACGAATGGATGGATATGGATAAATCGCCACTTTTCTTCGGTTGATAAAATACTGTTATTTCTCTTAAAATGCTTTTAATTTTTTTTAAAAGTTGCCAACTTCTCACACAAGAAAAGTTTTAACTAACTATATTTTTAAGTAATATTATTTAAATTGATTTCTTGTAAAATTTTGGCAACCCTATGTTTTTAACGCCTAACATTTCATTATCAACATGTAAAATGAAGTTTTTTAAAACACTAGCCAATCCACTTTTTATACCATAAGATAGTGCAAACGCAGATGATTCTTCTGATAGAGAGACGAAAATCAGGTACAGAAAGAATAATGCAGCGCGTTGCTATCCGAGTGGCGGGATGGGTAAGCCACATGCATAATATTGCCGGCTATCTTAACCTCCAAACCCGAATACGACAGTGCAATTTGTAAGAATAAGTAAAGCGGTGATACAAGACCCGAGCGAGACAATGCAGAACTCTACCACCAAGTAGCCACGATGGTAGTGACTCGCATAGCCAATCGGTCGCCTTTTACAACGGTCCTTATTTTAGGCCCTAATAAAATAAATAATAAATAAATAAATATATGTATAATCATCAATAATATGAAAGTGTAAATTTTAATAATTGCTCAAAAGTTACTTTTTAATCTTAATTTTATTTTATTGCTTATCTCAATGATGTTAATATTTTATTTATAATTTAGTTTTAATAACCCATTTTTATTTATTAGCATAGAATATTATGGACTATTTTTGAAAAAAAAGGTGTCTGAAATAAATGAATTATTGTTATTATTATTACAACCTACCAGGCAGAATGGCCGATGATTCACGAGGAAGCTCGAACCACACGGAAATATTTTTTTATTCCCGTATTCCACTGTAGATGTATGGCATATTGTCTATTGACTATATGCAAGGCTAAGTTATAGAAGTCACCACCTAGTAGTCACGATGCTAATTACATATATATTTGGCATAATATAATTCACATTTTACGAACAAATAGCAGATGATTTAAGATTAACTGCCGTTCTGCCAGGCAGGTCGTTAAAGGCTACCCATTGGCTACTCGTGTCACTATCATCGTGACTACTAGGTGGTAGTTCTTTAATGTCTCGCCCGGATATTTGGTACCACCGCTTAATTTATTCCTGCTGCAATAGTGCCTATGCTTATCATTGTCGTGTTCCGGTTCGGAGTTCGGTAGGCAGTAGATTGCTATTGCTGTCATAGTGTCATTGCTATTCCGCCACACGGATAGCAACACACCATTAAAATCTTTGATGTCTATAGGCGATGATTTGTGTTTCCAAAGAGCCCTCTGGTTGTTTGCTGCCTAATGATATAAAATAAACACGCACACTCAACATTATTTTAAAAAAACATCGCCTTATGTAAGACAATTAAGTTTGTCTTTGTTTATTTTCACTACTGACCTCAAACTACAATCCTTATCAAAAATCATGTCTCGTTATTTTTAATGACGTTCGTTACCCACGATACCTTGCGTGATACTATTTTCATCAGAGTTTTGTAGAATTTTCCCAAAAACCGTCCGCTTTGTCAAAATAGAAAAGGTTCTAAGTTTGCTGTTTTTAAGGTTTGTTACATGTGTGTTACAAACGTGAGAAACCTGTTTACCACTAGGTGGCACTGTACAAATCACATACAAATTCCTAGTAAACTCGAAACGCGCTCACGATCGAATGCGAAAAGAAAAACTCACACTTAGCACTCAGAACTCAATCATTTATAAACAAAATGTAGTCTTTTCACGAAAACTAAATTGAACTAGTAGTATCTTCAGAGTGCTAAGTGTAAGTTTTTCTTTTCGCATTCGATCGTGAGCGCGTTTCTCTGGAACTGGTTTCTCACGTTTACCACTAGGTGGCGCTGTACAAATCACATACAAAGTCCTAGTAAACTCCAAACGCGCTCACGATCGAATGCGAAAAGAAAAACTCACACTTAGCACTCAGAACTAACTAGAACTAGTACCGACAAAATAAGCTCTATCTATGATAGAGCTTATTTAGATTATATATTACTAGATGGTCCGTGCGAAGATTTCGCACGGCGCCATCTAGCGTTTTCCATGTATAAAACTCTGTTAAGATGTTTGATGTCTACAGATGGCGCTCCGGTCGATTGTTATAAAAATAATTAATTAATTTTTTTTTATTAACAAAAAGATTTTTTTTCGATTTTTTTACATATTTTTCACCCAAAGTATAAGCTTTACCTGGGTATTTTTTTATTTTTTTTTGGTCAAGTAGTTAAAGAGATCAAGCCACTCCAGGAAAAAACACCTTTTAGAAATAATATATATGATGATACGTAGGTCACACTATAAGTTTTGCGTAACTTAAAAAACAACATGTTATAGCCAAAATATTATATTTGTTGCTTTTCAAAATAATCTACTTTACATTTTAAAAATTTTTTTCATGTGATCGAACCATTTTTTTAAAATAGGAGGACCACAAATCTGAAGGCATGTTTCCTACGTGCTGATTAAACGCTATCACTGCCTCTTCGGAGTTGGTAAAAGTAAAACCTCTCATCAAATCTTTGATTTTTGGGAAAATACAGAAATCACAAGGTGCTAGGTCGGGGCTATGCGCAGGATGATTGAAGAGATGTACTTTTCCGGAAGCTAAAAATGACTTTGTTTTGTTGGCCGTGTGTGAAGAAGCGTTATCATGGTGTAGGAAAATGTGGCTTTTGGGTCATCTTTCGCGAACTTTTTCTAACACCCTGGGTAAACAAATACTAGAATACCACTCGAAATTAACACTCTTTTGATCTTCAGGTGGAATTGTACAAATGGGACGCGTAGCTGAAAAAAAAACGCGATCATTTTTTTAACGTTTTTACGTTTCTCGCCTGTCTCACTTTTGTTGGCCTGTTCTCATTTTCAAACACCCATTCACAAGATTGCTGTTTTTTTTTTCGGGTTCAAAACAATAAATCTACGTTTCGTCTCCTGTGACAATGTCACAAACAGCATTAGAATGTCCGTGGTCGTACTTCAGTAGCATCTGTGAGCACCATTCCACGCGAGCCCGCTTCTGCTCCGCTGTCAATTCACGAGGGATCCAACGACAACAAAGTTTCCGAACTTTCAATTCTTCGTGTAAATTTTTTTGAATTTGGCTCATATCAATCCCCAATAGCCCTCGAATCGTCTCATAGGTAATCCAAAGGTTTTCTTCAATTAACCGCTTAACAGTAGCCACATTATTTTCATTGACGGCAGTTGAAGGCCACGCTTCACGCAATTCGTCATGTAAAGAAACTCGACCTCTCTCAAATTCAGCAAACCATCGCCTCACGGTGCTCAAAGAAGGTGCTTCTCTCCCAAAAGCATTTTGAAGACGAGCGGCACAGTCTTGCTGAGAAAGAGAACTTTTAAAATCATAAAAAGTCATCACTCTAAAATCTTTTCGACTTAATTCCATTTTCGTTGCTACGTAGAACTTTGATGTGTGATAAAAAAACAATTGAAAAATCATTTCTCGCCAATTGTTTTTTATTACTAAGAAGGTTGCAACGTTTTAAAAATATAATATTCAAAATTCAAATAGTTCCGATTAGCTAGAAGTGCAAAACTTTTAGTGTGCCCTACATGTGTAATAAGGAGTAGCTTAGGCTACTTTTATTTTAGAAGTTTTTCCACACGGACGAAGTCGCGAGCACAGCTTGTATTACATGCATACATGTATATGTCAAATATTTATTCTTTCGTCCGCGTCAGTTAAAAAAAATATTTATATGCACTTAGTAAAACTTAGAGATGCCAGGAATAGTGATTTTGTCGCATACCGAATATCCGGCCAGGCTAGGCACTTGGTTGAATATCGAATATTCGGCGGCGTATTTGTTCCATTAGCGAGTTGATCGTGTGATGACACGTATTATTTGTTTATTGCATATTAAGTAACTAATAGTCTTGTTGTATTGTATTGCTAAAAATATTGTCCTCTCTGCTTATCCAAAGAATAATCCTCGTTGAATAATAGTAAAAATTATGTTTTTATTCATAAAAACTTACCTCTGATGAATTTTAAGTTTTAATTATTACGATTATTTATTTTATTTATTTATTTAATGCTTTATTGTACACTTATATAATGACAACAAAATTAAACGATACTTAAAATAATGCACAAAAGGTGAGTATCCCTAGGGACAGAGATTTCTTCCAGCTAGCCCAGAAAGTGAAGCTGGGAAAGGGTTTATTAGTAAAATATATTATTTTTTGAGTAATATGTGCGATTGACTCATGATTAGGTATTCAAGTATTCCGACTCTTAATAATTAATATAATTTGTGGTCTAGGGATTAAATAATACAATTTATCTAAAACTATCTTATTATTTGTATATTTACTTGTAATGGACGAAGGGAATGTCTCCAAGTTTTACTAAACCTTGTGAGATTCATTTGTTTTAGAAGTTTCTCTAGTTAGAAAAAAATCGTTGGCAGATAAACCTACTTACTAATTTTTTGATGAGCGGTCCCACTCCATAAGTTTAGCAAGTAGAATTACCTAATTCATAGGTATTTATGGTTTTAAAAGTTTAAACAGCTTACTGATAGTGATAAAAAAACTTACGATATAGATACACACTATAAATATGAGAAGCAAAATCAATCTTGTTACAGAGTAATTCCTAATATTCGCCCAAATAGCGAATACTAAAGAAAACGATCGAATTGACCGAATACCGAATAGCAAGCGAATATTCGTGGCATCTCTAGGAAAAAACAGTTACCTTGACATTACAAACGGACACTACAGTTACATTATATATGCACATTTTATTTAATTCAAATTAATTACATAAAGTTATTACATAATATACTTACATTCCAAAATATTAATGTAATGAAAAGGTTATTGTTGCTTATTAATATACTAAATAATATGATTATTTATATTATTACAGTTACGCATGTATTATAATGTTTGCCAGAAGCCTATACTGTAAACGAGCAATTCTTGTATGTAATTGATTTTTCCAAAACGGTTCTAACGATTTTGGCGAAACTTGGTATTTAGATAGTCTTTCACTACAAAAATTGATCTAGTTAAGTGTTATCTTCGTGATAATCCGTTTTCAAATGAAAAAATATTATCTGAGCGAAGTTCGGTCGTCTCGCTAGGATTGATTTTAGGGTTCCGTACCTAAAAGGGAAAACGGAACCCTCTTACTAAGCCTCCGCTGTCTGTCTGTCCGTCTGTCTGTCTGTCTGTCACCAGGCTGTATCTCATAAACCATGATAGCTAGAAAGCTGAAATTTTCACAAATTATGTATTTCGGTTGCCGCTATAACAACAAATACTAAAAATAATAAAAAAAATATTGGAAACAAAAAACCCGACTGCATCTTGAAAAAAGATTCATTGCCTTAAATGAAACCTAAAAAGAAAGAAACAAGCCCAGTAATAGTTCTATAATCGATGTACATATAAAACAATCCATGAATTTTAATTCATCACAGAACGATTAACAGTCGGGGCCTTTTGTAATAGCTAAATATTAGATGGGCCCCGACTGTTGATCGTTCTGAGATGAATTAAAATTCATGGATTGTTTTATATGTACATCGATTATAGAACTATTTCAGTGGTCACGTAGTTGTTCATTATTACTTAACATGATTCTAAACTACTGGGCTTGTTTCTTTCTTTTTAGTTTTCATTTAAGGCAATGAACCTTTTTTCAAGATGCAGTCGGGTTTTTTGTTTTGAATAATTTTTTTATATTATACTTTTTAGTTAGGATTCATTAACTTCGACATTAGGATTACACGATGGTAAATTACGCAATCTTGTCATTTCATTCAGAGATTGAATATCGTGGGGATTATGTGGTGGTCTAAACTTATTATTAGCCCCTCTAGAGACCTAATGCAGCTCAAAGCAACGTATGCTTGACTTTTAGAAAAAATCCGTGAATATAATTCAATCACAGCTCGGTCTAAAGAAATTTCTTGGAGCTTGACATACAGTTAGACCCCAGCACAATACTAATGGCAGAATTTTTCGTTCTACTGTCCACGAAGTGCATCAAATTCTGTCGTCAATGGTTCGATGATGACTTCCACTGCAGGAACATTGATTTTAATTGCTTTGTCGTCAAGTTCTAAATAAACAGCCTGTGACAATTTTCCGGGTTTCAATTCGTCCCTTTGAAGAGTTGGCCACTCTATTGTCAAATATAACTCCCATCGCTTTATATAATATTCAATCTACATATATGCTGTAGGCCCCTACTAAGCAGTCGCTGGGTAATGTGACGTCAAAAGTGAAGGCTAATATTTTGTTTTCTGGCAACTACCATGATGTTGACGCACCGATGGGTAGTCCTGGGCCGAGTTCCCGCTCAACAAAAAAGTCGTAGAGACGAAAGTATTTGAGGGTTATTTGTGAGGTGCGGTTCGCCTCTTGATATCGGACGACTTTTTCGCTGGTCGGGATCCCGACACGCTAGCTGCTTTGGAGTTCCGGGTCCATCACGTTCTCTCAATTTTCCATCAGAACCGGACAAGGCTTGCATAGCGGCGTCTAACACTGTAGAAAACGTGATTTGGGCGCTATGTTCGTTTTATACAGGGTCAGCGGTGGGCTTGGATGGGATTCGACCGGGTCACCTGAAGGAGTTGACTTCAGTATCAGCGGGGGACAACGGAAAACGCCTTGAAGGCAGCCTCACCAGGCTAGTTAATTTTTTGCTGAGTGGCCAGCTGAACCCTTTGGTCTGTTCTTATCTTTACGGCACCGAGCTCTTTGCTTTGGTCAAAAAAGATGGTGGCCTTAGACCAATCGCCGTTGGCAATGACGACGCCCTGAAATCGGTTGTTGAGTCAGTCCTCAATGTCTTCCTAAACGGGACCCAGTGGAGACAGACGACTCTGTCAATCCAATGTGGTAGTCTTGGGGTGCGTTGCGTGCGTGATGTGGGCTTGCCGGCTTTCCTGGCATTGGCGCGTGGAGTTGCGAACCTTGTCATTGAATTATTTGATTCCAATGATGATGTGGGGGGCGTTCCTTTTGCGTCTGATGCTATGATAGCTTGGTCAGAACACAATTCGGGCGCAGCTAGCCCCGAAGTAGTGCACATGCAGTGGGCGTGGGACGACGTAGGTGTACAGTGATTCAAAGAGCAGCTAATAAATGATACGGAAGGAGCTGATCGGGCCGTGTCTCAGCCAGAGTCAGGGGCGTGGCTGCAGGCTTTGCCGCCACCTCACCTGAGCACCTTACTTGATGACAACTCTCTGCGTATGGCAGTAGCGGGCTGCAAGGTGTGCGAACCCCATATATGCACCTGAGGATTCATGGTAGATGCTGATGGTCACCACGCGATGAATTGTCGTCGTTGCACGGGGAGGTTCTCACGACACCATGCTCTAAATGACATAATCCATGGAGCCCTAATTTCGGCTAACGTTCCTTGCGTGCTTGAGCCTCCAGATCTATGCAGAACCGATGGTAAGAGACCTGACGGGTTGACCTTTGCGCCATGGAAAAACGGCAAGTGGCTTATATGGGACGCAACTTGCGTCAGTAATGTTGCCGCTAGCCACCTTGGTCGCGCCGTCCATTCTCCATCGGCCTCTACCGAGGACGCTTGTACTAAGAAGAGGCTTAAATACGCTGCTCTGAAATCGCTGTACCATTTCTTTCCAGTGGCCGTAGAGACCTTGGGTAGTTGGAGTGTGGAGGCAAAGGGCCTAATCAAAGAGATTGGAGGCAGGCTTAGCGAAATCACAGGCGACTCCCGCTCTGGATCGTTTTTGGTGCAAAGGTTGGCCATCGCGATTCAACGCGGTAACGCGGCGAGCGTGATGGGCACTTTTGCGCCTAGAACGATCCAGGTTAGGTAAAATAATTAGTATTAAGTTTGACATGTATTTTGTACTCTAATTATAAAAATAAAATTGTATTTGAAAAAACAATTTTAAAAAGATCTACATATATTATTTATATTTTACATCACTTTCCCTATTGTAAAGGCAGAATAACGAAACACTAATAAAATTAAAGGATATGTATAAAGTACTTGTTATTAGTAGGAAAATATGTTGACGTGTCAAAATAACTTGTAAAAAGTTTTATTGAATAAAGTATTTCTGAATAAACGAGTATGGTTTTAAACAAATTTAATTTAAATCATTATACATAATATTATGTCTCTATACCTAAACTATTAGATACGTACCTCTGTGGTACCTACCTATTTAAAATTTTGAATGAAATTGGTATCATAATAATTCGGGCGCCCGGGCGATAAAAGGCACGCTTTATGAATGATTGTGTTAAAACAGCAGTAAAAACATAATGCGTTATAATAATATATATTTCTGAACTGATCTTTTTACTATCTTTCATTTAATACCCATATTGCTACGGTAAGAAAAAATCACCTCCCCTTCCCCCCATTCCGCTATTTACGGGCGCTATTTTGAAAATTTGTATAGCCTATGTCACTACTACAATTTAGACAAATCCAACGACACTTTATAAGTCAAAAACCGTCCAGCCGTTTGGGCTGTAGGGCGTGTCAAAGAAATGGATACATACATACACTCGAAAAACATTATAAAAAATGAAAATATTAAGGCATATAATAATATTTTCCCCATACAATAACGTGTTCTTTCGTTTTTTTTTATATGATGGCACGGAACCCTTCGTGCACGAGACCGAATCGCACTTGGCCGACTTCTTTTAATATAAGTAGTTAGTATACATATTTTAGTTAAGTAGTTAAGTATACATTTAATTAGTTAAACATAGTACGCACCTCCGCTTAAATAGTGTCACAATTCAAAAAATCGTAAAATCACTTTTATTGTTTTCGTATCGTATTATGCCGGTTTTATCTCGAATGTTGATCTACTACTGTTTTCAATGATTTGATACTAGATGGCGGTAGTAACGTTAGTGGCGTTGGCCGGAAAAGCGAAAAAAATAGGCAGGAGCAACTTTAAACCCCTTTTACTCGAGAATTAGTTTTTTGACTTATGACACTATTTGAGCGAAGGTGTGTTTATTACATTACGAGGTCCCGGGTTCAGTCCCCAGGTCGGACAGTAGGATTATCGAGGAATTTTCGAGGTTTTCCTCGCTTATCAGGTTATCGCTGGCTAGAAATTACTGAAATCATTATCAGGTCGTTAAGATACGGCGAAGGGATCACCACTCATTATGCTAACCGACAAACTGGTGAATGGTAATACCCACCGACATAGTAAGTAATACATACCTCTGGACCTGTAACTTCAAACAAAATGTCTTTCATAAACGGCCCATGACGTTTGTTTCCTTTAAACAGCCAGTTCTTTTTTTAATTACCATCAAGTAATAATGATTGGCGGTATGATCAATGCTGGTCCCTGATTGGGTAAACATCGCATTGTTATATTTAAATCAGTGGTGCGTGAATTTTTTTTGAAATTTGGATGTTTGGCTGGATGGATAAAAATAAAATAAAAAATAAATATTCACGGAACAAATTACACTTACTGATCTAACCCCAAAGCAAGCAAATTATTTGCTTGTGTTATGGGTGTTAGTTAACGATACTAATACATAGAAATACATATATAAATACTAGAATATATTTAATAAACACCCAAACCCGGAAATACAAACGTTTATGCTCATCACACATTTGTCCCCGTCGGGGATCGAACCCGAACCCCGTCGATTCCGTAGTCAGGATTGCTAACCATTCGACCAACGAGGCGGTCAATGGATAGCTGTTCGTTACTCAATTACGCAAAAATTATAGAACGGATTTAAATGAAATTGAAAGAGGTAGATGATGCCCTGGAATAGCACATAGGCTACTTTATGTGCCGGAAAAATTAGGTACCCCGCGGGCGACGCAGCGGGTATATACTAGTGGTTGATAAATTTATTACTAGACCAATTAAGTTTCCCCGTGTTGGTTCCGGGCTCCTTTGAAGAATAGACCAACTGCCGTTCTGCCAGGCAGGTCGTAAAAGACGACCGATTGGCTATGCGAGTCACTACCATCGTGGCTACTAGGTGGTAGAGTTTTGCATTGTCTTGCCCGGGTCTGGTACCACCGCCTTGCCTGTTCCTGCCGCAATAGCGTCAGTGCTTGTCACTGTCGTGTTCCAGTTTGGAGGGTAAGGTAGCCGGTAAACTTATGCACGTGGCATAAGACCTCGCCACGAGATAGCAACGCACAATCAACACCTTCGATATCCATAGGCGAACCATCTGCTTGTTTGCTATCTAATGATAAAAAAATAATTAATATATTGCCTAACCTACAAGGGATCAAACCTACATTAACACTATAAAAACCTGTATTTTGTATGTTTGTAATGTCATATTACGTAACTAACTAAAATATATCAGAAAGGGATTTTTACTAACTACATACAAAGTGAACCTCAACGAAATTAGTGTATACTTCCACCTTCAGTAGGTAGTCCTTTAACAGTCAACATAACAGCGGCGTAGCTTTTTATATATGTCAGCTTTTTCTCCCCTTTTACGGAATGCCCAGCGGTAAGGCAGTTGATCTTTTTTACAAAAGTAGCGTAGATAAACACGGTGTAAGAACTAGACCAAGAATAGGAACTTGTGGGACACCCATTCTAGCTGTGATCAATCTCATTCCATTAATGCCAACATTCTAAAATTTTCCATTTAAATAGGAAGTCAGATTAATAAATACCTTGTCTAGAATTCGGCGTATATAATAGCCGCGCAGTTTCCTGATTGATATGTTATGATTTATGGTACACATAATCAAATGCTTTGGATAAATCGTAATTTAAATTCAGTAAAACTGCGAAAACCGGCTTTCAATCTGTAGTGTCTTTGGAAACCTGGATCAGATTTCCACTTAATTTAAATTTTAAATTATTCCCGTGTTGGTCCGGTTGAAGAGATTCTTTGAAGAATAGACCAATTGCCGTTCTACTAGGCAGGTCGTAAAAGGCAACCGATTGGCTAAGCGTGTCACTGCCATCGTGGCTACTAGGTGATAGATTTTCGCAACGACTCGCCCGGGTATTTAGTACCAAATTGGTAGTTAGTACCAAACTGAAAAAAAAAATGTTTTACAAATCTGTGTATAAATGAGTAAGTTGTGAGGTATAAACAAAAATCTGTTAATTGATTGACTCTGCAGGCAATCTCTGAAACTTTCCATTAAGTCTAAGCATAGCTTTTAGAGCTTAGAGTTCAAAAAAGTATGATAAAAATAATAGTTAATTAATTTTTCAAAAGTTGTATATTTTAAACATTATAATCGATTTTCATCTTTTGAACGGCATTCAATGTAATTTTTTACATCTAAATACCAAAAAATCGATTGGTTGAAAAATATCGAAATAATTTCAAACAAATTTTTATCTGAGTATGAGAGAGTTTAAAGTATTTGACGCAATTTTGTTAAGAGGAAGGTTGATTAGATTTTGAAATCAATTACTGTTTTATATAGTGTGAAGGTTATTTTTTAAGTAAGAAGGTTATTAAAAACTACGTAATACTAATATTTGAAAAACTGTAAATTTTAAACATAATTGGATTTTGATTATTCATACGGCATTTGAAGTTACTTTTAAGTACTAAAATGTTGTACTAGGTCAAAAAAAATCTGTTGATCGAAAAATGTTGAAGTTATGTCGAAAAATAATTTTCAAATTTTTTCTTCATTAATAGCTGTCGAACGGATTAATCAATTTTCAAGCAAATTACGGTATTGACAGCAGATTTTTAATACAAAAAACTGATTAGATTTTGTAATTGATCAATACATCAATCTGGAAGTTATTTTAAAAAACATTGTTTCGGCGACATGTTTTTAAGTTTTTCAAATTTTCCCAAAATATCCTAGACCGATTCGATTCATATTTTGAGGAAATTTAAGAATCCAATCAAATACCATCAACCGCGCTTAGATCGGTCAAGCCGTTTAAAACTTATAGGAGGTTTACATACACCCATACCTACGTACAGAAGTCATCACGAAAATATTCGGTAAAGGTTCCTACGCCCACAAAATGTGGAGATCCGGTGAAAAATCTTTTCTAAAATTAAAGTGAAATGAGTAACTTCCTTTAGTAGGAAGTTAAGAATACAAATTCCTCCTTTTTGGTAAGTTTGCTGAAAAATTACTTAAAATACCTACATCGATTAATTCCTCCAAGACTTTATTATTAATACTTTTAAGACTTTTTAATTAAGACCTTTTGTACCAAATCATTCGATAAAGAATAATCGAAATTCTTCAAAGTTGCTTAACATCATATACTGTATACATTTACAAACTAATATTATTATATTTTTTATTTCACACATACGCAACTGTTTGTGATTTCTAAATGGCTATGATTTCACAAGAGCCAAGGGTTATTTGCATGATGCCAAGAACATAGACGATCTTTTTTAAATGTTTTGTCTGTCTTTCTGTCTTTTTGTTCGTCCGTGATTATTTTTGAAACGATTGAACCGACTTTAATGTGACTCACTAGAAAGAGAGATGGGTAGGGTTTGAAGGGCATCGTACAGACGATATTTATCTCAGAAATATTTAATATCGCCTCTGTGGTCTAGTGGTCCGGTGACGGTTTTGACCACATGAGGTCCCGGGTTCAATTCCCGCGTCTTTTTTTTGTTTCGCTGCTGTAACAATTTCACTGTTTGTGTAGGTTATGTAACTAATAATGGATTTCTTCGTAGCGAATTGATACTTAGAAGAGTCCGAAATCCTACGGTAAAATTGTTCTTCGTCTGTATTGTATGTAGTTATTATGTCCTAACATGAAATCTGTGAAGATTACATAACAATTTTATAGAAATGCCATCATATCTTATACATAATTATCATACATTCTGTAAATCATACCTATATATTGAAAATAAAATATTATTTATTATAAATATTATTATTACACTAAAATACAATTGATTATTATAACAATTATTGTAAAAGTTTGTGAAATCTAATAAATCAAATATGTATAGATAATAATTATTATAATAAGAGTGCTAAACAGGATTATAAATCAATATGTGAACCAAGAACATGTACCTATTTTGTTATTTTAAATTTTGGAGTTATGTATAGCTGAATATCCATACTTCCATACTTCATACTATACTATATATTATAACTATCTATACATATAATAAAATCGTAGAAAAGTCAAAACTGTACATTGAATATTTTTTTAAAAGAATACTTGGGGCATGATCTACAATCGATATCGAAGCTAAAAATATGGTTTTTAGAATTTTTGTCTGTTTGTCTGTTTATCTGTTTGTCTGTTTGTCTGTATGTAAACTCAAAATATACTGCATGGATTTGCTTCAAATTTTGCATGAATATTATTAACAGGTCGGGTCAACATATAGGCTACATATTATCACGCTAACACTTACGGGGGAGGAGCAGTGCGGAGTAAACAACGTCCGCGCGCTTTCACCGCTAAACCGCTGGACCGATTTTCATTAAATTTGGCATGGATATAGTTGAAGATCCGGGGTAAAACAAAGGCTATTTTTTTTTTAAAAATCAGTCTCTGGAGGGCGGAAATAGAAAAAATAGGGGATGAAATTTTTATTAAAAGCTATTTGGATGACTTATTAATGTACTCGCGGGCGAAGCTGCGCGGGTCAGCTTATATATCAATATCAGTTATACTATATATATATATATATATATATATATATATATATATATATATATGTGAGTGGTTACGCAAAAAGGGACCTGAAGGGATTGGAAACGGTTTTTTTTTTTTGATAAATTCTGATTCTATGGTCCTTCATCGTTGTTTTGTTCTAATCAAAATAATTTTAGGTGCCGTAGTTTTTTTTAAATGATTTTTTATGTAAGCCGAGGCAGTTTCGAAAATATTACACCTTATACACAGCGCACACTAGTTTCTTTTTCTAGCGCGCACATAAAGACAAGTAAAAGACGAATAAATAAGTCACCAATAATACAGCTATCGCAAACACGTGCTATTTCTCACTGACGAAGTCGCTCACTAACGACATTAACATAAAACACCCCGCGCCTCTCTCCCGCACTCGTGGCGAAACTCATTTCCACTAAACATTTTAAACGTGATTTACTCGAAATCAATTATTTTCCCTTGAGGTCCCTTTTTGCGTAACCACTCATATATATATATATATATATATATATATATATGTAGGAAGTGGGTCAGATATGATAAATAAAATGCGGATGTGGTAATATAACAACTCTTTATATTTAGATCAGAATAACATTAGATCACTATTAAAGCTTTCCATCACTAATGACTAGTTCTGGTTTAACAATTCCAAGTAACTTAATTATTCCCTATTACAAATAAGTCATAATTTAAGCAATAGATAGTCAATTATAAATTTACTGCGACTAATTTATAGTTGACAATAATAATTAACTTGTTTGCACAAATTAATTATCCGAGAGTCAAGGATAAGCTACTAGCAAGATACAACAAGTGTACCGAGCCACGCCAGAGCCTAGACTGCCCTATCGGCGGGCACTCAGAGCCTTTTATACAGGTAGCAAAACAAGTTGAGTGGTAGGGATATCGAACGATGCGCTTGCCGGCCCGGGCCGTGCATTTGTTGTTTACACTTTACAATATTCTTGCATTTGACGACGCGGACGCCGTCACGGCCATACTGACATACACACGTCCTCGTGTGCGCATCTTTATACATCTGAGGACAAGGAACGCCTCGTTCATCCTGACATATCTTTTAGAAAACTAAACAATCTTTTTTTTTTTTTACAGCTCTATAATTAGCGTAATCTTTTAGCGAAATGTTACAATAGTGTGCTGGTCCGGTAACCCTTTCAGCAACCACAGCTATTAAACTATTCTCGTCAGTTTTGAAACCGGAGACTGGATCCTAAGCTAGGAATCCCTCATCAATTGAAAAAACCGGAGACTCGATTGTACTAAGCTCCCTCTCATCAGTTAAAAACCGGAGACTGGAGTATATTAAGCTCCCTCTCATCAGTTAATAACCGGAGACTGTAGTGCACTAAGCTCCCTCTCATCAGTTAAAACCGGAGACTGGAGTGTACTAAGCTCCCTCTCATCAGTTTAAAACCGGAGACTGGAGTGTGCTAGGCCGGAAATCCCTTTAGCTAATGTGCTAGACCGGAAATCCCTTTAACTGAGAGTGCTAGACCGGAAATCCCTGTAGCTAATGCTAGACCGGAGATCCCTTTAGCTGAGAGTGCTAGACCGGAAATCCCTTTAGCAAACAGTGCTAGACCGGAAATCTCTATAGCTAATGCTAGACCGGAAATCCCTTTAGCTGACAGTGCTAGACCGGAAATCCCTGTAGCTAATGCTAGACCGGAAATCCCTTTAGCTAATGCTAGACCGGGTTGCAATCCCTGTAGCCAAAAGGCTAGACCGGAATGAACCCCTTTAGCCGAGTCATTGGACCGGACACTCCCTTCAATGACTCTAATCTTCCTACATTTTTTGTCAATCCTACATTTTTTGTGTCAATCCTACATTTTTTTGTGTCAATCCTACATTTTTTGTGTCAATCCTGCATCTTTTGTCAATCCTGCATCTTTTGTCAATCCTGCATCTTTTGTCAATCCTGCATCTTTTGTCAATCCTGAATTTTTTGTTAAATTACTTCTTTTACATTTTTTTCCATTGATTTCTTTTCATAGTTTTATAAGACTCCCATTTCCTTTAATTATTTTTTTTCTTCGCTTCTTTTTTTTTTTTTTTTTTTTTACTTACATTTTTAGTGATATTTTATCATCATTTTACTACATTTTTTTTTGTTTACTTAATATCGTATTTTTTTTGCTGATGATGTAGCCTCATGAATAGTGGCATTAGTTATTACAAGATTAGAGAATCTCCTTCGCAGGTAGATATTAAAAACTCTGACTGTTATAACTATTTACAATATACACTGTATTTCTATCAATATTGTTTGGACCAGTTTTATGAACAAGATCATTATCATGAGTATACGCCGTCACGTCATCCTTGTTATAATTTTCATATATGTACCTCAAGAAACCCTACAGGAATATGGGGAACTTCGCAGAGGCTATCATGGGTGCACTTGTTTTCTAAAATTGCGGTAACTTTTAAGGAGCCCTTATATTTTGAGTCAACAATAATTTTCGTTTAGTGTCGTTCTACATTCCTAACAAAGACAAAGTCACCTACACTAAAAGGTTTAACCTTTCATTACCTCTACTCAACCATAAAATGTCCGATTGGGCTGATTTTTTTTTTCAAAGCTTGTAGATACTTTCGCGAGTTTTTGTTAGTTGCCGAATGTCAAACCTAATGCTGCTGAGCGCGTGTTAAATATTACCTAACCGCTTTTGCCATGATTTGTCAGAGAATTATACTGCGCTATCATTATTAAACCCTACAGGAATCGCATTACATATTCGGACCGACTGTTAACTCTATATGTGCCTGTCGCAAGAAGATGTAAATCTGTATTGTTTTCTCTTTTTTTTTTAAAAAAAATTAGTTTGAGTTTAGTTGGTAATAAACTTTAAGATTGCTTATTAACGATCTTCAAAGGGTCAACTAATTCGATTTCAGCTCGACGAATTTAAGCCCGACGCACAGTATTTCGCCTAGAACATGCTAGGTGGACAAAATTCATGTTATCATTTCCAGGAAATCTTAATTGCAAAACGTAAACAACACCCCTAATCTCCAGATTCCAAGAATCGGTTGTTTGTCAAATGCTTAACTGATAAGGAATAGTGGTTAGAAGTCAGGTATTGAGTTTAATGAAATCGTTACAGTCAATCAGTTGCAGTTTAGTGACACTTTCGTACACATCCATAGTGGCTTATAGTTAATATTTTGAGTGTTTGTGATGGATATCAACACGGAGGGTAAGTCCTATTATTTAAAAAACCTTTTTTAAAATCTGAATCTGTTCAAATGAATTTTAGGTATAATTTTAACATAGCTTATATATTTTAACGTATTTTTTTTATGAAAGAATAGTTTTAAAGAGTTAATTTTGCAGACATTCACCTTTATCCGGGCTAGTTCTTTGATATATCATAGGAAATACTTTATTCTTCATAAAAATACACAAATTGTTTAGCACACTTCAGTACAACATATTCTTTTCTTTTTTTTTCAGAACGCTTATACTCTATTTCTAGGGTAGAATTTTTTGAAGAGTGGTTGAAACCCACAAAAAATGAAAAGAACTCGGGTATATATGAGTACCTTTCTTCAAAATTTCACTTTGGTAACATTACTGAATGTAGCCAAAAAGAAATAAAGTTGAAGATATCCAACTTTTCCAATAAAATTGGTGTCAAATGGTTGGCTTCAGGAAAATCGAAGGAGCGTTTTTTAATTAAAAATAAGACCTGGCTGGATGAAGAAGATATACAGTTTACTGTGAGTTCTTTTGAGCCACAACCATCAACTTCGAGTGAGGCTGTGATTTCAGCAGGAAGGCCTCGCAAAGAATTCGAAGAATCGTCGTTTAAAACCAAAAAACGTCGAGTCGTGGATCTCGTAGAATCACGAAGTGTCAGTGAATTGGTGACAGCTGCCGAAATTGCTGCGCGTTCAGCAGGACAACGGAAAATTGCCAGCGTAATTAGAGACATTAGTGAAAGCTCAGTTATTAATGTTAAGTCTAAGGATACCAGTAATGTTAATCCTAGGCAGTTAAGTAGTGACGAAGCGTTAGCTTACTATATAGATTCTAAGTCAACAACACATGCGTACAAACAAACAAGAAAGTGGTCTATGAAGGCAGGACATAATGTGTTTCCATCATATTATAGTTTGACAAAATCTAAACAGGCCTGTTATCCTGCACAGGAGCACATTGCTGTAACAGAAACACGTGCTGAAATAAATTTGCAAGCATTATTAAACAAAACAGTGGAACGTTTAGTATTAGCACAGCATGAAGTTATCAGCAGTGTCCTCGCAACAAGTTCGTCTTTTACACTTGTAAGTAAATGGGGATGTGATGGAAGTTCTGGGCACAGCACATACAAACAGAGATTTGAGAACACTGAAGATACGGACGAATTTCTTTTCGTATTTTCTTTAGTTCCCCTTAGATTATATGATGGGGCCAAAATTGTTTGGCAAAATCCTCGGTCTTCATCAACATTGTATTGTCGCCCAATCAAATTAATATTTGCTAAAGAAACGAATGACTTCACGTTAACGGAGACAAATAGATTGTTGGAAGAAGTTAACGCTCTTCTTCCAACACGTATCGACTTTGGTGATTCTCAAATCTCTGTGAAACACGAACTTTTGCTGACAATGACAGACGGAAAGGTATGCAACGCTTTAACGGAAACTCGTTCAACTCAAAAGTGTTTCATCTGTGGCGCCACCCCCAAGACGATGAATGATGAACCCGCGAACTTCAACAGCAACCAAGATCATTTTGGCTTTGGTTTATCTACACTTCATGCTTGGATTCGTTGCTTCGAATGCCTTTTACATATCAGCTACAAGTTGAATATTAAGAAATGGCAGGCTAGAAGCAACGAAGACAAAGCAGATATCAAGGTTCGTTCCGACGAAATTAAGTTAAAATTTAAGAACGAGATGGGACTTATTGTAGATAAACCAAAGCCAGGATTTGGTTCTTCAAACGATGGAAACACGGCTCGTCGGTTTTTTAAGAATGCTGAGATGAGTGCTCAGATCACGGGATTGGATGTTGAAATCATCAAACAGTTCGATGTAATATTGAGGACTTTGTCTTCTGGATTCGAGATAAACTTAGTTGAATTTAATAAATTTTGTCTTGAAACCAGAAGACATTATCTAAGTCTCTATTCGTGGTACTGTATGCCTGCTACTGTACATAAAATATTAATTCATAGTACAGAGGTCATCAAAGCTGCATTGCTTCCAATTGGGCAGCTTTCCGAAGAGGCTCAGGAAGCACGTAATAAAGATTGCCGCAGATTTAGGGAGTACAACACCCGCAAGTGCTCGCGTGTTGCCACGAACAGAGACTTGCTGTCAATGTTGGTTATAACATCTGATCCCTTGATCAATAGCCTTCGAGAGATTCCCCAAAAAAAGCCGGAAAAAATATGTTCAGAGGTTTTAAAGTTAATTTTAAGCCCTAGTATAGTAGAATCAAGACTGGAAACGTCATCATATTATCGCACAGTTCCACAAAATGATGACGATTACACAGTAAACGATTCATCAGAAGACTCTGATGATGATTATTAGGTTACGTTATGAAATATTATCTTTGCTGCTTAGTTTTAGTTTTCATGCATATATTTTCTTTTATTGTAAATAAACCTATGATTGTTTTGTTACTATTTGTAATTTTATGTATTTAGATTTATATTGTACATACCTCTTGATACTTATTCGATCTGAACTGCATGCAATTTACAGCATTCATAGTACTCGCTAAGTTAATTGTTGCTCATATATTATTTTTGAAAATATTTTTTTGCTATCATAATTTTTTTCGTTTTTTATTACAAAAACATGACTACCCATATTTGAAATAAGTAAGAGCATCGTTATATAACATAAAATAATATTGTCCACCTAGCATGTTCCACGCGATACACTGTGCGACGGTTTTAATTCAATTGGTTGTCAATTGTTTTTTTTTTTAAAAATATCTACCAAGCGCTCTCTATCTTTACCTACAAAGTCAGTATTTACCATACTCTCGCTAGCAGATTTTGAAACTGAGCAGGATTGTTTTTTTTTTTTTTTTATATATCATAAGATAGCAAACAAGCAGATGGGTCTCCTGATGGAAAGAGTCAACCATCGCCTATAGACACCAAAGATGTTAATGGTGCGTTGCTATCTTGCTATCAAGATTGTGTTTAAGTATTGCTAAGCATTAATCTGTTTTCGCTTACTTCCTATTCTACATTGGTCCAAATTTTGCGGCCTAACGAAACATTACGACTTATCAGGTCAAACGTGAAACTACCTCCTGGTTGGATTAAGGCTTATTGATTGTGTAAGTGCGAAACTACTTCAAAAAACTGACTATTTATATAGATTCATTGTTCAATACTTAAAAGGACTTGATTCTGTATAAAACGGTTACTCAAACGAATCACAAAGATGTAAGCTAACATCTAACCAGACTCAACAAATATAAAAAGCATAATTAAATACTACTTAGTGTTAATACACATGTACGCTCTGGAACAGATGTTGACTGGTTTTCTGTTTTTCGGAACTCGAAGTGGCAACTTCTTTCTTCTTGTAGCTCATCGGAAAAATGGAAGTTTTGTGGCTGGGCCGGGGTCACAACATACATAGCAGACCACTGGTGGTCGGCCACTGGACACGTCACCAGAGATAGTGGTAGATGACCTGCTTTCGCTGCAAGCAAAAATTATTTGAGATAAGTTTCTGTTTATCACGGCAATAGTTGTTACGATGTTCGATTCTATCACAAAATTGTAACTTCCTCGAAATACAGTGGTGCTCTTAAATCGGTTCATATTTAAGTCTAAAAGGAAGAGATCTTCAAGTCCTAATATAGCTTGCCAAGACAGCAGCTTGTGAAGTAGGTGACGGCATGACTCTTAAGTGAGTGAGTAGCTACAATGATCAGATCAACCCCGTCTAATTTTTTCTTTTCTATATTTATTTTACTTGAGGTACACCAGCTAGTAAGTTACACGACAAAAATCCTACGAGTCAGATGAAGGGTCTTTGGAACGACAGAAGCATCTCATTAAAAACAAAGCAGAGGCTGGTTTATACGCTGGTGTTCTCCATATTTACGTACGGCGCAGAGTCATAGACACTAAGAGCTGCAGACAGACGTCGCATTGATGCGTTTGAAATGTGGTGCTGGAGAAAATGTTACGTATCCCTTGGACAACACACAGGACCAACACCTTCATACTAAAACAACTTGGAGTAAAGACCAGACTGTCTGCTACGTGCCTTCAAAGAATTCTATAATACTTCGGCCACATCTCTATAGAAAGCAAGAAGACAATCTCGAAAATCTAATAGTGACCGGAAAAGTAGAAGACAAAAGACCACGTGGTCGTACTCCTATGCGATGGTCGGACCAGGTTTGCACCAATCTTATGTCTAAAAATGTTTTATGATGCTCTGCACGTCGCTGAAGATAGAGTCCAATGGCATAATATTGTGTTATCAAGAACAATCTAATGAGGAGGTTACGACCCTCAGTAATGAAGAATACGAAGCTAGGAGGAGGACACCAGTTAGTCATATCGTCTGCTTCATCAGAATCAAAGTATATCAACTTAAGGGGAGTAGATGTATTTACAGAACGTGAATTAATATTTTCTGCTATTTTTCAAAGAATAATTTCCATACCACAAGTGAAAAGAGACATTTACTGCTCTACATAATTAACCGAAATAGTTTGATGCTGAAGTGGGAGTGAATCCGATCCCACTTCTGATGTAGGAAGTGGGTCAGATATGATAAATAAAATGCGGATGTGGTAATATAACAACTCTTTATATTTAGATCAGAATAACATTAGATCACTATTAAAGCTTTCCATCACTAATGACTAGTTCTGGTTTAACAATTCCAAGTAACTTAATTATTCCCTATTACAAATAAGTCATAATTTAAGCAATAGATAGTCAATTATAAATTTACTGCGACTAATTTATAGTTGACAATAATAATTAACTTGTTTGCACAAATTAATTATCCGAGAGTCAAGGATAAGCTACTAGCAAGATACAACAAGTGTACCGAGCCACGCCAGAGCCTAGACTGCCCTATCGGCGGGCACTCAGAGCCTTTTATACAGGTAGCAAAACAAGTTGAGTGGTAGGGATATCGAACGATGCGCTTGCCGGCCCGGGCCGTGCATTTGTTGTTTACACTTTACAATATTCTTGCATTTGACGACGCGGACGCCGTCATATATATATATATATATATATATATATATATATATATATATATATATATATATATATATATATATATATATATATATATATATATATATATATATATATATATTAGGGATGGGCCGAAATTCGTTTTACATTCGGTTTAACCGAATTTCGGCAGCTTGAACCGAATTTCGACATTCGGCCGAAATTCGGTTTAAGTGCCGAACATTCGGCACTAGAAGAAAGTATCTTCTTGCACTAATTTGCTTGAAATCTATGCTAATGTTATAAAGAGGAAAAATTTGTATTCTATATTTTTATATATTGTATCATCTAAACTCAAAAACTACTAAACCGATTTGAAAAAATCTTTTACCTTTCTTTCACGAGTAACATAGGCTATACTATATTTTCAAAAAAAACAGTTGACCTAGCAGGCCATCCCTGTAACATCCCGCTAAATAAAAAAACATAAAAACAAAAGTGAAAAAACTTCAGCATAGATTTTTGAGTTCGAAGAGTTCAAAAAATATGTAAAACGGTTGACCCGGCAGGTCATCCCTGAAACTTTCTGCTAGATCTTCATTACATAGTATAAAACAAAGTCGCTTTCTCTGTCTGTCCCTATGTCCTTATGTCCCTATGTATGCTTAAATCTTTAAAACTACGCAACGGATTTTGATGCGGTTTTTTTAAATAGATAGATTGATTCTTGAGGAAGGTTTAAATGTATAAACCTTTCCGATATTCCCACGGGAACAAAGCTGCGCGGGTGAAACCGCGGGCAGGTCGCTAGTTATCTATATCTTAGCACATTACAGATTTTTTCAGAGTTCAAAAATCATAAATTTGTTACAAATATTCGTTAGTACATAGAAGTGGTTGTAAATGAAAATAATTTCAAAATTTTTGAAATGCTATATATTTTAAAAACGATGATTGATTTTGGTCTTTCGAATGGCATTCAACGCAATTTTTGACCTCTAAAATGTTTTCATAGCTACGTAATTTACAGATTTATATCAAAAAAGTTTTTTTTGAATTTTCGATATTACTAAATCCCAAATAAATCGACCGATTTTGAAGCAATTTGCTTATTTGACGCGATTTATAGAAAGAAAAGCTGATTAGACTTTTAAGTCAATCCGTATATTAATCTGAAAGTCATTTTAAACATGCTAAGTTTGCTGTAAACAACAAAATATTAATATTTGAAAAGCCGTAACTTTTGAAAACTTGATTTAATTTTGATCTGTGAAACTGTACTTGAAAAAATTTCGAATTTATGTCGAAAAAACACTTTTTCCAAGTTTTTCGTCAACGATAACTTCCGAATGGATTAACCGATTATGATACAATTTATGAATTAGACGCAGTTTTTTAACAAAAAGAGCTGATAAAATTTTATACTCAATCGATACATTAATCTGTAAGTTATATTAAAAAAATATGTTTCGTCAATTTTTTTTGCAATTTTTTCAAAATTTATCAAAATATTTTAAAACTGTTGGAAGCCAAGTTGAGCAGAATCTAATTCAATGCCATTAACCGCGTTTCGATCGGTCAAGCCGCTCAAAAGTTATGAAATGTTTACATACATATATACATACAACCATACACTCTCTCTCTCACTCACACATATACATATATACATACACATACAGACATACTGACGTCATCGCAAAAATAGTCAGAAAATGTTCCATACGTAGCGGGAAGTTGAAAATCAAACGTATGATATAGATGAAGATGCATATATTTTAAAACATGATGATTTAGATGTTTTTAATTGCATTCTACGTAATTTTTACCTTTAAATGGTTTTATTAGCTCCAAAATCGGTAGTTTAAAAAATGTCGAAGAAAAAGTAAAAAAATAGGTAAGTCAGGTGACCCTGCAGGCTATCCTTGAAACTTCCCGCTAAATTGAGGTATTTTAGGCTCAAAGGAACAAAAGCTATAGTTTTTGTTAACATTTTTTTTTCAAGGTTCAAAATTCTGACTATTGTTATAAATGACAGCAATCTCATTTTTAAAAAGCTGTATATTTTGAAAACAATGATCGATTTTCATCCTTCAAATGGCATTCAACGAAATGTTTGAGGTCTAAAATGTTTTTGAGCTACATTCTCGATGAAGACTCGATTTTCAAAAATCGGGGCAAAATCAGTAACTTCCTTATCTATATACCTAAGTAGAATAAAGTTAAAAATAAAAATCCATGCCTAAATTGGAACAATGTAACTCAATGTATCAAAATTTTGCTGTTACATCATTAATTCACGTGCGTTGCGAAACCCATTAACGATATCCTATATATCCATACTAAAATTATAAATGGGAAAGTGTATCTGTTTGCTTGTCCGTCTTTCACGGCAAAACAACAAAAAAATTGACGTGATTTTTTAAGTGGAGCTAGTTGAAGGGATGGAGTGACATAGGATACTTTTTTCTCTTACTTTACGCGAGCGAAGCCGCGGACAATATAATAGCTAGTAGTAAATAGTAAAATAGGTAAATAGCTAGTTGAAATAATTAAATTTTAAGCAAATTCGTAAAAAAGTCACGACGTGTCGCTTTTAAGAAAGCGCCCCAAAATTAAACCGAAGTTCGGCCGAAATTCGGCCGAATTTTTGTATTTTCACCGAATGTTCGGCCGAAGTTCGAATTCGGTTCAAACCACAATCGGCCCATCACTAATATATATATATATATATATATATATATATATATATATATATATATATGTATATATATATATATATATATATATATATATATATATATATATATATATATATATATATATATATATATATAATTAGCAATATTATAAATGCGAAAATCTGTCTGTCTGTTACGCTTTCACGGCTAAACCGCTGGATCGATTTTCCTGAAATTTGGCATGCAAGTAGTTGAAGAGCCGGGGTCAAACATAGGCTAATTTGTTTTTCAAAAATCAACCCTTAAAGGGATGAAATAGGGAATGAAATTTTTATGAAAAGCTATCTTGACGACATGCTAATCTACTCGCGGGCAAAGCTGCGCGGGTCAGCTAGTAATTTATAAATGTTGCATACCGTTCGGTAGAATGTGTGATACTACTACCTACGTACATACATGTTTGTATTACCGTGTTTGGGTGTTTATTAAATATATTCTATTATTTATATAAGTGTGTATTTCTATGTGTGGGTATCGTTGACTAACACCCATAACACAAGCAAATAATTGCTTACTTTGGGGTTAGATCAGTAAGTGTAATTTGTCCCGTGAATATTTAATATTTATTTATGAAAGTTTATTCTTGCTTTTTGAGTAGTTACGGGGTGGTTGACTACGTTTAGATGCACTAATTATATTTTTATTTTGCGTTTTTTTACGCATTAGGTGTAATAAATAAATAAATAAATATTCACGGGACAAATTACACTTGCTGATCTAACCCCAAAGTAAGCAAATTATTTGCTTGTGTTATGGGTGTTAGTCAACGATACTTATACATAGAAATACCTATATAAATACTAGAATATATTTAATAAACAACCAAACCCGGAAATACAAACATCTATGCTCATCACACAAATGCTTGTCCCCGTCGGGGATTGAACCCGAGCCCCGTTGATTGCGTAGTCAGGGTCGCTAACCACACGACCAACGGGGCGAGGGTATTTATTTTTATAGTTCATATATTACAAATTACTTACCTGTTTTGAATATTTCAAGTTTCTACCTGTTTATTAAGGTCGGGTAAAAAATTGCTTAAAAATTACGTTTGTTTTATGGAGCCCCCTTTAATATTTACTTCATTTTTATTTAATTATTTATTTTGAAAGGTAATATACAACTAAATATTCTGTGAAAATTTTAAGCATTTACCTATTACTGTTATTAACATTGAGCAAATAAATACGAAAAAAACACGTTTATTGTAAAGGGCCCCCATTCAAAGATTTTTAAATAATTGCCTGGTTGAACCTGGAATCGAATCTGTTAAAGGAAAAAAAACACGGATTTTAACATTTTTAATTGCAAAATCGGTTTACCCCGTGTTGGTTCCGGCCTCCTTCGAAGAATAGGCCAACTGCCGTTCTGCCAGGCAGGTCGCAAAAGGCGACCGATTGGCTTAGCGTGTCACTACCATCATGGCTACTAGAAGGTAGAGTTCTGCATGGTCTCGTCAAGATCTAGTAATATAGCGTCAGTGCTTGTCACTGTCGTATCTTAGTTTGGAGGGTAAGGTAGCCGGTAAACTTATGCATGTGATATTAAACCTTGCCACAAAATAGCCACGCACCACTAACATCTTTGATGTCTACAGGCGATGGTTGAATTTTTCTATCAGGAGACCCATCTGCTTGTTTGCTATCTTATGGTATAAAAAAATATCAAATGCTCATTGCTCAAAATAACTTCCATTCGAGCCCGTTCTGTTGAATTCATGTTAAAATATAATAATAATGATAAAAATAATGATAATAATATTTTCAGGACAAATTTCACTTACTGATCTAACCCCAAAGTGAGCAAATTATTTGCTTGTGTTATGGGTGTTAGTCAACAATACTAATACATAGAAATACATATATGAATACTAGAATATATTTAATAAACACCCAAACCCGGAAATACAAACATGTATATTCATCACACAAATGCTTGTCCCCATCGGGGATCGAACCCGAGCCCCGTTGATTGCGTAGTCAAGGTCGCTGACCACACGACCAACGGGGCGGTCAATATTTTTTCTATACATTCTATACATATAATAAAATCGTAGGAAAGTCAAAACTGTACATTGAATATTTTTTAAAGAATATTTGGGGCGTGATCTACAATCGATATCGTAGCCAAAAATATAGTTTTTAGAATTTTTGTCTGTTTGTCTGTTTATCTGTTTATCTTTTTATCTGTTTATCTGTTTGTCTGTTTGTCTGTATATATGTCCAGGGTAAACTCAAAAAGTACTACATGGATTTACTTCAAATTTTGCATGAATATTACTAACAGGTCGGGTCAATATATAAGCTACATATTATCACGCTATCACCTACGAGGGAGGTTCTGTGCGGAGTAAACGGAGTCCGCGCGGACGAAGTCGCTGGCAACAGCTAGTATTATTATAAAGTCCTTCCAAAATAGGTGATCATAGTTTACTATATCTAACCAAAGATATCCACCAGAAAAAGAACGTTACTTATGGAACTAAAACTTTTTTACAAAGCAGTAAATTTATGTCATTTTTTTCATACAAATTTATGCACAAACAGCAAAGGTGAATTTAATGGTTGGTGGCATTATTTACCAGTCAGTCTTTACCGTTTAAAGAATATCAACGGATGTATTAAATTTCTAATATTATAAAATTGTTTGTTTGTTTGGTTGTACACACTAATCTCGAAAACTGCTGAACCGATTTGAATAATTCTTTTAGAGTTGGATAGCCTGTTTATCGAGGAAGGTTATAGGCTATATAACATCATGCTACGACCAGTAGGTGCGGACTAAACAAAGCCCGCGCGGACAAAGTCGCAGGCAACAGCTAGTGATAAGATAAATTAATATTATTAGGGCTTGTTTACCGATTAATTTTCAAATCTATATCAGCGCAAGTAAATAAGGAGGGTTTTATACAGGTTTGGCTCTAATTTAACCTTAAAGTTACCGGTTTCCTTGTGGAGCAAAATCATACGAGTTTTCAATTAATATACCGGTTTATAGAGGTTTTCAGGGACGGAAGTAAACTACGCCCCCCTATAGTTTCAACAAAATATTTTTTCTTATAACTATTTACGCCTTTTTGCATAAAATAATCCACGTTGTGGTTATTTGCCACTTACTACTCACTCTTACGTTATAATTGGATTATTTTATTTTATACAAAAAGGTGTAAATCGTTATGAGAAAAAATTATGTTGTTCGTAAAAATCAAAAAATTTTAATCTTTTGAATCCATTGATTTATTAAGTCAATGCTTGAATCACATTCTTTTTTGGCTGGATATCTTTGGTTAGACGGACGTTGGTGTATAAATAAGGAGAGCCATCTTGCTTGTTTACTTTTGATATAAAAAAAACACTTTTTCAGCTGCAAAAAAATAAAAGTATTTTCACACCCGTATCCCCGAAGTGATAGGCAGATGTACAAGTGCACTCAAGATTAGCCGAAAATACTTGGTCCCACAAATGTGATAGATGGCAAGCCTATCGCCAACCGGGCGCTATCCAATCCCGGGCAACGGTGTTTTTATCAGAAATTGAAACACACATTGTTGATTGCTCGATCCGGAAATTGAACCCGGAACCTCATGTGGTCAACACTGACACCTGACCACTAGACCACGAGGCGTTATATTAAATATTTCTGAAATAAGTGTCGTCTATACTTTGCCCTTCAAACCCTAAATCTCTCTCTATCTAGCGAAACTCACATTAAAATCAGTTTTATCGTTTCTACGACAACCGCGGACAAACAAAAAGACAAAACATTTAAAAAGATCTTGTAAGTTCTTGTTATCGTGCAAATAACACTTAGCTCTTGAGAAAACATAGTTATTTAGAAATCACAGACAGTTAGTTACGTATTGTTTTTATCAGAAAACTGAAAAACACATTATTTTTAATTACCTGACCCAGAAATCGAATCCGGGATCTCTATTTTAAACTTTAAATTTTAAAGTTTATATGTTAAACTAAATTCTGAATAAACAGTGACGTATTTACATACACCTCATTTTATTTACGTCTATAATTTGGGTAATCTATACATATAATAAAATCGTAGGAAAGTCAAAACTGTACATTGAATATTTTTTTAAAAGAATACTTGGGGCGTGATCTACAATCGCTGTCGAAGCCAAAAATATAGTTTTTAGAATTTTTGTCTGTTTGTCTGTTTGTCTGTATGTATGTCCGGGGTAAACTCAAAAAGTACTGGATGGATTTACTTCAAATTTTGCATGAATATTACTAACAGGTCGGGTCAACATATAGGCTACATGTTATCACGCTATCACCTACGGGGGAGAGGCAGTGCGGAGTAAAGGAACTCCGCGCGGACGAAGTCGCGGGCAACAGCTAGTATATAATATATAGAAAAGATTGGGACTCTAACACAAATTAAACTTACTTTAAAAATGACTAAGATTATAGTTAGTATTTCCCAAATAACTATACCTTGAATACAAATCTTTGATTTGAACTCCTTTAAAAATTCAAAAAGTGTAATTACGCCATTGTTGCACATAATGAGCGATATGATCAACGCCAACGCGGATCCACTAGACTATAGAAGGAAAAAATTAAAAACTTCCGAAATTAAATTTTACGTGAACGAAGACGCGGGCAAAATCGAATTATAGAAGCATGTACGTCATAATGTTTAGCTACGAATTCATAAAACAGCGAATAGTTATTATACGCATTGAGAAATTTGGTAAGTAATAGCCCTTGAACTCAAGGTGGAATGTGGTTCAAAGATTTCAAAATGAATGTTAATAAACTGGCTTAAAAAACATTTTGAATAATACATCTTTTCAATCATAAACACATTTGTATACTAGCTAAAACATCACCGCTTCGTTTGGTGTTAATTTATTAGCAACTAGCTGAGCGCATTCGTCCGCGTGGAAAATTTCGGAATTAAAAGTAGCCTAAGTTACTCCTTATTACATCAACTATCTGCCAGTGAAAGCCCCGTCAAAATCGGTTCAGCCGTTCCAAAAATTAGCTGAAACAAAAAAACAGACAGACAGACAAAAATTGTAAAAAATGTTATTTTGGTATATATACCGTGCATATATATCCATATGCATTTATTAAAAAAGCGGTTATTTTTAATATTACAAACAGACACTCCAATTTTTTTTATTTGTATATATGTATTAGATAAAAAAATACTAATATTATATAATTTGTGTAACCGCATATTTTTATATCATCAGATAGCTAACAAGCAGATGGCTCTTCTGATGGAAAGAGAAACCATCACCTATAGACATCAAAGATGTTAACGGTTCGTTGCTATCCGTGTGGCGGGATGCCAATTCCACATGCATAAATACCGGCTACCTTACCGAAACACGACAATGACAAGCATTATCGATATTGTAGCAAGAATAATTGAGGCGGTGGTAGGTGGTACCATGTACCCGGGCGAGTTGTTTTAAAACTCTACCACTTAGAATATGCCATATTACGAGTACACTCATATACTTAATCTTTTTTTTATGTCACAAGCAGATGGGTCTCCTGGTTGAAAGAAAGAAAGAAAGAAAGAAAGAAAATATTTATTTGCAAGAACATGGGTGTTACAAGTTGTTAAAAATTAATTAAGGTACCAACATATTCTACCATTATATGGTGTGCAAATATTTAAAAAAATATCATTATATAATACTAGCTGTGCTCGCGACTTCGTTTGCGTGGAAAAAATTCTAAAATAAAAACCCGCATAGTTCCCGTTCCCGTGGGATTTCCGGGATAACAACTATCCTATGTCCTTTCTTGGGTCTCAAACTATATTTGTACCAAATTTTATCCAAATCGGTTCAGTGGTTTGGCCGTGAAAGCGTAACAGACAGACAGACAGACAGAGTTACTTTCGCATTTATAATATTAGTATGGATTACATTTAAATCACTGTATCGATTTTTTAGAATTACTACCGGATTGGAACGCGGCCACACACTGAGAAGATTCGGCGGAAGAAACTCAGCGGGCTGGTCTTTTTTTTCTATTTTATGTACTTATTACTAATGTACAAGAATGATTTCATATCACAAGGAAAGAGTCAACCATCGCCTATAGACACACAGAAAGATGTTAATGGTGCATTACTATCTTGTGGCAAGGTCCAACGCTACATGCATAAGTTTGCCGGCTACCTTACCCTTCAAACCGAAACACGACAGTGACAAGCACTGACGCTTTTACAGTAGGAATAGGTAAGGCGGTATTACTAGACCCGGGCGAGACAATGCAGAACTCTACCATGTACGTACCATATTTCTTATCTATCATAGTTCAATTTTCATCAGCATAGTTCAAGCCTGCTCCTCTTCAGTTCCATACGCAAATATTATTTATTTTATAAAAAATATTTCTTTCATCGGTTTATCGCTCACCTAAGAAGCCCCCCCCCCCTTCTTAGGTGGCTTCTTCGGCTGATCCTGGGTGCACTGGTTGTACCTCAGTCTACCTCTTCGGGGATACGGGCGTGAAGATACTTTTTTACTTTAGTCTTTGGTCGACCAGAGGGCGATCGCTAGTATCAGTAGATACGTCAAATTATTTTTTATATTATTAGCGACTAAGAGCAATCCCTAATTATAATAATACTAGCTGACCCGTGCGAAGATTTCGCTCGGCGCCATCTAGCGTTTTCCAAGTATTGTTCACTAGGTGGTAGAGTACTGCACTGTCTCGCCCGGGTCTGGTACCACCGCCTTACCTATTCCTGCCGCAATAGCGTCAGTGTTTGTCGCTGTCGTGTTCCGGTTTGGAGGATAAGGTAGCCGGTAAACTAATGCATGTGGCATTAGACCTCGCCACAAGATAGCAACGCACCATTAACATCTTTGGTGCCTATAAGCGATGGTTGACTCTTTCCATCAGAAGACCCATCTGCTTGTTCGCTATCTTATGATATAAAAAAAAAGTATAAAACTTTATTAAGATGTTTGATGTAACTATCACCCACAGATGGCGCTCTTATAAAATTATATTTAATTAAATCTTTTATTCTGTGGTATAAAGTGGTTTCTCACGTTTACCACTAGGTGGCGCTGTACAAATCACATACAAATTCCTAGTAAACTCCAAACGCGCTGACGATCGAATGCGAAAAGAAAAACTCACACTTAGCACTCTGATCGCGCGAGCCGACCGAGATAGCGCGTGATTCATCACAACGTCATACAGCGAGCGATGACCGAGCGCTATAACGCTATAAACTATGTTATAACGTCTAGCGTCTACGGTCTAGCATGTTACTCGTTAGATCGCGTAGTTAGCAACTAACTTAGGTTATAATGTTATAACTACATACATACATATTATACATACATACATACATACGTATTACATACATACGTGGCGTTATGTTGTAGCGCCGAATGTGAATCTAAATAGCGTACGCTATACGTTGAGTATACATAGCGTGCTATAATACCGCGCTATGCATTATATTAACCACTATTACAAGTGACAACCATCGTGGCTACTAGGTGGTAGAGTTCTGCATTTTTCACCCGGATCTGGTACCACTGCCCTACCTATTCCTGCCGCAATATAAGGTATACAGATGTCTCATACTGAAGAATATGAGTCTTAACAAAGTTGTGTTCTTGACCAGGCTATATATATACTTCTTGTAATGGCAGCATAGAACAATGCAAACTTTAATTATATACTTACTTGCCACTTATAAAACGTATAGAAACCATTACAATAACATACTTCATTCTACCAAAACAAACTACGAACGACAAAAAATACTTGATAATAAAAATAACATAAAACGTCTCTGGAGTACCATCAAAAATCTGTGCAACATAAAGGACAACAAAAAAAATAACTGTGAATTTATCAATAAAAGTGGTAATCCTAAAGAATCAGCTAACAATATGAATACATTTTTCTCAAACATTGGAAAGAATCTTGCAGATCCAATATTAAATAATCTTAAAAAAAATGAGGAACAGTTAGTAAAGGAGACAATGGTCACAAAAACACCACTAAACTCTTTATTTTTAGCCCCCACAGATCAAGAGGAGGTAACTAAAATTATTTGCAACCTTAAGCCTAACTCAGCATCGGGCCCCTCTGTTATTAATAACGGATTTCTCAAGAAATTTAGTTCTTTACTGTCTGCTCCGATTGCGCACCTTTGCAATTTGAGTATGTCCCAAGGAGTGGTGCCAAACAGTTTAAAAATAGCTCATGTTTGTCCCATTTATAAAAGTAATGACCCTATGGACTCCAATAACTACCGCCCCATTTCCCTACTGAGCGCAATTTCAAAGATACTGAAAAAGATTGTTAATAAAAGGTTAACTTCTTTTTTGCGGAAAGAACAGATTTTTGCTAGCAATCAATTCGGCTTTCAAGAAAATATTTCAACTGAGGATGCTGTGGCCTATCTCGTTAATGAAGTTGTCAACAAACTCGATAGTGGCCAAAAGTGCCTTGGCGTTTTTATTGATATAAAGAAGGCCTTTGATGCAGTTTCTAGGCCAATCCTTTTGAAGAAATTGGATTTATTAGGTGTCCGAGGTACGGCTTTGAAATGGTTCCATTCCTACCTCACAGATAGAAAACAGATAATTAACTTTGAAAGTATTAATATTAAAAGTGACCCTCAAACAATTTTATATGGTGTGCCGCAGGGTAGTGTCCTCGGTCCTACTCTGTTTCTCCTGTACATCAACGACTTATGCAACTTATCTCTGAAACAAGCACAAATAGTAACGTTTGCTGATGATACAGCTATTATTTTCCATGCAAATAGTTGGAATGAAGTCATTGATGTTGCCGAGGAAGGCTTAAAGCGCGTGTCGATTTGGCTCCAACACAATCTGCTAACTCTAAATATAAATAAAACTAAATATTTAGCCTTCAAAGTTTCACAGCGCTCTGCTCCATCTTTCCCTTTATCACTAAGATTCCACACATGCCTCACGCCAAAGTCTGACTGTAATTGTTGTATAATTGAACAATCAAATAAAATTAAATACTTGGGTGTCCTAGTTGATGACAAATTAAATTGGGTCCCTCAAATAGATGCTTTATCCACACGCTTACGAAAACTACAGTATATTTTTAAAAGGCTGGGTGCAATCGCAGACAGTAACACACTTAAACTCGTATACAACAGTCTGTGTGAATCAATAATTCGCTACTGTATAACCGTTTGGGGTACGGCAAACAAAACTCACCTTCTAAAACTAGAAATTTGTCAAAGAGGTATACTAAAAACTGCTTACAGGAAACCATTTAGATATTCAACTGAGTTACTATATCGAGAATGTGAAGTTCTAAGTGTAAGGCAGATTTTCATTCTTTCTACTACCCTCCGTTTTCATAAGACTGCAGAATTAACGCAAAAATCTTCAACTAGGACATATCGACACCATACTTGGAGTTACCCCAAAAGAAAAACTTACTTCGCAAGCAGAAACTATATTTTTTTAGGACCATTACTGTATAACAAATTACACAGAGAACTTAATTTGCTACATGACACGAGGTATAAAGTAAAAAAAAAATTAAGTACATGGCTGGCAGGCATAAGCTACGAGGAGACAGAAAAACTACTCATAATTACCACCTGATTCTAAAAATTACCTAACAACCAGCGTTATAGCTTATATTATTATGTTATTGTTTGACATTACTTACCTACTTACTTTTTATTAAATTAAAAAATCTTTACTAAACACCTAATAATTAACTCTAATACGTGAAACTTTTTAAACCTCCTATATTAATAGCCCTTTATTTATGAAAATTTGTGTGGACAGAGGAGTATGAGATACTTAATTTACCTTGTCTAATGCATTGTATTTAAAGGAGTAAATGTTGTTTGTCGTTTTAAGATTGCTAAATTGTTATTATTATAATTATTATAATTTTTTAATTTTTTTTTTGTTTGTATAATGTTTATTTATCAGTATTTGATTTGTTCACTGTAAGTCTACTTAGATGTATTATTTTTTTCCCTCTGGGTCTTACACGCACCACATCGTATTTTATAGTAATCCCTGGAAGTGAATTGTTACCCACGACACAGGGTAACCTAGTGTGGGGACAATGTATGATATAATTTATGTTGTAAACTACTTTTGGTCAATAAACTATTATTATTATTATTATTATTATTATATATATATATATATATATATATATATATATATATATATATATATATATACTTATTGTAATAACAGCATAGGACAACGCAAACTTTAATTATGAAGATTTTATTCCTGCCGTACACTGTCGTGTTTCGGTTTGGAGGGTAACGTAGCCGGTAAACTTATGCATGTGGCATTAGACCTCGCCGCAAGATAGCAACGCACCATTAACACCTTTGGTGTTTATAGGCGATGCTTGACTTTTACCATCAGGAGACCCATCTGCTTGTTTACTATATAGTTATGTATAGTTATCACAAAAACAATTAGTGTCAAAATATTTGTTTTAGAATAAATGTCAAAAACATCATTGTTCGAATGAAGCAGTTTTTTTTATATCATAAGATAGCAAACAAGCAGATGGGTGTCCTGATGAAAAGAGTCAACCATCGCCTATAGACACCAAAGATGTTAATGGTGCGTTGCTATCTTGTGGCGAGGTCTAATGCTACATGCATAAGTTTACTGGCTACCTTACCCTCCAAACCGGAACACGACAGCGACAAGCACTGACGCTATTGCGGCAGGAATAGGTAAGGCGGTGATGCCAGACCCGGGCGAGACAATGCAGAACTCTACCACCTAGTAGCTACGATGGTATTGACTCGATAGCCAATTGGTCGCCTTTTACGACCTGCCTGGCAAGACGGCAGTTTGCTTATTCTTCAAAGGAGGCTGGGACCAATACGGCGTGTAGCAGTAGGTAATATACCTGAAGATATTATCTAAGGAATGTGCTAACTTATTACATGATAGAATGTATTTTACTCGATCATATAAAATTCCGAAAACAGGCTAAAAAATTTCTAAAACAAGTAATTTGTTCATAATATTTCTAATTTTCCTCATAACTTTTATATGGTGACATTTCCACCATTACCATTTTTGTATGGTGATTTGACCAAAATTTAGTACATTATTTTTTGTATTTAAAAAAATACAAAAAATAATATACTAAATGTTGGTTTTCAGTTGAAGTCCTATATTTATTTATCCGAAAACTAAACCGTTTCCCAGCGGTTTCAGAACATACCGCGCCGCCCACTTTCTATAAAATTGGCGCGCGTCAAAATAACTCGCCTTAGAGCGATATTTCGGAAGATAATGCAACGCAACATTATTTATTAATTCGTTAACACGTAATATAAACTGTATTTATTATATCGTTGCGTTAATAATCTACTTATAAAAACTGTGTTTGGGTTCGGAAAGCACTGAAAGTAACAAGTTAGAAACAGAAAAGGCGTGTGTAATTGGAGAGGGTAATTTAGTCATCGGGCATGAAGAGGATTTTAAATGAACATTAATAAAATCTGAAAATGAGGCTAGTTTCGGCGTTACAATATTATCTTTGCTCGTGGAAAAAAGACAATCAACTACATCGCTTACTCGCACGCGCCAAAAAGGTCCTGATAGAAGAGCGAGCCTATACCGTGGTATTATGGCTCATCATCACAATACCGTGGGTTTAATGTAGCGATGAGCCTGGCTCATGGCTCTTCGGCTGTGATCCACGACGAGTAAAATCATCAAAATACGGCGAGTTTAATGTAGCGATGAGCTTGGCTCGCGGCTCTGATCCACGGGCGAGTAAAAGCGGGCGTCCGTGTATCACCGCAATACCGCGGTTTTATGGGTCGGTGAGCCTGGCTCGTGGCTAGTCGTGTTTGCTATATGTTTTAATCGCCTCGTCGCTAAAAACAACTATTTTATCTAGTGCATTTTAGTGCTCAACATTTTCAACACAATACCTAGTGCCCTAACTAGTGCATTTTCAAGAATTTATAATTTATAACATTGACAAATCAATCAATAGTGCGTCCCAGAAACACAGTTAATTATTACTTAACTCTATGCACAACCCACTCCTACTCGTTTATTAGAGATCCGTAGTCAAGTAACAAAAAACGGAACCCTTATAATTTAATCATATCCGTCTGCCCGTCCGTCCGTGCGCATATCAGAGTCATTTTCTCGCCACCTTTGCCGAATGGCTATGTTCACGCACTATTGACCGTGTAGGAAGTCCAGAGCGCTAAGTGTGAGTTTTTCTTTTCGCATTCGATCGTGAGCGCGTTTGGAGTTTACTAGGAATTTGTATGTGATTTGTACAGCGCCACCTAGCGGTAAACGTGAGAAATCAGTTTACCACTAGGTGGTGGTGTACAAATCACATACAAATTCCTAGTAAACTCCAAACGCGCTCACGATCGAATGCGAAAAGAAAAACTCACACTTAGCACTCTGTTCACAATTATGCCTTGGTGTATAGTTTAATACAATTGGTAACTTCGCCTACGTGAGTTTCTGATGTGGGTGATCATATGCCTTCACTGTTGAACATTCTGCTGACCTCTCACTAGAACTATTACCCAGGGATACCTGGTACACACAGATATGTGGACATCCTGCCTGATAGGTCAGACCACTGCCTGAACTGGATCAAGGTGCAGGTTAGGCTCGTATCAGTCATAATACAAGCAAATAATTTGCTTACTTTGAGGTTAGGTTAATTCGTATAAATTGTCCAGCAATATGTATTTATTTACAATATCTATTCAGTCATTTTTGAGCTCTAAATTGTTTTATTAGTTAGAAAAATGTCAAAGATATATATATGTGAGTGGTTACGCAAAAAGGGACCTGAAGGGATTGGAAACGGTTTTTTTTTTTTGATAAATTCTGATTCTATGGTCCTTCATCTTTGTTTTGTTCTAATCAAAATAATTTTAGGTGCCGTAGTTTTTTTTAAATGATTTTTTATGTAAGCCGAGGCAGTTTTGAAAATATTACACCTTATACACAGCGCACACTAGTTTCTTTTTCTAGCGCGCACATAAAGACAAGTAAAAGACGAATAAATAAGTCACCAATAATACAGCTATCGCAAACACGTGCTATTTCTCACTGACGAAGTCGCTCACTAACGACACTAACATAAAAAACCCCGCGCCTCTCTCCCGCACTCGTAGCGAAACTCATTTCGACTCAACATTTTAAACGTGATTTACTCGAAATCAATTATTTTCCCTTGAGGTCCCTTTTTGCGTAACCACTCACATATATATATATATATATATATATATATATATATATATATATATATATATATATATATATATATATATATATATATATATATATATATATATATATATATATATATATATATATATATATATATATATATAATCCAAATTTACAATATTTGATTTTAAAAAATTATTTAAAATCTTCTGGGTCGAATTGGTTCAAATATTTAGTTCTACTTGAACGGAACCCAATCGGATGCCAACAACTGTGTTTCGATCGGTCAAGCCATTCAAAAGTTGTGAGATGTTTACATACACATATCACACACGTACATACACATACATACATACATACAGACACTGACGTCATCGAGAAAATAGTTGAAAAGTGTTTTTAGGACCTCAAAACTTGGAGATCTGGTTTTCGAAAATCGGGGCAAAATCAGTAACTTCCTTAGATAAGGAAGATACTGATTTTGCCCCGAATTTCGCACACGTAGCGGAAAGTTGAAAACATACAGCCAAATTCATTACATACTTTTGAGAAGTCGATTGAAAAAAGCATTGTTTTATAACTTCAAAGGCGTAAAACTTCTTACGTAGGAACATCAGCACACACACATATATACTATCATTCAAATTTTATGTATGTATTATTCTAAGCAACAAACTAATCAATACAATCAAACTTTAGTTATATGGCCTAGATAACAAATTGGCCTACATTGCTTCAATTGGCGAAATGATTCGGGCTAATTCTGAAAAGATCACAAAGAAATTGATGATTATTGATGAATGATCTCCACCTGCACAATATCGGGCGATTGGTCTAAAAAATTAAGGTATATAAAACCATGATATTTGTAAACGTGACTTTTGTAGAATAGGCCAACTACCGTTCTGCCAGGCAGGTCGTAAAAGGCGACCGATTGGCTATCGAGTCACTACCATCGTGGCTACTAGGTGGTAGAGTTCTGCATTGTCTCGCCCGGGTCTGGTACCACCGCCTTACCTATTCCTGCCGCAATAGCGTCAGTGCTTGTCGCTGTCGTGTTCCGGTTTGGAGGGTAAGGTAGCCGGTAAACTTATGCATGTGGCATTAGACCTCGCCACAAGATAGCAACGCACCATTAACATCTTTGGTGTCTATAGGCGATGGTTGACTCTTTCTATCAGGAGACCCATCTGCTTGTTTGCTATCTTATGATATAAAAAAAAAACAATGTAAAAAGGAAGTGTATATACTGTATGTAAGTGTATAAGCTATGGTAATATCATAGAAAAAAAAAACCAGCCAGGTGGGAGACGAACTCGTACACAAAGGGTTCGATATTATCGACGCTTAAGCGCCGCACCGATTCTCGGTGGATTTCAGTTGACACCCATACGACGCTTAAGTGTCGCATTTTCATTTGGTTTTCAACCTTCCACTACTAAAAATACAGACTACTTTAGTATTACGAAGTTTAACGAAGTTTTATAAGGACTTTTTTGGGGATTGAGAAGTTAATATTCAGGTTACTTTTAAAGATCCGACCAAATCTTAAAATTAGGAATTAAATATTGAATTGAAAGTGCATTTTAATTATTATTGTAAAAATATTACAATATAATATAAAAATATTCGTTTAAAAATATTCCACTAAATTCATGACTTGCATGCACCGGATCTTGTGAATGAACTCTGTAAAGTTGGCAGTGTTTCATTTTATAATTACGATAGTAATTATTATGTAATCTGTTGTTCTAAGTAGGTACATTTCTCCCGATTACTTTTAATTTGGTTGAAGATCTATACATATAGTAAAATCGTAGGAAAGTCAATGTATGTCCGGGGTAAACTCAAAAAGTACAGCATGGATTTACTTCAAATTTTACATGAATATTACTAACAGGTCGGGTCAACATATAGGCTACATATTATCACACTATCACCTACGGGGGAGGAGCTGTGCGGAGTAAACGAAGTTCGCGCGAACGAAGTCGCGGGCAACAGCTAGTACTAAAATATTTTAGTTCGAATTTTGTGTTATTGAAATTATATCCATACGTTTTGTTTTTGTCTATTCAAGTTTCTACCTGTTCATTAAAATTGAGTAAAAATTGCTTAAAAATTACGTTTGTTGTATTGGAGCCCCTTTTAATATTTACTTTAATTTTATTTAATTGTAAATTTTTAAAGGTAATATTTAACTAAGTAGTCTGTGAAAATGTTGAGCGTGTGTCTGTTACCGCTTTCAACATTAAAAAAATGCGAGAAAACACGTTTATTGTATGGAGCCCCCCCCCCCCCCTTAATATTTTTTTATTTTTAGTATTTGTTGTTATAGCAGCAACGAAAATACATAATATGTGAAAATTGCAGCTTTCTAGCTATCATGGTTTATGAGATACAGCCTGATGACAGACAGATGGACAGACAGACAGCGGAGGCTTAGTAATGGGGTTCCGTTTTTATTTTTTAGGTACAAAACCCTTAAAACTGCATAAAAAAAGCGGTTCGACTCGACATTCTTGATCCGAACCGCAAGGGACTGGAATATGCTACCTGAGTCTCTGTCCCCCACGGGTACAACCTTCTTCTTCAAGGGGATCTTCAAGGGAAGAGTGAACAGGTATCTTCTAGGGAAGATTCCTTCCATCTTAGGCCGTATCTTAGCTTACCATCAGGCGAGATCGTGGTCAAGCGCATCCCTATCGACAGTAAAAATAAAAACATTTTTTTTAACGCTCTTTAATGTCTACTGTTATGTTATGACGTCTATCGAAAATGGATAACGAGGTGATCGCGGCTGCAGAAATATTTTTATTTAGCTCTTATAATCATTTACTTTTAATGTCTACACCATCTAGAATGTACCAGAGACGACCAGAGTACACAATCACTACGTTTGAGACAACTATGTACTGATTAATCGGCGATTGTGTGGACGAGCACGTATTCGTGGGCTATCATTCCTTTGATGTACCGACACCATGGCGATTGCGTTCGATCATACACGATGAGGGCCCATCACAGACATTTATGCCTTCTACACTAACGTGCATGGCATTGGTCGACCATCATGGCCCATTGTGTAGAGGGGTTATAAAATGTTGTCATCAGTCAATCAAATGCATTTGAAAAACATATTTTTTTGAATCGTATTGTACTAGTGCATTTACAAAGTAATATAATTATCGATAAATGTGGATTTACAAAGTAACTTGAATTATCGATAAATGTCAATGAGTAGTACGCACGTGCACTATCTTGTGGTTATTGGCGAATGGTATTGTATTGGGGACATTTGGTCGTTAACCTTAGGTTCATAACAGCTGATACAGATTTTAACTTTATATATAAACTAGCGGCTTCGTTTGCGTGATGCAAAATCATTACTTCCTTTTGCTTACTCGCGTAAAAAGTAGCTTATGTCCTGCCATATAAACTCTTCTATGTTTCAGTGGTAGTTTCATCAAAATCGGTAAAATAGTTCCGGAGATAACGCCCTACAAACGAATTGACAGACAGACAAACAGTCAGAAATTTAAAAAATTGTTAGTTATAATATAAGTATCGTAAAATTAACACACTGCTCTTGAAAAAACCCAGTTATTTTTATATCACAGCGAGATACATCAATTTTATTTATTTGTGTTGATTAACTCAAAATTTAAGTACTACCTACCTACTTTACATATTTAGTACATATTCAGTACTAGTGTAGTAGATAAGATTAAATGTTAATAAACAGAAATATAAGCTTGAACAATTTACCTTAAAATTTAAATATAATAAAAATTGAATTGCAAATTTTGTAAAATGGTAATTTTTTTGTAAATTGTAAAAATTTGGATTGAGCATAAGATGATATTTTGTAAATTTTAAAAATAACTTTTGATGTTAAATAATTCTAGTAAATTGTACATACAATTGTAATACGTGAAATAGAAAAAAAGAAGCCCGCTGAGTTTCTTCCGCCAGATCTGCTCAGTGTGTGGCCGCGTTCCGATCCAGTAGTAATTATTAAGAAAACGACCTAAATTAAAATGTTTGCACGCCATATTGTGGTAGAATATGATGGTAATTTAATTTATTTTAATAACTTGTGACACCCATATTCTTGCAAATAAATATTTTTTCATTTTTCATTTTCATTTTAGCTAACTCGCGACTTTCCGTAATCATAACTTCCTTATGGTCACTCGGGTACAAGGTAGCCTACAATCTGACTATAAACTACTCTATCTTTCAGTGAAAGTTTCATCAAAATCAGTCCAGCCGTTTCAGAGATTACAAATAGAATGGCAGACAGACGAGCAGAAACTTTAAATATGATTGTTTATGTATTGAGTACAAGTAATTTAAACTAATTCCTGCCGCCGAATTCCATTGCGTCAAAATTTGAAATTCCAACCTCACCATTTCGTTTCGATGTCTAGAAATGCACAATCGTGCGTTCCTCTCGATATTTTTTGCCTCGCACTACTCTGAAAGAAAGAAAGAAAGAAATAATTTATTTGCCAGAATATGGGAGTTACAAGTTATTAAAATTTGATTAAGTTACCAACATATTCTACCATGATATGGTGTGCAAATATTTTAAAATTATAATAATTTATTATTAAACTAAAAATGTTGTGAGTCGATTTTTTACAATTACTACCGGATCGGAATGCGGCCACAACGTGCGGCTCTGTTGTGGAATCAATTACCGGCAGGGATGTTTCCGAAATGATACGACTTGGGGCCTTCAAGAAAAGCGTTTACTCATTCTTAAAAGGCCGGCAACGCAACTGCAAGACCTCTGGCATTGCGGATGTCCATGGGCGGCGATGATCACTTACCGTCAAGTACACCTCCTGATGTAAAAAACAATCCGCCGCGTATTCGTAGGCCGTAGCACGATGCGACGTTGTAACGTGTTTATGTATGTAAGAACTCTAAACGCTTGGTTTCGATTGAACTTTGTTACATTTAAGGTATTAATTTTGGGGTTCCGTACCAAAAAGATAAAAACGGGACCATATTACCAAGCCTCCGCTGTCTGTATGTCCGTCTGTCTTTCTGTCACCAGACTGTATCTCATAGCTAGAAAGCTGAAATTTTCACAAATTATTTACTTCCCTTGGCGCTATAACAACAAATACTAAAAGTAAAATATTGAGGGAAAAAAATAAAAATTGAGGGAACACGGCAAAAAATTACGTTTGTTGTATGAGGACCCGTCATACAGCAAATGTAATTTTTTTGCCGTTTTTTATAGATGATGGTACGGAACCCTTCTTGTGCGAGTCTGACTCGCGCATGGCCGGTTTTTTTTTAATTTCTCAAATCTAAAGATATTATAAAACAAAACCATTGTACTCTTTCACGATTCACATACTATATTATATTTACCAACGATCAGCCCTGTGGTCGAAATTCGACCCTGGACTAATAATAAGTTTGACAACAAACTTTAGCTGTTAAGAATCCATACTAATATTATTAATGCGAAAGTGTGTTTGTTTGTCCGTCTCTCTCGGCAAAACGGAGCGACGAATTGACGTGATTTTTTAAGTGGAGATAGTTTTAGGGATGAAGAGTGACATAGGCTACGTTTTGTCTTTCTAACCCCCTCCCCCCCACTTCCCTAAAATCAAACGCGAGTGAAGCCGCGGGCAAAAGCTAGTATTATATACGTGTATGTATGTTATCATGTATTTCTCATGAATTTAGTGCGTTTAATGTTAATTTTTATCAATTTAATGTAAGTAGGTATATCTAATGCGTATAATTTAAAAATAGGTATTAAGTTCCTGCAATCCTCCGCAATGTAAACTAACTCTGGCAAATTTTATACCCAATTGTCTTAAAAAGAGCTACAAAGGTTTTACGTCACGCATATAGATTATGTTCTATATGGTTTATAATCGTGCGAAGCCGGGGTGGTGTACCTAGTGAAAAAATGAGACATATTCTTCTGTTCCAATAAATTATCACTTTTATTATTACGTGCGCCTTTGGATCACTCGGTCTACCCTGCTAAAGAAACCGTGGTAATAATACTCGTCACGACAGCCCAGATAGGAAAAGATGTTTTTTTAAAGATCATTATATGACATTGTTTTTTCGACGCCGAATACAACCTCGACCAACACACAGCCTTGTGTACAATTTCTATATTATTAGATAATTTGAACGATACCTCGCGGCGTAATATCGTAAAAACTGGATTGCACTAGGCCGGAACCGTGGATTCATGAAAGAAAATGGATATGGTATTTTACATTTTTTCAAAGCAAAAATGATAAGAAAGTGGCATTTTATTGTAATTAGACTAGCGACCCGCTCCGGCATCACACGGGTAATATATACGAAAAACCTTGACAAATTATACACTAAAACCTTCCTCATGAATTCCTCTATGCATTGATGAAAACCGCACGAAAATCCGTAAAGTGGTTTTTGAGACAGACAGACTCGGCGGGGGACTTATTATACAGTGTGTAAAAAACCCTGTCCGATCGTCAAAGGCATTATTTGGTAGCTTAATACAAACATATCTGTGTCATTATTTTATGGATACATACATTTTCAAAATATTTGCTTGATCTAAGGGGAAGTTGCTCAATTTCAGTACTAAAATGACGCACTTTAAACTACTATATTTTTCTCATTTTAATAAAAAGTTTTTTTTTGTCAATGCCATTGATCTATCTTTATACTTCTTTCGGATCGGACAGGGTTTTCTTTACACACCGTATAGTATGTAACTATGTATAGATAGGAAACAAGCTGATGGCTCCCCTGACGGGAAGAGAATCAATCAAAGATGTTATCCGTCCGTTGCTATCCATATGGCGGTATGGCAAAGCACATCCATAAATCTACCACCTACCTCACCTTCTAAATCGGCATATGAAAGTGCCAAGCATTGACGCTATTGCGGCAGGAAAAGGCGGTGATACCATACCACCTAGTAGTCACGATCGTATTGACGATATTGACGATAACGCATAGTTAATCGTTTTCCTTTTACAATTTGCCTGGTATAATGTCAGATGGTCTATTCATCAAAGGGAGCCCCGACCGACATGAAGAATCAATCAATCAATCATATTTCTTGGCGGTCTCATCGCCTAAAACGATATTTTATTGATTCAGGCGTTACTTTGCGGAAATCCATTATTAAAAGGTGAAATTAATTAAATTTGCTATTAGTTCGCGGATAATAGCAAATTTAATTAATTTCACATTTTGCCTAAAACGATATCTACCAGACAACCAACAGCTTAAGGATTTCTTGCGAAAGAAGCAAAAACATGTAAGTTCGTGCACAAACTACACGATATATAAAGTACAGTTACCATAGATAAATAAACAATAAATAATCTACAGACTGACTGGTGAGTAACCTTCGATACTTATGGAGAGCACTCGGTACTCGATTCTCGTTAAAATGAAATAATAAAATTAGGGACTTAACTTTTGACCAATATTTCTCTAAAAATAAGTGAAATATGGATATTATACTGTCTAAGCACGCCGCGTGTTTTGTACCTACCTGTGTATTCTGTGTTGTAAGCGGTCTGCGCGACACGTGCGTCCGCGCGGTGTCCAAGCATGATGCAGGTAAATATAGGATTATCGGTGAACTGTTTACTAAGTTTACTAAGAAGTATTTGAATATTTATTTTTAATGTTATTTTTTCTCATTATATATGATCACCAACTATCACGTCCTTAAATATTGAAGGTTACTCACCAGTCAGTCTATATATTTAATTGACTGTTTAATGAATTTATATACGTAATGAAGTCTTGTGCAAAGAGAAAATGTTGAAAAGTATTCTCTGGATAATATTTTTAAAGGAGAAAAGACTAGGAGCCTCCTTAATGATCAATGGAAGAGGATTTAATTTTTTTATTACTCGTATACCTAGTAATAGTTATGAAATTTGGATAAATGAGAAAAGTACTTTAAAATAAGGTTTTGGTTTCTGGGGAATGTAGCATTAACTTCACCTATGTACTCAGTTGTGCATAAATTTTTAACGCACAAATTGTATTTTCCAATTTAGTCATCATAGGTTTTTTATTTTCCCTCACTATGAAAACAAATCACTTTTTTTCAAATTACAAACTAAGGATGTATTCACATCAAAATTGAATGTACAAACAAACGCTACATATTTATTTTATCTATTTTTTTAAACTTCTTGGTCTCACCGCAATCTGACCTTAACAATAAAATACTACATTATATTACAACACTAAATGACTTGATCCTTTTAATCTAAAAGTATCTTCACGCCCGTATGGGGATACATTTAGCAGAGATACTACCAATACACCCACGATCAGCCAAAGATACTAATTCCCATAATGTGATAGGTGACAAGCCTATCACCAACCGGGCACCTATCCAATTCCGGACAACTTTGTTGTTTTTTTTTCAGAAAATTGAAAACACCCATTTTTGAATTACCCGACCCAGGAATCCAACCCGGGACCTCATGACAACACCCACACCGGACCACTAGACCACAGAGGCTATTAATCGGAACAAATTGTGACTAGGTAGTGCTGGCCGCTTCGCTTATCGTAAGAATCGGTTTGTAGTTTCGAATAGCGTAGTCGTCGTCCTTCGAAACGTCAGCAATATCCATACTAATAAACGGAAAGTCTGACTGTCTTTCTGTATGTTGTAGCTGATCCTCGCAGTTTCGTCCCAGACTAGATTAATATGCATGCCACCAATTATTCTTTCATACAACCCCCAACATTTTTCCCCGTGTTGGTCCCGTGCTCCTTTGAAAAATAGGCCAACTACGATTCTGCCAGGCAGGTCGTCGCAACCTTGTGAATATTTAATAGCTAAATATTAAATGGGCCCTGGCTGTTAATTTTTCGGCGATGAATTAAAATTCATGAATTGTTTTATATGTACATTGTTATAGAACTATTTTAATGGTGGTTATTCATTATTACCTAACTTGATTCTAAACTACTGGACTTGTTTCTTTCTATTTACTTTTCATTCAAGGCAATGAATCTTTTTTCAAGCTTAAATGCAGCCGGATTTTTTGGTTTCAATATTTTTAAGCTATTGCATAGCTTCTATCGCGGGCCTTGAGCGTGGAGACCGAATCCAGAAATTCCGTAACGACAAAAACCTAACACTCCCCACTCCGACCGGCACAGCGGTGATACTTTTTAGTTTTTCTATCTATCGATAAATACCAGAACTTTTAATGACTTTTTTAAATATCACGCTTGTCTCTTTAGTTCAGCAAGCCGCCTTTAGATGGCATTGGTTGTATTGGAAAACTACCGTAATCATATATATAATTGTAATTGCATAAGTTGATAAAAAATGCTATGCAATAGCTTTACCGCGGCAGTCTCCGAGTGCCACACGTCTTTTTTAATTTTATATTTTTTAGTTAGGATTATACGATGGTAAATAACGCAATCTTGTCATTTCATTCAGAGAGAGAATATCGTAGGAAATATTAAGTAACCTGTGGTGGTCTAAACTTCTTATTATTAACCCCTCTAGAGACCTAACTCAGCTCAAAGCACCTTTAAACAAAATCCGTGAACCTCAGCTCGGTCTAAAGTAATTGAAGCGTGTGTACAGTTAGACCCCAGCACAAAATCAGAGTCAGTATTTTTCGTTCTATTTAACCCTGTCCACGAAGTGCATCGAATTCTGTCGTCAATGGTTGGATTCTGACTCCCACTCCAGGAATATTGTTTTTAATTGCTTTGTCGTCAAATTCTAAATAAACCGCCTGTGGCAATTTTGCAATTGGTCCTTTCGTCCTCCCTCTGTGGTACCTATCTACTCAAAATTATGAACGAAATCGGTATCTTTACAATTAGGGCGCCTAGGCGATAAAAGGCACGCGTTTTGAATATTTATGTTAAAACAGCAGTAAAAACATAATGCGATATATATATATATATATATATATATACATATATATATATATATATATATATATATATATATATATATATATATATATATATATATATATATATAAAAGTGTACCCCCCCATTCCGCCATTTTGAAAATTTATATAGCCTATGTCACTACTACAATTTAGACAAATCCAACGACACCTCATATTATGTCAAAAACCCTCCAGCCGTTTATGCTGTAGAGCGTGCCAATAAAATGGACATACATACATACATGCGCTCAAAAAACATTAAAACAAAGAAATTACCGTGTTATGTTAATTTTGTGTTTACGGTAATGCCCAAAATAACAAGTTATTGACATTCTAATAACGTCTCGTGTATAAACATTTGAACGTTAAAATCTTAACCCTACACTAGTTCTGATAGCAGCAGTGTTAGGTCCAAATGACCCCTTTATTTATGTATTTTATTTATTTATCGCCTCTGTGGTTTATTTATGTATTTTATTTATTTATCGCCTCTGTGGTCTAGTGGTCCAGTGTTGGCGTTGATCACATGAGGTCCCGGATTCAATTCCCGGGTTTATATATAAAAGTATTTTTTTAAATAATACAAAAAAGTTTTTTTTCCAGTTTTCTGTGAAACACAAAGTTGCCCGGGATTGGAAAATGCCCGGTTGGCGATACGCTTGCCACCTATCACATTTGTGGGATTAAGTATCTTTGGCTAATCGTGGGTGCACTTGTTGTACCTCTGCCAACCCCTTCGGGGATATGGGCGTGAAGATACTTTTTTATTTATTTATTATACAATTCCAAGATATCTTAGAGAAATAGTGTAAATTTTAAAATTACAAAACTTGTTATTATAAGTCTAGATAGAATAAACGATAAGTATAAAAAATAAGTCAATTAAAAAATTCTCTTATGTATTAAAAATGTCAAAATTAAACAAAAGCTAAATTTGTCTACCTAATAAAAATTAAAACATAAAGCAAAATTTATCAAAAATTGACATAACTTTTTATTTCGAAATTAATTTTAGTTAGTCCAAATGACAGTTACTGTGGATCCGGACTTTATGGGCGAGCAAAGTGCTTAATCAGAGTTTAAGTAAGCTTAAAGCCCACTTAAAGGGTGTATTCTGTGAGCCCCAACCTCAACGTAGGGCAATATCGTGACGATAATTTAGTAGAGTATTAAGTATTTTTTCCGATTTTTTTTTTGGTGCGATCACGTGTTTAAGGATGACAAAGAGATAGTTTCGGAGACCATAAGAGGTTTTAAATTTTACATGTTTTCTAGTCTTCTTTACTTAATTACCAGAAGCCTTTAGGCATTTTTTTATTTGTCTTTTATTTTTGGAAAGTTTAGAACTTCAAGTACATACCAAAAAATAATTTTGAAAATCGCGCAGATTTTATGTTATACACTAAGAAATGTTATAGCTGAAGTTATTTTTCGTTAAGTGAAGGCCATTTTCAAAGGATAAACAATCTACCTTCATGCTAGGAAATTTACAAAGGTGAATAGCCAAACGTTTTTCCCGTGTCGGTCTGAGTCCCTTATGCCATTGTGCCAGACATTTCGTAAAAGTCGAACGATTACCTGCCTGCCGGTTATACCTGTCACTACCATTGTGACTACTAGGTAGAGTTCTACAAATTATCGACCGGTTCTGGTACCAACGTCTCACCTGTTACTGCTGCTATATGCGTCAATGCTTGTCAATCGCTTTCCGGTTTGAAAGATATACATTTTAAACTTGACGAATGGCAGTTGTTAACGCCCATGCCAAAAAAAGAAAGAAAGAAAGAAAGAAAGAAATCATTTATTTGCCAGAATATGGGAGTTACAAGTTATTAAAATTTGATTAAGTTACCAACATATTCTACCATGATATGGTGTGCAAATATTTTAAAATTATAATTATTTATCATTAAACTAAAAATGTTGTGAGTCGATTTTTACAATTACTACCGGATCGGAACGCGGCCACACACTGAGAAGATCCGGCGGAAGAAACTCAGCGGGCTTGTTTTTTTTTTTTTTTTTTTAAATTATAGTTACATGATACAATTACACACATTAATTGACATCACAACTTATTTCTATGAATTACAAAATTAATTTTTTGTTTAATTAAAATATTGACATTTTACAAAGTTTAAACACAGAAGAAAGATAATAGATAATTTGTATATCAACATGTTCTACCTTATAAACTAAATTTTTTAATATGCAATTTTATAAATTACATACTTGTAATTTAAAAAGAGTAATTTCTAATTCATGTTAGTTTAAATTTATTAATTACAACATTTTTTTATAATTATACACAGTAAAAGATTTATTATTAGATTAATATTTAATTTTATCAGCAAGAAATTCATTTACATTATAATAAGATTTGTCTAGTAGTAAATCAAATAATTGTTTGCGGAATTTATTAAGAGGTAAGGATTTAAGACTATCAGGAATATGATTGTATATATTAATTGCCATACAATAGGCATTTCTTTTAAAAATGTGGAGTCTTTGGCTGGGCACATGTAGTTTTTCACTATTCCTAAAATATGTATTACCTAATACTTCAGCATTTGTTTTAAACAAGTGTTGATGTTTTTTTACAAATACGCATACCGCCAGGATATAAAGACAAGGTAATGGTAGTATTTTAAGTTTTTTAAAAAGTGGTTTACAAGAATAAAGTTGATTCACATTACATATTGCACGTATACATTTCTTTTGTATTCTAAATATTTTTATTAAATCTACTGAGTTTCCCCAAATAGGGATTCCATATTGCAATACAGATGAGACATATCCATGATATGCTAACAAGGTAGCGTTTAAGTTTGCTATTTCTCTTATTCTTCTTAAAACATACACAAATCTATCAATTTTATTGCAAAGGGAATCAATGTGTGCTTTCCAGTTACAATGTTTGTCAATTAATATTCCTAGAAATTTAGTATTATCTGTATTTTCTATATTGGTATTGTTAAAAAATATGTTTGAACTTTTGATATTATTACTGTAATATGTTTGAAATTCAACTATTTTTGTTTTACTCAGGTTAATTTTTAGATTGTTGCTTTTAAACCATTCTGAAACTTTAAGTAAGGTTTCAGATGTTTCCTTTACTAAAAGATTTTTGTTTTTACATTTAATAAGGAGGGTTGTGTCATCTGCAAATAAAAATGATTCATGTTCGATAGTTTCTGGGAGATCATTAATATAAATTAGAAAAAGCAAGGGCCCTAAAACACTTCCCTGTGGTATTCCACAGTCACTACAGCAATAACTTGAAGTAAATATTTTTTGATGATTGCCACATACTTTTGAAATTTCAACACATTGTTTCCTTTTATCTAAATAACTTTGTATCCACTCTAATGATTTTCCTCTGATGCCATACTTTTCAAGCTTTGTCAACAGAATTCTATGTGAAACAAAATCAAATGCCTTACTCATATCTAAAAATACACAAAGTGGATACATTTTTGTATTCAGGCATTCCGTAATACTTTTTACTAACTCAAAACATGCTAAAGTTGTAGATCTACCTTTCCTAAATCCATATTGATTATTTTTTAGTAATTTAAATTCCAGTAAATAATTATAAAGTCTTTCATACATAGCTTTTTCAAAAATTTTTGAGAAAACTGGAATTAAAGTAATAGGCCTATAATTATTCAAATCAAACTTATCTCCTTTTTTAAACAATGGTCTTACAATAGATTTTTTTAGTCGTTCCGGGAAGTTCCCTTCTAAAAATGACAAATTAACAATATGGCTGAGTGGTTTTGATATTACTGGAGCAACATATTTGAGTAATTTTGTACTAATATTATCATAACCAGTTGCACTAGTGTTTTTTAGAGAAAGTATGATTCTAAATATTTCATGCTCATCTACTGGTCTTAAAAACATAGTTTTATTACTATTGGAGAATGTATGTGATTTTGGAATATTTGTGAGTGTATGATTGTTATTACTTGTTCTTGCCTGGTTTATAAAAAAATCATTAAATAGTTCACATATTGTTTGAGTATTTGTATAAACTGAGTTATTTACTCTTATTTTCTCAATTTCTTTATTATTTGTTTTATTCTCAAAAGTGTTTTTAATTAAATCCCATGACGCTTTGCATTTATTAGATGATTTATCAATAAATTTCAGAGATGACTGCTTTTGTGATTCTAATATACATTTTGATAGAATTTTTTTGTAACGCAAGTAATTACTTTTATTTTCTTTTTTATTATACTTAGTGTGACGATAATTCAAGTACAACTGACGTTTGACTTTGCAACATTTAAGAAGACCTTTTGTGAGCCATTTATTTTTTATTGGTTTATTTGACACTTTGATTTGAACTTTTGGAAAGCATAACTCAAAAAACAATAAGAATATGTCATGAAAATTATTAAATGCCTCTTCACTGTTTGTATTTGCAAAAACCTCACTAAAACTTAAAGATGATAAACATTCATAAAATTTTTTCTTATTTTCCTTACTGAAGAGTCGTCTCGTTTCAAACCAAAAAGCTCTTCTTGTTTTATAGTTTGAGACTGATTCAATATTTAATTTTATACTCTGTGCCATTTCATGGTCAGATAAACCAAGTGGATGAGTGAGAGATTGGACATTTTCCAAATTGCTAGCAATTACATCTAAACATGCATTCTTCCTAGTAGGTTTTAGTATGTGTTGATTAATATTATTATTTAGAAGAATGCCTTGTAATTGTTTATGTGCATAGTTATTCTGCATTAAATCTATATTCCAATCTCCACAAAGAATAATTTTTTTCTTAGAGTTTTTCATAATATGTTCTAATAATAATTCTAATTTATTTAGGAAAATTTCAACATTTGAACTAGGTGTACGATAAATACAAATTATTATTAATTTGTAACATGTTATTTCAACAGCACAGCATTCGAAAGAAAATGGTAAGCGTATTTGTAAATCAAGAGTTTTAAATTGTAGATCATTTCTTACCATAATACAAGTGCCACCACGACGCTGGTTAACACGAGAAAAATGAGAGGCCATAGTATAACCATTTAGTTTAAAGTTTTGTTCAGAACCTTGTTTCAGGAATGTTTCTGAGAGGCAGATAACATTAATTTTTCCTAATGTATCCCTAAGTTCAGTTATAGCTAATTGCAAATAATCTTGTTTACTCAGTGCACCTGCTATATTTTGGTGTAATAATTTAAACTGGCAATCATTTAAGAAAAAACTGATTTTTAGTGTGTGTATTTTCTAAGTTATTACCAGATTTAACCCTAAAGTAAAAAAGATATCCATTATCTAGTCTATCGGTAGACTTATGCATCTTTTGCAAATAGTATTGTCATACGAATAGCGCACCATTAAGATACATATTTGGTGTCTTGTCTTGGTGTCGTCTCTTTCCATCTGGAGAGCCATCTGTTTTGCCTTATAAACAAAAACTTTATAAAGTTAATGTTATAATTACTATAAAATAAAGTTGTTAATGTGGTATATGACCTTGTTTGATAAACATGTTTGGACAAAATTGGAACTTGCTGCACGCCCTGTCACTTTCATTCATTAATAATTGAAAGACATTATCAAGAAATCAGAACATGGATATGTGTACATTTTTGCATAACAGACTTCCTGATTTACATATATCGTTTTTAACCGACGACCCAAAAAACCGGCAAAATGTGAGTCGGACTCGCGCACGAAGGGTTTCGTATTCAAATTTCTACCTGTTTATTAAGATCGAGTAAAAAATTGCTTAAAAATTACTTTTGTTGTATGGTAATTTAATAAAAATGAAAAATCTAATGAGGGCGGGGGGACCATTAATACTTACACTTTATTTTTAATTACTTTTTTAATGGTAATATTCAACCAAATATTCTGTGAAAATTTTAAGCGTCTACCTGTTACCGTCAATAATATTGAGAACAAAACCGAAAAAAAACACGTTTATTGTATGGTGAGCCTGGTGAAAGACAGACAGACGGACAGACAGACAGCGGAGGCTTAGTAATAGAGTCCCCTTATTACCTTTTAGGTACAGAACCCTAAAAAGATGACGTTCTCGATTCAATGAAGTCTTTTTCAACCCACTTCCCATAAGGAGGTCATCTATTAGCTTTTATGTTTGTTAGCTCAGAACTCTGTCATTTATGAACTGATTCTGAAAATTCTTTTTTTGTTTGAGAGGGTGTGCTCCCCACGTGGTTAAATTTTAATTTGGTGAACATCTGATGCATGGTTTCGGAGATATAGAAAATGGGAATTTGGTTGCTGCAGATTTACTGCCTTAAAAAAATATATATTGGCCGATTATTCAACGAAGCCTGAACGGATTTGGAAAATTGTTTTTGATTTTAAAGAGTATACCTACTTCTCAGGTGGTCTCTGTAACAGATACAATACGATACAACACGTTCTTGCTAAGATATGTTATCACACCACATTCTATCACGCGCCATACATGTGAATAATTAGTATATAAGCTTAAGGAATATCCCAGTAAAATTACAGTTTAATAAACACATTTAATAACCGATGTGTGACTGTCATTTTATCAACGTAATATCTATTGGTGACCACCGACCAGTGAACACGCAGAAAAGATAAATGAATAGCCCAGTGCTATCTTCATGCAGAAGCCCTTCAGCAGCAACGGCAAGTTCGGCAGCGTCCATGGAAATCGCAGCTGTATCCACGGCGAAAAGAATACCGGATTTTTGGACTGTCATTTAATCAATGTAATAGTCTCATTATGATTTGATGATAAGATACGGAAAATGGGAAGCGGTTGTTTAGAGTACTGCGATTAAATTACTTACCACTAAAAATTAAATTTGTTACAAATATCACAGAGTATACTAGTATAATTAATTATTATTACTATATTAGCGCTTTTTTAGAAAGAAATAAAGAAATTATTTATTTGCCAGAATATGGGAGTTACAAGTTTTCAACATTTGATTAAGTTACCAACATATTCTACCATGATATGGTGTGCAAATATTTTAAAATTATAATAATTTATTATTAAACTAAAAATGTTTTGAGTCGATTTTTTTACAATTACTACCGGATCGGAAACGTGGCAACACACTGAAAAGATCCGGCGGAAGAAACTCAGCGGGCTTGTGTTTTTTTTACAATTATAGTTACGTAATACAACTTTGTTACTTATTCTTATCCTGTGGCTACATTTTCGAAAACACAACAAAGACAAGCCACCCGTGTTTTCTATCTGCTAGTAGTTAAAAAAATGTTGACGCGTCAAAATAACTTGTAAAAAGTTTTATTGAATTAAGTACTTCTGATTTCTGATTTTTTATGTCATAAGAAAACATAAGGCTTTCCTTATGAAAAGATACAAACATTGCTTATAGACACCAAAGATATTAATCGTGCATTCTAATCCATGTGTTGGAATGGTAATGCCAGTCAGCAGTAACAGCCAATTCACCGGCTACTTTACTTTCCAACTGAAACCAATCACTCGATGATTACGCTGACTACGCAATCATTTTTAGAGAGCACAATATAGTGCACCTCCGTACCTATATTGTGCAATAGAGCACAATATAGGTACGGAAGAGCGGGGACTCACACAGGCAATATGCTTAAAAGGAGTCTCCAATATTCATATGTGTTAAACTGATTTTCTGAAATAAATTATTATTATCAAAAATCATTGTAGGACTTAGGTCCGCATGGACAGGCATTTGTGTAATGAGCATAGATGTTTGTATTTGTGGGTTTGGCTTTTTTAATACATGTTTCAGTATTTATATTGTTACGTACTCGGGTTCGTACTTGTAAGAAAATACCACTTATATTAAATCCGTGTATTTACACAACACAACACAACGTAATACTAAAATACACTTTACACCCTAGTCACTCGCTATACTATCACTGAACTTAGAACACTACACAACACTTCTCGCTTCACACTTGGTCACTTGATGTATCGCTCTCGATCGCTTGATAAAAACTGCCTTGTGTTTGTCAACACTTCTCTATTTATAGGCAGGGTTAAGCCCTAGCTGGATCCAGAAAAATCTAAATGTATCGGGAAACAATGAATCACTTCTTATCGTAAACATGTTATGAGTCATAAATCCTAGTACACGCTACTTTCAACCTTATGCCATATCCCACAAAATCCATTATGGCAAAGCCCAGGTCAACTATTTGTTTGTCAATAGGAGTAGCTATCTCTTTCTTTTATTTCTAGATAGTTACCGCGCGCGCGCTCCAACTCTACACGCTTCTAGATTATTCGTAACAATATACAGAGTTACTTTTAAAGATCCGACCAAATTTTTAAAAGATGTTCGTCGATAATATGTTCGATTTTTGTAATAAAAAGAGATTAAAAAATTCAAAATTTCATTTTTATCCGACATGGATATCCATCATTAAAAAACCCTTGGATATAATTTCAATTACGCAAAATTCGAACTATTTAGTGATTTCAACCAAATTAAAAATAATCGGGAAAAATGTACTAAAACCGACAGATTACATAATAGTAACTATCGTAATTATAGGTAAATGTAAAATGGCGCATTGCCAGATTTACAGCGTTCATTCAGAAGACTTTTTCTTTCTTTTTTCTTTTTCACAAGACACAAGAGATTTAGTTCCAAATTTGAAAATTTGGCTGGACCTTTATAAGTAACCCTCTATACTGACTGATAATGACTATCTCTTGCTTCTTGTGATAACCAGGACAGACCGTTCTCCTTATTATCCAGTATGAGAGTGTTATTGCGTCTCTTACAAAGTCATAGTGGCTACTATAATTAAGACGAAGAAAACTAGTTATTTTGCAAATTTCCGCGAACTTTTTAAGTGTACCTTTGCGATGTCACTGAAAAGTAAAACATATAAAAGCGGTGTAAGAAATAGAACAAACTCACCTCGTCTGAAAAGTAATGAAGACCCCAGCGGCACAGTTATCCACCCTCGTCCACCACACTTTATACCACGACAGCACCAAACACAAAAGCACAATTTACGCACTCTAACTAAAATAATTGCAAAATAACTAGTTTTCTTCGTCTGAACAATGGATTTCCGCAAAGTAACGCCTGAATCTATAAAATACTATAATTAAATTTTTGAGACTACGTCGAAAACTGCTCAGTAAATTAATTAAATTAATTGATTGAATTAAATTAAATAGAAAACCCGATCCAGGAATCGAACTCGGGACTGCATGATTTCAATCATATAGACCAATCATTAAACCATGAAGCAATGATATAAAAATTCCTTGGGTCGATTAGACCCAATGATACTTTTTCTGGTTAAGTTTGATTAGTGGCAAATATTTGATGTCTCATAGACCTCTCACCTCTAACCTATTGCTAGGAAGCGAGAAACTTTAGAGATAAGGAGACTGATAACTTTTCTATCAATCATATTATGCTGCTTCCACACATTAGCCTTTAAATCGAATTTACATATAAAAAATTAAAAACCTCTATTGTAAACTTCGGAACAGCTGAGCGGATTTTGATAGGATATGTGTGTTGTGTAAGTATTATAAAACAAAACTAACGGAAAAATTTACTGTTAAATGTATGCACTATTAAACGAGAAGCACTGCCGACAAACTGCGATGCAGTTTGGCAGATAAAAAAAATATAAAAATCTTAGGCTAAATATTTGTAAAATAAATAATAAAAAAAATATTGTAAACATAAAACCCGACTGCATCTTGAAAAAAGATTCATCGCCTTAAATGAAACCAAAAAAAAGAAATAAACAAACCCAGTCGATTAGAATCATGTTAAGTAATGATAAATAACTACACCACTAAAATAGTTCTATAATCGATGTACATATAAAACAATCCATGAATTTTAATTTATCACACAACGATTAATAATAGTAAATGGGCCCATGGAGACCCATGTGCTTGTTTTTTTATCTTATGATATAAAAAAAAATCGCCATTTCCTTTGTGAATAAACAAAGTGATGCAGTGCACCATGATTTACTAGCTAGCCGGCTTGTGAGATTGGTAGTTATTTATTGCCGTAATTTACCATCCTGTAATTATTTTTACATATTCTGATTACTATTTTTAAATACGTTTGTATAACTGGCTATTGTCCGCAACTTTGTCCGCGCTTTATTCTGAATAATTTTAAATTTAGAAGAGTTTAGCGAAGACCAAGGTGAACGTTTCCACCAGGATATAAAAAGCGGAAGGGTCTCCTGATGGAAAGAGTCAACCATCGCCTATAGACACCAAAGGTGTTAATGGTGCGTTGCTATCTTGTGGCGAGGTAATATAGCTAATGCCACATGCATAAGTTTACCGGCTGCCTTACTCTCCAAACCGGAACACGACAGTGACAAGCACTGACGCTATTGCGGCAGGAAATAATATTAATTTCCTAGCTAAACCGCAGAACTCGCCGCACGCGAGCCGCCGCATATCTACACCGTTTTCCATACCACCTTTCATCTCCTATTTTAGACCTTTAAGGGTTGATTAAAAAATCCTATGTTGACCTCGTGTCTTCAACTGATATAGTTATTAACTACTAAACATGATAAAATTTCATCGAAATCGGTTCAGTGGCTTAGCTATTAAAACGTAACACACAGACTTCGCATTTATAATATTAGTATAAGTATGGAGTTATGAACACTTACGAACATCCGTACTTAATGTTACGCGCGGACATATCGGGATAAAGCCCATTATGTGAAAGCGGCATTATCAATATTCAGACTAGAGATTGGACCTTTGAATTTATATTTAAGTTTGTTCAGTAGTATCGTGTTGTATTTGATATATTTGTGTTCATAGCCAGAAGATACACGAGATATGTAAGTAAAAAAATATTTTTACAATTAATAACAGTTTTTTCCCAAATCCCAAAAAATTACGACTTACGAGTATTTTCATTCTGAATAATTTCACTAAATATTCTTCTTAAATGAATGGAGATTTTATTCCACAGACTTTATAATAATTAATTTATAATAATTTAATTTATACCATTGTATTTTGCACTTTTCGTTTTTTAAATGTAATCTATAAATATAATAAAATCGTAGGAAAATCAAAACTGTACATTGAATATTTTTTTAAAAGATCACTTGGGGCGTGATCTACAATCGATATCAAAGCCAAAAATATAGTTTTTAGAATTTTTGTCTGTTTGTCTGTTTGTTTGTCTGTATGTATGTCCGGGGTATACTTAAAAAGTACTTAAAGTACATAGATTTACTTCAAATTTTGCATGAATATTACTAACAGGTCGGGTCAACATATAGGCTACATATTATCACGCTATCACCTACGGGGGAGGAGCTGTGCGGAGTCCGCGCGGACGAAGTCGCAAGCAACAACTAGTGAAAAATATAGTACCTACGAAACTATCTGGATGTTCTCGTGAAATTAATATTAAAATTAATGACTGTATTTTCCAGTTTTTATTATTGGCACTTGATATAATTTCATTATTATTAAGTAAATTCTTCAATGTTTTAATTTAATCCCAGAAGAATTAATTTTGTATCTTCTATACATTAAAATAAATAACGGTTTATGATTTTGAATTTTACAGTTTTAGTTTTTTTATTTAGTTTTTTTTATGTATAGAGTCCGGTCACGGTCTTTAACATAATATGACTAATATTAACATTTTTTTTTGTAATGTGTTATAACAAATAGTTTTTCTTAAAAAATACTTAAATAACATGAATTTCTACAAATTAGGTCTTATTATCCTCTTAACGCAATTGCGGCAGGAATAGGTAAAGCGGTGGTACCACATCAGATCCGGACCAGTCAACATAGTAGCCACGATGGTATTGATTCGCATAGCTATTTGTTCGCGTCTTTCGAACTGCCTGGCAGAACGGCAGATTGTCTGTTTTTCAAAAAGGCCCGGACAGATATTGCGGAAAGTCTAGTGGTTTCGACTCTGACTACGCAAGGTGCTAGAGTTAGATTTGCTTGATTGTAGTCACAATAGAAGTGATGCACTGTACAACCAATCCTGAGGAAATAAATAACCAAATTTATACTCTGACTCGGGGACTATTTATTGGAGATTATATTTTTTTTAAAATACTTGCTTTATTTATTTACTAGCTGTTGCCCACGACTTCGTTCGCGCGGACATCGTTTATCCGCACAGCACCTCCCCGTAGGCGATAGCGTGATAATATGTAGCCTATATGTTGACCCGACCTGTTAGTAATATTCATGCAAAATTTGGAGTAAATCCATGCAGTACTTTTTGAGTTTACCCCGGACATACATACAGACAAACAGATAAACAGATAAACAGACAAACAGACAAAAATTCTAAAAACTATATTTTTGGCTTCGATATCGATTGTAGATCACGCCCCAAGTATTCTTTTAAAAAAATATTCAATGTACAGTATTGACTTTCCTACGATTTTATTATATACGTATAGATTACAGATATTTTTTAAAATATTTGCTTTATTTATTTGCGAGTCACTACCATTGTGGCTGTTAAGTGGTAGAGTTCTGCATTGTCTCGCCCGGGTCTGGTACCACCGCCTCACCTATTCCTGCCGCAATACCGTCAGTGTTAGTCATTGTCGTGTTCCGGTTTGGAGGGTAAGGTAGCCGGTGCACTTATGCATGTGGTATTAGACCTCGCCACAAGATAGCAACATACCATTTACACCTGTGGTGTCTATAGGCGATGGTTACTCTTTCCATCAGGAGACCCATTTGCTTGTTTGCTATCTTATGACATAAAAAAGTTTGTACGTTCGGATATTTGTTACTCAATTACGCAAAATGGCTGGATATATTTGGATAAAATTCGGCACGCAGGTATGATAACATATTAGGTATAATGATGACATGTAATAAAATAAATATCTTCTTATATATAAAAATCAATTGCTGTTCGTTAGTCTCGCTAAAACTCGAGAACGGCTGAACCGATTTGGCTAATTTTGGTTTTGAATTAATTGTTGAAGTCCAGGGAAGGTGAGTGAATATAAAAAAATAAGAGTAGTTAAAAAGGCAGAACAACGTTTGCCGGGTCAGCTAGTAATAAATAAATATTCACGGGACAAATTACACTTACTGATCTAACCCCAAAGTAAGCAAATTATTTGCTAGTGTTATTTGTGTTAGTCAACGATATTAATACGTAGGAATACATATATAAATACTAGAATATATTTAATAAACACCCAATCCCGGAAACACAAACATTTATGTTCATCACACAAATGCTTGTCCCCGTCGGAGATCTAAGCCGAGCCCTGTCGATTGCGTAGGTCGCTAACCACTTTACCAACGGGGCGGTAGAATATAGGAAACTTTTTTACCGGCTACCTTACCCTCCAAACCGGAACAAGACAGTATATATACACACACACACATATATATATATATATATATATATATATATATATATATATATATATATATATATATATATATATATATATATATATATATATATATATATATATGTTGTTGTTGTATGTTATATGTTGTTCCCGCAGGATCCACCAAAAACTTTATAATGCAATGAATTGCAGAATTGGATGTTTGGATGGATGTTTGTTACTCAATCACTAGACACAAGACACAAGCAAAAACTACTAGACGGATCTAAATGAAATTTGGCACACAGCAACATGATGATCTGGAATAGCACATGAGCTACTTTTTATCCCGGAAAAGTTAGGTAATCCCGCGGGATTCTTAAAATGCAACGGGTTGCACGCGCAGCAAGTTTTTATATAAAAATAGTTCTAATACCATTCACTTTTCGTTAAATACGATGTGGCAGTAAAGCCAAGGTTAATTTCAGCTAGCTGTATATTTATTACAAAGTTACGACATCTCGTCTTACATCAATCGTATCAACTTTACAATCGCATTAAAATTTTAAGAAATCATCTCTAATTAGTCACAAATTAATTAAAATTATCAAACATTGACTGGCATACACACGTGAGCATACACACGTGTTTTTTTATATTTTACTTTTTTTATATACTAGCTGTTGCCCGCGACTTTATCCGAGCGGACTAGGTGATAGCGTGATAATATGTAGCCTATATGTTGACCCGACCTATTAGTAATATTCATACAAAATTTGAAGTAAATCCATGCAGTACTTTTTGAGTTTACCACGGACATACCTACATACAGACAAACAGACAAACAGGCAAAAATTCTAAAACTATAATTTTGGCTTCGATATCGATTGTAGATCACGCCCCAAGTATTCTTTTAAAAAATATTCAATGTACAGTTTTGACTTTTCTACGATTTTATTATATGTATAGATAGCAAATAAGTAGATGGCTCTCGTGATACAAGGAGAAACCGATGCCAATAGACCAATGATAGTGCGTTGCTTTTCGTGTGGCGAGAGGGTAATGCTATATGCATTAGGCATGGATCATTTAACAGTTAACATATTAATTTTCGTACTAAATTTTTTTAACAATTAACAACTGTTATTTATATTAGCAAATACTGTTAAAAGTAATTTTTATGCATCACTAAAATTACCAATAACTTGATATATGATAATAATGTAATTAAAAATATTTGAGAGAGCGTTTTTTTGGTCGCTAACTTGATTTTTGATAATACTGATATTAAAAATATTTCGAGAGACCGTGATAATAATAACTGTTAAAAGTTATCAAAACTATTTTAGAGGACCTTTTTTGGTAGCTTCTTGTTTTTACTGCTTCTACTACTTATTATATATAGGCTACTGATATAATATAACATAAATAAATAACTGTTAAATATCAATTAACTTTAACAACATAATAGTTAATCTGATTTAACAATAATTTCCATGCCTAATATGCATAAGTCTACCGGCTAATTTACCCTCGAAACCGATCACGACAATGACAAGCGTTGACGCTCTTGCGACAGGAATAGATAAGTCGTTTGCATGAAGTATTAGGTATGGAGCTAGCACTCAGATTAATCAATTGAAATCTTGCTGTGCATGTGTCTCGTCTCCACAGAATAACCAACACTTTTAAGGGGCAAAGTATATGCTTCTACAATAAGCTGCCTGATGCCATTAGAGATTTACCAGTTAATAAATTCAAAACATGTGTTAAAACAAAACTGTTTAAAAAGGTTACTATAAAATATCTGAATACCTTGATGAAAGGTAAGCATGGGATTAAATGCTCCTCATATCGGCAATCCTTATTATTAATGTAACAATTAAATACTAATTAAATATTATGTAATATTTTATTTAAAAAATATTATGAAAAAACGCTGAGTTTCTTCCGCCGGATCTTCTCAGTGTGTGGCCGCGTTTCCGATCCGGTAGTAGTTTAAAAAATGTTGACGCGTCAAAACACCTTGTAAAAAGATTTATTGAATAAAGTACTTTTGATTTCTGATTTCTGAAACAAATATTTACGTTACATCTCTGTCTATGAGGTCTCCCCATCTCTATATGAACAGCTATGTTAGAAAGAGAGGGTTAGACCTCAGAAGATGACAGCAGTATTTGAAATTTGGTTTCAAGAAGGTATTAGAAGTGTTTCCTCCAGATATAATACAGCTCATGGTCGTTTGTAACATGTATCTGGGTTAGACGTTGCAAAACTCTACCACCTAGTAGTCACGATTGAAGTGAATCAATCACCTTTTACGACCTGCCTGGTAGAACGGCAGATGGTTTATACTTCAAAAAGAACCAGGACTAGGTGACAAAATAACCCGTTTATTACACGCTACCCCGTTTTTCACGCTTCAAAAATGTAGAAACCTGTAATATGCAAAATTGAATACGGGGTAAATAAAGCTCCCATACGTAAGAACATATTCCGTTTATTTGGCAAATTCGGCTAAACTTAAATGTTGTGCACATTTACTTCACAAAATGAAAATATGCTTTTTCCTGTGACAAGTAATACAGTTTAAAAATAGATTTAGCTATAAAATTATGCGGCTTTGTTTCCCGTAAATATAATTTAAAACTCGTATTGTTGATGCTGGTAGCCATAAGGGATGGGAATTATAGCTACTTTTATTTCACTATCACAATATCGTGAAGTTATTTATTTTTTGTCACTGTTAATATCACGGGTGATAAATCATGACAGTTATATTTTATTAGTAACGATTATTGTCACAGTGGGTGCATTTTATTCCACATACATTGCCGCGCAGTAATTATAACTTATAAGTAATTAGTGAAGTGAAATAACATATTGAACAAATTCTCTCTTCTAGCTGGTGGCACGATGTTGCTCAAATGTTATTGCTTTGTATGCATTATTATATAAAGAAAAAAAAAGAAAAAAAAAGTATCTTCACGCCCATATCCCCGAAGGGGTAGGCAGAGGTACAACAAGTGCACCCACGATTAGCCGAAGATACTTGGTCCCACAATGTGATAGGTGGCAAGCCTATCGCCAACCGGGCACTTTCCAATCCCGGGCAACTTTGTGTCTCTCAGAAAAATGAAAAAACACTTTTTTTTATGTGCCCGATTTTTATTCCCGGAATCGAACCCGGGACCTCATGTGGTCAACGCCAACGCTGGACCACTAGACCACAGAGGCGATTATTATTATATAACGAGTGATATAACCAGTGATACGTGAAATGTGCCATGCCAAGACAAGGTAAGTGGCAACCCTAGCTTGAACTAACTAGGGCAGCGCTTGTGAGTTGTTATTTGTGTTACAGTTAAAGATAATTATATAAATATACACATATATGTATAACTACTGAAATAATCGTGACAAACACCTAAACCCAGAAATACAAATACCAATGTCACAAACTCTTGTTAAACGATTATATAAGACGTATTATTTCTAGTGGAATACACTACATAATATCTTCAATATTTTCTATTTTTAACTTCCCCCTACGTATGTACGAGTAGATATGAAAAATATTGATTTCGCTCCCGATTTTCGAAAATCAAGTTTTGACCAGAATTCCACGTTTTGAGGCCCTTGGAACCTTTTCGACTATTTTCACGACGACACGGCGTCGTGAAAATAGTCGAAAAGGTTCCAAGATGCGACGTTGGTATGTTTGTGTGTGTATGTGTGTGTGCGTGAGTGTAAGTGTGAGTTTATGTGTGTGTGTATGTGTGTGAGTTTGTGTGTGTGTGTGTGTGTGTGTGTGCGTGTATGTGTATGTGTATGTGTGTATGTAAACACGCAAACGCAGTTGATGGCGTTCGATTGAATTCCGCTTATCTAAGACTTCGTGAAAATCTGAACCGATTTGGCCCAGGAGATATTGGGAAATTCTAAAATACCTAAAAAAAATTGACAAAACAATATATTTTTTAAATACTTTCCAGATTATTAATTGACCAATTAATGTACCAATTGAATACAAACCTTGGTTGTTGGGAATCGAACCCGAGTCCCATTGATTGGGTAGATAGGGTTGGTTCGAGTTTGTGAAGTATGATAGCCGGTAAAATTTTGCAAGTGACATTACCATTTTTTTATATTATAAGATAGCAAACAAGCAGATGGGTCTCCTGATGGAAAGATTCAACCATCGCGTATAGACACCAAAGATGTTAATGGTGCGTTGCTATCTTGTGACGAGGTCTAATGCCACATGTAAAAGTTAATCAGCTACTTTACCCTCCAAACCGGAACACGACAGTGACAAGCACTGACGCTATTACGGCAGGAATAGGTAAGGCGGTGGTAGATACCATCCCGCCATATGGATAGCAACGCTATTTTATATTGATTTTTGAAAAGCTGTATAACTATTTTGATCAACTAGATCTTTCAATTGACATTCAACGTTAGTTTTTGAGACCTACAATGTTATTTTTAACTATATAATCGATAGGTGGATAAATGTCAAAATTAGGTATGTCAAAAAATTTTTTCAAAAATGTCCGTCATTTTGTCAACAAATACTAAAAAAACATTTACCGATTTGATCCAATTTATGGTATTTGACGCAGTTCTTTAAGAACCAATTCTGATTCTATTTTTAAAACTAATCATTAGGTATATTAGCCAAAATTTTTTTTAAAAATATGAAGTATGTTTGTTGTAAATTAATTATAATATTTGAAAAACTCTAACTTGATTCCATTTTGATTTTTGAAATTATTTTGAAAGGCATATATTAGACGCAGTTTTTCAAGTTTAAAAATGTAAAAAATAAAAAATTGATTGGTTTAAAAATCTTGAAGTTATAACAAGAAAAACACTCTTTTTCGAACGGATTAATCAATTTTAATGCAATTTGCGGCATTGAACGCATTTTTTTTAAGTATAGAGCTGATTAAATTTTGTAATCAATCGTTACATTAATTTTAAAGTTAAATATTAAAAAAAACATTCATTTTCCGAAATTTTTTTGAGGCTTTTTTAAAATTTCTAAAAAATGTGTTGGGTTGAATTAGTTCAGATTTTCAGGAAATCTAGTAGTCTGCCGTCAACCACGTTTCGATCGATCAAGCCGTTCAAAAATTATAAGATGTTTACATACGCATATACACACACATACATACATAGACATCATGATATCATCGTGAAAATAGTCGGAAAGTTCCTAGGATCTTAAAACGTAGAGATCTGTTGAAAACTTGATTTTCGAAAATCGTGGCAAAATTAGTAATTTCCTTAGAGGGAAATTAAAAAATTGGTGCAAATTTCGCTATTCTGCACTAGTATTTTTCAATTAATAAACTATTTTATGATAGACTATAAACTATATTTTTCTAGCGCGCTACGGCATAGACTTTGTTAAAACATGTAACTGAGTGCTAAGTGTGAGTTTTTCTTTTCGCATTCGATCGTGAGCGCGTTTCGAGTTTACTAGGAATTTGTATGTGATTTGTACAGCGCCACCTAGTGGTAAACTGGTTTCTCACGTTTACCACTAGGTGGCGCCGTACAAATCACATACAAATTCCTAGTAAACTCCAAACGCGCTCACGATCGAATGAGAAAAGAAAAACTCACACTTAGCACTCTGAACACTGATCGCGCGAGCCGGCCGAGAATGCCTGAGATAGCGCGTGACCCATCACAACGTCACGATCACACGGCGAGCGATGACTGAGCGCTATAACGCTATAAACTATGTTATAACGTCCAGCGTCTACGGTCTAGCATGTTAGATACTCGTTAGATCGCGTAGTTAGCAACTTCGTAGGTTATAATGTTATAACTACGGCCTACGCTAGCCGCTAGGTATATCGCGTGGCGTTATTTTATAGCACCGAATGCGAATCTAAATAGCGTACGCTATACGTTGAGTATACATAGCACGCTATAATTTAACGCTATGTGTTATATTAACCGCCATTATTCTGCACCAACTTGCCCAGATTAATCACATCAATCTAACAACACAATCGCTTTTACATCGTGATTAAAAATAAAGATCAGTTAAGTGTTAACTGTTAAGATCAAGACGACTGGCAATACAACGGAGCACTTCCTATAATTTCAAAACCCATCTGTTGAAGGTCGATGCGAATATAATAAGCAATAACGAATATTCATTAAAAACAGGTAAAATTATGTCCGGTTTATTGTTACCACAGGTTAAACGTTAATAAACAAGCAAATGGTTGCCTTAGAACCATCAAATAATAATAATAACAATAATAATAAATACTGAATACTTGTAGGATTGGCTTAGGCTCGTGAATATTTTTAAACCGGTTCAATAAATAGTTTCCGAGATTAGTAAATGATACCGTATAATAATAATAATATTCACGAGACAAATTACACTTACTGATCTAACCTCGAAGTAAGCAAATTATTTGCTTGTGTTATGGGTGTCAACGATATAGTCAACGATACTAACACATAGAAATACATATATAAATACAGGAATATATTTAATAAACACTCAAACCCGGAATACAAACATTTATGCTCATCACACAAATGCTTGTCCCCGTCGGGGATGGAACGCGAGCCCCGTCGATTACGTAGTCAGGGTAGACCACTCGACCAACGGGGCGGTCAAATATGTAAATAATAATAATACGACTGTCACAGAATTATATGTAAGAGTGAAACGTTGTCAGTTGAAGAACAGCTACTGAATCTAATATAACCATTTACAGTACCCGGCAATAAATATTGCACATCGAACTTTGGAAAGAGACAATCGGATAATTTCGGCTTCGTAAAGCGTTATCTCTGTCCCACACTACCTATGTGACGTTTAGTCAGTCGTTGTTCAAGTACGATAGAGTGCAGTCGCGTCCCGAAAAAAAATATATATTTAGAGTTGATAACACCCACAAATTTAAATAATTTAAAGTTGTAATATGGCATCTTTCGGAAAAAGAGGGAAACCTTTACGAGGTCAGTCACGTGAAATTATCTACAATGTTTATAAATACTTTGTAAGCGAAGCTGATAGATTTAAAAAAAAAGTAGATGAAAATGTAAGTTGTTATTTTAAGAAGATTCAAGAGCGAGTTGCAAATGCCACTGGAATTTCAAGAAGAACTTTGAACAATATATTAAACGAAGTCAGTACTGAAACACATTCGACTGAAATTAAGTTCAGCACTCCAAAAAAAGGGAGACCAAAAAAGCAATTTCGTTTGGATATGGACGATTTTGATTACGATGTTGTTCGAAGAATGGTGTATGATTTTCACTTACGATTTAATGAACTGCCAACAATAAAATCATTAAAAGCTAAGTTATCTGAAGCTATTAATTACAATGGGTCTGAAAAAACATTGAGAAAAATACTTCATGACATGGGATTTCAGTTCACTAAAATGGAAGATAATCGAAAAATTCTAATGGAAAAGCACGACGTTAGTCTCAAACGAATGGAATACCTTGATAAAATACGCAAATTTCGCGAAACAGGAAAAAATATCGTCTACATGGATGAGTCATATATACATGCATCCCACACTAAAGGGAAATCTTGGAGTGACGATAAGAAAAAAGGAGTAAAAAAGCCAATTTCAAAAGGTCAACGTTTGATAATAGTTCATGCGGGAAATGAAAAAGGCTTTGTACCCGGTGCTTTTTTAACGTATAAATCCACGGACACTACAGGTGACTATCACAATGAAATGAATAACGATAACTATGAGAAATGGCTGGTTAACCAATTAATCCCAAATATACCCAGTGATTCTGTTCTAGTTATCGACAACGCACCCTATCACAACAAGTATGTTGAGAGACCCCCCAACTCAAACACCATTAAACGGGAAATGATCAACTGGTTAAACAGACATGAAATTCCAGTTGATCCAAAATTAACAAAAACCCAGATTTACGCTATTATATGTCAGCACAAGGAGAGGTATACAGAGTTTTCTGTGGACAAAATACTTGCCGAACATGGGCACACTGTGTTGCGATTGCCACCATATCATCCGGATTTTAATCCAATTGAAAATATATGGTCTCAACTGAAAGGCTATGTAGCCTCTAGAAATGTGGGTATGAACTTAACTACAGTAAAAACATTATTGACTGAAAAAGTAAACATGATCGGCGCTGAAGAGTGGAAAAAGGTTTGTGATCATGCAATCAAATGTGAGAATGAATATAGAAGCATTCAACACAGTTTAGACAATTACACTGATAGATTAGTAATAAATACGGCTGATAGTGACAGTGATATTGACCTCTTTGAGAGCACAGATAGTGAAATGGAAGTAATTGAGAATTAGAATTATTATTATTTTTATTGCAATGTCTCATTTTAGCAATAGGTATAATGGTGTTTATTATGTACACTAAAGCTGTAATGTTCCAAAATAATTAAATACGTAAACATAATGTAAAAATGTTTTTTTATTTTATTTTACCCCAACCTAAAGCCATCACTTATAGAAAAATTAGTGTATTTTATACAAAGAATAAAAATATCAAAAGAAGCAAATCATACTTGTTTTAACAGCTCCTAATAGGTACCGGACTGTTTGTATTTAGTGCGACAGAGATAACGCTCTACGAAGCCGAAATTAGCCGATTGTCTCTTTCCAAAGGTCGATGTGCAATATTTATTGCCGGGTACTGTAATACAACCATAATATAACCATTTTTATAAAAAAATAACATACTAGCTGCAGCGTGCAGTCCGCAGCATTATAAAAGTTCTTGGTGAATCCCGCGGGATCACCTAATTTTCCGGGATAAAACGTAGCCCACTCGGGCGTCGCCAGGATTACTTTCAAGGGGGATAGCATCTACACATCATACCATTCACTAAAAATAAAGAATAATACATATAATGTTATTATTTTATACCTATTTTGTTTCCTGCCAGAGGGGTGCAAGCGCACCCTGCTGCCGGCGCCCATGGTAGCCCATGTGCTATTCCAGGTCATCATCTACCTGCGTGCCAAATTTCATCCAAATCCGTTCAGTAGTATTTGCGTGATTGAGTAACAAACATCAATTCATCCATATATACATCTAAACACCCAAACTTTCGCATTTATAACATTAATATAGATATATTTTTATTTTTTAATGAATAATTAATTATTATTAAAAAGAAAAATAATAGACACCTGCCACAAAGCATTGATATAAAGAAAAAAATATGCTACGCGGTTGACCCTGCCGGCCATCCCTGGAACTTCCCGCTAAATTGTATTATTTTAAGCTCAAAGAAAAAACTATAACTATGCATAGATTTTGAGCTCAAAGAGTTCGAAAATCTTAAATTTGTTAAAAAGATAGTATTTTAATTTTTAAAAATATTTATATTTTCAAAATGATGATTAATTTTGATCTTTTGAGCGGAATTCAACTCTATTTTTGAGCTCTAAATTATTTTATTAGCTGTAAAGTCGATACATTAAAAAATTTCGAAGAAATGTCAAAAAAAGCTTTTTTCAAAATTTTCACCATTGATAAATCCTGATCCAATCAACCGATTTTGTTCCAATTTACGGTATTTGACGCAGTATTTTAGAGAGAAAAGCTAAGTAAGTTAATCAGTGTATTAACCTGACAGTTATTTTAAAAATGTTAAATTTACTGTAAACAACAAAATATGAATATTTAAAAAACTTTAACTTTTGAAAACTTAATTTGAATTTAATTTTTGAAACTGCATTTGACATAATTTCTTCAGTACTAAAATATTGTAAAAGGTCGAAAAATTATTGACAATTAAACTAGACAAATCACTCAGTTCTTTCTGCCTACTAGGCATGGAGATTATTGTTAAATTAGATTAATTGTTATGTTGTTAAAGTTAATTAATATTCAACAGTTATTTATTTATGTTATATTATATCAGTAGTCGATGTATATTATTAGAAGCAGTAGAAACACGAAGCTACCAAGAAAAGGCCCTCTAGAATAGTTTTGATAAATTTTAACAGTTATTATTATAACGGTCTCTCAAATGTTTTTAATAACATTATTATCATAATATATCAAGTTATTGGTAATTATAGTGATGCATAAAAATTACTTTTAACAGTATTTGCTAATATAAATAACAGTAGTTAATTGTTAAAAAAAATTAGCACGAAATTTAATGTTAACTGTTAAATGACCCATGCATACTGCCTACCCCGTGAGGGATCTGGCGTAAAGATATATATGTATGTAAATATAATAATGAAGGGTTTCGTAACTTTGAAAGTTGGTCGGGAAATATTATTGTAATTGTTTATTACCTACCTTAACCTATGATTTCAGTGGTCGTTATATTGTTTATGACCGTATTTACCACTTTAATGGCACCTTAGGGTCATCAGCCTTGCTCGGAAACCGTGACCTACACAAACTTGGCCTATTTGCGAGATTCCGAAGTCAACAGAGCTTTATTATCAAGTCATAATTCTAGACTGTCACATCCTTCTTATAAATTTAATCGTTTATTGCGGGGATCCATACTATGGATATATACCTACCTCAAAATAAAAATATAGCATAAAAATGCTATGGATTCCATAGCATTTTTATGCTATATTTTTATTTTGAGGTTATCTATATTTCTATATTAATATTAATATTAATTAATTAATAATATAATATTAATTATAATATTTATATTTATATTTTATATAATATTATAAATGCGAAAGTTTGGATGTTTGAATGGATGTTTGGATGGATGTTTGTTACTCAATCACGCAAAAACTACTCAACGGATTTGAATGAAATTTGGTATACAGATAGATGATGACCTAGAATAGCACATAGGCTACTTTTTATCCGGGAAAAATTGAGTGATCCCGCGGGATTCGCCAAAAACTTTTATAATGCAGCGGACTGCATGTTGCAGGCTGCAGCTAGTTATATAATATATTTGTACGCTAAGGTTTAGATGTTTTTCTGCCTTTTTAGAGAAAACCACACAATTACCCAAAATAAATACTATATCATTTCATACATCAATTGCTAGCATAAACTAAAACAATTGTTGCTGCTTTTTTTAAAATTGCTTTTATTAAAATTATATAAATATATTAAGACAATACAGCAATGCTGCCATCTGATAGCTTTAATTTCGAAACAACGTCAACATGAGCGACGGTCGGTGATGTTTTTGTTCAATTTCAAATGACTTTAAGAAGTATTTAATTACTTAGTGCGAATTATTCGCTCGGGTATAATTGCTAGTTTTTCATATTGGTTTATAATATATGGTATTTATTACAAACTTTGTGCGTAACCTATATATTTATATACTTACAGGGCTACTTTTAAAGTTCCGACCATTGATATATAAAAACCCAAGATACACAATCAGTGTCTCAAACACGTCCTCTAAGAATGAGTGCACAATTTAAAATTGTGCACTCACTTCAAATAGAAGGCCGTCGCTCACGTCACTGCCCGCGCGTCAAAAATACAGAATTGTTCTCTGATAAATTGTAAAATACAACATCATGAACGTTAAAAAAATATAAGATATTGTATTTTCGGTAAGTATAAGAGTTTATCGATTTATTTTTGTCGTTTATATTACTAAATATAGGGTGTAATGTATGATTTTCATTTTATTTGTCTTAAAATGTACTCGACGCTCCAAATATAATACGACAAAATTTCAATGGTCACTTTTTCAATAAATTGGATAGTGTCCATCGTCGGCACTTGGATGCAGTTGCAAAAGATGCATTGTTAGATGCAAATGTTGAAACTGCATCGTCGGCACAATGCAGTTTCAGCATTTTAAATTATGTATTACAAATAAACTCACTTGTACTTCCAGTTCACGTATATTTTTAATTTTTTACTATTCACATCCAACCGGTTTCGCTTATTAAAGCATCATCAGGGATGTTTTCATCATCATCATCACGGTCACTTTTTCAGTAAAAGGACAGTGCATTACAACCTCCTTTTAATTTAGTCGAATAATACAAATTGATCCTGTTATTATTAGTGGAGCCGATTTTTTTTCATTAATAAGTTAATTTTTTTTCATAAGATTAATTTTTTTCATTAATAAATTTGAACACCTTTTACAGTTTTTAACCAACTGCCAAAAGAGAAGAGGACATCAATTTGACGATTTTAAAATGTTTGATTATATTGATTACTTATTTTGAGGACCAAGTTAGGTGATTCTTTTTACTCTATTTGTACGAATATAAAATAACAATATATAATTGTGATTCTTACGATGAACTTTGGAGATATATTACGAAACTTTTAATATAACAATAGGAAATCATAAGTAGCATCGAATTTTGTTCTGTTTACACATGTTGTTGATAACGATTTCTTAAGTGGAAGGCACAGGTTGCATTAAGAATGTTTATTTTTTGATTTAATAATTTATTTTTAATAAAATGTTGTTTTTGATTGCGGGTATCTTATACTATACATATTATAAATGTTAAAGTTTGTATGTTTGGATGTTTGATAATCAATCACGTAAAAAATGGCTGTACCAATTTGGATTTGGACTCGCATATAAGATGACCTGGAATAGCACATAGAATACTTTTATCCTAATGCAGAGATCTGCAGCTAGTCTCGTATAAATTTTAAGTGACTGTTTATATGTACGAGTTGTTTTATTTGCATACTAGCTGTTATCCGCGGCAGTATGTCTATGGGCAGTATTCGCTCGTACGTCTGCAGATACTATAACTAAACAAATGTTCGTTTACATAATACTGCAAAAAAAAAACAGAAAAACTGAAATCTAATTCAAAACGAGAATTCTACGAAAAGCTAAACTTATTTCTAGGAAATTAATGCGTTTCCTTACTATGTTGTCGATACGTTACATAATAAGTCTGAAAAAAAAAATCGTGTCTGTTATCATGTAAGAATCTATGAACTTTACGTTCATGACTACGAACGTGAACGTACACGTGACTACGAACGAACGTAGTCATAGTCACCATTGCAGTAAATTTCCTATTTCAGTATATTCTAAATCTGTTAGACTATGCAAACTAAATGTATCAATATCAAGCGTCAAATACTACATGGCTATAAACCCACAGTTTGCCTATATGTGTAGGTTCTGTGTAATAGAACCAATATCCTATAACGTTTGAAATATAAATAAATTAATTTAATGGTCATTATTTGTTTTATTGATATATAAATGTTCTACGCAAAAACAGACTTTCGAAAAGATTTTTTTTATGTAAATTTTACAAACCCTTAAAATACTACCTCAATGCATAAAATTATTTATATTCGACTCCACATGTGCCTTGTCCTACCGGCCAACTTAAGTCAAAAATTTTAGTGCTTTTTGTACGTTGTTTTTTAAAAATGACTAAATTTTTTTAAATAGTTTGTGCCATAACTATAAAATTTTTAGACTGTAGTTAGAGTTATAAACTTTTTAGACTGTAGAAGAATATAGTTTTTAGAATTTTTGTCTGTTTGTCTGTTCATCTGTTTGTCTGTTTGTCTGTATGTATGTCCGGGGTAAACTCAAAAAGCACTACATGGATTTACTTCAAATTTTGCATGAATATTACTAACAGGTCGGGTCAACATATAGGCTACATATTATCACGCTATCACCTACGGGCGAGGTGCTGTGCGGAGTAAACGAGGTCCGCGCGGACGAAGTCGTGGGCAACAGCTAGTAATGAATAAATATTGAAATAAAAAAAGTATTGTAGCTTATTTGTCAAATATGATTTATTAGCGGTTTAGGGATAAATATGATGACTTCATGTTCTTAATTGCAGATCCATACGTCAAAAAAATAAAGATAGAGAACAGTTAATGACGATTTTAAGACTAATCTTCGCAATTATTTTCTATCGACACAATTTTGTTCAATTATGTATTTGGTCCGGCCACGGTCTTTGACATATGATGAATATTAACATATATTTTTTGTGATGTGCTATAATAAACAGCTTTTCTTAAAAAAAAAACTGCTTAAATAACGTCAATTTCAACAAATTAGGTCTTGTTAGCCTCTTAAGTGCTAATTTTTGTTATAAGTCAAATGTCTGCCCACCCTGCAGAGGGATTTTGGAGGTGGGAAATAAATCATGCTAGTAGTAAATATAACAAAGTTAAAAGGTAAACTATTACGGCTTAGAAGGCTTATATAAACGACACAATTCAAACTTTAAGCCGTTAAGGTGCTGATCGACGGGCGAGCCTATACCGCTATTTATAGTCTTAATGGTCTAAGAGTCCTCGACACAAAACTTATGGCCAACTGCACTACATAACACCGCGGTATTGTAATGATACACGAGCGAGCTTTACCGACGAGCCGACCGCGGTATAGGATCGCTCGTCGATCAGACCTTAATAAAATGTTCGTATTATCAGAAAAGTGTGTAACAAACAATTTGAATAAAAACAATTTTTTTTTCGAAATGACTATTACAGTTGACCATAAGGGTCGTTACTGCGTCACCGGACTTTTTGGGCGAGCAGAGTGCTCAACCAGAGTTTAAATTTATATTTGGGCTTACAACGCCCTCGCTAAGAGCTGTAAAAACAAATATTATGTTTTTTCCTGCTCACGCGAGGGTGCGCGGAGCCTGTGCAAGGGTAAAAAACCTATTCATTAATTAAGCGGTATAACCGGTTTTACCGCAAGTAATTGTGCTATTTTATTGCTATTAAGTGAATTATTTAAATGCTCAAAAATAATATATTTGATTATAATTAATATATTCTTTCATAAGAGTTTTGAATGCGTCCGTACATTTAATACTTATTTATCGGGTGAAATCGCAACTACATGTAATCTATATATATATAATAAATCGTAGGAAAGTTAAAACTGTACATTGAATATTTTTTTAAAAGAATACTTGATCTACAATCGATATCGAAGCCAAAAATATAGATTTTAAAATTTTTGTCTGTTTATCTGTTTTTCTGTTTGTTTGTATGTCCGGGGTAAACTCAAAAAGTACTGCATGGATTTACTTCAAATTTTGCATGGATATTACTAACAGGTCGGGTCAATACATATTATCACGCTATCACCTAGCGGGGAGGTGCTGAGCGGAGTAAATGAAGTCCGCGCGGACAAAGTCGCTGGCAACAGCTAGTAATTAATATATTTACTACATTACGTGATGGCGTGGCGTGGCGTGATCTACAATCGATATCGAAGCCAAAAATATAGTTTTTAGATTTTTTGTCTGTTTGTCTGTATGTCTGTTTGTCTGTATATATGTCCGGCGTAAACTCAAAAATTACTGCATGGATTTTTTCAAATTTTGCATGAATATTACTAACAGGTCGGGTCAACATATAGGCTACATATTATCACGCTATCACCTACGGGGGAGGGGCTGTACGGAGTAAACGAAGTCCGCGCGGACGAAGTCGCGGGCAACAGTTAGTCTATACATATAATAAAATCGTAGGAAAGTCAAAACTGCATTGAATATTTTTTTAAAAGAACACTTGGGGCGTGATCTACAATCGATATCGAAACCAAAAATATGGTTTTTAGAATTTTTGTCTGTTTGTCTGTTTATCTGTTTGTCTGTTTGTCCGTATGTATGTCCGGGGTAAACTGAAAAAGTACTGCATGGATTTACTTCAAACTTTGCATAAATATTATTAACAGGTCGGGTCAACATATAGGCTACATATTATCACGTTATCACCTATGAGGGAGGTGCTGTGCGGAATAAACGAAGTTCGCGCGGATGAAGTCGCTGGCAACAGCTAGTATGCCTATATTTTTTTGATGAAGCCGCAACTGGGGGCTAATACTACAAACCCAACAACACAACGGGTGAATTTAAATATTACAAATCTTTCTTTCGCAACGAACAGCTATCGGGCTATCTTTGTATTATGCAATTATATTCCTTCAAATACAGTCCACAGTTATTTCAATGCAGAATTCCCGAACTAATAGCAAAGACACTGGCCCAAACACTAGACCACAGACGCGATTCTTGTGTGAAATATTTAAATTATTTTCTCTGTATACTCAAACTAAGGTATTACTAGCAAAAAGCAGAGCTTTGCAAGGGCTCGCTAAGTTATATTACCTAGTATATTCTTAGTAAAGTATTTTTACGCGAATTACATCTTTTAATGTATGGACTTTATTTATAATTAACTAACCTAAAAAATCCAGAATATTTTCACCCAAACATTATATTCACATCAAAGGCGTCGTCAGGCTTTGTATCTAGGGAGGCGCAGAAAAATAAAACCAAAATAAAAAAATAAAATGCTTCAAGATACATTTTTTTAGTACTTATGTATAAGAAAAAAATCCTTAAAATTTTCTTGTTTTATTAAAAACACGATTTAATATAATTATCAATGGTATCTACACAGAACAATTATAAAGGTTATCTACATATTTTACACCATATTTTCTGGTCTACTTATAGTATAGTACCTACCTAAATTTTTTTCAAAGTTTTTTTAAAAGTTTTTTCAAAATTTCTCAAAATCTTTCGGGCCCATTTGGTTCAATTTTTCAGGAAGTATAAGTTGAGCGGAATCCAATCGAATATACGGTAGGCGTATCATCTAACGTTTGCAATTCGCTAGCGATCAGCGATGACTCTTAAACGTAATGAAAAAATCATCAAAAACGTCGCCAATTGCTTGCTGGTCACTAGATGCACTTTTTGTAATGTCACAGCATCAAAACTAATCAAGCGGCAACGACTACCACTAATGTACAAGGCTGTTATGTGTCTTGCAATAACTAAACAATCACGATAATTTCGCATTGCGAGTTACGTGATCACCTCGCTGGTCAGGTACCACCGCCTTACCTATTCCTGCCGCAATAGCGTCAGTGCTAGTCGCTGTCGTGTTCCGGTTTGGAGGGTAAGGTAGCCGGTAAACTTATGCATGTGGCATTAGACCTCGCCACAAGATAGCAACGCACCATTAACATCTTTGGTGTTTATAGGCGTTGGTTGACTCTTTCCATCAGGAGACCCATCTGCTTGTTTGCTATCTTATGATATAAAAAACACACACACATACACATACATAGAGATATACTGACGTTATCGCGAAAATACTTGAAAATGGTTCCTAAAACCACAAAACGTAGACATCTGGTAAAAACTCCATTTTTGAAAATCGGAGCAAAATCAGTAACCTTCCTACGTATCCACATACGTAGTGGGAAGTTAAAAAGTACAAGTGTTTTAATAGATTAATATTGTATTAAAATGGAGTGAATGAAAATGAATTAAATGAAATAAAACTACCACGCCAAAGCTTAAACCTAAAGGTGCGATATTTTTTAGTAAAATGTACCACTAAAGGGCACAGATCGTCGCCTAGTGTAGCTTTGTAGCATTTTAACTCGTTAGTTTTATAATAGATGGCGTTAGCAGTAATAAAATTCTAATACAAAATGTATCTTTTTTTAATGTTTATGAAATAACATTTTAATGGTAGATAACATATCTAGACATAAATTTAAACCATCACGTCAAAACTCAAACCTAAAAGTGTGATACTTTTTTAGTAAAATGTACCACAAAAGTGCACAGAAAGTCGCCTAGTGTAGGGCTCGCTTCGCTCGCCCTAATTATTTTTTACACTCATCTGCTAGGAAAATCCAAGCTGGGAAGGTCATTATATTTGAAAGTTCCTACGACGTGAGTAGATATAGTTAATCAGGTGTCAAGGTGTCAAGGGAAACCTTCACTTTGGCGCTCGGTGACGAAACTATCATAGGTATTAGGTTTAAAAGGGTTCGTATTGCCACAATATCTCTCACATTTATATTGATAAGCTTATAACAACTTACGCAACAAGACATTTTGAATTTTATCTGATTTTGTTATTTGTTCACTAGCTGGTGGAAGTTTTTTAATTTTTTTACTTTGACTGTCTCGTAGTCTATGGTTTAGCCTATTCAGCACAGATCATAAGATTCCAGGTTCGATCCCCGGGTCGGGCAAAGGTCCCCAATACCAATTGATATAGTTAATCAGATGTCAAGCTGGTGTCAAGGGAAACCGTCACTTCGGTACACGGTAACGAAACTATTATAGATATTAAGTTTAAAAGGGTTCGTATTACTCCAATATATACATACACTAGCTATTGCCCGCGACTTAGTCCGCGCGGACTTCGTTTACTCCGCACAGGTCCTCCCCCGTAGGTGCTAGCGTGATAATATGTAGTCTATATGTTGACCCGACCTGTTAGTAATATTCATGCAAAATTTGAAGTAAATCCATGCAATACTTTTTGAGTTTACCCCGGACATACATGACTTTCCTATGATTTTATTATATGTATAGATACATACACACATATCTTCACGCCGCCACATCCCTTACCCCAATACCTCTCATATTTATAAGCGGGGATATGCTGTAATAACTTATGCAACAAGATACTTTGGATTTTATTAGATTTCGTTATTTATTCACTAGCTGGTGGATTTTCTTAATTTTTTTTTACTTTGACTAGGGTTTAACCTATTCAGCACAGATCATGAGGTCCCGGTTTCGATCCCCGGGTTAAGCAAAAGTGTTATTAAGGTATACTTTTAAGCGTTCGCAGCTTTTTCAAACGAATTATTAAAAATCAACAAGATCATACCGCGATTACTTGATGAAGAAAATCGTATCGCATCGTATCGTAATCTATATATATATATATATATATATATATATATATATATATATATATATATATATATATATATAAATCAATTGCTGTTCTTATCTCGCTTAAACTCGAGAACGGCTGAAGCGATTTGGCTAATTTTCATTTTGAATTAATTTTTGAAGTCCAGGGAAGGTTTAAAAGGTGAGAAAATATAGAAAAAAATTAAAAAGGCAGAACAACGTTTGCCGGGTCAGCTAGTCGGTGATGAAGAAATATCGGGAAAATTATTCATCAACTAATAGCGGTATACTCACTCACGATTAGCCAAAGATACTTGGTCCCACATTGTGATAGGTGGCAAGCCTATCGCCAACCGGGCACTTTCCAATCCCGGGCAACTTTGTGTTTCTCAGAGAACTGAAAAAACACTTTTTTTATGTGCCTGACCCGGGAATCGAACCCGGGACTTCATGTGGTCAACTCCAACACCGGACCACTACACCACAGAGACGATAGTGATTGACGATAGATAATAGACATGATTTTTAATAATTTTTTATTAAGGTTTTGGTCGAGGTTTTTATCGAAAATCCAAAATCTCAGTAGCAGGTCGTTGTCTGGAGGATGGTGTTTTGCCACTTTCCTTGGATGATCACGTCCACGTGGCCCCGGCCCCGGTCATCGCTAGAAAAAGTCGATAATTGTCATCGGGTCGATGATGATGATGGTGCAGTGATGGGGATCACCATTCATCTTGCCCACCGACAGACGGGTAAATCGTAATAAACCCAAACCGTTGCTATCTTGTGGCGAGGTCTAATACCACATGCATAAGTTTATCGGCTACCTTACCCTCCAAATTGGAACATGAGAGTGTCATGTAGTGATTATGCGGTGGAAATAGAAAAGAAAGTACTCACGGATTAAACTGGATACGCCTTTAGGCAGTTTCTTAGGTTGTCAATATCGCTTGCATTTATTACCAAAAATACAGAGTAGCTTTTTGTTCAACACGATAAAATAGCACAATATGGCATATTTTCATTTTTATGGTATAATATATCTACAATCATTTGACATTTACATACATTTGCTCATATGAACGGATACGCATTTTGCGCACAACACCGTGTCTATTAGTATGTGTGGTCTGTGGTGTTACCAGACCCGGGAGAGACGTTGCGGACTCACCCCCTGGAGGGTGGCCCTGTCTGCCTATTCAGCAAGGGATTTGGCGTGAAGATATGTATGAATGTTTGTGATCGCATATACGCGATGTATGTCGTCGTCAGTAGGATGTTATTATTATACATATCAGAATTGAATATAAAATGAATAAAGTACAGTCAAAGTCGAAAATTCGTACACTGGAAGTTAATTAATGTTTAGTTGGTATCGATGCTCGCATCCACCGTTTAAAGTCCCGTTTTCACTTTAGTGCGAGTGCAAGTGTTTAATGCATGTGCTTAGTATTAAGCAAAAAATAAGTGAAGACAGCCGTTGATTCCTGCGAGTGATTAGTAATCAGCGTCTAGTCACTTTTACTACGCTGAATACTAATCCCTCGCACTGATCAACTGCTGTCTTCACGTATTTTTTGTTTAATACTAAGCACCTGCATTAAACACTCGCACTCCCACTAATCGAAGTGAAAACGGGGCTTAATACATAGTTGGATTCATACTACCTCTGTGGTCTAGTGGTCCAGCGTTGGCGTTGACCACATGAGGTCCCGGGTTCAATTCCCGGGTCAGGCACAAAAAAAGTGTTTTTTTTCAGTTTTCTGATAAACACAAAGTTGCTCGGGATTGGAAAGTGCCCGGTTGGCGATAGGCTTGGCACCTATCACATTTGTGGGACCAAGTATCTTCGGCAAATCGTGGGTGCACTTGTTGTACTTCTGCCTACCCCTTCGGGGATACGGGCGTGAAGATATTTTTTGGATTCATACTTCATTCACTTGTATCGGCCATCGGGCATCGCCGTGCTATTATTGACATCGATTGTTGTCGGTTACAGTCAGGAATATAATATATACAATCATATTTCTGATAGTCTACAATCATTACCTATAAATAAATTTCGCAAAAAATTGTTCGATTTAATATTAAATAAAACATATTATGATACTTATTAGAGAATTTTTAGCCGATAAGATTAAATGTTAATAAATAGAAATATAAGTTTGCAAATTTACCTTAAAATTTAAATGTAAATCGAATAGTAAATTTTGTAAAATGGTAAAATTTCTTTGAAAATTGTAAAATTTGGATTGAGCGTAAGATGTTATTTTGTAAATTGTAAAAATAACTTTTTGTTGTGAAATAATTTTTGTAAATATTGTTATTTGAATGCACGCTTTGCTGAATTTCTTCCGCCGGATTTTTTGTGTGTGGCCGCGTTCCGATCCGGTAGTAATTACATGGAAATCAACCGAAATTCAAATGTTTGCACACCACATTATGGTAGAATATGTTGGTGATTTAATTTATTTTTAATAACTTGTGACACCCATATTCTTGCAAATAAATATTTTTTTTATTTTCATTTCATTTTCATTATTCGATATCTGTCATCCCATTGATTTTGGGTGTTACTCCCATCCGTTTTTGAACATTTCGGTTTCGGATGCCGCCAAAAATTACTCACATCTTTGGTCAGCAACGTTTTATTAATTAAAAACGGCCACCTCCGTAAAAACGTTTTTCCCCTTATTGATCGGACCTCCTTTGATGAATAGATTATTTGCAGTTCTGCCAGGCGTTTCGTGAAAGACGGACATTGATTATACATATAACTACCAAATAGCAACCACAGAACTAAATAGCAACACATTATCAAAATCTTTGGTGTCTAAAAGTTATGAAAATATTTATGCGAACGTTTGGAAGTTTAGATGTCTGTTACTCAATCACCACATCATCACACAAAGACTACTAAACGGATTTTAATTAAATTTGGCACACTGGAAGATGGTGGCCTGGAATACACCATACGCTACTTTTTATCCCCATATATATATGGCTATACAGCCGTCCAACAGTTTAAGCTACAGAGCACACCAAATAAATATAATACATACATACACTTGAAAAGCATAACTTTATTTCTACTAGAAAGTTTCTAGTGCAACCGGGTAAAAATAAATGTTTAGAAGAAACAATTACAAAATTCTTTACTACGAATTTTGCAATAAAGGTCTTATCGCCAAATATGATCTCTACTCAGCCATTGTTGACAAAGATAAGATTTAAAGACAGAGTGGGACATCCATTATAATTGTAGTCGACTTACAAAATATGCACTCACACATTGACTCACACATAAACAAAACGAAAATTACAACAGTCTCACGCCATTACAAAATTTACGCCGTGTTTGTTCTATAAAAATAGAGCACCTACCAGGCAGTTTGTAAAAGGCGAATCTATATTATAATTTCTATATCTATATTAATATTATAAATGGGAAAGTTTGGATGTTTGGATGGATGGATGTTTGTTACTCAATCACGCAAAAACTACTGGGTGGATTTACACGAAATTTGGCACACAAGTAGATAATGGCGTGGAATAGCACATAGACTACTTTATATACTCTCGCGGGATTCACCAAATACTTTTATAATCACGAAATAAAGAAAACAACGGAATTGGCAAGTACAAACATTTGTATCAGAACCGCGATCGCCGCACTCACACATAAAATAAGCATTATTGCATATAAACTACTAATGCAAACATTGTTTCATTGGTCGTTTTCATTTTAAGCAACAATAATCCGAAACACACAAACAGAACATTTAAAAATATACCAAACTGCGTTACAATAAATTTTATTTTGCTACAAAAAAAAAGAGTATTTACGTCCTTTTGTAGTCTATTCAAAATAGACTCATCTATTTGTACAATAGTGAAACTTAAGATCGTAATAGTTTCGCTATTCTACAATAGATGGCAGCATTGGTTTTTCCGTAGTTTTCAGTTGATCATATTTGAATAGAGAACTTTCTAGAACAATATACGTAATGACTGTCATTACGTATATCTTTCTAGAAAAATTAGGTCAACCTAAAATGAACTTTATATGTAAGGTGTACGGCTGATTTTAGCTTGACTTTCTATTATATAATTAGAGATTATATTAAATCAGGAATTTAATTAAAATAAAATGAAAATTGTACTTTCGAATGATATGAAATATCTCCATTTTTAATCATCTGTATTCTACTATCATTTCTGCATTCAAGGATGGCACATTACGGCATAATTCATTGTATAATAGATTTTCGCACGACGACTATCTCCTAATGATATGGTAAGTATCACTAAGGCAATTTAGAGTAAAAGCGCATAATAGTGACGCACGCGGCACGCCCACTCTTCACTTCCCCTTGTTTTCTTTATTTCGTGTTTATAATGCATCAGGCTGCACGATACAGCTAGTGATTAATTATACATATGTGTCACAGCCACATCCATCGTGGTACATACTTTTACAACGTCTCACCTAGGTCTGGCACCACTACCTTACCTATGCTTGCCGCATTGCCTATTCTTGCCGCATTTGACCGCCCCGTTGGTCGAGTGGTTAGCGACCCTGACTACGCAATCGACGGGGCTAGGGGGGAAGCCTATGTGCTATTCCAGGGCATCATCTACCTCTTTCAATTTCATTTAAATCCGTTCTGTAGTTTTTGCGTAATTGAGTAACGAACAGCTATCCATTGACCGCCTCGTTGGTCGAGTGGTTAGCAATCCTGACTACAGAATCGACGGGGTTCGCGATCGATCTCCGACGGGGGCAAGCATTTGTGTGATGAGCATAAATGTTTGTATTTCTGGGTTTGGGTGTTTATTAAATATATTCTTGTATTTATATATGTATTTCTATGTATTAGTATCGTTGACTAACACCCATAACACAAGCAAATAATTTGCTTACTTTGGGGTTAGATCAGTAAGTGTAATTTGTCCCGTGAATATTTATTTATTATATTTATTCTTGCCGCAAAAGCGTCAATGCTTGTCATTGAAAGAAAGAAAGAAAGAAAATATTTATTTGCAAGAACATGGGTGTTAGAGATGTTAAAAATTAATTAAGTTACCAACATATTCTACCATTATATGGTGTGCAAATATTTAAAAAAAATATTTTTTTCTTCTTTCTTTCTTGTCATTGTCATGTTCCTAGGATAAGGAAGCCGACAAACTTATGAATCTGACATTAACACTAGTGATGGGTCATGGGACTCGAGTCATGTTTCACTCGAGTCACTTACTTGTACTCGAGTAAAATATATGATAATTCGGATTACAAGTGACTCGAGTCAACTCGAATAAATCAGTTTTTACGGGCGAGTGACTCGAGTGAAAAATGTCACTGGAGATAGTCCCATCACTAGTTAACAATCCACACGGAGCTTTTAAGCGTCAATAGGCGACGGTTGTCTCTTGTTGTCTCTTTCCATCAGGAGACCCATCTGCTTGTTAGCTATCTTATAATAAAAAAAAATTGTACTGTTGAACATAAAAAAAAACACCAAAGAAATGCACAAAGTACAGCACATCTATACAAATAATAAAATCGTAGGAAAGTCAAAACTGTACATTGAATATTTTTTTATAAGAATACTTGGGGCGTGACCTACAATCGATATAGAAACCAAAAATATAGTTTTTAGAATTTTTGTCTGTTTGTTTGTTTGTCTGTATGTCTGTTTATCTGTTTGTCTGTGCGTCTGCATGTATGTCCGGGGTAAACTCAAAAAATACTGCATGGATTTACTTCAAATTTTGCAAGAATATTACTAACAGGTCGGGTCAACATATAGGCTACATATTATCACGCTATTACCTACGGGGGAGGGGCTGTGCGGAGTAAACGAAGTCCGCGCGGACGAAGTCGCAGGCAACAGCTACTTAAGAATAAATAGAGAAAATATACTTTTGTTATAATTATTTAATTAATATTCATTCTAATTCTTTCACTGTATTTTAACTTCCTGGCTCCTGACGTAAGTTTATGGAAGTACCGATTTTGCCCCGATTTTCTAAAATCAAGTTTTCACCACATCTCCACGTTTTGAGGTTTTAGAAACATTTTGTAACTATTTTCACGATGACTTCAGTATGATTGTAAGTGTGTGTATGTATGTGTGTGTGTGTGTGTGTGTGTGTATGTGTGTGTGGTTGTAAGCATCTCACAACTTTAGAACGGCTTGACTCATCGTTAAACTTCGTTAATGGCATTCGATTGGGTTCCATCTAATATAGATTTTTTTTAAATTTGAGCCCAATGGATTTAGAGAAATTTAAAAAAAAATCGCAAAAACATTTTTCTCGCAAACACGAAACAAGTTTTTTTTAATAACTTCCAGATTAATTTATCGATTGATTACAAAACCTAATCAGCTCTTAAAAAAAATTCGACCAATGCCGCAAAATTGGTTTATTCGTTCGGGAGTGATCGTTGACAAAAATAAAAAAATGTTTTTTTGATAACTTCGAGAGTTGTTAACGAATGGATTTTTCTTTCTACAGTATTTTTGTACTTAAAAAATGAATCAAGTTTTTAAAAGTTACACATTTTCGAATATTAAAATTATGTTTACAAAAAACTTACTTCATATTTTTAAAATATCTTTCAGACTAATGTTCCGATTGATTTCAAGATCTGATGAACTGTTCTACTTAAAATACTATGTCAAATAAAGTTAATCGGATCATAATCGCTTAATTGGTTCAGATTCAAGATTAAGAGCTTAAAACATGCGTCGAATGACATTCCAAAAATTAAAATTAATCGTTTTCAAAATATACCTCTTTCATATTTCATATTTACATTGCGCGTCGCATCAAAGTGTACTTCTTTTCAGAAATGAAAATTGTCAATTTTAACTAACTTTAGATTTAAACTCTAAAAAAATCTTTTTTTTTCGAAATGACTATTACAGTTGACCATAAGGGTCGTTACTGCGTCACCGGACGTTTTGGGCGAACAGAGTGTTCAACCAGAGTTTAAATTTATATTTGGGCTTACAACGCCCGTGCTAAGGGCTGTCTTCTGTGAGACCAGACCTCGGCTTAGTGCGGTGTTATGACTAAATATGGAGGGGGGAATCGTGGCTGACCGCCCCGCGCTATGCGCATTGCGATAAAGATTAAAGAATTCTTCGTCATCGAGACCGGCGGCGACGGTGTCGTGTTATGTGAGTGTGTGTGTAAATGTCAGGATCGTCATCAGGATAGGAAAGTACATGGCGAGGTCTTTTGAACCTGTCTATCACATTCGCGTCGGCTACAGTTTCGTAGTTCGTCGCGGCTGTGATTAGTGGGTTAGAGTGGTTAGTTTTTTTTTTTTTTTTATATCATAAGATAGCAAACAAGCAGATAAGTCTCCTGATGGAAAGAGTCAACCATCGCCTATAGACACCAAAGATGTTAATGGTGCGTTGCTATCTTGTGGCGAGGTCTAATGCCACATGCATAAGTTTACCGGCTACCTTACCCTCCAAACCGGAACACGACTGCGACAAGCACTGACGCTATTGCGGCAGGAATAGGTAGGTTTGAAATAACGTTTAGCTAGTTCCTTCATGTAATGCATGATGGTTGGGAGCTCTAGATCGCGGTGAAGGTCTATGGTGCGCAGGTACCACGGGCAACCGGTAGCTATGCGCATAAACTTATTCTGGACTACCTGTAGATGGTGTAGGTTGGAGGGAGTGACGTGAGCAAACGCTACGCTCGCGTACGTCATAATGGGTCTCATACACGTTTTGTAAAGTGTCACTTTATTCCTAAGTGGCATTTTACTGTTTTCGTTAAGTAAGAAGTAAAGGCTTTTAAGTACAAACAAGACTTTGTTCTTGACCTTTTTAATGTGAGATGAAAAGGTCATAGTAGAGTTCAGTGTGACACCGAGGTACTTTGTTTGTTTTTCCCACGGAATCTCACTGCCGTACATTGTAATTATGCCTAGTTTACGACTAGGCTTACTTATATTAGACGGTCTATAACTCCGGTGAAAGTACTGTCTTACTTTTCTCCGGGTTGACTTCTATTCGCCACTTTCTGAACCATTCCGCCAGAGCGGTGGCGGCTTTTTGTAATTTGGTAGTGAGGTGGGATCTATTGTAATGGGACGTGTACAAGGCAGTGTCGTCCGCGAATAGCACTAATTGGACGTCGGGCGTCCGTGGCGGGTCATTAGTGTACAAGTTGTATAAGAGAGGTGAGAGTACCGAGCCTTGCGGTACTCCGATTAAAGGGATCCTTCTACTCTAAAGCGAAACCGGCGATTTGACAGTCTCGTAATAGACAGCCTAGTCTGTCTGGCACGCCCATTTGGTATAATTTGAAAATTAAGCCGTCGTGCCATACTTTATCGAAAGCCTTTGCTACGTCGAAAAATAGGGCACCGGTAGTACGGGTTTTGTTTTTTTTGTTTAGTCCGTCTAGTATGTACTCCGTAATACGATGCACTTGGTGCGTGCAGGAGTGAGAGGCTCTTAAATCGAACTGTTCGTCTGGTACTAGGCGCTTGTCTTTGACAATTGCCTTTAGGCGCGCAAGAATGATTCGTTCATATATTTTGCCTAGTGAACTAATTAGGCTTATAGGCCGGTAACTATTTGGGTTGTTCTTTGGTTTGCCCGGTTTGTGGATTCCTATGACGATGGCCTCTCTCCATTCGTCAGGGAATGCGCATCCGTCTAGTAGAGCACTGAAGATGCTGACTAGTAGCAAAATGATAGTGGGAGGGAGACATTTAATTATTTTGTTGGTTATGTTATCAGGTCCCGGGGCCTTTTTACTGTGCAAGTTTTTAATTATGGATTCTACTTCATCAAAATCTGTGTGGTCTAAGGGTTCGCCTTGTGGTGGTTGAGAGGACCTGCGTTGTACTTCCTCCTCTACCAGGAGTATGTGGTTTTCGTCGGTAGATGGAAGGGAGAGGGAGCTTTGGGCTTGGAGACTGTCGGCCAGACATTCGGCTTTTTCGATGTCGTCATATGCAGGTGGTCGGTTTTCTCTAATGAATGGAGGAAGGTCTTGCCTAGGGTATGATTTGAGTGCCTTCGCTAATGGCCAGTAGGCAACGTGGGAGGGGGAGATTTCGCATATTTAACTAAATTGAGGTATTTTAGGCTCAAAGGAGCAAAAATTCTAAGCCCCCAATTTAGCGGGAAAATTCAGTGATGGCCTGCAAAGTCAACAGATTTAGAAATATTCTTCCTTTCGATGGCATCGTAGAGGTCACGCGGGAGAGCCCGTGGAAGGTTGCAATTTGATATTTTGATTAATACCTTTCCACAAAGAAACGCACTAATCTATAAAATGTAACAATTATTCCGTTTAACTGTACTCTTAACATCAATGTGTGACTGAATGTTTTGATAATCTATTTCTAATAGAGCAATTGTAATTCAGACCTCAGTCGTTGTATGTTTGTCGTGTGGCTACGTCATTTAGCAGAAACGTGACACTAACGAGATTTAAGCTTGTATATAAGTGAAATAGATATTAAAAAATATAATGGTGTCGCCTGCACACTCGTTGTTTTCGGGCATTGTGTGAAAGAGAAACTGTTGTTACCTTATTTCTGAAGGTTGGCAGACATCCGATAAATCTGGTAAGTATCATTACACCATTTCTCATGCGGGATATGCAGAGTGAATGAAACTCCAATAGATATTCTGATTTACCACAATTTATCGGTATTTCAGTTAATAATATAGGTTGTGATATTCCATCATTTTTTATTGATCTGATAACGATTATCGCGATTACTTATAACTGGGACCGATATAATAATATATATAATATAATATAATATTCACGGGACAAATTACACTTACTGATCAAACCCCAAAAGCAAATTATTTGCTTGTGTAATGGGTGTTAGTCAACGATACTAATACATAGAAATACATATATAAATACTGGAATATATTTAATAAACACCCAAACCCGGAAATACAAACATTTATGCTCATCACGCAAATGCTTGTCCCCGTCGGGGACCGAACCCGAGCCCCGTCGATTGCGTAGTCAGGGCCGCTAACCACTCGACCAACAGGGCGGTCACTTTACGTGCTCGTCCGAGACAAGTCTGGCAACACAACAGCCGCCAAATACCAACCGTTACTAAAATTTTGGATTTTCAAATAAAACCTCTAAGCAATCTCAATAACACTTTTGCCCGGAATTGACCCTAATGATCTGAGCCGGAAAGAATAACCTCTAGACGAATTTATACTGGTTACTGAGTAATTATTTCGCTTATATTGAGTTATATTTTCGAGTTTTATTTATCCAAAATAAATTTAACAAGATTACATCGCCAAATGACTAACGATTTGACCTCTGCGGCAGAATTTTACTACAATAATATTTATATATTATTATTATTATTAACAAAGTATATTATTATTAATATAATATTATTATTAACAAAGTAAAGTTGCGCGTGGTCATGTATTAGAATCAGTGAGTGAGTAACAAATCATCCCCTGTTTTCGTACCCTTTTGAGTGCATTTTTTTAAAAACATATATTCTATCGAATAAATCGGATCACTCTGTTAAAAGTTATGGATGGTCATACATTCAAATTCAGTAGGTAAACAATTAATCATACCACCATTCCCCGTGTTGGCGGGACCAATTGTTCCTTTGTAGAATAGGCCAACTGCCGTTCTGTCAGGCAGATCGCAAAAGGCGACCGAGTGGCTATGCGCGTCACTACCATTGTAACTACTAGGTGGTAGAGTTCTGCATTGTCTCGCCCGGATCAGGTAACACCGCCTTAGCTATTCCTGCCGCAATAGCGTCAGTGCTTGTCACTGTCGTGTTCATGATCTCTCAGATCAGATCATGAGGTCCCGGGTTCGATCCCCGAGTCGCGCAACTTCATCACCACTTATCTCGCCTACCGACAAACCGGTGAATCGCGGTGAACTGGAAACTTATAGACGTTCGGTTTACTCTGCCTACCCCGCAAGGAAACCGGGCGTGATGATACTCTCCAATAATATTACATACATACGTGTCAAACTAACAACATTCTTTTTTCGAAAGTCGGTTAAAAGCATTCTTTGTAGCGTGGTAGGATAAAAACACAAAGCCAGGGTTGGATTTTGTACTATAATTATAGTATTTATACTATAACTTCGCCCTTTGTACTATATACCACAGGCGTAGCCAGGGGGAGGGTTCTGGGAGTTTAAATTTTAAACCCACCCCGAAAAAATAAGATTAACATTCATAAAATTAAAACAAAACACAGGCGTGCAGCATATCTCATTCATTACCATTCCTGCACTAAAATTAAAAATATTTAGTTTGGATTCATCACCCCGCCCGCCTTTTCTTGATTTGTACTATCTTTTTCAACATACCTAAATCCAACCCTGCACAGAGCCACGATAAAAAACCAGACGTGAAGTAATCATTTGTACAAACCACAATAATTTACGGTATCTAGGTTGTAAGATATATATCTTAAAATGCACGATTTAATCATTACTTTTTGAAGGTTACGTATATATTTAGCTAAATAAGAATATATCTAATTGCATTAGAAGAAATAAAGCGGCCACAAACGTCAGACTCTGCAATTACGACGTAATTACGACAATCGGACTGATTTTCAACTTCCCGCTACGTATGTAGAATTGTAGATGGAAGTTAGGTACTGATTTTGCCCCGATTTTCGAAAATCGAATTTCCACCTGATCTCGACTTGGATACGACTTGGGGGCCTTCAAGAAAAGAGCTTACTCATTCTTAAAAGGCCGGCAACGCAACTGCAAGACCTCTGGTATTGTGGATGTCCATGGGCGGCGGTGATCACTTACCATCAGGTGCACCTCCTGCTCGTTTGCCCCCTCTTCTATAAAAAAAAATCTCAACGTTTTAAGATCTTAGGAACCTTTTGCGAATATTTTCACGATGATGTCGGTATGTCTGTATGTATGTGCGTGTGTGTGTATGTGTGTATGTAAACACCTCATAACTTTTGAACGGCTAGACCGATCGAAATGCGGTTGAGGACATTCGATTGGCTTCTACTCGTCTAAGATTTCCTGAAATTTTGAACCAAGTCGGCCCAGTAGAAATTTAAAAAAAAGCCCCAAAAAAAATTTTAGCGAAACAATAGTTTTGTATTATAACTTCCAGATTAATGTACCGATTGAATACTAAAACTAATTAGCTCTATTTATTGAAAAACCACGTCTAATACATAAATTGCATCAAAATCGATTTATCCGTTTGGGAAATCGTTGATCCGAGTTTTTTTCCGAAAAATTTTGAAAAAAGTGTTTTTCGACATAACTTTGAAATTTTTCAATCAATAATTTTTCGGTACTCTACGATATTTTATACTAAAAAATTACGTCAAATGCGTTTCGGAAATAAAAATCGAATTTTATTTCCAACAGCTTTTCGAATATTAAAATTACGTACGTTGTTTTTAGGAAACTTAGGCTAATACACCGATTGACTTAAAACTCTTATGAACTTTTCTCCGATTAAAACCGCGTCAAATACCGCTAATTATATCAATATAATTCAATTTGTTTGGGATTTATCAATGACGAAAATTTTTGAGATAAATGTTTTTTGACACTGCTTCGAAATTTTTCAACCTCTCGATTGCAATATTGAGAAAATTGAGTTGAACGTCATTCGAAAGATCAACACCGATCACGTGTCCAAAATAAACAGCTTTTCAAAAATCAATATATTGCCATTTTTAACAAAAGAAATGTTTGAACTGAAAAAATCTGTGCTTATAGTTTTTACACTTTTTTATGTTATTGAGATAGGCAAACTGGCAGACGTGCCACCTGATGGTAAGTGGTTGACGTCGCCAATGAACAAAAATGGGATACCTGGGCTGGAACTAGCCCAGATATTCCATTCATGTGTTGGCTATCCTGAGACATAAGATGTTAAGTCTCGGTGCCAGTAATTACACTGCCTGTCTTGCTCTTCTCTCCGAAACACAGTAATGCTGTTTCACGGGAGAAATAGGCAAGATGGTGGTACCCAAGCAGCCGGGAGCGCGGCACAGCACATCCCTCCCACCGGTAAAATCTTTTGAGCTTAAAATACCTTAATTTAGCGGGAAGTTTCAGAGTGGCCTGCAGGGTCAACCGTTTACAGATTTTTTTATCAGAAAACTGAAAAAATGCATTTTTGAATTGCCTATCTCGGGTATCGGGCCCCATGTGGTCAACATTGATACTGGACTACTAGACCACAGAGGCTTCATGATTTTTTAATTCGTATCATAAGGTTGTTGTAACAGGTAATATTTTGGCAAAACTACTGCTACTACGATAGTATACAGTGTATTATAAGATTTATATTGTACGCCAAAAGCGGATTGGTTGAGACAGTGCTCTACTCTCCACATGCCAAGGTCAAGCATTTTTGTGGACTTATAATGTATCTATTGTATTCATATTTCACTTTTATAAACACATTTAATACTTTTTAAAAATACTTGTCAAGTATTATGTACAAAAAAACTGATTTAAAAATCGTAGACGTCCGGATAACTCTATGTACTTATGCCACAATTACGCTCAACGATTTTGACAACGATAGCGTTTGTTCAATTGCGCGGCGATACGTTTCCTTACCAATGGCGTATCTGTTAATATCATGTGGTATGTGGTTGGAACGTATAGTAAACTGTTTTCTTTACGGCTAAGACTTTAATGCTAAGTGTTTAATGCAGGTGCTTAGTATTAAGCAGAAAATACGTGAAGACAGCTGTTGATCAGTGCGAGTGATTAGTAATCAGCGTCTATTCACTTTTACTGCACTGATTATTAAACACTCACACTGATCAACGCCTGTCTTTTTATCCAATAAATTCATAATTCATACGCATCAACATGTCCACACAATACAAGTAACGTACATATCGATAGACAGATAAATAGTTTTATAAGTAGGCAGTAATATCACGTAACAGGCAGCATTTACGTAACTACGTATTTATCTATCTATCGATATGCGCGTTACTTGCGCGAATGTGTTGGTGCCATTGATATAACAAACCCAAGATACACAATCAATGTCTCAAAAACGTCCTCCAAAAATGAGCGCAATGTTTTAAATTGTGCGCTCATTTCAAATAGAATCGCGTCGGTCGCGACACTGTCAATTTTGTTTCTTTTTGTATATTGCTTTGTAAAAACAACTATAAGGTTGGATATGCAAAGACATATGTTTTTGCCATATCTATAACTATTAGGGACACTTTTGAGTGTCAGTTTTGTTTGGGACTGTGAATCTTGGGTTTTTTATATCAATGGTTGGTGCGTATGAATTAAGAATTTATTGGATAATTAGGTTAAAATTTAAGGTTATAATAATAATAATAATTTATTTCTTTCAACTTAATCTATTTCACATTAATCAGTGGTGAGGGCACTCCTTTTAAGTATGTAAATACCTGTGTTAGGAGGCCCCGCTCTTCTATACAAAGTTAAAGTTTAAGATTAAGAAGACAATTGGCTTAATTAAATAATAGTAACATTGCAAGCAACATCTAACGATGCCGTTAGAGAATCATTATTTTTCAAAATTAAAAATATATTATAATTTATTACATTTTTTCAGTCTTTAAAATATGGTGTATTCAATTTAATTTCTCAATTTATAATCTAAAATAAATAATTTATTATACTTGGTTTGTGCGTGTGTGTGTTTGTGAGCGTGTGTACGTGTAGAAGTGTGTATGTGTGAGTGTGTGTGTATGTGTGTAAATCGACAAGAAAGGTTTATTAATTATTTACGTTTAATAAGATATGATTAAAATTACGATATTGATAGGAGTGCATCAGTTTGTTCATAAGTTATAGTTTTTAGCCAGTTAGTTAATGTTATTTTACAATTATATTTCTTCATCATATATATATATATATATATATATATATATATATATATATATATATATATATATATATATATATATATATATATATATATATATATATATTTTACGCCGTGTTGGTCCCGGCCTCCTTTGTAGAATAGGCCAACTGCCGTTCTGCCAGGCAGGTCGTAAAAGGCGACCGATTGGCTATCGAGTCACTACCATCGTGGCTACTAGGTGGTAGAGTTCCGCATTGTCTCGCCCGGGTCTGGTACCACCGCCTTACCTATTCCTGCCGCAATAGCGTCAATGCTTGTCGCTGTCGTGTTCCGGTTTGGAGGGTAAGGTAGCCGGTAAACTTATGCATGTGGCATTAGATCTCGCCACAAGATAGCAACGCACCATTAACATCTTTGGTGTCTATAGGCGATGGTTGACTCTTTCCATCAGGAGACCCATCTGCTTGTTTGCTATCTTATGATATAAAAAAAAATATATTCAATTTGTTATAAAGAATGGCAGATTTATTATTATATTGATTGCCAGCAAAAAAAGTTTTAGTTTGTTATGTAGTAGCTACTATGTCAGATCTCCTCTTTAAAAGCATTTTGGGGTCAAAAAATATAAAGTTTTCTGACTGATAAAACATCACTAAGATTATAAAGGTCTACAGTAGGATACTTAAATGGTTTAAAATACATTACTTTTAAAAGAGCTCTCTGAGCTCTTTCTAATTCTAATAATTTAATTTTTGATGTACCACCCCAAACGGGAATACAGTATGCTGATATTGATTGAGCTAGTGTAGTATAAATTATTCTTATCAATTCTTTTGAAGTAATATGACGTAAGGTTTTAAAAATATAAATAAGCTTTCTAATTCTACCACTAATCAGCTCCAAATGTTGATGCCATGTCAGTTTTTGGTCAATATATATTCCTAAGTATTTAACCTTATTGACTTTACTTATCATAGGACAATGACACGGATTACTTTGAAAGTTGCTACAGGAATGAATTTTTAGTTCCATATCTAAAGATGGTTGTGAGGAATTGTAAATTGAAAACATATATAATTAGTTTTCTGTGTGTTCAACGTTAGGAGGTTAGCATTTAGCCACGCAAAAATCCTTGAAAGCCTCACAGATGCATGCTCATACACGTCTTTCCATGTTTCCCCTTTGAAGATGACAGCGGTATCATCAGCGTAAGAAAATGCATTTCCGAACTCGATTTTTAAATTACAGAGATCGTTAATATATATTAAAAAGAGAGTAGGGCCGAGAACACTTCCTTGTGGGACGCCAAATGAAATGTTTTCCGCATCGCTGACAAACTCACCTATTTTTACACGCTGTGTACGGTTTAAGAGATAACTTTTAAGAAGTGCAAGTGGAGTGTTCCTAACTCCTATGTTCTCTAGTTTTTGGAGAAGAGTTGGCACAGAGACGGTGTCAAAAGCTTTCCTTAAATCAAGAAAAGCTGCTAAACACTTATTTTTGCAATCTAAGTTATTTACTATCTGAGAGCTTAGTGCTAGCACCGCATCTTCAGTGGATAGGTTCTTTCTGAATCCGTATTGTGAATCAGATAAAATCCGGTATTTTTCGAGGTAAGCTAAGAGTCTTTTATTTAGCAGCCTTTCCAATATTTTGGCCAGAGCAGGGAGGACCGATATTGGTCTATAGTTATTAACATCGTCTCTGTCTCCACTCTTGTGTACAGGAGTAATTAACGATTGCTTTAATGAGTCAGGGAACACACCATTTTTAAAACATAAGTTTATTAGGTGTACTATAATTGGTATTAAAAGACATATCGCACTCTTAAAAAATTTGTTATCATAGCCTGCAGCACTGTTAGATTTAAGAGCCATTTTTTTATATATCCATATCAATAAATTAAAAAAAGGTTATGTTTTTTTAATTTATTTAGAATGAGAATAAGATACCTTATTACCCCCTTTAAGGTTTAGGTAGACTTACCTAACAGGCCGTATAAATTGGCCATCGTTTATTTAACGTGTGAAGGCAGCCGAAGTCTTTGTTTTTGCTGATGGCAACCGCAATCCAATTTCCTATGTTTTATTTTTAAATTGGCATGATGTAATAAAGGCCACGTTTTTAGTTCGATAAACGGAATTGCATCTTTAAATGTACTAATTATCGCCTCTGCCTGAAATTCGACCATAGATATAATATAACAATAAATCCTCTTGAAAACTCTCCGTCTTTATATGTTTTCTGTGGTAAAGAAAATATTATGAATGTGTGTATATTAATCGCAACAAAATTGACCCCTTCGTTTTTGACTTATAAGTAGTGTAATTAACACGACTTTTTAACTTCCCGCTACGTATGTAGATAAGGAAGTTACTGATTTTACCCCGATTTTCGAAAATCGAGTTTTCACCAGATATATGTCCACGTTTTGAGGTCCTCCCAACCTTTTCCGACTATTTTCACGATGACGCCAGTACGTCTGTATGTATGTATGTGTGTGTATGTGTGTGTATATGTGTGCATATGTGTGTATGTAAACATCTCATAACTTTTGAACGGCTGATCCGATCGAAACGCGGTTGATTGCATTCGATTGGATTCCGCTCAACTTAGATTTACTGAAACCAATTCGGTCCAGGAGATTTTGAGAAATTTTGAAAAAACACCAAAAAAAATTTTGGCGAAACAGTATTTTTTAACGTAACTTCCAGATTTATGTACCTACTGAGTACAAAAACTAATCAGCTCTATTCCTCAAAACACTACGTCTAATACATAAATTGCATCAAAATCGGTTTATCCGTAATCGTTGATGAAAAATTTTGAAAGTGTTTTTTCGACATAGCTTCGAAATTTTTCCACCAATCGTGTTTTGGTATTCTACGATATTTTAGTACAATAAAAACTATGTCAAATGCCGTTTCAGAAATCGTAATCAAACCTAATTCTCAAAACTTATAGCTTTTCAAATATTAAAATTACGTTGTATTAGCAAACTTATTTTTTTTTAAATGGGTCAATGTGTTTGAGATTTATCAATGAAGAAAATTAAAAATAAAATGTTTTTTGACATTGCATCGAAAATTTTTAACGTATCGACATACATATTTAGCTAAAGCAATATTTTAGATTTCAAAAATTAAGTTAAATGTCATCATCATTTTCGAAATATACAGCTTTTCATAAATTAATATACTGCCATTATTAACAAAATAGATGTTTGAACTGAAAAATCCATGCTTACATTTTTTACTCTTTTGAGCTTGAAATACCTTAATTTAGTGAAGGTTAGAAGTTTCAGGGATGGCCCGTAGGGTCAACCGCTTACACATTTTTTATATATTATATAGATAAACAGCTAGACTGATGTATTTTACTAATTTTTTATTTATGAAAATAATATTAAAACGTTATTTGTTTTTCAATAAATCAGCAATATTTTTTGGACAAATATTTTTTGCTGACATTACTAATTTCACACTTGTGGTATGAAGTTGATAAAAAGCGCGATCCTATTCTTAGTTGGAATGCATAGTAGTGTGTGTAATGTTTATTTATATTAATTTATTTCTAATGCATTTTATTTAAACATTAAGGTTTTTGCGGTCCTCTGCAATGTAAATTTCAAATGTGCCGAATTTCATACTCCATCGTCGCGTCCGCGCAATTGTATTAAAAAGGAGTCTAAAAGTTTTTTCTTCTCGTTAACAGAAAGAGCGCACACTATAAAACACGTCAAATAGTATTTTTAAATAAAGCCATAATAATAATAATAATAATAATAATAATAATAATTTTTATTTGCCAGAATAAGGTTACAAAAAGGTTATTAGTTATATATACATTGTTCTGCTTATTCTACCCTTATATTTTAGGCATGCAAATTATAGTTCTTTTAATAAATAGCTGATTTAATTTACATTTAAATAATAATATTTTAGAAATTTTACATAGATAAACATTACTCAATTGTATTATATAAATTATTAGATATTATTCAAATTATATTACATATATGTAGCATTATTAATCAATTAAATTATTATTTTCGTTTAGACATTTTAATCTAATGCACATCTGTATACACATAAAGAATACGTTTTTTTTAAACATTGTCAGCCTGCATTGTGGTATATATAAATTATCAGCATTTCTGCATCTTGTTCCTATTTCTTGTGCATTTGTTCTAAAGTAAATTGGATGCTCCTTTACAAATATACATATTAATTTTATATACATACACGGCAACGGTAATATTTTTAGGGCTTTAAAATATGGCTTACAACTTTCCAATGGCCCTATTTTACATATAGCTCTAATACTTTTTTTTGTATTCGGAATACTTTTATGGCATCTATAGAATTTCCCCAAATTATTAGTCCGTATGAAAGAACAGACGAAACATACCCGTAATAAGCAGATAGTGCTGCTTCTAATGACACCTGTAATCTAATTTTTTTTAATACAAAAACAAACCGGTCCAACTTATTACAAACATGTTCCACGTGCCCCTTCCAATTACAATTTTTATCAATAATGACACCTAAAAACTTTGTTGACTGTACTTCTTCGATATTTCTATTTCTATTATTTACATTTATACTTAACGGATTTTTATTGTATGGGAGAAATTGTATGCACTTTGTTTTATTGATATTAATATTTAAATTATTGTTATCTAGCCAGTTTATTACAGAATTTAAACTTTTATTAATTTTTTGTTCAAATTCATGATTACTACATTCGTTTTTACTCTCAATTATCAATGTGGTGTCATCTGCAAACAAAAAACATTTGTCTTCTGTACTAGTAGGAAGATCATTTATTCCACCAATAAATAATAGTGGTCCCAATACACTCCCTTGAGGGACACCACAATTATTTACTTGATATTCAGAAATGTAATATTTTTTTATGTAGGTGTTATTGTTAACCTTATTTATTCTACTTATCTGAACCGATTGTCTACGATCTACTAAATAGCTTTGTTACCATTTATTTGCAACACCTCGTATGCCATATCTTTCCATTTTAGTTAATAGCGTGTACATGGTCCATGTAATCAAAAGCTCTACTCATATCCAGGAATATCCCACAAACATGTGATTTTCTATTTAGATTCTCAGTGATAGTTTTAACCAAATTAAAGCAAGCTAAAGTTGTTGAGCTTTTTTTTCTAAATCCAAATTGATTTGGTGAAAGAATATTTTGATAAGTTAAAAAAGCATAAATTCTTGAAAACATAGCCTTTTCAAAATTTTTTGACACAACTGGTATCAATGCTATGGGTCTATAGTTAGTTATGTCACATTGGTTACCTTTTTTAAATAACGGTTTCACTATAGATTTTTTTAATTCACTTGGAAAATTACCTTCTTCAAATGATAAATTTATTAGGAAGCTGAGTGGTTCACACAAATTTTTAGCACATATTTTTATAATTTTTGTATTGATACCATCAAACCCAACAGCGTTTGTATTTTTTAGCGACATAATTATTTTATATATTTCTATTCGATCTGTTGGCGTTAAATAAATTGTATTTGAATTTCTTGTGATTGAAGTATAATCATTATTTTTATTTGTTATGTTATTTGTTAAGTTAATGAAATAGTTGTTAAATTGTTCTGCTATTGCTCTGGGTTGTGTGTATTCTTTGTTATGATATTTAATTTTTTTTATGTCATCCTTACATTGATTGGCCCCTGTTATGCTTTTTATAACATTCCAAGATGCTTTCGCTTTATTTTTACTATTTATTATGTGTTTGTTGTTTTGTAGCCTGTGGGATAGAGCTATACATTTTTTTAGTATTTTATTATACTTTTTGTAATTATGCTTATTGTTTTTTTTATTAACTGCACTATGTTTATAAGTTAAGTATAGTTTTCTTTTTTTTACACAAGCTAACCTTATACCTTTGCTTAACCATTTGGTGTGCTGATTCTTATGTGTAATTTTTACTCTTATAAATGGAAAACATAAGTTATAAAATAGAAGCAGTAATTCATTAAAAATACTAAATGCCTTGTTTAACTCATTAGTCGAATACATCTCTGCAAATGTAAGTGCTGATATACAGTCACAAAATTTATCAACATTTTCTTTACTATAATCCCTTTTATGTTCAAACCATTGATGTACATTAACATAATTTTTATTTGTTTGGAAAGTCAATGTCTGGCCAGTTTCGTGGTCAGACAAAGCGAGATAATGTATTTGAGCTTCAGCATCATGTATGTTACTAGCTATCTGATCAATACATGAATTATTTCTAGTTGGCAATTTAATATGCACATATAACCCATTATTACTAAAAATACTATTAATTTCTGCGACATATTTATTTTCTTTTAAAATATCTATATTCCAATCACCCGCAATAATAATTTTTTTATTGACATTCTTCCCTAAAATGTCAACTAATTTATTCAATTTCTCTAAGAATATAGTAGGATCACTATTGGGGGTTCGGTATATACATAAAATATATGTGTTGTAATTTAATAATTCTATGCCACAAAACTCAAATACATACGGAGCTGCCAGTCCTGGTATAGAAAGAACTTTAAAACTTAGGTATTTTTTCACTAATATGCAAGATCCCCCACGTTTTTGGTTTTTGCGACAAAAACATGCACCCAATTTATATTCATTAATAACAATATTTGACTGAGAGCCTTGCATAACATAATAAATTCGGCACTGAAAATCTGTTTCCATGATTTTAAACATTGTTTTGTTATCTTTAAGTGGAAGAAAATACGTTTTTTTTGCATATATTTCAGGTTAAACATTTGTAAATTTGAAGATTTAAATATTCTAATCCCTGAGCTATATTATATATATAATATTCTAAACCTTGACTGAAGTTTATTTTTTCTATATATGTATCAACTCTTTATGAAAAGTGTCCATTATTTATCTTTTTAATTACTTATTTTAAAAAAAAATTAAAACATAATATGTTTTCAACCTCCGCTCAAATAGTGTCACAATTCAAAAAATCGTAAAATCACTTTTATTGTACCATTTGTATCGTATTATGCCATAGTTTAATCTTGAATGGTGATCTACTACTGTTTTGAATGATTTGATACTAGATGGCGTTAGTGAAGTTGAACCACTATGTTGACCGGAAAAAGTGAAAAAATAGGTAAGAGCAACTTCAAGCTCCTTTTACTCGAAAATTAGTTTTTTTGACTTGTGACACTATTTGAGCGGAGGTGCGATATGTTAAAAATAGTTGCAATGGATTCAGTAGCTATTTTTGAACCAACTAATTCTCGCTTTTACATATAAGTCTGTGACAGGATGTATAGATTTTTTTGATTACTCCAAGTGGCACTTTTTTATATCATTTAATAACAAAGAAGCACAATAAAAAAAGCACATCATTTATAGACATTAAAAATGTTATCGATGCGTTGCTGAGTAGCGGATGATAATACCACATGCATAAGTTTACCGGCTACCTTTATTCTCCAAACCATTAGTGCGCCAGTGCTTGTCATTGACATGTTTAGGTTTGGAGGGTAAAGTCCGGCAGAAATATTTGAAGTTCCATTCTCTCGATGTCTGGAAATCCACAACTGTGCAATTCTCCCGACACTTTTTACCTCGCACTACTCTGTTGTGGAATCAATTACCGGCAGGGGTATTTCCGAACGGATACGTCATTGGGACCTTCAAGAAAAGAGCTTACTCATTCTCAAAAGCCGGCAACGCAACTGCAAGCCCTCTGGTATTGCGGATGTCCATGGGCGGCGGTGATCACTTACCATCAGGTGCACCTCTTGCTCGTTTGCCCCCTCTTCTATAAAAAAAAGAAATAGGTAAGGTGTTGGTACCAAACCCTGACGAGACGTTGCTCAACTCTACCACCTTGTAAATGTATGCGAATGCGAAGAAAAGTGATGATTTTTAGGCAGATTTAGTTTGTTTAACCTTACTGCTCAGATTAAAAAAAGTTTTTTGTTACAGAAATCAAAGATGTCACTCAAAAGCGCTGGTGACATTGAAACTTCATCAGACAGTGGTTCCAGTAGCACAGATTGTGAAACCGAAAGTGCCAAAGACTCCTTAAAGAGTCTGATCAAAGATGACACAGTAATTGATGCCGACGAAGCCTGCCCTATTTCGTGCGCGGAAACGCTGGATTCGAAGAATCGCAAATCAGTATGTTGCAGTAAGTTTGTTTGTAATCTTTTATAATTTATTGCATGCTTTGGCGCTACTGGCGGGTATTTTTCAAGGTTGTAGTTGTAAACAAGACAACTATCGAAAAAATATGTTTAACATCTTTATTAAACTTGTGAGAAACGTTTTGAATATCAAATCTAAAAATTTTTCCGTTTAACTGTATGTCGTTTATTGATTTATTTTGCGACATCTAAGCTGCCTTGTATTACTCTCTTCTACATCAAATGTCGATGATTGCATTATTTTATAAATACAGCTTTGAGGTGACTGATATTATACTCAATAAAATCGCTAAAGTCCCATGGAAAAAGTAATTTTATGAAATATAATAATAATCCTTTGACAAGAGAAAGATAAGGACTTGGCATTAATTTCTGTAAACAATCAAAATTATACGTTTGCATGCATTCCAACGCCGAACAAATAAAAATGGCTTTATCTCTGTCTAACAAGTTAGAATTTTCCAAGGAAGTTACATTCTACCCGGAATGTTCACACGCGCTTCAAAATCGTTCCGAAAAGTGCCACGACATTAATGTAGTGTGTCTCTTTCTACTAAATAAAGCGCCTATCGCCATATGTATGTGCAGCCATGCGTAGTTTGCAAATTACTACTAAGTAATTCTACTAATTTGAGAAACAGTTTTTGCATTGTATAAGTATTACGTAATAATTGTAAAACATTTTATGCTTAATTACAATACATTTTAATGTAATGTATTTATCGACGTGTATGAATAAAAGGGATTTAACGATTACAGATTATATAAAAATCTACCATCAGATAGTTTTATTTAACTGGCAATTGCAAGAAAGGGACAACTTCCACTCTTGTCGTTTTCTTGCTCAGAACGTTTTTCCCCTCTGTTATGTAAGAAAAAAATGTCAACTTTATTAGTAACGAAATAAAGTACATTTTTATTTTTTAAATATTGCATCGTAGTAATTCCAGTTATCGTATATAAGTTCCTTGGAATTTTCATAATTGATAAAGCTACAAAAATTTTGTCTGTGTTCTAATTTCAAATCATTTAAGAAAATTTTCCGCCGTTTTGGTCCCGGCCTCCTTTGTAGAACAGGCCAACTGCCGTTCTGCCAGGCAGGTCGTAAAAGGCGACCGATTGGCTATCGAGTCACTACCATCGTGGCTACTAGGTGGTAGAGTTCTGCATTGTCTCGCCCGGGTCTGGTACCACCGCCTTACCTATTCCTGCCGCAATAGCGTCAGTGCTTGTTGCTGTCGTGTTCCGGTTTGGAGGGTAAGGTAGCCGGTAAACTTATGCATGTGGCATTATACCTCGCCACAAGATAGCAACGCACCATTAACATCTTTGGTGTCTATGGGCGATGGTTGACTCTTTCCATCAGGAGACCCATCTGCTTGTTTGCTGTCTTATGACATAAAAAAAAACCTTAAACAGCTTGCGGCCAAAACGCCATTACTAAAATACGCTGTCAATGTAGGTAAGTGTAAATTTAATGTCAAATAACCCTTTGATTACAAAATATTAAATTGATTTCAGCGTTTATTTGTATTTTTCTATATTTTAAGTGTACCTTAAATCTAAAATAAAAACTAATTGTTAAAATACCATGCTCAATTGCAATATGATTCAGCAATTGTTATGTAGACAGTGTGAGATGCAGCTGTTCTTAAGTCCGCCATTGTTAGGGAATAAATGACACGGTTTTCACTTGGTTATTTCATATCTCGTAAGTCGTAGTAGCTTCCTTAATCTGAGTAATAATCATCTAATAATAATGACTGGTAATTTAAGTGAACAGTGGTAATTCAATCATAGACTATCACTCGGTTTCCGAAAGCAAATTAATTTTTAACAAGCAATTAATCTGTAGATTTTACACTTTCAATCGTCGGCACTTGGTGAAATTCCATTATTTTTAGTTGAAACTAGGTTATCACTCACTTGTACTTTTATTTCACTATTATTATACAATAAATTATTTAATTTTATCGACCGGTTTCGCTTTTTAAAGCATCTTCAGGACGTAATATTCTTTAAAAAATACCGTAAAGCGAAACCGGTCGATAAAATTAAATAATTTAGTGTATAATAATAGTGGAATAAAAGTACAAGTGAGTGATAAACTAGTTTCAACTAAAAACAATTAATCTGTGTTTAACATAATTTTTACAATCAAATGATCTGTTAAACTCGGATTAATTGCGTGTTTAAATTAATTTGCGTTTCGGAAACCGGCCGCTAGGGATAACATCTCTTTTAAATTAACAACTTACAAAGAAAATAGAATATATGTGTGTGTATTATCATGTATAGTCATGGGCGTACCCAGGTTCTGGGCCAACCGTTACATTTTAAGACTACTTTCTTAATATCTACATTAGATAGCTAGTAGAGAAGTAAATGGATTCCAAGGGGGGCAGCTGTATCGTGGTTATCATCGTGGCTACTAGTTGTTAGAGTTCTACATTGTCTCGCCCGGGTCTGCTACCAACGCCTTACCTATTCCTGCGGCAATAGCGTCAGTGCTTGTCACTGTCGTGTTCTGGTTTGGAGGGTAAAGTAGCCGGTAAAATTATGCATGAGGCATTCGTCATCGCCACGAAATAGCAACGCACCATTTACATCTTTGGTGTCTATAGACGATGGTTGACTCTTTCCATCAGGAGACCCATCTGCTTGTTTGGTATCTTATGATATAAAAAAATTCTATAATGTGAACGCAACGGATTGCATAACACTTCTGGTAATAAAATAAAATAATAAAATACTCAAAACATTACCCTTCTGACGTAGCAGGGTACGAACAAAGACAAGGAAATAAGTCATGCCTAAATAGTCATCGAATGAATAATGTAAAGATCTCGTTACATAATAAATATAAACAAGCGTGTTTAGAATCAAAAGGATACTGTTTTTAATCTATGCTGCTTGACAGATGATTAGGGTTGTCAATTTTGTTTCTTTTAAGATTGTTAAGCTAGCAATTCTGTGCGTAAAGTATTTTTTATTCTCTTTTAAATGATAACGTTATTTTCAACCTCGGATGTATTCCTAATAGTTTTATGTTTTTAACTGAAGAAAAAACGGAGGTTATTAGTTTAAATAAATAAATAAATAAATAATGCTGGACAAATTACACGATCTAACCCCAAAGTAAACAAATTATTTACTTGTTTTATGGGTGCTAGTCAACGATACTTATACATAAAAATACATATATAAATACTGTTACATACATATTAAACACCCAAACCCAAAAATACAAACATCTACGCTCATCACACAAATGTATTGTCAAAGGATTCGAACCCGAGCCCCGTCGATTCGTAGTTCGCTAATCACTCGACCAACGAGCGGTCAAAGTTTGACATAACATGTTTACCTCTCTACTAACTATGTACTGTTGTAGATAAAAATATAATACAATAAAAATATAGTCTTAAAACATTACGGTTGCCCCCGTAAGATAAGACCATGGGCGTACCGAAGGGGGGGGGCAAGGGGGGCAGCCGCCCCCCCTGGAATTTGTTTACCTCTCTACAAACTATCTATTGTTTTAGATAAAAATATAGTCTGAAAATGTTACGGTTTTAAAAAAGGAATGTTCTTAGAAGTCATCAAATCAAAAAGAATTAAGCAAAGATTTTTATTTTCTGTCATAAAGTTCACATTGTCGTTTATTTTTGACCACTCAAACAAATTGAAAATAATATGTCGGATAGGTAGTTAGCGTCAGGACCCCTGGACCACAAGCGATATTTGATGTTTCACTCATATTAAACTTTAGTACTTTTTTGGTACTATTTGGTACCTACGGTCAAAATTTTAGTACCTCGACAGAAAAAGATAAAAGTGGAAAAGAAAATGTCCAGACGTTCTGACGTCAGGTTGTCTGGACCACATTGATTTCACTTGGATCAAAACGAGTAAGCAAACTAATTTCTTCGCAAAACTTTAGTATACCTAAATAGTACCTCATAACGTTTTTTTATTTAGAACTAGCTGTTGCCAGCGACTTCGTCCGCGCGGACTTCGTTTACTCCGCACAGCTCCTCCCCCGTAAGTGATAGCGTGATAATATGTAGGTATTATGTTGACACGACCTGTTAGTAATATTCATGCAAAATTTGAAGTAAATCCATGCAATACTTTTTGAGTTTACCCCGGACATACATACAGACAAACAGACAAAAATTCTAAAAAATATATTTTTGGCTTAGATATCGATTGTAGATCACGCCTCAAGTATTCTTAAAAAAAAATATTCAATGTACAGTTTTGACTTTCTTACGATTTTATTATATGTATAGATGTTTTGATGTATAAATAAAAAGTTATATCCGAAATTAAATTTGTAGGTAGATAAACGGCTGCCCTATCGAAAAATAAGGTAATTGACATTTTTCCAAAATAGGTTGTACTTTCGAAACTTTAACTTCGTAAGGCAAGTAACATTCTTATATAATGGTAATCTTAAGATTAAAAGATGAAGTGCACTATGACGAGGCAAAGCGGGGCGGAGCGGGCTACATCACAAGGAAAAATGCTTGCTTAGTACATTGGTGCAGTGCATTGTTTTCTCACATCTTTTTTCGGTTTCTCTATTATTTAAAGTCGAAGTCAGTCTAGCAGCTATGTCAGTTGTGGTAAAAATAAAAAAAATGATGTGGTGTCGCGGGACACCAGGTAGGAACGAACTTCCTTCGGCTAAACGGCACTACTCGCTTGTGTACGCGACTGTCGCGAATGCGCACGTCTCATTTAACGCTTTTATTCCACGCATTTTTCTTACGGTTTTACTATCACATTTTTTTCAGTTCGGTCGCGCAGCAAAATCCCTATCCCCTCCAAGCCTGCCGTAAGGAACTTCGTTCCAAAAATCAGAATTATTGAAAATTTTGAAAATCAGTAACGTGGAAAATATCGTGATCGATGACGATTTGTTCATAAATTTCTTAATACATATATAAATTTATCAATCAATATCCTTAAAATAATAACACAAATATGATCGGACAGGGTTTTCTTTACACACTGTATATATAATAAGAACTTCATGTACGTTCGTAAAATATTTACCTGTTTAAAATAAATGAAAACGCACACTCAATTTTTTGTAATATTGTGATATTGTGAAAATAAACCGATCAAGCGCGAGTCTTACTCGCGCACGAAGGGCTCCGTACCATCATCTATAAAAGAAAATCACATTTGTTGTATGTATATGTAGGAAGTGGGTCAGATATGATAAATAAAATGCGGATGTGGTAATATAACAACTCTTTATATTTAGATCAGAATAACATTAGATCACTATTAAAGCTTTCCATCACTAATGACTAGTTCTGGTTTAACAATTCCAAGTAACTTAATTATTCCCTATTACAAATAAGTCATAATTTAAGCAATAGATAGTCAATTATAAATTGTACTGCGACTAATTTATAGTTGACAATAATAATTAACTTGTTTGCACAAATTAATTATCCGAGAGTCAAGGATAAGCTACTAGCAAGATACAACAAGTGTACCGAGCCACGCCAGAGCCTAGACTGCCTTATCGGCGGGCGCTCAGAGCCTTTTATACAGGTAGCAAAACAAGTTGAGTGGTAGGGATATCGAACGATGCGCTTGCCGGCCCGGGCCGTGCATTTGTTGTTTACACTTTACAATATTCTTGCATTTGACGACGCGGACGCCGTCACGGCCATACTGACATACACACGTCCTCGTGTGCGCATCTTTATACATCTGAGGACAAGGAACGCCTCGTTCATCCTGACATATCTTTTAGAAAACTAAACAATCTTATTTATTTTTTTTACAGCTCTATAATTAGCGTAATCTTTTAGCGAAATGTTACAATAGTGTGCTGGTCCGGTAATCCTTTCAGCAACCACAACTATTAAGCTATTCTCGTCAGTTTTGAAACCGGAGACTGGATCCTACTAAGCTAGGAATCCCTCATCAATTGAAAAAAACCGGAGACTCGATTGTACTAAGCTCCCTCTCATCAGTTAAAAACCGGAGACTGGAGTATATTAAGCTCCCTCTCATCAGTTAATAACCGGAGACTGGAGTGCACTAAGCTCCCTCTCATCAGTTAAAACCGGAGACTGGAGTGTACTAAACTCCCTCTCATCAGTTTAAAACCGGAGACTGGAGTGTGCTAGGCCGGAAATCCCTTTAGCTAATGTGCTAGACCGGAAATCCCTTTAACTGAGAGTGCTAGACCGGAAATCCCTGTAGCTAATGCTAGACCGGAGATCCCTTTAGCTGAGAGTGCTAGACCGGAAATCCCTTTAGCAAACAGTGCTAGACCGGAAATCCCTATAGCTAATGCTAGACCGGAAATCCCTTTAGCTGACAGTGCTAGACCGGAAATCCCTGTAGCTAATGCTAGACCGGAAATCCCTTTAGCTAATGCTAGACCGGAAATCCCTTTAGCTGACAGTGCTAGACCGGGTTGCAATCCCTGTAGCCAAAAAAAGGCTAGACCGGAATGAACCCCTTTAGCCGAGTCATTGGACCGGACACTCCCTTCAATGACTCCAATCTTCCTACATTTTTTGTGTCAATCCTACATTTTTTGTGTCAATACTACATTTTTTTTGTGTCAATCCTACATTTTTGTGTCAATCCTACATTTTTTTGTCATTCCTGCATCTTTTGTCAATCCTGCATCTTTTGTCAATCCTGCATCTTTTGTCAATCCTGCATCTTTTGTCAATCCTGCATCTTTTGTCAATCCTGCATCTTTTGTCAATCCTGCATCTTTTGTCAATCCTGCATCTTTTGTCAATCCTACATCTTTTGTCAATCCTGCATCTTTTGTCAATCCTAAATTTTTTTGTTAAATTACTTCCTTTACATTTTTTTCCATTGATTTCTTTTCATAGTTTTATAAGACTCCCATTTCCTTTAATTATTTTTTTTCTTCGCTTCTTTTTTTTTTTACTTACATTTTTAGTGATATTTTATCATCATTTTACTACATTTTTTTTTTTCGTTTACTTAATATCGTATTTTTTTTGCTGATGATGTAGCCTCATGAATAGTGGCATTAGTTATTACAAGATTAGAGAATCTCCTTCGCAGGTAGATATTAAAAACTCTGACTGTTATAACTATTTACAATATACACTGTATTTCTATCAATATTGTTTGGACCAGTTTTATGAACAAGATCATTATCATGAGTATACGCTGTCACGTCATCCTTGTTATAATTTTCATATAGGTACCTCAAGAAACCCTACAGGAATATGGGGAACTTCGCAGAGGCTATCATGGGCGCACTTGTTTTCTAAAATTGCGGTAACTTTTAAGGAGCCCTTATATTTTGAGTCAACAATAATTTTCGTTTAGTGTCGTTCTACATTCCTAACAAAGACAAAGTCACCTACACTAAAAGGTTTAACCTTTCATTACCTCTACTCAACCATAAAATGTCCGATTGGGCTGATTTTTTTTTCAAAGCTTGTAGATACTTTCGCGAGTTTTTGTTAGTTGCCGAATGTCAAACCTAATGCTGCTGAGCGCGTGTTAAATATCACCTAACCGCTTTTGCCATGATTTGTCAGAGAATTATACTGCGCTATCATTATTAAACCCTACAGGAATCGCATTACATATTCGGACCGACTGTTAGCTCTATATGTGCCTGTCGCAAGAAGATGTAAATCTGTATTGTTTTCTCTTTTTTTTTAAAAAAAAATTAGTTTGAGTTTAGTTGGTAATAAACTTTAAGATTGCTTATTAACGATCTTCAAAGGGTCAACTAATTCGATTTCAGCTCGACGAATTTAAGCCCGACGGTTTTAATTCAATTGGTTGTCAATTGTTTTTTTAAAAATATCTACCAAGCGCTCTCTATCTTTACCTACAAAGTCAGTATTTACCATACTCTCGCTAGCAGATTTTGAAACTGAGCAGGATTGTTTTTTTTTTTTTTTATATCATAAGATAGCAAAAAAGCAGATGGGTCTCCTGATGGAAAGAGTCAACCATCGCCTATAGACACCAAAGATGTTAATGGTGCGTTGCTATCTTGCTATCAAGATTGTGTTTAAGTATTGCTAAGCATTAATCTGTTTTCGCTTACTTCCTATTCTACATTGGTCCAAATTTTGCGGCCTAACGAAACATTAAGACTTATCAGGTCAAACGTGAAACTACCTCCAAATTTAAATTTTTCCTTGTGGTTAAGCATTTGATTTGTTCAGTGGAAACTACATCAAAACAAGCGACTATTTATAGATTCTTGTTCATAAAACCGTTCTCTTACAAAGGAATCACAACAGATTTGTTTGATATGGCTACATTCTAAACCAGACTCAAATATAAAAGATAATTAAATTCTACTTAGTGTAATACACCATGTAACGCTCTGGAACAGATGTTGACTGGTTTTCTGTTTTCCGGAACTCGAAGTGGCAACTTCTTTCTTCTTGTAGCTCATCGGAAAAATGGAAGCTTTGTGGCTGGGCCGGGGTCACAACATACATAGCAGACCACTGGTGGTCGGCCACTGGACACGTCACCAGAGATAGTGGTAGATGACCTGCTTTCGCTGCAAGCAAAAATTATTTGAGATAAGTTTCTGTTTATCACGGCAAAAGTTGTTACGATGTTCGATTCTATCACAAAATTGTAACTTCCTCGAAATACAGTGGTGCTCTTAAATCGGTTCATATTTAAGTCTAAAAGGAAGAGATCTTCAAGTCCTAATATAGCTTGCCAAGACAGCAGCTTGTGAAGTAGGTGACGGCATGACTCTTAAGTGAGTGAGTAGCTACAATGATCAGATCAACCCCGTCTAATTTTTTCTTTTCTATATTTATTTTACTTGAGGTACACCAGCTAGTAAGTTACACGACAAAAATCCTACGAGTCAGATGAAGGGTCTTTGGAACGACAGAAGCATCTCATTAAAAACAAAGCAGAGGCTGGTTTGTACGCTGGTGTTCTCCATATTTACGTACGGCGCAGAGTCATAGACACTAAGAGCTGCAGACAGACGTCGCATTGATGCGTTTGAAATGTGGTGCTGGAGAAAATGTTACGTATCCCTTGGACAACACACAGGACCAACACCTTCATACTAAAACAACTTGGAGTAAAGACCAGACTGTCTGCTACGTGCCTTCAAAGAATTCTATAATACTTCGGCCACATCTCTATAGAAAGCAAGGAGACAATCTCGAAAAGCTAATAGTGACCGGAAAAGTAGAAGACAAAAGACCACGTGGTCATACTCCTATGCGATGGTCGGACCAGGTTTGCACCAATCTTATGTCTAAAATGTTTTATGATGCTCTGCACGTCGCTGAAGATAGAGTCCAATGGCATAATATTGTGCTATCAAGAACAATCTAATGAGGAGGTTACGACCCTCAGTAATGAAGAATACGAAGCTAGGAGGAGGACACCAGTTAGTCATATCGTCTGCTTCATCAGAATCAAAGTATATCAACTTAAGGGGAGTAGATGTATTTACAGAACGTGAATTAATATTTTCTGCTATTTTTCAAAGAATAATTTCCATACCACAAGTGAAAAGAGACATTTACTGCTCTACATAATTAACCGAAATAGTTTGATGCTGAAGTGGGAGTGAATCCGATCCCACTTCTGATGTAGGAAGTGGGTCAGATATGATAAATAAAATGCGGATGTGGTAATATAACAACTCTTTATATTTAGATCAGAATAACATTAGATCACTATTAAAGCTTTCCATCACTAATGACTAGTTCTGGTTTAACAATTCCAAGTAACTTAATTATTCCCTATTACAAATAAGTCATAATTTAAGCAATAGATAGTCAATTATAAATTGTACTGCGACTAATTTATAGTTGACAATAATAATTAACTTGTTTGCACAAATTAATTATCCGAGAGTCAAGGATAAGCTACTAGCAAGATACAACAAGTGTACCGAGCCACGCCAGAGCCTAGACTGCCTTATCGGCGGGCGCTCAGAGCCTTTTATACAGGTAGCAAAACAAGTTGAGTGGTAGGGATATCGAACGATGCGCTTGCCGGCCCGGGCCGTGCATTTGTTGTTTACACTTTACAATATTCTTGCATTTGACGACGCGGACGCCGTCATATACTTAAATATGTATTATGTATTAGGTATTTATTTTTATAGTTAATATATTTCCAAATACTTACTTTTTTGAATATATTCAAAAATATATTACCTGTTTATTAAGATCGAGTAAAAAATTGATTAAAAATTAAGTTTGTTGTATGGGAGCCCCCCCTTAAATATTTACTTTATTTTTATTTATTACTAGCTGACCCGCGCAGCTTCGCCCGCGGGTATATTAATAAGTCGTCCAAATAGCTTTTAATAAAGATTTCATCCCCTATTTCAGCCCTCCAGGGCCTGATTTTTGAAAAAAAAATTAGCCTATGTTTGACCCCGGATTTTCAACTATATACATGCCAAATTTCATGAAAATTGGTCCAGCGGTTTAGCCGTGAAAGCGTAACAGAGAGACAGACAGACAGACTTTCGCATTTATAACATTAGTATGGATTTGTTTTGAAAGGTAATATACAACTAAATATTCTGTGAAAATTTTCAGCGTCTACCTGTTACCGTTATTAATATTGACCAAAAAATACGACAAAAACACATTTATTGTATGGGGATCCCTTCTTAATATCTTCATATTTTTTTTTAGTATTTGTTATTATATCAGCAATGGAAATACATAATTTGTGAAAATTTCATCTTTCTAGCTATCACGGTTTATGAGATACAGCCTGGTGACAGACAGACAGACGGATAAACAGAAAGCGGAGACTTAGTAATAGGGTCCCGTTTTACCTTTTAGGTCAAAAGTCTAAAAATGATATGAAAATATTAAAGGGCAACATACTTAATGGTCGTTCGTAACCAAAAAATATAATAAGAGACTATTGCTTAATTACATAGTAAATCTCAACAAAATTAGTGTAGAAATATTCAAAAAATATTGCCACCGTGCGACAGTGGCGCATTTAGACTTAAACAATCCGCGGCGGCAAATTGCTGTTTATAAAAAATAAACTTTCATATTTATACGCGTATATCCGTAGTAAACATTTTTCTTTGATAATTAGGTCAAAATTTATGTAACTATTTTTTTATAAATTCGGTAGTATTATCGAGCACTGAGCACCATCTTTCAATCATATTATGATCGAATTTCGGTTGCTAAGCGATTGCTAGACGGTAAGATGTTTACATAGTGATAATAATTGACACACAAGGTGACGAACAAATGTTAGCGTACAAGGTAAAGAATTCGTTAAATGTTAGTTAGCCTATTCGACTCAAATTACGAGTAAGTTAGACTTATACATTCTCGAGTCGGGCAAAAATATTAAAATTTCTTTTTGGGATTTTCTAGAATATCGAAATATCAGCAACAAATCAGAGCATTGCTATACTTACATACATTACAATTTTGCATGAATATTACTTATAGGTCGGGTCAACATGTAGGCTACATATTATCTCGCTATCACCTACGGGGAGGAGCAGTGCAGAGTAAACGAAGTCCGCGTGGACGAAGTCGTGGGCAACAGCTAGTATATATATATATATATATATATATATATATATATATATATATATATATATATATATACACAACTATATACCTACTAGCATCACTACTATACTACCTGACCAGACAAACGTTGCATTGCCATATAAATTGCTGAATTAAAAATAGGGATTGGCGATACAAGGGTGATATTATTTATATGTATTTTTTACTGATATAAAAATCCAAAAAATAAAAAATAAAATGTTAGTGGTGGACAACCTTTATCACTTAAGGGTATAGAAAACAGATAGTAGCCGATTCTCAGACCTACTGAATACGCATATAAAATTTCATAAAAATCGGTCAAGTCGTTTCGGAGGAGTTATGGTAACTAATATTGTGACACGAGAATTTTATACATAGGGTATAAGGAAGATAAGATAATATTTTGAAATTTAAAATTATGATGGTAGCCCCGATGGATTTTCTTGGGAGTGGAGAAATGGAGTCTCTCGAGAGATTAAATCTATATATATACAAATCATTTGCTGTCGTTAGTCTTGCTAAAACTCGAGAACGGCTGAACCGATTTGGCTAATTTTGGCTTTGAATTAATTGTTGAGATCCAGGGAAGGTTTAAAAGGTGAGAAAATATAGAAAAAATAAGATTAGTTAAAAAGGCAGAACAACGTTTGCCGAGTCAGCTAGTCTTATAAAAACTTTTTACTTTTACTATCTCTCGTACACACATTTTTTAATTCAGGGTTCTTAAATTATTTTATCCTTTTTAAATTACGTTTTAACCGTTCTACTTCGTCTATTAACTGTACGAAGATTTTTCAAAATTCTTAATTTTGCTTTCTTGCGTCTTAAATATAGTAAACACAAAAAATAGAATATATTATTGTTCACTCCACTTGGTAAAATTGTAAAAGATTTATTAATTTAAACAACAACTGACGGAATATTGAATTATATTAATATTAAATACAAAATACACGAGTGATGACACTTTATTGTATGTTACGACACTTCACTTCTCAGTTTCACAAACACGAATGCCTCGAAACATATCTGTCAGCCCTTTTATAATATTTTATTCTAACAGTTTATTGATTTAATAATTACCTTAATCAAATAGTTGACTTTATATCAGCTCAAAAATCATATTAGTTTAAAATAAGTTAAATAATTAACAATACTTAATATTTCATTAGATATTTTAATAATAAGTAAAAATTAAAACTTCATCTTTGTTTTGACGTAACAATTTAGAAATTGATGGCCGCATATACTCATTTTAAATATGTTTGTGTAAAATATTGACAACATTATTGTACGCTGCCATCGCGCATCGCTCTTGTCCACGTCTGGAATTATATAAAGCCGTGTCGGATTGGATCGTGTCGGTGTCGCCTAGTGAAGAATGTAGCTGTCAGTGTCGTGTCGGGCCGTCGCGTCGAGTACTGTCGGTATCGGGCCGGGGCCGTGTCGGCTCAGTTAATCAAGAAGCGCCCAATGTTTTTTTTATAGTATAAGATAGCAAACAAGCAGATGGGTCTCCTGATAGACAGAGTCAACTATCGCCTATAGACACCAAAGGCGTTAATGATGCGTTGCCATCTTGTGGCGAGCTCTTATACCACATGCATAAATTTACCGACTACCTTACCTTCTAAACCGGAACACGACAGTGACAAACACTGACGCTATTGCGGCAGGAATAGGTAAAGCGGTGATACCAGACCCGGGCTAGACAATGCAGAACTCTACCACCTAGTCGAAAAATGACATACATACCGTTATAAAAGAAATCCAAAATTTCAAGTAAGTCATTGCAAGTTCAGAATTCAAACAAGCTGACCCGCGCGGCATCGCTTGCCAGTGGAGTAACATGTCATCAATATGATCTTTCATACAAACTTTCTTCCCCTAATTCAGCTCCTTTAAAGGTCAATTTTTGAGAAAAAATAGTTTACGTACAATCCTAATCACTCACTATCACCATGCCGAATATCATCAAAATCGAGTGTACTGCTGGAGCCGTTCTTGCCTGTATCGTTCCGTAGTTATATGCGCGCTAAGGCACACGCAGTCCGGAATGTATGCGGAAATAGCCGATAATAGCCGGTCACATCTGCATTTATCGTGTCATTGCACGCAGCTTTGTGACGATAGACGCAAATGTGGCTACAGCACAGAGAAACGTTCGTATTTCGACACCATCGACGTATCGATCGACTTCGCTATGTCGTAAAACAAGTTTGTTCAGTTTACCGTTACTAGACTTAACATTGATTAATTGCAATTTTCACAAAGAATTAGCGAATTATTTGATTTAAGAAATGCATTATTTGGTAATATTTTAATGTAATTTGGGGTCATATAGCCAACATGATTTTTTTTTCCAGTGTTCCGTATTGTGCATGTGGCATTAGACCTCGCCGTAAGATAGCAACGTACCATTAATATCTTTGATGTCTATAAGCGATGATTAACTCTTTCCATCAGGAGACCCTAGCAGATGAGTTTCCTAATGGGGATGGATGAGCAGATGGGTTTGCTATTTATGATATAAAAAAACGTAATTTACGTAGACGACGATGTTATAATATTATGTTACTATGAATGTATGAATAGTCGACAACCCTGGCATCTATGCCGAAACAGCTGACAATGAATAACTTGTAGCATTGAATCACAATTCAACATTCGCGATTTGCATACTAAAATATGTCTAATACGGATTATTAATTAGAGAAGTACAAAGTCCCAGATAAAATAATGATTTATAGGCAACCATAAGCAATATAGTATTTTACCTCGCCTTGATCCGGGCTGTCGGTCCGCCTGGTCGGGCTTTAATGAGTACACTATCTGCCGTTCTGCCAGGCCGTTCGTAAAAAGCGAACAATTGGCTATGCGAGTCACTACCATCGTAATTACTAGGTAATTACTAGGTACCATCGTAATTATATTATCCTGCATTGCCTCGCCCGGGTCTGGTACCACCGCCTTATCTATTCACCGCCTAACTTATAAAGCCTTTTAAACCGTGATAGTTTTTCTTTTAACTTCATTATATTAACTACTACCATACGTTTTTTCTCACCCTCAAAACCCTTAATAAGCGGGGGGGGGGGGGGGGGGGGGTTGACTCTAGCCTCTAACAAAAATAGCATTTTAAACCTTAATATTTCACAAACGAGTCCCAAACAAAAATTTGTTTTCAACGACACCCATTGACTTTAGAATAATATGTCAATGATGACACCCCAATATATCTATGCCACATACTATCCCATTGACTTTAGAATAATATGTCAATGATGACACCCCAATATATCTATGCCACATACTATCCCATTGACTTTAGAATAATATGTCAATGATGACACCCCAATATATCTATGCCACATACTATCCCATTGACTTTAGAATAATATGTCAATGATGACACCCCAATATATCTATGCCACATACTATCCCATTGACTTTAGAATAATATGTCAATGATGACACCCCAATATATCTATGCCACATACTATGGGGAACACGCATTGATATACAAAACCCAAGATACACAATCAGTGTGTCAAAAACGTCCTCCAAAAATGAGCGCACAATTTTAAATTGTGTGCTCATTTCAAATAGAATCGCGTCGGCCGCGTCACTGTCAATTTTATTTATTTTCGTACATTGCTTTGTAAAAACAACTATAAGTCTTGCAGTTAAGGTTGGATATGCAAGGACATATGTTTTTGCCATATCTATAACTACTTAAAAGAAATTAGGGACACTTTTGAGTGTCAGTTTTGTTCGGAACTGTGCATCTAGGGTTTTTTATATCAATGGGTACACGAAAAAAAACCCAACCCCAACATTACATGTAGAGAAGCTACCCTAAAAGAATATTTTTCAAGATTTTATGTTGCCACTTTGTTGAATGCATGTTTTGTGCTAAATTAAAGCTTTCTAGTACTAATGATCTCTGCGCTAGACTGCAGACAGACGGACGGGCATTGCGAAACTATGAGGGTTGCTATGTTGCTTCGGATTTTTAAAAAAAGGCCTATGTATTTGGATTTTAGGTAGCATTACATTATTAGATTTTCTCTTACGAACTTACCGTCGTCAATCGGTAAAATTTATTATTTTTTCAGTTTTATTTCATAGACTAGCTGTTGCCCACGACTTCGTCCGCGCGGACTTCGTATACTCCGCACCGCTTCTCCCCCGTAGGTGATAGAGTGATAATATGTAGCCTATATGTTGACCCGACCTGTCAGTAATATCCATGCAGTACTTTTTGAGTTTACCCCGGACATACATACAGACAAACAGACAAAAATTCTAAAAACTATATTTTTGGCTTTGATATCGATTGTAGATCACGCCCCAAGTATTCTTTTAAAAAAATATTCAATGTACAGTTTTGACTTTCCTACGATTGTTTTATATGTATAGATTAGAAAACAAACACTTGCTTCTACTGAAGGAAAGAGATAACCATCATCTATAGCCACCAAATATGTTTGTTGCGATTGGTGATTTAGTGAAACTACTGAATTTTCTGAATTTGTGTATTTTCTTTAGATAGCTTGAATTAAGTTACTGAAATTATAATATTATAATAATTATAATTCACGGAACAAATTACACTTACTGATCTAACCCCAAATTAAGCAAATTATTTGCTTGTGTTATGGGTGTTAGTCAACGATACTAATACATAGAAATACATATATAAATACCAGAATATATATAATAAACACCCAAACCCGGAAATACAAACATTTATGCTCATCACACAAATGCTTGTCCCCGTCGGGGATCGAACCCGAGCCTCGTTGATTGCGTAGTCAGGGTCTCTAACCACTCGACCAACGGGGCGGTATAAATTATCTTGGTTTAAGAGCCCACGACAAAAAACCTAGTCCCATAAGACTAACAGATGGTATATACCTAGATAGATTCGTTGTTAATTGGGAAATACGAAATGATAGCCATTATAGCTACATTGCGAAAAACTTGGTGGCGCTATTAAAAAAATAAATAAAAAAAAACAAAAAATCGTTTCTAGTACGATAAGACCACAGAATTTCGTTTGTTCCTCGATATAGTGGAGGGGTAGGACTATACCAAAATGCGGTGCTGCATATCCCCACGACTGGACTTATCTGTGGCAGCAGCATTACAAGCGAATGAACGAACATAAGCTCATCTAAAAGATCGGTAATTTCTGTGTTAGAAAAACCACTGCTGCATTTGCGGACAGTGGATAAAGTGCTTGCTGCAGCAATTGAAGGTCGCCCACTGCACAGCTGAAATCGGGATTTTTACTCGGATTTGCCAGAAATCACCCGGTTTCTTTCAATTGGTACTGACTGAATACCCATGGTCAGGTACGAATAATTTTACTGGTCGTTAATTGTTTTAACAAATGAAATCGCATATTTTGTGCAATATTGTTGGAGATTTCAACCGTTTTCATTAGGTTATTTTAATTTTATGTACCACTTAGGGATTTATCGGGTTCTAAAATCAACTTGAAACCCTTATAGTTTTAAATGTTCGTCCATCCGTCTGTCCGTCCGCAGCTTAGCTCAGAGATTCTTTGTACTAGAAAGCTATAATTTTGCATTTATACATATAAAATTATTCTCATATATATAAATAATGGAATATATTTTTAAGAAAACACCCAAACCCAGAAATACAAACATTTATGCTCATCACACAAATGCTCGTCCGAGTCCCGTCGCGTCGATTGCGTAATTAGGGTCGTTAACCACTCGACCGACGGAGCGGTAATGTATAATAATCTTCTCTCAATTATATGTTAAGCATTTGGATTCATTAGGTTCTAACCTAGCAACCTAGATATTAAAACAATCTACCACGTCACTTACCCATAATCGGAAGGTCGCAGGTTCGGTGCTTTTACTGAATAACAATAAAATGAATTTGCATATTCAATAAGTAATGTATGATAAACTGTTGCTAGATATAGTTGGAAATATAAAAAAGGTCTTTCACTACTTAAATACTCCCTAGTACTCCCCTAATAGTATATTCATAGACGAACTATCCTATTCTCTGGTATATTTATTTTTTTGTACACACAGAAATACAAAACAATACTTATTAAAAAAGAACGTATATGTACAATGGCGTGCTTATTACTTTAAGAGATTTCTTCCAGCAAAACCAAGCATACAGGTTGTTAAAAAAATCACTAGTTATAAACAGCAGACATGGTGTACATCTAAGATTAAAACTAACTAGGTAAAACAAATTTTAACCAAACAAGCAAGGATAAATGCAAGGTAAAATTACATCCGTGCGATTCTCGAGGCATTTTTTGCCCCGCACCACTCCTTTGTGGAACCAGCTATCGGCAGAAATTTTTCCAAATTGATACGACTTAGGAATAGTGATGGGCCGAATGTGGTTTGAACCGAATTCGAACTTCGGCCGAACATTCGGTGAAAATAAGAAATTCGGCCGAATTTCGGCCGAACTTCGGTTTAATTTTGGGGAGCTTTCTTAAAAGCGACACATCGTGACTTTAAGAATTTGCTTAAAATTTAATTATTTTATACTAGCTATTTACCTATTTTACTATTTACTACTAGCTATTATATTGTCCGCGGCTTCACTTTCGTAAAGTAAGAGAAAAAAGTAACCTATGTCACTCTCCATCCCTTCAACTATCTCCACTTAAAAAATCACGTCAATTCGTCGCTCCGTTTTGCCGTGAAAGACGGACAAACAAACAGATACACTTTCCCATTTATAATTTTAGTATGGACTAGCTGTTGCCCGCGACTTCGTCCGCGCGGACTTTGTTTACTCCGCTCTTACTAGTCGTAGCAAGATGTTATATAGCCTATAACCTTCCTCGATAAACAGGCTATCCAACGAAAAAGAATTAATCAAATCGGTTCAGCAGTTTTCGAGATTACCGCGTACAACCAAACAAACAAACAAACTCTACAACTTTATAATATTAGTATAAATATATAGGATATCGTTAATGGGTTTCGCAACGCACGTGAATTAATGACGTAACAGCAAAATTTTGATCGACATTTTTTAACCTACCGATTTTGGAGCTAATAAAACCATTTAAAGGTAAAAATTACGTTGAATGCAATTAAAAAGATCTAAATCATTATGTTTTAAAATATATGCATCTTCATTCTTTAAAAACTTCGTCAAACTTTAGATTTTAACTTCCCGCTACGTATGGAATATTTTCTGACTAGTTTCGTGACGTCAGTATGTCTGTATGTATGTGTGTGTGTGTGTATGAGAGAGAGTGTATGGATGTATGTATGTGTGTATGAAAACATTTCATAACTTTTGAACGGCTTGACCGATCGAAACGCGGTTAATGGCATTGAATTAGATTCTGCTCAACTTAGACTTCCAAAAATTTTATCCAATTCGGACTAGAATATTTTGAGAAATTTTGAAAAATCGCAAAAAATTGCCGAAACATATTTTTTTAATTAATTAATTGAAATTAATGTATCGATTAAGTAAAAAATTTTATCAGCTCTTTTTCTTAAAAAACTGCGTCTCATTCATAAATTGTATCATGATCGGTTAATCCGCTTTGAAGTTATCATTGACGAAAAAATTTGGAAGTGTTTTTAGACATAAATTCGAATTTATTTCAAATACAGTTTCAAAAATCAAAATTAAATCAAGTTTTCAAAAGTTACGGCTTTTGAAATATTAATATTTTGTTGTTTACAGCAAACTTAGCATTTTTAAAATGACTTTCAGACTAATATACCGATTGACTTAAAAGTCTAATCAGCTTTTCTTTCTATAAATTGCGTCAAATAAGCAAATTGCATCAAAATCGGTCGATTTTTTTGGGATTTAGTAATATCGAAAATTCGAAAAAAATTTTTTTTGATATTGCTTCGACATTTCTGAGACTAGATTACGTAGCTATAAAAAAATTTTAGAGGTCAAAAATTGCATTGAATGCCATTCGAAAGACCAAAATCTATCATCGTTTCTAAAATATATAGCATTTCAAAAATTTTGAAATTACTGTCATTTACAACGACTTCTATGTACTAACGAATATTTGTAACAAATTTAAGATTTTTGAACTCTGAAAAAATCTGTGATATGCTAAGATATAGATAAAAATCTAGCGGGAAGTTTCAGGGGTGACCTGCCGGGTCAACCGTTTTACATATTTTTTGAACTCTTCGAACTCAAAAATCTATGCTGAAGTTTTTTCATTTTCGTTTTAATGTTTTTTTATTTACCGGGATGTTTCAGGGATGGCCTGCTGGGTCAACCGTTTTACGGGTTATTTACGAAAGTATAGTTATAGCCTATGTTACTCGGGTATGATATAAAGATATGAATCTTTCTAATGGTGAAAGATTTTTTTCAAATCGGTGTAGTAGTTTTTGAGTTTAGATAATTCAATATATAAAAATATAGAATACAAATCTTTCCTCTTTATAACATTAGCGTAGATTTCAAGCAAAATAGTGCAAGAAGATACTTTTTTCTAGTGCCGAATGTTCGGCATTTAAACCGAATTTCGGCCGAATGTCGAAGTTCGGTTCAAGCTGCCGAAATTCGGTTAAACCGAATGTAAAACGAATTTCGGCCCATCCCTACTTAGGAACCTTCAAGAAAAGAGCTTACTCATTATTAAAAATCCGGCAAAGCAATCACAAGACCTCTGGTAATGTAGTTGTTTATGGGCGGCGGTAATCACTTACCATCAGAGTGCTAAGTGTGAATTTTTCTTTTCGCATTCGATCGTGAGCGCGTTTCGAGTTTACTAGGAATTTGTATGTGATTTGTACAGCACCACCTAGTGGTAAACTGGTTTCTCACGTTTACCACTAGGTGGCGCTGTACAAATCACATACAAATTCATAGTAAACTCCAAACGCGCTCACGATCGAATGCGAAAAGAAAAACTCACACTTAGCACTCAGGTGAGCCTCCTGTCCGTTTGCCCCCTCTTCTATAAAAAAAAAATTACTTTCTTGATAATTTCTATAAAAAGTGACAGTGAGACGGAATCTACGATGAAAATTAAAAGTGAAAGAAAAAAAAATACAGTCATATCTATGTTTTTAAATTGCATAAGTACACAAATATTAAAACTATTAACTCACTATTAACCCAGATAAGCCTGAAACTAAAATTTTCTGAAAATTTTAAAAAAAGTTACATTATTTAGTTTATTAGATCTTATGCAACATAAAAAAAATTATGAAAAAAAAATTAAGTGTAAGGCTTTCAGGGAAACAGCCGTCCTATATGTAGGACAGTAGGATAATAAGAGGAAATAAAAGACCATTTATGAAAAAACAGAATGTAATCAAAAAGTGTAGTTTATTAGATAACTATTGATTATATTACCCATTGTTATATGTAATTTACTAGATTAACACTATTTATGAATGATATGTTTCAAAACACTTGACACACACTCCAACATCACATTTCTTGCAACGTGTCAAACATTTTTTGTGACATTGACGACAGTGTGTTTGCTTCGATTGAGGAATAACCAGTTGATTCATTTGGTCTTTACGACTATCAGCATGTTCATGATGGGAGGGTCGGCTAGGCCCTCTTTTGGCATTTTTTCTGTTTGATTCAATCAAAGCAATTGCTACCCTTCTGCGAAAGCCAAGATGATCCAGTTTTCCATGATTTATTTTATATAACTGCCATGCATTATGTTCGGCAAGATCAATCATGTGTGTGAGCAACGGCATGTACCATTTCTTACCTCGTATACCAATTCGGTAATGTGAAATATTTTCATCAGACCGATCCACTCCTCCCATATATTTGTTATAGATGGACACCATATGTGGTTCTTCTATGACAATGTTTCTCTTTTCACTTTGTGAGAAGCGTTTGGCAGATTGTTTAGGATTTATTCCTACAGCATTAGTAGCAATACTGAATATATTATTGTCATGCCATTTAGCAATAATGAACGTGTTGTCATGTGTCGTTCTGTAATCGACAGCACCACGTTCCTTTTTTTTCAGTAACTTCAATGTAATCAGAGGACAACTAGATGTCCTGTTTTCTCGAACTGTCCCAGTGCAACGAAGGCCTTTCTTTGTTATCTCTTCCAGCAAGGGCGTCCCAGTAAAAAAAATATCAAAAACTACGTGGTAAGGAAGGTCGAAGCCACGTGAAATCAGCACATCGCAAAAAGTGAGAACAACGCTTGCACCCAGCCCCAATTCTTTATATATTGGATTGCACATAGTTGTAGCACCTTGGTATGGTTCCATCCATAAAACATACCCTAACCGTGTAGCACCAACCCAAGCTTTGAACCCGTACCTAATAGGTTTACCTTTTATGTGCTGTTTGCAGCCATGTCTACCATAGTAGGGGATCATGGCCTCATCTACACTGTAATGCTCTTCAAGAGGAGAAAACTCTAAGAACTTTTTATTTAGAAGTGTAACTAGGGGGCGTACTTTTGTGTATTTGTCTTGCAAATCCAGATTATCATTGACATGAAGGTGGCGAAAAATAAAGTCAAATCTATCCCTAGTCATAGCCGAGCTGATCAATTCATTCTTTGTATCAGGGGAGTTTTCCCAATACATTCTTCTACGGGGGAGCCATGAATAACCACTAACCAACAATATGCCGATGAAACATTTCATATCTTCAGTGGTTATGTCTCCAGGTAAATTCTTTTTGACAGCATATTTATTGCTCTCTGACACCAACAACGAAATAACATCTTCATCTAAGAAGTTTTCAAACCACTCAATTGGGCGCTTATCTTGGCAAGCGCCTTGAACATCTGGCCAATTCACGGGATTTTTTGCCAAGTCCCGTTTTCTCCATGCGTAGGTACGCCTACGTTTAGTTCGACCTGTAGAATCAGAAGGTTCTTCTTCTGTATCACTCACCATAATCTGCCCTTGAATCATTACTTCAGCCGGTTGAAGCAGAATGTTTCGTGGCAAATTATTCAAAGTTACATTATCTTCTTCACCCGAATCTTCGTCAGTGAGACAGTCAGGATCAACAGGAGGAGGTAGAATACATATCAGTCGTTCTCTATAATCTTCTTCATTATCAGAAACATTTTCTAAAGCATCTAAAATTTCATGCGCAGCTAACGGTCTGTAAAGAAAAAGTTGTATTATTGTACTAAAATCATGTATATTATCCTACTGTCCTATATATAGTACGCTAGTATTTGTAACAAGTTATACGTAATTTATTTATATTATTTTGCTAGAATATTTATTTAGTACAAAAGTTAAGGTTATCAACTAGATATTAACACAGAAAAAAACAACTCACGAGTAAAATATAACTTTTTATACATACCTGTCATTTGCCATGTCTGCAACGCACTTTTATTACACACTTATAAGATAAAATATAAGGTAAAAACTGTTAAAATAACTGTCTTTTTATTTTTTCTAATAAAGCTGACACGTTTCTTACTGCAAATCATACGACTAAATAATCTTAGATAAAGAGGGTATTCTGATATTTTTTTTTATTTCTACTGTCCTAAATATAGGACAGTAGGCTTATATGGGTTAAATTAAAAAAGTATAATAGGGATTGGACCCCTTTGAAGAATAGACCATCTGTCATTCTGTCGGGCATTTCGTAAAATATTTACATTTGACTATGTGAGTCACTGCCATTGTGACTAGGTCACGGTAATGTTATCTAACAGTATTTTCACTCTGCTCTGTCCTTGAAATAAATACCTACAGCCGGCCGCGCCGTGCTGTACGTAAAATGCGATAGGGCTGCCGGCCTTCAATATTTTAACTACATTTGCCTGTGCTGTCACATCGGCCGTTCATCACTGTGGCACAACCCTCAGTCTGTTGTGTATCGAGTGCATGCCGAACTCCGAGCGCGTAGGTATATCTCGCGTTCCACCCGTTTGTATGAAGATATAATACTGGTACATTACCGTGACTAGGTGGTAGAGTTCTGCATTGTCTCGCCCGGGGCTGGCACCACCGCCTTACCTAATCCTGCCGCAATAGCATCAGTGCTTGTCGCTGTCGTGTTCCGGTTTGGAGGGTAACGTAGCCGGTAAACTTATTCATGTGGCGTTAGACTCGCCACAAGATAGCAACGCACCATTAACATCTTTGGTATTTATAGGCGATGCTTGACTCTTACCATCAGGAAACCCATTACCTCATTACCCCGCCTTTCAGATAGCAACACACTATTAACATCTTCGGTGTTTATAAGCAATGGTTGAGTCTTTCCATCCGAAGAGCTATCTGATTTTTTGCTTAAAAGTTTACAAACTGGAACATGTCAGTGACATGCACTGATGCTATTATAATAAAAGTATCTTCACGCCCATATCCCCGAAAGGGTAGGCAGAGGTACAACAAGTGCACCCACGATTAGCCGAAGATACTTGGTCCCACAAATGTGATTGGTGACAAGCCTATCGCCAACCGGGCACTTTCCAATCCCGGGCAACTTTGTGTCTCTCAGAAAACTGAAAAAACACTTTTTTTATGTGCCCGACCCGGGAATCGAACCCGGGACCTCATGTGGTCAACGCCAACGCTGGACCACTAGACCACAGAGGCGACTATTCTGACACAATTATAATATTCTAATTTTGTTGCAGATCCCATCAGTAAAACAGTATGGGGGGTATTGTTACTAATCATGTCATTAGGTGGCTTCATCATCAAACCGTTGGATATTATGTTGTGGGAAAAAATGAACATGAGACCTGGTAAGTGGAATCCATCTTCAGTATTTTTTTATATTATAGGATATCAAACAAGCAGATGGCTCTATGGACACCAAAGATGTTAATAGTACATTGCTGTCTGTGTAGCAAGGTCTTAATACCACATGCATAAGTTTACTAGTCACCTTACCCTTTAAAATATAGGTGTGTAACTCCGGGGGTACTGAATCAAAGGTTCTGGTTCCGGGGCTGGATACGGTCAAGGCCGTCGCCAGCCGATGACCCAGGGGGGGGGGGGGCAAGTTGACTGTACCTACTACAATTCACACTTTTCTCATTCTCCATGAATGAGAAAAGTAGGTATGATTTGTAGGTACAGTCGACAGTGCCTGAAGCTTTTCACTTGTACTACGAGCCTTACATCTACGGCGATTGTAATAACAGTACCTTACCAGCGTAGTTGAGCGTACGGAATATTAGAAATGGAATTGGTGAATTCAATCGAGTTTCGACGTACGGGTTTGATAGATCAAGCAAGTCAACTCAAAGACTTAGGACTTTAGTTGCATTACATTTGGATAACTTTTTTAGAATCTCTAGGGGGGGGGGGGGGGGGGGGGGGGCAGCTGCCCCTCCCTGCCCCCCCTTGGCGGCGCCCTTGGATACGATAAGCTTATTTATTCCTTCAAATCCTTATTGTCTCCGCGGAATTATTTCTTCCATCCAGAATGGTGAGCGACTGAGTGAACTGCGATTAGAATGAGAGTGAGAGAGAGAGAGAGAAAGAGAGAGACAGAGACGCGACAAGCGATAATCAACCTAAAAACTACTTATACTACTTGTACTATTATGTATCTGTGCTTATTTATACCTATTATGACACGTTTGATCATTCTTCTTCAAAATTGTGCAGTATTTCTTTAAATTAAACAACTGAAGTTGCTTGTATTCACAATTATATTTATAATTATAATCATAATCAATTTTACAATGTAGGAATCACTTATATCTTATTTATATTAATTTCGTAATATAATCGGACATAGTTACCTACCACATAGAAAAGAAAACAACGACTGACGCTTTTCGAAGCGAGGTGCGGCCTTTTATACGGTTTATATGGTTTTATACGGTTTATTATTACTCACAATGACGTTTTAATTTTTATCAATGAGTCTATTATGTTTGTTACTGTGGCGATTTTTACACAATTAGGTACATATAAGGATATGAATAATTTGGTGAAATGTTTGTTCACAGGTCTCCCCCCCTACGAATGGTGGGCTGACCCCCCAGATAAAGTGAAGATGAGAGCATATGTCTTTAACGTAACCAACCACGAACGATTCTTGCAGGGATTGGATCCGAAAATAAATTTGCAGGAAATAGGACCTATTGTTTATTTGTAAGTATTTATTTTACAAAATAATACGGTAAATCGACGGAATCGATGATATAGAAAAGAAGAATTTCACCACGTCGAGCCTGTCGACACTAGCTCAGTGGTAGAGCATCCCGGCTTTAGGGAGACGGTCGCAAGTTCAATCTCCGTGTGTCGATATTTTTTTTATATCATAAGATAGCAAACAAACAGATGGGTCTCCTGATGGAAAGAGTCAACCATCGCCTATAGACACCAAAGGTGTTAATGATGCGTTGCTATCTTGTGGCGAGGTCCAATGCCACGTGTATAAGTTTACCGGCTACCTTACCCTCCAAACAGGAACACGACAGCGACAAGCACTGTCACTATTGCGGCAGGAATAGGCAAGGCGGTGGTACCAGACTCGGGTGAGACAATGCAGAACTCTACAACCTAGTAGCCACGATGGTAGTGACTCGCATAGCCAATCGGTCGCCTTTTACGACCTGCCTGGCAGAACGGCAGTTGGTCTATTCTTCAAAGGCGACCGGAACCAACACAGGGGAAAAATATTTTTCTTTGTTGTTTTTAAAGTTTTTCCAGTTTTCCCAAGTGAGTGATATAACACAAAAATAATTAGAAATACGAAAGTACTGATCAAAATTATAAATGTGAATTTCATCTGTAACGATGAACTCGTTTAACTGGTTATATGTATGTATATCTAGCGATCAGTACAATCAACGGAATCGATCATATAGCAAAGCGAATTTCGCCACGTCGAGTCTGTCGACACTAGCCACAGTATACTTGAGACTAACAGAGTGCTAAGTGTGAGTTTTTCTTTTCGCATTCGATCGTGAGCGCGTTCCGAGTTTACTGGGAATTTGTATGCGATTTGTACAGCGCCACCTAGTGGTAAACGAGAGAAACCAGTTTACCACTAGGTGGCGCTGTACAAATCACATACAAATTCCTAGTAAACTCGGAACGCGCTCACGATCGAATGCGAAAAGAAAAACTCACACTTAGCACTCAGTAGTCAATCTACGTACATGTGATATTCGAGCAACGCACAAATACACACCTCTCAGATCCATAGTATATAGTATGGATAGTATGGATATGGATAATACAAATTACAATCATTATTTCACATCACAACACTTATTTCTATCCCCTACTTACTTACACTTACATATATATCTAGACCACAGACGCGCTAAATGTACTTTTATAAAGTTGGTTTTCGTCAAGTGTTTGCTTTTCAACCGACCTTTCATAAGGAGGAGGCCATCAATTCTGCTATATGTTTGTGTAAATAAATAAATATTCACGGGACAAATTACACTTACTGATTTAACCCCAAAGTAAGCAAATTATTTGCTTGTGTTATGTCAACGATACTAATATATAGAAATGCATATATAAGTACCAGAATATATTTAATAAACACCCAAACCCGGAAATACAAACATTTATGCTCATCACACAAATGCTTGTCCTCGTCGGGGATCGAACCCAAGCCTGTCGATTGTGTAGTCAGGATCGCTCACCACTCGACCAACGGGACGGTCAATATGTTTGTTACCTCAGAAGTTTTAGAAGGCCGACAACGCAACTGCAAGATCTCTGGTATTGCGGATGTCCATGGGCGGCGGTGATCACTTACCATCAGATGCACCTCCTGCTCATTTGCCCCCTCTAGCATAAAAAAACACGGTACATATACTTGCCAATTCTTCACAATTTTTGTCTGTCTGTTTGTTAGTTCCGGGTAGTCTCTAAAACGAGTGAACCGAATTTAACGGTACATGCACCGGACAACTGATGTATAAGGAGTAACTTACACTTCTTTTATTTTAGAATTTTTAAGATTATAAAAATGCTTTGGATTCGCCTCTAGCCCTTCGTAAATTAACCATTTCGGTCACATTGCCGATTGCTATTTTTTTAGTAAAGGCGTAGTTACCTGTACTGCTGGATGTTTCAGACAAGGGCGGATCCAGAGGGGGGTCATGGGGGTCATTACCCCCCCCCCCCTAAGCAGGGGTCTAGGTACGGATTTATTATTGCTAACTAAGGATTAGAGCTTATATTGACTGAACCTCAAAGGTGTGATTCCCTCTGACCCGACGGCTGGATCCGCCCTTGATTTCAGAGCAATTTTTCAGGTCACCATTAGCTTGCATTACATTGTACGGTTATATTACTTATAGACCGGGGGGTGAAAATGAATTTTGGAAAGATCCTTTTGGCAGATTGGAATTGCGAAAAAATATAATTTCGTCAAAATGGCGATACCAGGCTTGTGAGTCTGTCAAAACGTTTGCGGTTTTTTTTATGTTAGTTGCGTTTTTTAGGCAAATTGGCAGACGTGTCACCTGGTGGTGAGTGGTCAACGACGCCAGTGAACATAAACTAGTTTACCTGGAACTGGTCCAGGCAACTCGTTTATGTGGTGCCTATCCTGAGATATTAGGTGTTAAGTCTCGGTGCCAGTAATTACACTGCATATCTTGCCCTTGTCCGAAACACAGCGAAGCTATTTCACGGGAGAAACAAGCAAGATGGTGGTACCCATGCAGCCGAGAGCGTGGCACAGCCTATCCCTCCCACCGGTAAAAAACCGGTGGGAGGGATACGCTATGCGCACCGGTTATTGCGCTAATGCGCATACATATATTATGTATGTACTATGTGTATTTAAACAGCTCATCACTTTTGAACGGCCTGACCGATCAAAACGCGGTTGATGGCATTCAATTGGAATCGTTAAATTTGATTTCCTGAAAATTTGAGCCAAGTCTGGCAAGATGTTGAGAAATTTTGAAAAACTTCAAAAAAAATTTTGGCAAAACAGTATATTTTTAATATAACTCCCAGATTAATGTACCGATTGAGTACAAAATCTAATCAGCTCTTTTCCTCAAACAACTGCGTGCAATGCATAAATTAAAATCAAAACTTTCAGCTTTACAAATATTAAAATTACGTTGTTCACAGCAAACATAGGTACTTTATATCATCTTCATTTACTTTATATCATCTTCAAGAAGGATTCAGTAGTCGATTCTGATACTGAATATGTTAATAAATAGGTCCTTAATTTTGTTATTAAGTACCTATATTATATTTAGTACTAGCGACCTGCCCGCGGTTTCACCCGCGCAGCTTTTGTTCCCGTGGGAATATCGGAAAGGTTTATACACTTAAACCTTCCTCAAGAATCAATCTATCTATTTAAAAAAAACCGCATCAAAATCCGTTGCGTAGTTTTAAAGATTTAAGCATACATAGGGACATAAGGACATAGGGACAGACAGAGAAAGCGACTTTGTTTTATACTATGTAATGATAATTACCTCGAAGCGCAACCATTTTCAAGCGCATCTGATGAAGCGCAACTAAACTATTCCTTGAAGCGCAACTCTTAGCTGCGCTTACGAAATAAATTAAAAATATTATAATTTTATACCTCGAAACGCACCAAGGTGTGTAAATAATTAAATAAATTAAAAAAATCACATGTGTTTCGTTATATATAGAGTCGTTATATATAGATTTCGTTATATAGAGAGCTATAATTGTTTAAGAACCAAACAACAAAACAACCAAAAATATTTTTCGATAATTTCCTTCGTATCCAGTAACAACGTTTATTGCCAACGCCCATGCACGGCGCATAGAAGTTCATTGTTTACAACAGCGATTTACCGAACTCGTGATTAGACTTTTTTGTATAACTTACGGTGACCAGGCATTTTGAATATCACTAATTTCGTTGAGGTTTACTTTGTAGTTAAGCAAAATTCTTATTTTATTATGTTTTTATCGCCCCTGTGGTCTATTAGTCCGGTATCGGTTGAGCACATGAAGTTCGGTTCGTTTTCCAGATCGGGCAATTCAAAAAAAATTTTTTTTCAATTTTCTGATGAAAACAACTCTACCCGGAATTGGATAAGTATCCCGGTTGGCGATGTGGCGATAGGCTTGCCTCCAATCATATTGTGAGAATAACGCCCGGTTTCCGAAACGCAAATTAATTTTAACAAGCAATTAATCTGTGTTTAACATAATTTTTACAAACAATTCATCAGTTACAAATAGATTAATACTTGTCAAAGTCAAAGCATTTTTATTCAAATCATCCTTTACAGTAAGATTTGACGAGTCAACATGTTTTGAGTTGTTAAAATTAATTTTTTAAACTTGTTAAAATTAATTTTGTAAACTTGTTAAAATTAATTTTTTAAACTTGTTAAAATTAATTTTTTTAAGTTGTTAAAATTAATTTTCGTTTCGGAAACCAGCCGTAAGTATATTCGGATAATCGTGGGTCCACTTGTTGTACTTCTGCCTACGTCTTCGGGATTACGGGCGTAAAGATATTTTTTTATTGTTGCTTTCTTAGTGTCCTTCAATATGTACAACCTTTTACCAATCAACCTGTGTAATATGCAATTTAAAGCACATTATTGTCTAGATAATAGGGGCCGTTCAAATATTACGTAACCAGATGTTTTACAATTATTGACTCCCCCCTCTTCCATGTCAGCAAAAGTAAGCAAGTCACTTACAGGAGGTAAGTGCTTATGTAATGCCCCCCTTGTTTACGTAAACATTTGTAAATTTATTTTTTAATCTGTTTTATTTATATTTTTATAGCAGAGGGGGCAAACGAGCAGGTGGTGCACCTGATGGTAAGTGATCACCGCCGCCCATGGACAACTGCAATACCGGGGGTCTTGCAGTTGCGTTGCCGGTCTTTTAAGAGTTTAAGTAAAAAGATGAGTTTTGCTGACATAATCATCATCTAGACCCCCCATCCCCCTTGTCATCTATACATCTATACATCTATACATATAATAAAATCGTAGGAAAGTCAAAACTGTACATTGAATATTTTTTTAAAAGAATACTTAGGGCGTGATCTATAATCGATATCGAAGCCAAAAATATAGTTTTTAGAATTTTTGTCTGTATGTCTGTCCGAGGCAAACTCAAAAAGTACTGCATGGATTTACTTCAAATTTTGCATGAATATTACTAACAGGTCGGGTCTACATATAGGCTACATATTATCACGCTATCACCTACGGGGGAGGTGCTTTGCGGAGTAAACGAAGTCCGCGCAGACGAAGTCGTGGGCAACAGCAAGTCAAAAATAAGGAAAGAGAAGACCCCCCACCCCCGCTTAGTGCTTAGTGCTTACGCAATACAAAGTTCGTATAACCGTACTACATAATTATCTGATTATTACCACTTTTTATATTTTACTAACAGTTAATAAAAACTCAGATACAAATTAAACCACAATTTTCAAACCTTGGTGCGAATCCTGTTACTTGTTCTAAATCACTTCCTATTCAGTTTTGTTACCTTTAGAAATTAGATTACTTTTTTATATCATAACCAGCTGACCCGGCAAACGTTGTTTTGACATACAAATTACTTGTATTGAATACTAGCTGTTGCCAGCGACTTCGTCCGCGCGGACTTAGTTTAATCCACACAGCACCTGGCCGCTAAGTGATAGCGTGATAATATACATACATATTATCACGATATATAGCAGCTATATTTTGACCCGACCTGTTAGTAATGTTCACGCAAAATTTGAAGTAAATCCATGCAGTACTTTTTAAGTTTACCCCGGACATACATACAGACAAACAGACAAAAATTCTAAAAACTATATTTTTGGCTTCGATATCGATTGTAAGTCACGGCCCAAGTATTCTTTTAAAAAAAATTTCAATGTACAGTTTTGACTTTCCTACGATTTTATTATATGTATAGAATAGATTTTGGTGGAGAACTTGAGAAGGAGGTGGCGTTAATTGAGATAAAAAATATCTAATTTTTTAAGAGTTGGATCAAACCAGAGACCTCATGTGGACCAAACAGGGAATATCTACAAAATTTCATCAGTTCAATTGTTTCGGTTACCAGGGTGGATTGAAAATTACTCGGCCTAACACAGATCCATTCAATTCTAAAAATCAAATCTGCCCACATTATTTAGTTCAGTTCAGAGTAGTTAATTGTGTGAAGTTCGAAACGTGTGCAATAATTTGTTGTGATTTTTATAAATTTTTTCACAAAGCAATCGGACGCAAATGGAGCAAATCGAGCAGTGCAGCGTGCCGTCATTAAGTACCACCATAAGAAGGGGCTACTACCGAAAGCTATCCATAATGATATCGAATACATACGAGTAAATTGAATTAATAGAAATAAACTTTAAAAATAATACATTCATGTGACATATATGATAATATACACACACGTATATTACTTTCTTTACGGCTAAAAATCTGTTTAAAAATGTGTAACAGATATTTTATTATTTAGTCCATTGTAGAATTTCGACTACAGGCTGATCGTTAATATCTATAATAAGCTAACACAAATACTTATTTTCAGAGAGAAACTGGAACATAGTAATATCCGGTTCAACGATAATGATACCATGACATACACCGCCAGACGACGTCTCATCTACCTGCCAGACGAAAATACAATCGACATGAACGCCACCCTCATAGTCCCGAATTTAGCATTACTGGTATGTTTGATTTTATTTATTTATTATAAACCGTTATCTGCAATGCCATATGACGCTTTATTTTCTTGCCAGACACCAGACAATAATATCAGAGACATGAACGTTATTTCCACATTTATATTCCTGAATCTGGCAACACTGGCAACTTTTAATTTATTTATTTACTTGCAACTGTTATTTGCCACACCAAATGATACCTCATTTACTTACCATAATGCTGGAGCCGCACTTGCCCCTATCGTCACAAAGCTTTGTGCAATGACACGATAAATGCAGATGTAAATAATAATAGCCGATCTATTATCGCCTATTTTCGCATACATTCTGGACTGCGTATGCCTTAGCGTGCATATAACTTCGGGACGATAGACGCAAGTGCGGCTCCAAAGTAACACCATACCACAGACATAAACGCCAAATTTTTATTCCTGAATCTGGCAACACTGGTAACTTTGACTATATTTATTTATTTGTAACTCCAGTTATTTGTCACGCCAAATGATGCCTCATTAACTTACCACAGGCTTGAACGCTACATTTGTAGTCCTGAATCTAGCAACATTGGTAACTTTGATTTTATTTATTTTTTGTAACCTTTATCTCCAACGCAAGACAATGCCTCATTTACAACGTCAGACAACAATACCACAGTCTTGAACGCTACATTTGTAGTCCTGAATGTAGCAACACTGGTAACTTTGATTTTATTTATTTGCAACTGTTATCTGCAACGCCAGACAACGCCTAATTTACTTACCAGATCACAATATCATAGACATGAATGCCACATTTGTATTCCTGAACCTGGCAACACTGGTAACGTTGACTTTATTTATTTGGAACTTATGTAGAACGCCAGACGATATCTCATTTATTTACCAGACAACAATACATATCTACATGAAATCACATTCAGTCCCGAACCTGTCTTTTCTGGTATGTTTAAGTTTATCAATGTCTTACATCTCTCCTCTCGGTTGCTGGATATTTTTGTGAGTGATTTCGGAAAAGGGCCCGTAATGTGTATGTGTTACAACAGGAAACCGCGGAAGCGCGCGCTATTTACGCGAGCGTGATAGCTGTAAACTTACGCGAGAAAGCGCACGCCTTAATATAGAATTACAGCACTACTCTTTATTTATATATTTATCTTTATTGAACCACATTACAAAATGTACGGGGTACAAATGGCAAGGTTAATGCAAGCATTCTCTTTCATCTAACCATACGGATAACTAGAAAATCACACCTGGGGATCTTCAAGAGAAGAGTGAACAGGTACCTTCTAGGGAAGCGCGTTCCATCTTAGGCCGCATCTTAGCTTACCATCAGGCGAGATCGTGGTCAAGCGCTTCCCTATCGACAGTAAAAAAAATAAAAAAATGATGTGGTGTCGCGGGACACCAGGTAGGAACGAACTTCCTTCGGCTAAACGGCACTACTCGCTTGTGTACGCGACTGTCGCGCCTGCGCATGTCTCATTTAACGCTTTTATTCCACGCATTTTTCTTACGGTTTTACTATCACATTTTTTTCAGTTCGGTCGCGCAGAAAAATCCCTATCCCCTCCAAGCCTGCCGTAAGGAACTTCGTTCCAAAAACTTTCGTGGTATTCTCAGATCTAGATTACATATACACATACATTCCTACATACATGCATATAAAAATATATATACATAAATATAAATAAATTATATGAGAACAAAACAAATATTACTAAATATATCAACCATTCAAAACATTAGGCATGCGAAGTTAGAGTATGCAACTTTAGATTTTTCTTAAATGTAATCTTCAAAGCTGGTACTCTGATATTAGCTGGAACAGCATTCCACAAGTTCATTGCTTGTACAGCGAAAGAATTTGACAAGAACAGAGAAATATGCATGGGTATAGATAGAAGAGATTCTGACGAGCGCAGACGTAAATCATGAGAATCAGACAAAAAATTAAATTCAGTTTTTAAATAATCAGGAGTTAAATGATCAAGAGAATAGAAGAAAGAAGTTAAAGTTAAAGTATCTTCACGCCCATATCCCCGAAGGGGTAGGCAGAGGTACAACAAGTGCACCCACGATTAGCCGAAGATACTTGGTCCCATAAATGTGATAGGTGGCAAGCCTATCGCCAACCGGGCACTTTCCAATCCCGGGCAACTTTGTGTTTCTCAGAAAACTGAAAAACACTTTTTTTTAAAGTGCCCGACCCGGGAATCGAACCCGGGACCTCATGTGGTCAACGCCAACACTGGACCACTAGACCACAGAGGCGATAAAGAAGAAGAAAGAAAAAGAGTACATTTAAGAAAAATCGAAAGTTCCATCCCTAACCTCAGTTAGGGTATGGAACTTTGGATTTTTCTTAAATATATACTCCTCAAAGCTGGTACTCTGATATTAACTAGAAGAGCATTCCACAAACGGCTTGCTAGTACAGCGAAAGAATTTGACAAGATCTCAGAACTAAGCATGGGTATAGAGAAAAGAAAAGATTCTGACGAGCAAAGGCGTAAATTATCAGAATAGAATAGAAAAAAGAAGACAGACAATCTTCAAACTGCATTATCCAGGAAGGAAACAGGAAACGACGTTGGTATAAAGAAACGACCCTAAGATTATTCCCTTTTAATTTAGAAAGTAAGAAATCCGTGATTTGAAGTTAACACTATATTTCACCATATATATTTTACAATCTATAACGTGTAGAATAGTAAGAATTTACATTATTACAGTTTTTCTGCATGTTCTTTTCAAATACAACGTTAACAATAGAGCCATCGCTAATTTAACGTAAAATCATAAATGTTACATAATATCCCAAAGATGGTTATGTCAGAAATGTGTTTAAAATTAGACGTACTACGAATATATATAAATAACGCCATGCGACTTCCTTATTGCTTACAAAAAATGTGAAAAAAAACGTGTCGATAATAATAACCATTTACACTGGAGGTTCTGTACATAATCTAAATGTAAACTACCGCATCTAATATCCGTTTATCGTATCTATCATGGGGAGTGTTCCGACGAGTTGTTCGGATTAATTCCTGCCGCTAAAGAACACGGGCCGTTTTAGTTTTGGACATCCCTTGTGTGTCTTTTGAAGTGGCAAATATTAAATTAAGTGGAATAATTTTATACGTTTTTTAAATCAATAAAACAAAATATATATCTAGGAATAGTTATATAAAAAATATAAAGACTTTGATTGACTTCTGCTATCTTAAATGTTACCATTGTACAAATACAAAACATTTTATTTCATGTACTTTAAATATAAATAAGTTAATATACAATCATCTTTACTACATATAATAAACGAATTAAAATGCTCACTGTTTTATACAAAGAAATAGTTTAAAGCAAATAGCTTTTTTTTATTATTTACAACAATTACTATCGACGTTCATGTCTGAGAGCTGTTCCTCTGACAACAGTATGTGTAATCTATGGTAAATGGTTATTGGGTAGGTACCTATGTCAAGTGTCTACACGTCTTGTCGTCACTCGTCGCTTACCTATTTTGCATCGGACAAGTGACAACTTTACATTTGTCAATAAGAATCGTAACCACAGAGTATTAAGGACAGAACTAAATGTTTACGTTAATCTAACATAAATTCCAATTTTATCTTTATCTAACTATTATTACCCAAGCTTAAAAAATATATAACAAATGTGGATAAGTTGAGGAGTTATTATCGAATCTTAAGGAATATATGAAACTTTAAGATGAATAGTAAAAATAATGATGTATGGAGTTTTGCCCGTGTTCTTTCATCATCGGATATCGCGTCAAAATTTAAAGTTCCATCCTCACCACCTCGATGTCTAGAAATTCACAACTGTGCGCTTTTGTCAGCACTTTTTGCCTTTTTATCTGACTCAGATATAGAAAGTATTGATTTTTGGTCACGCGAACTAAGTCGCGACTTAACTGCTTGTTAATCTACATTATCTATATTAATGTTATTAATGCGAAAGTTTGGTTGTTTGGATGGATGGATGTTTGTTACTCAATCATGCAATAACTATTGAATGGATTTGAATGAAATTTAGTACACAGGTAGATGATGACTTGGAACAGTACATAGGCTAGTCTTATCCCGGAAAAATTAGGTGATCCCGCGGGATTCGCTAAAAACTTTTATAATATAGCTGGTTTAATGCGCAGCTAGTGTTACGAGAGTTTCAATGTTTGAATTTTTAAATGGAAGTGTTTAACATTACACTATCTAACACCTATCTGCTTTTAGGCTGGAGATAAATTCACTGGCGACAAAATAATGTATACCTTACAAAATGTATCTATTGTTTTGTTTCAGGCCCTTTGAAGAACAGCCAATTATATTTGTATTTTAGCACTGGCCCCGTTTGGGAAAATTTGCAAAACTTTAAAATCAACAAAAAAATTTCGACACGCTAGAATTTGAACCTGTGACCTTCCCTCACGCCGGCATGCTTAACCAACTGAGCCAGTGTCGATTAGTTCAAAATGGTGAAATTCTTCTTTGCTATATACGACTTTAAACTAGTCGACACTGACTGAGTTAGAGCGTCCGGATTTGAAGATAGGTCACAAGTTCAAATCATAGCGTGTCGAAAAAATTTTCTTTGTTGTTTTTAAAGTTTTTCAAGACTAGTAGTAGTAGTAGTTTTTCAAGACTATTTACCATTCTACCAGGCAAATCGTAAAAGGCAAACGATTGGTTATACCATATCATCATCATATCATCGTGATTACTAGGTGGTATAGTTCCCCAATCTCTCGGCTTGGTATATGGCACTACCGCCTTACCTATTCCTGCCGCAATAGTCTTTATTAGAGATGGGTTAATACCGATATTTCTCAAGATTAGGTGATACTAATAATATATTCACTTTGAAATATTATAATGTCTTAACTAATATGTCAGTATTAACTAATATTTCACTGTAATTTGGACTTTAAAGCACCAATAATAAGATCTTATACTGATACGGCAGGAAAATATCTTAACTAATATATCAGTATTAACTAATACTTCACTGTAATTTGGACCTTTAAACAACAGTATACTGCAGGAAATACGTCTGTCTCATTCGTACGTAGGACGCGGCGTATCGTGAAAATATTAAAATAATTTTTTTCACGAATTTATTTTCACGAATCCGACGGGCGCCAATCTAGTGAATCCGAACTATTCCGAAGACCGAATGATATTATCCTATTCATTTTGGATAGCCGTTACCATCGACCACACAGCCCATAGACGCCTAATGTTCGATTTTCCGTATTGAATACATTCTGGCAACTAGCTGAGCTGAGCTGCAACATCGTGATTGGCTTACTCAAGGCCACAGTGAAAGAGTGATGTACAGAGAATCTGATTGGTCGACACTGATAAGGTATTGGTGCATGGACATTTACATCGGAACTATATGTCAGATGTGTTGACAGAAGTAGGCTTGGGCCTAATCGGTCACTACAGAGAGCGCTCAATTTAGTTCAAAATCCAAGGATGAACTAGTTCGTTCTATTAGTTCATTAGTTCTTTTTTTGAAATAATTTATTAAGAACAATAAATAAAGAAAAAAATATAGTTACGATTATTGTAAGTTTTGTTTATTGTTATTTAAAAAATACAAAGTATTACATGAAAATTTTACACGTCCATTTATGTAATATGAGATTTTTTATTTTAATAATGAAAAATAAAATAATTTATATTAATGATTAGTCAACAGCTAGGCTAGTTCCTAGTATAATGTGTAATTATATTAGAATACTTAAAAAGTATGAATTTTTACAATTAAAGTTGACTTTTTTGTTATGGCACATAAAATCTTTTATCGAAATAAAAACGAAAAAATAAAATGATTTATATTAATAATTAGTCATAATTAACGTGATATATAATAATAATAATCAATTATTTGTAACAATAAATGGGAATAGAAGAGATTTTTTTTAATTTTAATTAAACTTACCGTAAAATAAGACATAAATGGTATTAGTATTCTGTTTGATAATTAGCCAGCAATACTTCAGTTGACGATTGTTATGATTTCATATGATTTGATAAAATTTCAACCATGGGGATTTGAAGTTGTTTAGTATCGATATCGATTATCGAAATATCAAGGCGCGCACAGTAAAAGTAAATAACTCGGTTGGTCACATAGTGCCACTGTCTAGTAAAGTGGACGCTAACAGAAATATAAAAAGAACTAAGAGCGGGATTTTCAATGAACTAGTTCGCATAGTTCACCTAAAGGAGCGTTCTTCCCACCTAGGTCGCTCGCGAACTACCCAAGACTAGACAGAAGCCATTCGCCTGTTATTAGGGGTCTATGGGTTGTGTAGTCGGTGGCCGTTACAGATATTAGGCGAATATGAAATATTAGCATAGTACAGTTCGCCGGATTACTAATCCACGAATCCTTTCAATATTACTGATATCTTAGCGAATACTAATATATCAGTCACACCATTAGTCTTTATTGTCTATAATAGGATAACAAACAAACAAATGGCCCTCCTGATGGAAAGAGAAAACATCACCAAATGTTAATGGTTTATACGTGTTATACTGTGGCGAGATTTGTTTGGTGGGATAGTATAGGTTGTCATACAAACTTTCATCCCCTAGTTGACCCCTTAGGGGTAATTTTTTTTAAAAGTTCATATTTTATCTATATTTATATACCTATATAAAAATCAATGACACTTTTCGTTGTAATTTTATAACTAAAAAACGGGCTCACCTATCTTAACCAAATGTTTAGGTTTTGTTCGGACTATTTAGTAGATGGTTCACGTGAAGTTTGCATAAAATCGGTAGAGCGGTTCTTCATTTATCACATTTTTTGTAACAAATGAATTCAATAAATGGCGATACGTAGCGAAGCACTAGTATATCATAACAAACGAGCTGATGGGTCTCCTGGAAAGAGTCAACCATCGCCTATAGAAACCAAAGATGTTAATGGTGCGTTGCTATTTTATTGCGAGGTCTAATGCCAGATGCTTAAGTTTACCAACTACCTTACCGATACGACACAAACGCGAACACGACAGCGACAAGCACTGACGCTATTGCGGCAGGAATAGGTAAGGCGGTGGTACCAAACACGGGCAAGACAATGAAGAACTTTACCACGTAGTAGCCAAGGGCGGATCCAGCCTTTAGGCAGGGGGGAGTCACATATTTGAGGTTCAGTGAAGATAGACTCTAATCCTTATGTAATCCTAATAAATCCATACGTAGACCCCTACCTAGGGGGGAGGGGGTCATGACCCCCATGCCCCCCTCCCTGCATCCGCCCTTGGTAATAGTCACGATGCAGATGCTTTGTCGGCCTTTTAATGAGTAAGCTCTTTCTTTCTTCTTTCTTCTTTCTTTCTCCCAAGTCGAATCAGTTCAAAAACATTCCCGCCTGCAATTGATTCCACAGAGTAGTGCGCGGAAAAAAGGTTCCCAAAGATATTTACGGTTGTGGATTTCCAGACATCGAGGTGATGAGTATGGACTATGGATATTTAGTTTAAGTATAAATAATAGTCCATATTATTTTGAAATACGGATCCCTAAAACCTTAAACGTGACCTAATGTCAGAGGAAACTGTTAAACGATCATCTTAAGTCATTTTAAAATGATGTCATGGCCAAACAATTGCAAAATAATCTCACACATCTCATAATTACGATGTTTTTCAATAAAACGTTAAAACGATAATAATCTAATATACGGTATTTGTTACAAAGTTAGGTGTTGTAAAATAATAGCTTCCACTATCCTGTTTTAGATTTTTTAAAGAAATATTTAGGGGTAATAAAAAAGCAAATAAAAATAAAAAAATCTGTAAACGGGTGACCCTGCATGCTATCCCTCAAACTTCCCACTAAATTAAGGTACTTTGAGCTCAAAAGAGTAAAAACTATAAACGTAGATTTTTTCAGTTCAAACATCTATTTTGTTAAAAATATCAGTAACTATGTTGGTTTTTGAAAAGCTACAGCTTTTTGGGAACAATTATCATTAAAAATATCAGTACATTGGTTTTTGAAAAATTACAGCTTTTGGAAACAATTATCAATTTTGATCTTTTGAATGACATACAAGTAAATTTTTGAGATCGATAATGTTGCTTTAGCTAAGTAATCAATAAGTTGGAAAATTTCGAAGCAGTGTCAAAAAAACATTTTTATTTATTTATTTAACACTTTATTGTACAAAAAATAAAATACTTAAAAATAAACAGGTTATATAAAACATGTAAATTTTTTTCAAACTTTTCGTCATCGATAAATCCCAAACGAATTGACCGATTTTGATCCAATTAACGGTATTTAACGCAATTTTTGGTGAAAATGAAAATGAAAAAATATTTATTTGCAAGAATATGGGTGTCACAAATTATTAAAATAAATTAAATTACCATCATATTCTACCATAATATGCGTGGTGGAGGAGGAGGCGTGCAAACATTTGAATTTAGGTCGATTTTCTTATAATTACTACCGGATCGGAACGCGGCTACATACTGAGAAGATCCGGCGAAAGAAACTCAGCAGGCTTCTTTTTTTCTATTTCATGTATTACAATTATATGTATTACAATTTACTAGAATTATTTCACAACAAAAAGTTATTGTTACAATTTACAAAATATCATCTTATGCTCAATCCAAATTTTAACAATTTACAAAAAAAAATACCATTTTACAAAATTTGCTATCCAAAGGAGAAAAGCAAATTTAAAGGAGAAAAGCAGATAAGATTATTAAGTCAATCGGTGTATTAGCCTGAAAGTTATTTCAAAAATATTAAGTAAGTTTGCTAAAAACGACGTAATATTAATGTTAGAAATGCTGTGACTTTTGAAAATTAGATTCGATTTTAATTTTTTGAAACGGCATTCGAAGTAAAAAAGGTTCTTTTGGTAATAAATTATCGTAGAAAACAAAAATGTGATTGATTGAAAAATTCCGAAATGATGTCGAAAAACTTTTTTCAAATTTTTTTCTTAAACGATTACTCCCTAACGGATAAACCGATTATGATACAATGCATTAGACGTAATGGTTTGACATATAGAGCTGATTAGTTTTTGTACTCAATCGGTACATAAATCTAGAAGTTATATTAAAAAATAACTGTTTCGTCAAAAATTTTTTGGGGTTTTTTCAAAATTTCTCAAAATCTCCTGGGCCGACTTGGTTAAAATTTTCAGGAAGTCTAAACTGAGTGGAATTCAATCAAATGCCATTAACAGTCTAAAGATCGCTTCAGCCGTTCAAAAGTTATGAGTTATTTATTTTTTAATTTTTTACCTTGGTAAAAAAGGTAAAAAATTTAAAAATAACTAAGATTAATACTTTATTAGAACTAAATAGCTGTTTATTAATAGTGTACCTACTAGATAGATATATAGTGTATCTAGATATAGAACGCTTCGCCAACAAACTGTAATGCAGTTTGGCGAAATTTTGAAAAACGTAATACATTGTTTATTTTTGATTACAAATAAATAAAAAAAAGTTATGATATGTTCATGTACGATGTGTGTTGCGGCTTCATCGATAGTGATGTTCTAACATCCAGATAGATTCAACTATGTGTACCACAAACGCACCAGGCTCACTCCACTTTTCGATACTCATATATTCGAACACAGTATGCAACTAATTCCATAGTGACCAGATTACAGACAGAGGCGGCTCTAGCTTGTGTAGCGCCCGTGTGCAATGAAACCCTGGCGCCCCCTAGGCCTGGCTATAAATATTAATGATGACCATGACCTTAAGCTCTTAGCTCTCTCAGGGAGCGCCGCGGCGCATCCTGAGACGGCGGCGCCCATTCGCATTGCACACCCTGCACTATAGGTTAAGCCACCCCTGATTACAAACTACATACAATAAAAAGTTCGCCTGTGTAGACCCCTTTTGTGTCACTAAAAATAAATTTCGTAATTTACTAGAAACCACTAAGTCTATCACTCAATATAAAATATAAAAGCCTCGAAATATCAATGACAAACGTAAATAAAAAAATTAGACTTTTCATATTTTATAACTTTCAGCATAAAACATAACACGAGTATACACGAAGAGACATACACACGCACACATACACACACACACACATGCACAGAAACACACACACATACACACACACTCACATGAACATACACTATGTGTCCCCCTGAGAAGACAAATCGAGTAGGTATAATTATATGAACTCACCTTTAATATAGTTTAAAGTCACTGTTTTTCTTTTTGTGCCGTTAATAATGTACATTTTATAATTATTACTTTTATTATCACTAACGTGCATTCAGTTTATATAGTGCAAATCCGTAATTGGCTGTAAAATACTAATATTCATGTTATTTAAGCGCTCTGGATTTTGTTTATAAATAAATAAATAAATACACATATACACACACACGCACACACACACACACACACACACACACACACACACACACATACAAACATACATACAGACATACTGCCGTCATCGTGAAAATAGTTGGAAAAGGTTCGCAGGACCTCAAAACGTGGAGAGAGAGAATCTGGAAAAAATTCGATTTTCGAAAATCGGGGCTAGATCAGTAACTTCCTTATCTACGTACGTAGCGGGAAGTTAAAAATATTTTTTGTAATATTTTTATTTAATAGAATGTATACATTTTTCAAAAGTTTCTATTAAATAAAATTATTAAATAATAAGTAATTATTATTATTAGAAAACATAAAGATTGGCAACAGAAGCAGATGGGTCGCCTGATGGAAAGAGTCAACAAAGATGTTAATGGTGCGTTGCTATCTTGAAGCCAGGTTTAACACCACATGCATAAGTTTACCGGCTATCTTACCTTACCTGACGCTATTGCGGCAGGAATAGATTAGGCGGTGGTACCAGACCCGGTCAAGCCAATGCAGAACTCTACCACCTCGAAAAATGAGGAATTGCTTTTGTTTTTCGTTAGTGTCTAATAATTAATTGGACGTAGTTAAACAAAAAGGATCTTATTTATTTATTTATTTATTTATTTATTTAATTCTTTATTGTACACAGAGAACAGCACAATTAGGGAAAAAAATAAACGTAACATAAGTACAATGGGCGAGCTTATCTCTACTTAAAGATATTTCTTCCAGCCAAACCGTAAAAGGAGATTAAAAAAAAAATCAAATGAGTAGACTTGGTGTACAAAAGAATAATATGCTTACATAAATAAACTAAATATATATAGGTGATAATGAAAAAAAAAATAAGAAAAAACACATACCATATAAGGGAATCTCACAATTCAGCTAGTAAATGTTCTATAACGCGTTTTTTAAAGGAATCAAAAGTCTGGCAGAGGCGAATCACACTAGGCAGAGAGATTATCCACAATACGGTCAAAAATGAGTTAAGTGCACCAAACTAATGCTAAACATCAATGCAATTGGCCAGTAAAAAACATCTAAGCAAAAATAGCTCTCTATTACTTTATTCAACGTCAGAACTAGTCCCCATGTACGTTAAAAAATTAAAAAATATCCAACTTCAAACTTAATTATTTCTAAACTGATTTTGTGTGGATTGGATCCTTTTCGTTTCGTGTACAACGTCCAATCTATACATATAATAAAATCGTAGGAAAGTCAAAACTGTACATTGAATATTTTTTAAAAGAATACTTGGGGCGTGATCTACAATCGATATCAAAGCCAAAGATATAGTTTTTAGAATTTTTGTGTTTGTCTGTATGTATGTCCGGGGTAAACTCAAAAAGTACTGCATGGATTTACTTCAAATTTTGCATGAATGTTACTAACAGGTCGGGTCAACATATAGGCTACATATTATCACGCTATCACCTACGGGGGAGGAGCTGTGCGGAGTAAACGAAGTTCGCGCAGACGAAGTCGCGGGCAACAGCTAGTTTATTATAACTCTTCAAATATTACAACGTTCCTTTCTGAAATGCCGTTCATTACTTTTGAACACATAATATTTTTGGACCTATAACTTCATCTTATTTCCAATGTTGAGTTTCTTTTAATAAAAAGGGAAATGATTTGGATGGACAGATGGATACAATATCTATAATATTTTCTTCAGCAATGTGATTTACTTCCAAGCTAATGCGTTTGGAGTTAGCGAAGCTTTTTGTTTAACAATTTTTGTTTTATTTCAAGCGAAACTTTAGCACCAAAAAAACAAAGCCAATGATTTTCACGAAAATATAGAACAAATGTACAGAAAAAATCGTCAGAGCTTTTTTAGACATAGCTTTAGTTTTGTTTCACAGACTATAAGCTCTTGTAAGTTATCTTTCTGAAGAGAGTGTATTAAAGTTATTCACATCAATTTTAGGCCAAACAAACGTGTGAAAAAAAAACGTGTGAAATCACCTAAAATTGATAAATGACATTTAATGGAATTATTAGGTTTCTTTGTGTTTTTCTATCTTTGATTAGTTAGCATTTACGTATTTTTCCATAATATCGATTTTATAAGACAGCAAGCAGGCTCTCCTGACACTAAATACGTAATGGTGCGTTGCAATATGGGTGGCAAGATGGCATTGCCACAAGTCTACCGGCAACCTTACCCACCATACCGGAACACGACAGTAACAAGCACTGACGCTATTGCGGCAGGAATAGGTAAGGCGGTGGTACCAGACCCGGGCGAGACAATGCAGAACTCTACAACTTAGTAGCCACGATGGTAGTAAATAAATAAATATCCACGGAACAGTTACACTTATTGATCTAACCCCAAAGTAAGCAAATTATTTGCTTGTGTTATGGGTGTTAATCATCGATACTAATACATAGAAATACATATATAAATACTAGAATATATTTAATAAACACCCAAACCCGGAAATACAAACATTTATGCTCATCACACAAATGCTTGTCCCCGTCGGGGATCGAACTTTTTGCGTAGTCAACGGAGTTATAGAGCAATCTTCTAGTCCATGGTGTTCTCCTGTAGTGTTAGTTAAGAAGAAAGATGAGTCTACACATTTCTGCATCGACTATCGTCGACTCAATGAAGTCACCAAAAAAGACAGCTACCCATTGCCACGAATAGATGACACTTTGGACACTCTGGCAGGCATGTCTTGGTTCTCAACTTTAGATTTAAAATCTGGGTACTGGCAGGTTGAACTTAGCCCTAATGATAAAGAGAAGACAGCATTCTCCACAGGACAAGGATTATGGCAATTTAAAGTAATGCCGTTTGGATTATGCAATGCGCCGGCGACTTTTGAAAGATTAATGGAATGTGTTCTAGCAGGACTTGTAGGCGATGCCTGCTTAGTGTATTTAGATGACGTAATAGTCATAGGAAAAGATTTTCAGCATCATCTGTACCAACTGGAAAAGATTTTTAATAAAATACAGGCTGCAGCATCGCTAAACACTCGACCAACGGGGTGATTCGTATAGCCAATCGGTCGCCTTTTACACCCTACCTGGTAGAACGGCAGCTAGCCTATTCTTCAAAGGAGCCCGGAGCAACATGGGAAAATGTGCCCCATTAACATCTTTGGTGTCTGTAGACGATGATTGTCTCTTCCATCAGGAGAACCATTTATTTGTTCGCTACCTCATGATATTGTTACGTACTCGAGTTCGTGATTGTAAGAAAACACCACTTATATTAAATCCGTGTATTTACACAACACAACACAACGTAATACTAAAATACACTCTACTTGCTAGTCACTCACTATACTATCACTGAACTTAGAACACTACACAATAAAACACTTCTCACTTTGTACTGTTCACTTGATGTATCGCTCTCGATCGCTTGATAAAAACTGCCTTGTGTTTGTCAACACCTCTGTATTTATAGGCAGGGGAAAGTCCTAGCTGGATCCAGAAAAATCGAAATGTATCGGGAAACATTGAATCACTTCTTATCGTAAACATGTTATGAGTCATAAATCCTAGTACACGCTACTTTCAACCTTATGCCATATCCCACAAAGTCCATTATGGCATAGCCCCGGTCAACTATTTGTTTGTCAACAGGAGTTTTCTAGATAGTTAGCGCGCCCGCGCTCCAACTCTACACGCTTCTAGATTATTCGTAACAATATAAAAAGTATCGAAGTACAAACATGTTCCACGTTCATATATCTATGCAAAATTTGCAGTCATCTAATATTTTTTAAATGATAATGACCTTAATTCTTTTTAAATTACCTAACAAAAAACGAATGAACGCTAATGGACCTAGCAGGATCCTATCGTGTACCTAAGGTCATTATCATTTTGCAAATTATCAAATGATGTGGTAACTTGTATTTTTTTTATTTATTGTTATATATTTCGTTACATTTATTATAATTAATTCTTTAATATAAATACTTGCACTGTTTCACAAATGTACTTTAAATTATATTTAGCCAACCGGTTTCGCCTATTAAAGCATTATCTGAGTGCTAAGTGTGAGTTTTTCTTTTCGCATTCGATCGTGAGCGCGTTTGAAGTTTACTGGTTTCTCACGTTTACCACTAGGTGGTGCTGTACAAATCACATACGAATTCCTAGTAAACTCGAAACGCGCTCACGATCGAATGCGAAAAGAAAAACTCACACTTAGCACTGAGGGCTTCTTTGACATAAAGATTTTACCTTATTATGTTATTATTTTAAAACCTAAATATTTTATGGACACAAAGACTAAAATACAAGTAAAATGCGAGTACATCAAGTAGCTGAACAATAATTATTTGTTAAGTACCGTCATATACAGTATAAACTTTCTTATAATTATTGGATTAAATTGGATTATTATTATGATATTTATATTGAGACTAGCTGGACTGGCAAATGTTGTTTTGCCATAGAAATTACTGGTATTAAATATTTTGATGGGGGAATTGAGGAGTGGTCCAAATGAAACTTTGGACCAAGCAGATTATCAAATTATCTACAAAATTTCATTAAAATCGGTTCAGTAGCTTAGAAATCCATAGCGAACAAATTTATATAATTATATTAAAACTAGCTGTTGCCCATGACTTCGCCCGCGCCCTTCGATAATATGTAGCCTATATGTTAACCCGACCTGTTAGTAATATTCATGCAAAATTTGAAGTAAATCCATGCAGTACTTTTTGAGTTTACCCCGGACATACATACAGACAAACAGACAAAAATTCTAAAAAATATAGATATTTTTGGCTTCGATATCGATTGTAGATCACGCCCCAAGTATTCTTTTAAAAAATATTCAATGTACAGTTTTGACTTTCCTACGATTTTATTATATGTATAGATTATTTGGATTATATCTTCGAGTATTTTTTATTTTATTTCATAGGATAGCAAACAGGCAGATAGTTCTTTTGATGGTACGAGATAACCATCGCTTATAGATACCAAGCATGTTAATGGTGCATTGCTATGGTATGTGGTGCGGTTGGAACTTGGAATGCCACTTACGTAAGTTTACCATCTAATTTACCCTATCAATTGGAACACCACGGCAACGAATATCGGAGCTATTATGGCAGGAGTATGCATGGCGTTTCCTCAAAAAACTGAAGCACTTCTACTAATCAATGTCGTCTCTGATTTCAGGGTATGCTGTCCCACTTGTATGACGCAAATTTCTTTCTCCGGACAGCCTTCAAGATGATGCTAAATTCGCAAACCAGTAATATCTTCTTGGAAAAGACTATTCAAGAGTTCTTGTGGGACTTCAAAGAAGACATCCTCGCCACTGCCCACCAGTTCGCTCCAGGATTAGTTCCAATCACGAATTTAGGGATTCTAAGTGTTGTAAGTATAAGGTGACTATATTATGCATGGACGTATGCAGGCCCTAGACCGGGGGGGGGGGATCTTGTCATTAACCGATTTTTAACCATTTAATTTCTGAGTTCCTGTAGTCACCTTCCGATTCCATCATCAGATCAGCTCTATGCCATAATAAGTTTTCACTGTTATCCAATTTACATATGTATACAAAATTTCAGCTTAATCGGTAACCGGGAAGTGGATCAAATTTACTTGCGAGATTTGAATTCAGACATCGGGATAGGTAAAATAAAAATTTGATAAAAATAAAATTAAATAAAAATAAAAACTACTGGGCCTACCTGAATCAAATTTTTATGGGACCAATTCGGGGGGGGAGGTATCAGATAATATATAGTAACCGACTAAAATTAAATTTTTTAGCCGACACCGAAACTTCAGCTTCTATTCCAGTTCCGTCTGAAACAGAAACCGTTTAACATTTGAAGACTACATTTTCATCGCCAACAGTAGATAGTTAGTAGAAAGGTAAAAAAATTCCAGGGGGGCAACTGCTCCTCCCTGCCATCCCCTCCCCCCCCCCTTCAGTACGCGCATGAATTATTGTTTACCGGCTACCTTACCATCCAAACCGGAACACGACTGTGACAAACACTAACGCTATTGTAGCAGAGATAAGACGGTGGTACCAGATCGGGGCGAGACGTTCCGGAACATTACCATCTAGTAATCACGATGGTAGTGGCATATAATAGGCAATCATTCACCTTTTACGAACTGCTTGACGGAATGACAGATGGTCTATCCTTCAAAAGGGACCTGAACCAATACGGGGCAAAAGTGAATGCTAATGTTAATCTGAAAGAGAATGTTAATGTTAATCTAAAAGAGAATGTTAATGTAATCCAAAAGAGAATGTAAGTATTAATCTAAAAGAGAATGCCAATGTTGCTCTAAAAGAAAATATTGGTGTTAATCTGAAACAGAATGTTAATATTAATCTGAAAGATAATGTTAGTATTAAACTAATAGAGAATATTAATATTAATCTTAAAGAAAATGTTAATGTTGCTCTAAAAAAAATATTAGTGTTAATCTAAAACAGAATGTTAATGTTAATCTAAAAGAGTGTTAATATTAATCTAAAAGAGAATGTTAAAGTAAATCTAAAAGAGAATGTTAATTTAAATCTAAAAGAGAATGTTAATGTTAATCTTAAAGAAAATGTTAGTGTTAATCCAAAAGGGAATGCTAATGAGATTCTATTTTATTTTCAGATTTATTACGACTTCATCGACGAAGTGACAGTTAAAATAGGCCCCAGATGGAGTCATGAGAATTTCTTCAAAATCGACAGGTTGCGAGGTCAACCCCAGATGACTGGATACGACCCTAATGTAAGCTTTTATACATAAAAAATTAAAACAAACGTTTTAAAATATTTAATGATAATTTTTGTATATTTGCACACTATAATATGGTAGAATATGTTGGTAACTTAATTATTTTTTAATAATATTTTGTAACACCCATATTTTGCAAATAAATTATATAATTTATATATCTATACATATAATAAAATCGTAGGAAAGTCAAAACTATACATTGAATTTCTTTTAAAAGAATACTTGGGGCGTGATCTACAATCGATATCGAAGCCAAAAATATAGTTTTTAGAATTTTTGTCCGATTGTCTGTTTGTCTGTATGTATGTCCGGGGTAAACTCAAAAAGTATTGCATGGATTTACTTCAAATTTTGCATAAATATTACTAACAGGTCGGGTCAACATATAGGCTACATATTATCACGGTATCACCTACGGAGGAGGAGCTGTGCGGAGTAAATTGTATTTTCCATTACAGATCTGTCCAGACCGAGTGACAGGGGCGACAGAAGGTGTCATGTACCACCAACACATAAAGAAAAATGACGTACTATTGTATCTACGGAAGAGTGTGTGCAAACTTATGCCTTTATACTTTGATAGTAAGTCACACATTACTATTTCTTCGTTCACGTGACCAAAAATAATAAAGCTCTTTCTTTCTTTGCTTTCTAATGGTGTAATTATTAAAAAAATCGTCCGCTAGTTTTAGAGTTTTTGTGTTTGTCGTTGGTGTTAATAGAACGTCCCTTGTGTAGTAAAAATACGGAAGGGTCTACAATATCGAGCCCTGCAGGATCCTTGCATCCAGTGGTTTGGAAAAGAGAGTTTTCTTTACATAATCGAAATCGATAGTTCGATAATTTTCTTTGCGTTATTTATTGATTTTATCAAAAGCCTTCGCTACGTCAAAATACATAGTTCCAGTACCTATCAGACTGCGCTATCCTAATAGGATGTGCTCCATGAGGCATCATTATTAATTTAATTTAATTTATTTAATTTTACATGATAGTAAACAATCAAACGGTTCTCCTGGTGGATTAGTGGTGCGTTGCTCTCCGTGTGGCTGAATTAGAATGCCACATGCATAAAACTGGCTATTTTACTCTGTAAACCGGAACATAACAGTCACATGCATCAACTTTTTTTTTTATATTATAAGATAGCAAACAAGCAGATGGGTCTCCTGATGGAAAGAGTCAACCATCGCCTATAGACACCAAAGATGTTAATGGTGCGTTGCTATCTTGTGGCGAGGTCTAATGCCACATGCATAAGTTTACCGGCTACCTTACACTCCAAACCGGAACACGACAGCGACAAGCGCTGACGCTATTGCGGCAGGAATAGGTAAGGCGGTGGTACCAGACCCGGGCGAGACAATGCAGAACTCTACCACCTAGTAGCCACGATGGTAGTGACTCGATAGCCAATCGGTCGCCTTTTACGACCTGCCTGGCAGAACGGCAGTTGGCCTATTCTACAAAGGAGGCCGGGACCAACACGGCGAAAAACGTTAGTATTGTTCAAATAAACTATATTATGATAGCGCGTTATAGACTATAAACTATGTTTCTAGCGCGCTACGTTATAGACTATATTATAACGTGTAACGGGAACACTGATCGCCCGAGTCGGCCATAAAGGTGTATTATATCTGGAGGCAGCACTTGAAACCAAATTTCAAATACTGCTGTCATCTTCTGAGGTCTTATCCTCCCTTTCTAACACAGCTGTATAAAAAGAGATGAAGAGACCTCATAGATAGCGATATAACGTAAATATTTGTTTCCAATGATTAAAACGAGAGTGCTAGCTCCACCTATACCTAATTCTTCATGGAGCCGGTCGAGATAGCGCGTGACTCATCACAACGTCTTACGTCATACACATCGTGACTACCAAAACGTAGAGTGTCGCAACGTATCGCGTCGCAACGTATCGCCCAGGTATTTGATTCCTCCGCATTATTTATTCCAGCCACAATAGCGTAATGCCTGCCACTGTTGTATTCTGGTTTAGAGGCTGAAAATAACTTTGTAAATGTAATATTTTATCACTTATACACTTGTACTGTTTCACAATAAAGCTATTATCACTTAGTGATAAAATATTACATTAAAATGGAGTTTCACCAAGTGCCGACGATAAAAAGTGTAGAACTTTGTAAATAATAAAAATTTTGATTATACAAAAAAATGAAACGTACAACTATCAAAATAACTTGTGATACGAAATCATTCCTGTACTGTGCGTTCCAACTAAGAATAGTATCGCGCTTGTTATCAACTTCATACAAGTGTGAAATTAGTAATGTCAGCATAAAAATATTTGTTCAAAAAATATTGCTGATTTATTAAAGAACAAATAACGTTTTAATAATGTTATTTTCACCAATACAAAAAATATTAAAAAACAGCGTAGCTGTTCGTCTATATAAATGTAAAAAATCATATTAGTTACACAACTTATAAGTCAAAAACTACGACGGGGGCCTCTTTGATGCGATTTTTGTGGGTTTGGGTTGTATTTTTCCAGGATAAGCTAAAAAGTATTAAAATAAAATATTCATCAATTAGAAATAGTAAAATATATCAGGCTAGCCGTTCGTCTATATATATGTACAAATAAAAGTGGTGTTAGTTATTTTATACCTACCTTATTTTAATATATGGTAACATGATCTGATGGGAATCTAAATAAAAAATATACCAATTAGAATGAAAATATTTTTTTAAGTATTTCTTTGTTCGAATTTGTTTGCACACCTTACTTATGAAGTTTTTGCAAAATGCGGGGCAATGTCATCCTGACAGTCCTATCTCAGTTGAAAGGCAAAGTACATCTACATTATTATTAATTGTTACTAGCTGACCCGGCAAACGTTGTTCTGCCTTTTTAACTACGCTTATTTTTTTCTATATTTTGTCATAGATCAATTGGTATTATTTATCCGTTGATATTTATATTTATTTATAACTGTATATGTTTTCAGAGGAAGTAACGATAGATGGGATACCGATCTACAGATACAATTTAACGGAGAATGTATATGACCGGCTTACAAACACTACAGACTGTTACGATACACCCGTTCCACTTTTATCGGGAATAAGCGACGCATCCAAATGTTTTTTCAGTGAGTATTTCGAAGACTAATTATTATCTACATAATTATTATTTATTAATTTTAAAAATTCAAAAAAGACTATCATTCTGCCAGGCAGTGCGTAATAGATGTAAGATTGGCTATACATATCACTACCATCATGGCTACTAGGTGGTAGAGTTCTTCTACGTCTCGACCGTGTTTGATATGACAGCCTTATCTATTCCTGCCGCAATAACGTCAATGCTTGTTACTGTCATATTCCGGTTTGGAGGGTAAGGTAGCTGGTAAATTTATGCATGTAGCGTTCCAACCCCGACACACTGATAGATACGCACCATTAACATCTTTGATGTCTATATACCTACTATCTCTTTCCATCAAAAGCGCCATCTGTGCATTAGCTTAAGTTGTGTGGTTTTATGAAACCACGATGCAAGTGAAACTTTTTACTGCGGAACACTTACACTAATAAGTGAGAATATAAATGCTACCTACACTACACGCCGCCATGTTGGCATTAACTGAGTGCTAAGTGTGAGTTTTTCTTTTCGCATTCGATCGTAAGCGCGTTTCGAGTTTACTAGGAATTTGTATGTGATTTGTACAGCGCCACCTAGTGGTAAACGTGAGAAACCAGTTTACCACTAGGTGGCGCTGTACAAATCACATACAAATTCCTAGTAAACTCGAAACGCGCTCACGATCGAATGCGAAAAGAAAAACTCACACTTAGCACTCTGCTCTGCCATAGGCCTTTCACTTTACTCCGCGGCCAGCTGTAATGCGACATGCGATAGATGAACAAAAAATTTTGATGTTATAGAATAAAACACTACTCACTTTTAAACAAAGGAATCCCCACCAATATTACATAAATAACATTTTTTACTATATTTATCACCAGCTGTGCCCGCGACTTCGTTCGCGTGGAAAAAATTCTAAAATAAAAACACGCATAGTTCCCGTTCCCGTGGGATTTCCGGGATAAGAACTATCCTATGTCCTTTCTTGGGTCTCAAACTATATTTGTATTAAATTTTATCCAAATCGGTTCAGTGGTTTGGCCGTGAAAGCGTAACAGACAGACAGAATTACTTTCGCATTTATAATATTATAGTATAATATTATAGTATGGATAATATACTCGAACGAACGGGTGTTTATTTTTGAATTATATACACTTACATGATTCAAACATAAACATCCTTTATGCAATTTTTTATGCAATCATTACCTTCTTCTGGGCGTACTGAGGGGGATTGGGGGGGGAGGGAAGGGCAGCTGCCCCCCTCCCGGAATTTGTTTACCTCTCCCCTAACTATCTACTGTTGTAGATAAAAAATGTAATAAGATAAATATATAGCAATAAAATAAAATGTTACTGGTTTGTCGGGACTTTCACTGGCAGATAGCTGATATAATAAGGAGTAACTTAGGCTACTTTTTCAAGATTTTTTTTCACGCGGACGAAGTCGCGGGCACTGCTAGTACCCAAATATTTTTTTTTATATATATATATATATTTAATAATTTGACCGCCCCGTTGGTCTAATGGTTAGAGACCCTGACTACGCAATCAACGAGGCTCGGGTTCGATCCCCGACGGGGACAAGCATTTGTGTGATGAGCATAAATGTTTGTATTTCCGGGTTTGGGTGTTTATTATATATATTCTAGTATTTATATATGTATTTCTATGTATTAGTATCGTTGAATAACACCCATAACACAAGCAAATAATTTGCTTACTTTGGGGTTAGATCAGTAAGTGTAATTTGTCCCGTGAATTATTATTAAATTATTATTATTATTAAATATTATCCAATTCCAACAATATTACATACATACATGTCAAACTGATAACCTCCTTTTTTCGTCGGTTGAAAATTAAATGAAACTAAAACAATACATTACGTGTAGTAGACATGTAATACATTGTACACTATATTTTTTTGCAGACCTTCCCCTGGTAGCTTCATATCCCCATTTCTACACTGGATCTCCTCCTAAAGACACCTACGTGACTGGACTCACACCGGATCGAGCGAAGCACAACTCCTATGTTTATGTGGAACCGGTATGCTTATGATTTTTATCAATTACTAGCTGACCCACAAACGTTGTTCTGCCTTTTTAACTACTCTTATTTTTTTCTATATTTTCTCACCTTTTAAACCTTCCCTGGACTTCAACAATTAATTCAAAACCAAAATTAGCCATATCGGTTCAGCCGTTCTCGAATTTAGCGAGACTAAAGCCCCGTTTTCACTTTGATTAGTGCGAGTGAGTGTTTAATGCAGGTACTTAGTATTAAGTCAAAAATACGTGAAGATAGCCGTGGATCAGTGCGAGTGATTCGTAATCAGCGTAGTAAAAGTGAATAGATGCTGATTACTTATCACTCGCACTAATTAACTGCTGTCTTCGCGTATTTTTTGCTTAATACTTAGCACCTGCAATAAACACTCGCACTTTCACTAACCAAAGTGAAAACGGGGCTTTAGTATGAGTGCGAGTGTTTAATGCAGGTGCTTACCATTAAGCTAAAAATACGTGAAGACAGCCGTTGATCAGTGCGAGTGATAAGTAATCAGAGTCTATTCACTTTTACTATGCTGAATACAAATCACTCGCACTAATCCACAGCTATTTTCACATATTTTTAGCTTAATACTAAGCACCTGCATTAAACACTCACACTCGCACTAATCAAAGTGAAAACGGGGCTTTACGAACAGCAATTGATTTTTATACATATAGATAAAATAACTGTTAGACCCCGTTTACACTTTGATTAGTGCTAGTGCGATTGTTTAATGCGGGTGCTTAGTATTAAGCAAAAAATACGTGAAGACGGCCGTTGATCAGTGCGAGTGATTAGTAATCAGCGTCTATTCACTTTTACTATGCTGAATACTAATTACTCGCACTGATAAACGGCTATCTTCACGTATTTTGTGCTTAAAGCCCTGTTTTCACTTTGATTAGTGCAAGTGTGAGTGTTTAATGCAGGCGCTTAGTATTAAGCAAAAAATACGTGAATGCAGCTGTTTATTAGTGCGAGTGATTAGTAATCAGCGTCTATTCACTTTTACTATGCTGAATACTAATTACTCGCACTGATAAACGGCTATCTTCACGTATTTTGTACTTAAAGCCCTGTTTTCACTTTGATTAGTGCCATTGCGAGTGTTTGATGCAGGCGCTAAGTATTAAGCAAAAAATACGTGAAGAGAGCTGTTGATTAGTGCGAGTGATTAGTAGTCAGGGTCTATTCACTTTTACTACGCTGAATACTAACTACTCACACCGATTAATGATTGTCTTCACGTATTTTTTGTTTAATACTAAGCACCTGCATTAAATACTCGCACTCGCTCTAATCAATGTGGAAATGGAGCTTTAGGCGAAGTATTTTGACGCGCGCCAATTCTATAGAAAGTGGGCGGTGCGGTATGTTCTGAGTGCTAAGTGTGAGTTTTTCTTTTCGCATTCGATCGTGAGCGCGTTTCGAGTTTACTACGAATTTGTATGTGATTTGTACAGCGCCACCTAGTGGTAAACGTGAGAAACCAGTGTACCACTAGGTGGCGCTGTATAAATCACATACAAATTCGTAGTAAACTCGAAACGCGCTCACGATCGAATGCAAAAAGAAAAACTCACACTTAGCACTCTGAAACCGCCGGGAAACGGTTTAGTTTTCGGATAAATAAATATAGAACTTCAGCCGAAAACCAAAATTTAGTACATTCTTTTTTGTATTTAAAACTAAATATCACCATATAAAAATCATGTGGAAAATTAGAAATATTATGAACAAATTACTTGTTTTAGATATTTTTTTAACCTGTTTATGGAATTTTATATGATCGAGTAAAGTACGTTCTATCATGTAATGAGTTAGTACATTCCTAAGATAATATCTTCAGATATATCGTGTAATTTTTGTAAGACCGTTATTTAACAATCAATACATAAAAATGGGATTAAGCAAACCAGTTTGTTTCCGTTTGTCTCCGGAGCCTCGCCTTTATACTAAGCACTAGGCATGGAAATTATTGTTAAATTAGATTAACTGTTATGTTGTTAAAGTTAATTAATATTTAACAGTTATTTATTTATGTTAAATGATATCAGTAGGCTATATGTAATGAGTATTAGAAGCAGTAAAACGCGAAGCTACCAAAAAAAGTTCCTCTAGAATAGTTTTAATAACTTTTAACAGTTATTATTATCACGTTCTCTCGAAATATTTTTAATAACAGTATTATCAAAAATCAAGTTAGCGAGTAAAAAAGAAACGCTCTCTCAAATATATTTAATAACATTATTATCATATATCAAGTTATTGGTAATTTTAGTGATGCATAAAAATTACTTTTAACAGTATTTGTTAATATAAATAACAGTAGTTAATTGTTAAAAAAATGTAGTACGAAATTTAATATGTTAACTGTTAAATGATCCATGCCTACTAAACACCTGCATTAAACACTCGCACTCGCAATAATCAAAGTGAAAATGGAGCTTTACTAGGGACTTCGTTTATGTTCATACTAATATAACTTTAATGTGCAAGAAATTGAGAAAAATATGCATAAATATGCAGGATTACATTTAAAGTTCCGGCCAAATTTTAAAATTAAAAACTAAATGTTGAATTGAAAGTGCGTTTTAATGATTATTGTAAAACTATTACATGATATTTTTTTTATTTTTTTTATATCATAAGATAGCAAACAAGCAGATGGGTCTCCTGTTGGAAAGAGTCAACCATCGCCTATAGACACCAAAGATGTTAAGGTGCGTTGCTATCTTGTGGCGAGATCTAATGCCACATGCATAAGTTTACCGGCTACCTTACCCTCCAAACCGGAACACGACAGCGACAAGCACTGACGCTATTGCGGCAGGAATAGGTAAGGCGGTGGTACCAGACCCGGGCGAGACAATGCAGAACTCTACCACCTAGTAGCCACGATGGTAGTGACTCGATAGCCAATCGGTCGCCTTTTACGACCTGCCTGGCAGAACGGCAGTTGGCCTATTCTACAAAGGAGGCCGGGACCAACACGGCGGAAAATAATATTCATTTAAATAACCTACTGAATTCATGAATTTTATGCACCGAGTCTCGTGAGTGAACTCTGTAATGCTTGCAGTGGGTCATTTTACATTTACCTATAATTACTATAGTAACTATTATGTAATCTGTCGCTATAAGAACATTTTTCCCGATCACATTTAATTTGGTTGAAGACACTATAATATTTTAGTTCAAATTTTGCGTTATTGAAATTATATCCATGCGTTTTGATTTTTGTATCTGATAAAAATGAAATTTATTTTAAATTATCTTTTTAGGGTTCCGTTCCCAAAAGGAAAAATGGAACCCCATTACTTAGCCTCCGCTGTCTGTCTGTCCGTCTGTCTGTCTGTCACCAGGCTGTATTTTATAAATCGTGATAGCTAAGTCCGCCTTTTTTACAATTTTACTTATGTAAGTGTACCATAAAGTACATACATACATACACATCTTCACGCCAGATCCCGTACGGGGTAGGCAGAGCGAACCGAGTGCCATACATCACGATCCTTGCAGGCTTGTCTCGCTTCCTCCACATTCATCACTCTCTTCATACACACACGCCGGTTGCGAAGACTCTTGACACCACCTTCGGACAGTACATCAATCTGATCGTCGTATGTCAGTCTTGGTCTTCTCCGGTACCTACATCCTTCCACATTCGTATCTGTTTTGTTCACCTTTCATCTACCATTCTTTCTACATATCCGAACCAACGGAGCATGTCCTTTCTCATCTTTACACCGACACTTTCTTTCAAACCTAACCTCTCTCTCACTTCGACATTACAAATCCGGTCCGCGAGTGTCACACCACATACTTTTCTTAGCGACCTCATCTCGACCGCGTTGATTCTACTTTCATGCCCTTTCTGACATACCCAACTCTCACTTCCATACAATAGCGTTGGGATAAGCACACGATTATGCAGGGCTAGACGTGCACCCTGACTTAAAATTGTGCTGTTAAGTAATCTCCCTAACGCTCCATTCACTCTGTTCCCTGCACACATTCTTCTTTCAACATCAGCGGTGTACCTTCCATCCCCGCTAAAAGCACATACAAGATATACAAACTCATCCACTTGTTCCAGCACTACATCATCTACCACAACTCTTACGTCCGTTCTGGTTGTTTCTCTTTCAAATACCAAAACTTTAGTTTTCTTCGCATTCAAATGTAAGCCCATACTCTTACAATCCTCATTCATAACTGTGACCAGTGTTTGCAGCTCAGATGGAGTTGAGCCTAGAAGAACAGCGTCGTCTGCATAAAGCAGGCAGTTCACCACTAGATCACTCATGCGCATTCCCACATTCAATGACCTCAATCTTTGGAGACACTTATCCAGATATAGAATAAACAGACGAGCTGACAGCACACAACCCTGCTTGACGCCGATATTGACATCGAACCAGGGTGATATGTTGCCGTCCTCCCGCACACATGCGTTGCATCCCCAGTACATGGATTGCAAAGCACGCCGCAGACGCCCATCTATCCCATAACTGGGTAAAATGGCCCAAAGTTTCTTTCGCACAACTCTATCAAACGCTTTCTCCAAATCCACAAAACCGCAGAAAACATTCTGGCCGACAGCCAGATGCTTCTCTACGATGTTGCGGAGTGAGAAAACTTGATCCATACATCCTCTTCCAGATGTGAAACCCCCTTGTGCCTCCCACAACATTCCCTGTACAATCACTACATAGTACAAAACATAGTCGCTTTCTCTGTCTGTCCCCATGTCCCTATGTCCGTATGTATGCTTAAATCTTTAAAACTACGCAACGGATTTTGATGCAGTTTTTTTTTAATAAATAGATTGATTCTTGAGGAAGGTTTAAATATATAAACTTTTCCGATATTCCTATGGGAACAACAGCTACGCGGGTGAAACCGCGGGCAGGTCGCTAGTAAAGTATAAATAAATAAATAGCTAGAAAGCTGAAATTTTCATAAATTATGTATTTCCATTGCCGCTATAATAACAAATACTAAAAATAAAAATAAAAAATATTATACCCCATAAAATAAACGTGTTTTTTTCGTTTTTTTTTTTTGCTATGATGGTACGGAATCCAACTCGCAATTGGTCGGTTTTTATTACGTAAATCGAAGATAATATCGATTCTGAACAGTCTCTGAATATGGCCGGATCTTTGAAAGGAACCCTGTATGCTGCATAATTTTCGCTTTGTGGTCTAGTGGTCTTGTGTCAGCATTGACAGCGTTGAAAAAATGTATTTTTTTCGGTTATCAGTTAAAAACAACGTTGCCCGGGATTGGAAAGTGCCCGGTTGGCCTATCCCATTGTGAGACTAAGTATCTTCGGCTAATCGTGATTGTACCTCTGCCTACCGCTTCAAGGAAACGGGCGTGAAAATACTTACTTTTAATTGTAAAAGGATTTAAGAAAAAAAAAACAATAGCAGTCGTGGGACTGCCGATAGAAGTGAAAACGGAACTATTAAGTTGAGAGTAATTAAAACTATATGCAAAACATAGCTATAGATATACTATTATCATTAGCATGTCGGTTACGCGAACCGAGGATTTTACCCTCTACCAAAACGCTCAACGCGCCTAAAGAAGTTTTCACTTCAAAAATGTAATCCACGACAATGCTCTATCGCCCATAGTCATTATTATGAACGAATTTTTGACTAAAAACTCAACAAATATCATCCTTACGCACTAGATATGGCTCCAGACAACTTCTTTTTTTTCCAAAACGTAGATTATGACTTCGTCGCATCCGTTTTCATTCGGTGGAAGACATAAAGGAGAATTCATGGGAAAAGTGAACTCAGTTCCGAAAAAGTGTTTAAAAAATTTTTTGATGATTGCATAATTCGTGGCGTAAGTGTATCGTTTTTTAAGGAGTATACTTTGAAGGCGTTAAAATAATAATAATAATAATTTTATTTGCAAGAATAAAATTATATAATAATAAATGATATTTAAAAGAATAAATATATTTGGATAAGCTAATAATAACATTATGTGTATTAATTATCCTTTACTTTCTCAACAGAGTAGTACCTATGTATATCTACAATAATAATATATTAGGTAGGTACCTACCTCTTCTTTTTTGCTGGCCCAGAAAATTAGCTGTAGTGTCGACGATACATTGACGTCACCCTTTAAGATTTCTGAACCAAACTATTTTTGACTTTCCATAATATTGTATTACTAAAAACTGCGACAACTGCCGTTTCAAAAATCACACTTGAATAAAGTTTTCAAAAAATAAAATTATGATGCTTACAACCAGTTACAAACTTATTTCATATATTTAAATTAAATTTAAATGCTGGAGCCGTACTTGCGTCCATCGTCCCGAAGTTATTCGCACGCTAAGGCACACGCAGAAAACAGCCAATATTAGCCGGTCACATCTGCATTTATCGTGTCATTGCACGAAGATTTGTGACGATAGGGACAAGTGTGGCTCCAGCACTAGACTAATAGATATATATATATATATATATATATATATATATATATATATATATATATATATATATATATATATATATATATATATATATATATATATATATATATATATATATATATATATATATATATATATATATATATATATACAGATTGATCTAATCATCTTGAATATAATCACTTGAATATAAACTTCTTAAAATATTTTGTCATATACCGTTAATTAGATAAAAATCAGTTTTTGAATCACGAAATTTTTTGAAAAAAGTTTTTTTATCCTTTGACATTTTTTAACAAATTTATGTTATTATAGCTAAGACAACGTTTTCGAACTCAAAAATTGTATCATTCGAAACATCGAAATTGATCATTGTTTCCAAAATATGTAGCTTTTCAAAAACCAAACACTATGATAGACTTTTGAACTCTGAAAAAATCTATGCTTATGTAAAGTTTTTGCTTTATAGAGCTCAAAATACCTGAATTTAGCAGGATGTTGTGTTGATGTGTAGTTGCCATTTTGCAATTTTTTTTCATACAAGTTAATGTTATTATAAGTGTTTTTTTAACATTTTTTTCACTTATTTTTTTCTTATTGGTATATTATTTTCTTGTTTTTTTTAAATTAATTGTATTTGTACTGTGTGTCTGATAAAACAGTTCTTACTCTTGTTTTTGATCATTCGAACTCTTTAAATCCTTTTGTATTTTCAGATAACCGGCATCCCATTCAATTCAGTGGCGAGGATGCAAAGCAACCTTCGAATTCACGATCTTTCTAGTTTTAACTATCCTGAATACTACAAATTTTCAAACATGGTTTTACCACTCGCTTGGCTAGAATATGTAAGTATTTAAGCTTTTCTTATAAAAAGAATGATATATAAATTTTATCTATGGTTATACTAAAGATCGTACTCTCGTCGTCCTTTGACGTGTCAAAATAACTTGTAAAAAGTTTTATTGAATAAAGTTCTTCTGATTTCTGATTTCTGTTTGAAACTCAACCATAACTATATATTAGACTAGCTGTGCCCGCCACTTCGTTCGCGTGGGAAAAATTTTAAATAAAAATAGCCTAAGTTAGTCCTTATTACATCAGCTATCTGCCAGTGAAAGTCCCGTCCAAATCGGTTAAGCCGTTACAAAGATTATCCGGAAGAAACAGACAGACAGACAAAAATTGTAAAAAATGTTATTTTGGTATATGTATAGTGTATACATCTATATACATTAAGTTAAAAGCGTTTTTTTTAATATTACAAAAATACACTCCAATTTTATTTATTTGTTTAGATTACACGTTTGTCGAGTGGTTAGCGACCCTAACTTCGTAAGCAATAGGGGCTCGGTTTTGATTCCCAACAGGGACAGTCATAATGATAAGAAGATGATTATCATAAGACAGCAAACAAGCAAATGGCTATCCTAATGGAATGGCAAACCATCACCTATGGACACCAAAGACGTTATAGTGCATTGCTATCCTTGTGGTTAGGTCTTAATGCCATATGCATAACTACCGGCTACCTTACCCTTCAAATCGGGACACGATAGTGACAAGCACTGACGATATTGCCGCAGGAATAGGTATGGCGGTGGTGCGTCGTGGTGGTGGTGCACCCGGGCGAGGCAATACTGAACTCTACCACTTAGTAGCCACGATGGTAGTGACTCGCATAGCCAATCGGTTGCGTTTTACGACCTGCCTGGCAGAACGGTATTCATAACGGTAGATATTCTTCTAAAGGGACTCGGTTCGGACCTATACGCGGAAAAAGACGGGTATCTCTGGGTTTACGTATTTACTAAATATATTTCAGTATTTATATGTAATAATAACTTTTTGACCATTGACCGCCCAGTGGTTAGCGACCTAGATTTGATTACGCAATCGACGAGGTTCGGCTTCGATTCCCGAAGGGGACAAGCATTTGTGTGATGAGCATAAATGTTTGTATTATTTATATTCTATTTTTTAATTACAGTACAGCGGGTCTAGACAAGTGGCATAAACGCTAGGAGAATAGAAAGATAAATGTACGGACTTGACGTAAGCGTTCGATTATGCTTATGTCAAATCCATACATTTATCTTTCTATTCTCCGAGCGTTTATGCCACTTGGCTAGACCCGCTGGATAGAAAAGAACACGGACAAGACTTCGAACATCGTTTTTTTAGTTATTACCTTAAAGTTTAATATATTCCGTAAGATTCTATATCAATTTCTTAACTTATCCCCATTTAATAAATATTTTTTTACTTGGGGAATAATAGCTAAATAAAGTTGGAATTTAGATAAAGTTTACGTAAACATTTAGTTCTCTTCTTAGTAATCTGTGGTTTTATTTTTATTTACCTTGTCATTGGGTGTCTTCTTTACAACTGCTAATCTCAGAAACCTAAGTTTGATTGACAAAATTCTGAGCTAAGATTTTGCCAAAACACTTTGTAGACAATGGACCTCGGTGAAGTTTCACTAAACTGCCGCAATAACGTCAGTGCTTGTTGCTGTCGTGTTCCGGTTTGGAGGGTAAGGTAGCCGGTAAACTTATGCATGTGGCATTAGACCTCGCCACAAGATAGCAACGCACCATTAACACTAGACATGCGCAAAACGGTACTTTGAAGTGTAATGCAACATCACACATCACCTTTGAAAAGGTAATATCACCCGCAAATATCACTCATCACTCATTACTCATCACATCACCTTAAGGAAATATCATCTCGAGTAGCGTTTAGTGTCTTGCGTTGCATGTGATGTACGCATCGCTTTTTTGTGCGAACTACGAGTCATTACACCGAGTATATATTTCGGTATTATTCGATTTATTTGAGTTATACTGCCAGTTGCATATCTCCCGCACATTACGCACCACACTCTTCTCTTGGTAGTATAATATGTGATACGGCCAGAAACGACACTAACCGAACTGTACCGAGTGATGAATGAAGTAATGTGTGATGGTTGAAACGCAAGTGTGATGTGTGATGTTGCATCACCTTTCCGAGTGATATTACTTTTGTGATATTACACGCATCACCTACCCATGTCTAATTAACACCTCTGGTGTCTATAGGCGATGGTTGACTCTTTCCATCAGGAGACCCATCTGCTTGTTTGTTATCTTATGATATAAAAAAAAAACTGAGCTTTTATTATCTTTTAGTTTAATGTACCTACCTACAAATATGATGACTTTAAACAACTTGTTTGTTTCAGAATCAAGATGGTTTACCAAACTACATAGAATTCACCGTATACTTAACAGTTGTGATTTTACCGCCATTATCCATAGCATTACTTAGTTTTACATTAATATTAGCATGTTATATTCTAACTAAACAATTATTAAATGGTAAACTTAAGAATATAATAGGTTTAATTCTAGGTAAAAGAAAAGCAGACGCTTTAGCCAATAATAAGAAGATGGTGTATGAATCAGAGACGTTTTTGAAATCATGACAAGTTAGCGCCATAGTAACTAGAAAAGTCTAGTAATAGGTATACAGATAACATCTGTATTAAACAAACCCTAAAATACAAAAAGTACTCCAAGTGACTAGGGTTGCCAGGTTTAAAATCAAAAAGCTGGACTACCGACTTATTTTACCCGGACTTTTTTTTATCTAAATATCCAAAAGTCTGGACAATCTACAAAAACTAAGGATTTTTCGTTTTAATTTTACAATTCCAAGTAATTAATGTCTAACATTCTACACGGCGCTACAAACATGACATCTGTCTTGAGTAGTGACGTGAAAAGCTTACAAGCAAGGAAGTTACAAGTTACAAATCGCTCGAGTTTTCGAAAATTTCCTGTATGATTTAACATTTTACTCAAATGCCAAAATTAAGTAGAAAAGTATCTGGCAACCCTAGTTCACAAACCATAGAGTCTAGAGAACGAAGACTGACTTATATAGGTATTAGGCGGATCTTTCCAAAAGTGCCCAACCACGAAATAAAGAAAACAAGGGGAAGTGAAGAGTGGGCGTGCCGCGTGCGTCACTATTATGCGCTTTTACTCTAAATTGCCTTAGTGATACTTACCATATCATTAGGAGATAGTCGTCGTGCGAAAATCTTATTATACACTGAATTATGCCGTATTGTGCCATCCTTGAATGCAGAAATGATAGTAGAATACAGATGATTAAAAATGGAGATATTTCATATCATTCGAAAGTACAATTTTCATTTTATATTAATTAAATTCCTGATTATCAGCCGTACACCTTACATATAAAGTTCATTTTAGGTTGACCTAATTTTTCTAGAAAGATATACGTAATGACAGTCATTACGTATATCGTTCTAGAAAGTTCTCTACTCAAATATGATCAACTGAAAACTACGGAAAAATCAATGCTGCCATCTATTGTAGAATAGCGAAACTATTACGATCTTAAGTTTCACTATTGTACAAATAGATGAGTCTATTTTGAATAGACTACAAAAGGACGTAAATACTCTTTTTTTGTAGCAAAATAAAATTTATTGTAACGCAGTTTGGTATATTTTTAAATGTTCTGTTTGTGTGTTTCGGATTATTGTTGTTTAAATTGAAAACCACCAATGAAACAATGTTTGCATTAGTAGTTTATATGCAATAATGCTTATTTTATGTGTGAGTGTGGCGATCGCTGTCCTGATACAAATGTTTGTACTTGCCAATTCCGTTGTTTTCTTTATTTCGTGTGCCCAAGTGATTACTGAAGATAAAGCTTCAAAATGGCTTTGGATAAACATGAAATTAGCTGTTGGCGACGAGTTGATGTGTGCTGAGCAGCAAGTATTTAACAATACTTGTGGTGTTGTTTTAGCAGTTTACTGAAAACATATTTAAAAGCGCCTTTGCCGTTTTATTTTTAAAAATTCTTATGCAACGGTGTCGTGACCACTATTGGATGCTTTTTGATGGATACTTCTATTCACAGAGTTGGTTTTTCTTGTCTCTAGATTCAATGTCACATACTCTGAATCATGAAGCTGTATTATATCTGAAGGCAACACTTCTAATACCTACTTGAAACAAAACTTTAAATAATGCTGTCATCTTCTGAGGTCTTGTCCTCTCTTTCTAACACAGCTGTATAAAAAGAGATGACGAGACCTAATAGAACGAGATGTAGCGTAGATATTTGTTTCAAGTGATTAATACGAGTGCTAGCTCCATCTTTACCTAATGCTTCATGCTCTGAATCATGGAACAATATATAATCTATGGCTCTAAAAATCAAATGTTACCATTTACCAAAGTAGTGATAGATTTTGTGGGTAGTTCACAAATTGATTTGTGAAACAAATATCACTGTTTTCTTTGATTACGTACTGTAGACTGTAATGCAAAATAAATTTATACAGTTATCTTGTTTAATCAAAGACTGTCTTACGTTTAATATTTGTTTTCTACACTTTTACTAAAATAAAACTTTGTATACGTGCAGTTTTAGATACTTCTTTTCCATTTCTCAGCCAAAGATAGTAAAACGCAGACATTTCTCCCAATGGTAAAAGATGTAGTTAATCTTTGCTGTATGACACCAAAGATGTTAATCGTTATTCTTTTCTGCCTGAGATCTTAAAACTTATACACAAGTTTATTTGGTCCTTTATCAGTAGGGGGCTATCCACAAATTACATAAGGGACGAGTGGTCCACAAAATGCGTCATTATGTGACATTGTGTGACATCTCATCAGGGGCAGAGGGTTTCAATAAGGGAGGGTGACAATAAGGGGAGTATATATCCATTTTGTGTAATGTAATTTATGGATGGTCTCTAATTCGAAATTCTATTGCATGAGGCAACAGCATTACAGGTATCAGAACTAAATAAAAAAGATGTTAGAACTACATGTTCTTTATGTACCACTTATTTGTAATTATATTTATTTAAATTATTTTTTTTAAAAAGGATGAAAAAATTTTTTCCACTTAATTCCAGGTAAACTTCCATGACCCGAAAGGGTAAAGAATTAATAGGACTTAAAGGCTATACTTGACTTAATTTGCCACTACTCATAGTGTAGTAATTAATAGAATCAGAAAAATCTACAATGTTAAAGACACGGGCTAGACTTCGCCCATCATTTTTTTTTGTGTTAGAAATTTTTCTTGTCATTAGTGTCTTCAGTACAACAGCTGCTAATCACAGAAATCTAAGTTAGATGCCGGAATTCTGAGCTAAGGTTTTGTGAAGAAACTTTATATACACTTAAAAAAACAAAAAATAAATTAGCATTAAACTATTCTTTAAAACAAAAACAGAGAGAATATTTATTAGATACTTATAATGAAAATTATACCTATAAACTTTTTGCTGTTTTAATGCAAATGTAATTTTGCTGTCAATTTTATTTTTATTTATTTCAATTGTCAATTTATTTTTTTATTATTAATTGTCAATTTTGTTGGCATTTCTTTCTTTCTTAACAGAGAGGAAAAAGTTCTGAGCAAGACAACGACATGAGTGGATGTTGTCCCTTTCTTGCAATTGCCAGTGTTTAAATAAAACTACTGATGGTAGATTTTTATTTTTTATATTTTTAATATGATTGTCCCTAGCGATATATTTTATTTAATTAATTTGAAAAACGTAGAAAATATTTTAATTTATCTAATATTCGTCACTCCGAAAGACATGCAAGGGATGAACGAAACCAAAATCGCCTGTGTTCTTTATAAAGTTTGTAAATAATAATTTTTAATACCCAATCTAACTGTACTTATAATATTAACCGCAGAACATATTATACGTTATAGTCCGTGCGCTGTTGGCCTAGTTCGGGTGACAGTTTCAGTAACGTTTTTTTTCACTCTTAAAAGCTGCCGCGATTTACATAATTATTATGACTTAGTATTTCAGCTGTACCACGTGCGTAATATATTAAATCATTAATAACTGTGGTAAAGGAAATTAAACCCAACTGGAATATTCTAGTCTACAAACAAAATCAAATTAAAAGAAAAATTAAGGCGATAACATACGCCAAACTACGAAATATACTTCTCTTTGAAAGCCTACTTCTCCTAAACCGTTAATCCAATAATTTAAAAAAAATATACATTGTACGTAAAATATAATTAACTTTAAATTTTAAGTTCGTTTTTTCAAATTTCATTGTTATTTTTGACGAAAAAAAATCGAATATCTCTCTTATTTTTACGCAAGAATTTTCTTATAACTTCTAAACTACTGAAACGATTTTGGTGATTTTTTCACTTTGTTACAGACAATTTATTGCTTTATAAAATTTAAGTTCAACATTTTACAAAATCATTATAGTGTGCCATTAAATCAATAAAAACCTTATTATTTCATTCGCGGACAGCGCTCGCTCCGAAAGTCAGTCTCCCGATAGCGTTTGTACGAGGAGGCTGTGTCGCACGTCAGCGTATACCGCTCTCCACATTAGAGTCAAAGAGTAATAATACAGATAGTGCGTTTGGCACAGTAATAAGGTTGTGCTGTTTAAAAATTGGACATTTCGTTTACGCTTGAACGTTTTTTATAGTAGATACTATAATAAGTTTGGAGCGGGAAGGCTGATTTTTTACAGAGGTTGTTCTTATGATGTAATTTAATCCCTTAAAGAGGTATATTACTTAAAATTTAGTATTAATGCTTTTTAATACGATTAAATAAATACGCATTTTTGAATTTCATCCCATAAAGGGGTAAAAGGAGAGTTAATTTTTGTATGAAAAATGAATTGTTTGTCGTAGAAATTACTAAAAATTTAGTATTTATGCTTTTTAATACAATTAAAGAAATTCATATTTTAGATTTTTTTTTAATTTCATCCATTAAAAGGGTAAGTGTATAAGTTTGTATTAAAATAAAAAGTTTATATTATCTAAACTCTCATAAAATGTAGTACCTGCTTATTCAATTTAATCCAAATTAAAGAAACATGCGCGTAATGAAGTTCGGAGTTTCATCCCTTAAAGGAGTAAAAATGGGTGTTACAATTCATATGAAAAATTAAACGCTTATGGTCAACATAACTTGAAATTTGGTACTTATGTTCTTCAACACAATTTAAAAATTATATGTTTAGGGATTTCATACATTTATTCCTTAAAAGGGTAAAAAAAGCGTTTTTGTTTGTATTAAAAAAACAGATTGTTTATTGTAGAATATTGTAGAAATTATTTAAAACTTAGTATTTATGTTTTTTAACACAATTAAATGAATACGAGTTTAGTGTTTTTTAAATTTCATCCCTTAAAAGGATCAAAAATGTGGTTAAGTTTGTGCAACAAATAAAATTTGTTTCTTCAAAATCTTTTCAAATTTATTAGTTATGCTCTTTACTTCAATTACATAAACGTGCATGTAAGGAAACTTTGAGTTTTATCTCCTAAAGAGGTAAAAGAGGGTATTAAGGGGCTGAAAGCACTCGCACTATTGCACTCGGTTCTCTTTGCATACCTCGTAAAGGGACTGGCGTGAATATGTATCGTCGTTGTTGTTGTTTTAGCAATAACCAGGACCGACTGCTTTATGTGCTCATCCGAGGCATGGAAGTGGTAACACACCAACCGCCAGACTCCAAGCTGCTACTGAGATTTTTGAATTTTTGAAAAATACCTTAAACCAAACTTTAGGTTATCCCCTTGACTACGAGGCAGTTATTATAATCATTAGTTATTTTTTTCGACCTTGGTTTTTTGCAACACATCAACCCGGTTTTGGAACTACCGCGTTACATATTCCTGCCGCAATAGCGTCGGTGTTTTTAACTGTCGTGATTCGGTTTTGAGGGCAAGGTAAGCACATGCATGTAACATTCTAACCCTGCTACAAGAATAGCAATGCACCATTAACATTTTTAGTGTCTATAGGCGATATTTATATGTTTCTATCAGGAAAACTGTTTACTTGTTTGCTATCATAAGAAATGAAATAAATATAAATTAAATATATTATACATACAAATAGTCTAAATTAATCAACCTGTTTAAAACTTTCCTTTTAATTTAATTGAAAGCATACAGATATGGTTTCAATTAAATTAAATCTCTACTTTTTCTTATGAGATTTCTAAACAAAAACTTAAATTTTTAAAGGTTATTTAAGAGATCATTTTTTACAAAATCACATTTTAAAGGTTTTGTTAAAATTGTTAATTGTATGTATTAAAATAAAGTGCTACACGAGATGTATTGTATATTATAAGATAATAGGATACGTAACAGTCATGATTGTGAAAATTGTCATATAATAATTCTTTTGTCGATTTACGATATTTACTGTTTTCTCTTTCGATATTTATCGTTTTTATAAAATGAATCGGTAAATGACCGATTACCGGTTATGGGTTTTGAGTTTGCTAACATTCATTTGATTCATGATGATAAAAGTTCATATAGGTAAACAAAAATGTTAAAACGTATCTGCACCTACTGTATATACTCTTTGACTTTTGGAGATATCGGCGTGCGGAATAAGTATTTACGCTGCGCCTGTCACTAACTCAAGGTCGTTCGCAGGTGTAATCGCCTTAAGCGAAGTGTTATGCATATAACGTAACGCCATAGTCATATTTAGTACTGCTACGATGGATGTCGATGTTCTTTTATATTGTGCGTATTTCAATTTTTATTGTTTAAAAGTCTGTAATTGTATAAATGAATCAACAGAACATAATATGTATAAAGGATAAGGTTGCTTAATATGTTGCTAAGAAAATACTTCTTATGAGTAGTAATTAAACTCCTATATGAGTTTATATGACATTTTAAACTAACGCGTCCTACTAGCATTTTTAAAAATATAAAAACGGGTCAATAACGCGTACATATATAGAACTTACTTGTAAAACTCGACCTTTCGGCCAAGTTACATTGACCGTGGTCACGAGCAGACTGGCCGAAACGTCGAGCTTTACAAGTAAGTTATATATATGTACACGTTATTGAAATTATATATATATATATATATATATATATATATATATATATATATATATATATATATATATATATATATATATATATATATATATATATATATATATATATATATATATATATATATGAGTTTAGACGAAAAAGATGTATTTAAATTGTATTCGTATAAACTCATATCGGAGTCAGGAACATCTGAATTGTCACCATGCTACGTCACACCATGAAGCTGTATGATATATGGAGGCAACACTTCTAATACCTACTTGAAACCAAATTTCAAATACTGCTGTCATCTTCTGAGGTCTAACCCTCTCTTTCTAACACAGCTGTATAAATAGAGATGGGAAGACCTCATACACAGAGATGTAACGTAAATATTTGTTTCAAGTGATTAATACGAGTGCTAGCTTCACCTATACCTAATACTTCATGCAACGCACGAACTGTAAATAAATAATCTGTGAACTGTATCGAGCCTCAATGAAACCAAAAATCTCCAAAAGTTGTTTAGGTAAGTCAAAGTTCTTCAAATAGATAAATTGAATTTGAGTATTCCTGCTATCTTATACAGCTTTTTACTCAAGTGTCCACAAAATAGCATTAAACATGTAAGCAAGAATGACGCTCGTGTAGCGATAGATATGATTTAAAATCTAAGTGGGCTATTTTAAATTTTTAAAACAATTATAGTTCGCTGATTATTTGCCGCCAGCTGTCAAAAGCCAAAAATGTGTAAACAAAACCATAATCAATATAGAAAGTAGACAAAAGTAAATTACAAAATTAGTGATGTGCATCTATTTTTTAACACAATGGCATTTTTATGAAAGTCTGTGTAACAAAAAGCATTCTTAGATTAAAGTTTCCGTTATTTTTTCTTATATGCTTACATTGTTAAAAATGTGTTTAAAAATATTTAAGTACAGTTATAATAATAAAAGTTAAGTGAGTTCATTAATATTTTAAAAAATATGATAATTATTATGTATAATGTTGTTATTTTTGAAAGAATAAGTTATAAAAGATATGAAAATGATAAAAATATAAAAATCCGCCTGGCTGTTTCATAAATGTGGTTTAATTATTTTGAAAAACGTAGAAAATTATTTTAATTTATCTAATATTCGTCACTCCGAAAGACACGCAATTGATGTACGAAACTAAAATCGTCTGTGTTCTTTATATAGTTTGTAAATAATAATCCAATCCAATCCAATCCAATCTTTATATAGTTTGTACCCAATCTAACTGTTTACCCAATCTAACTAATTAAACGTTCACTTAAAAAGTAACTATATAAATTTTACATATATAGGCATACACTTTATCTTATAATAATAAAAAATGTGACTATTATAAAATATCTTTGGTTGTTAGTGTTTTCAGGAACCGAATAATTACTTAAGTATAATTTAACTGATTAGTTTAAAAAAATATTTTCACCTCAAAATGTGTTGAAAAGTCGTGGATTCAGCATTGTGAAAGCCCATGAGGGATATTATGATCAGCCGTGATATCCCAATTATAAAACTTATTGGTGATGGGAAGTAAGTAAATAATTCATCCTATTACATTTCTGTAGCTGTTTTTATTTCTTATTAAACTCGTTTAAATATTTACAAAATATAGGGTATATTTCTTTTTTATATTTACTTATGAAGTAATGCTCTGTATCAAAGTAGATACAGGACTGGGGCTTCTTCGGTGGTGTTGCAATTATTATGACACATTTTAAATAAACTCATAATGAAAATTTAATTATTTAAGTTATTATAAAATTATCTTGGTATTTACGACCGACTTGCAAAAAATACGAATATTGTGTAATTATGTGGCTACACAATGATTATTTTAGAAAACATTCAGACAACTAAAATAATAATAAATACAGACTAAACTCTTCCAATAATAATTTTAAATTCATATTGATTCGTCTGCTTCTTCTTCGCTATAGTAAATACGACGAACCAGTGCAAGTTAAATTTTTTTTTACCATACTCAGTGATATAAAATTATGATATAAAAAAAATACATAAACTTATATGTTAACATTTATGGCAACTCTGTGTTCGTTTTGTTGCAATTAAACTACGTTTAAATTATTTTTAGCGGCTGTGAGATAGCATTATAAGTTTTTTCACAGTTCTTGCCAGTGTAGTAAAGAAATCAAAATTATTATATTAAGACTGATCACATAACAAAATTTTTTAATATTTTTATTTAGAAAACTTAAACCGTAGATTATTTTTCATTTATAATTTGGCACGAAAAATTATGGCCAATTTCGTAAATATATTTGAAAAACATTTTACAAATAATAATATTATTATAATTCTCGGTATATCTATGGTTTTGGGAGCAAGGTAGTATTATGTGAATGCTTGTAAGAAATATATTTGTAATTTGTATACGTATATTATTAATAACTACATAATATCGTGGAAAAAATATTTCATAAGAATATTAGATAGTGACTTTACAGTTTACATAACTGTAAAAAAATATTATTGATCACACGAGTGCAAAGCCAAAAAGCTTATTCAAGAATGAACAAAATGCTAAGATTAAATACCTAGACTCGTTTATAATTAAATTTGACATAAGAAACAAAATAATGGATGAAAGTGTCAAAATTTCATCCATTTTTCAACTTCTTAATTTCTATTGCCCCTTAAATTCTTGGTCCAAAATTGAGAGACATTTATAAAATAACTAGCTGTTGCCTGCGACTTCGTCCGCGCGGACTTCGTTTACTCCGCACTGCTCCTCCCCTGTAGGTGATAGCGTGATAATATGTAGCCTATATGTTGACCCGATCTATTAGTAATATTCATGCAAAATTTGAAGTAAATCCATGCAGTTCTTTTTGAGTTTACCCCGGACATACATACAGACAAACAGACAAAAATTCTAAAAACTATATTTTTGGCTTCGATATCGATTATAGATCACGCCCCAAGTATTTTTTTAAAAAAATATTCAATGTACAGTTTTGACTTTCCTACGATTTTATTATATGTATAGATTATGCACAAAATGATTGAGGTTATACGTGTGAATAAAAGCATACTTGTAGCATGACATTTGGGAGGACTTAAAAAAATCATTGGTATAAATAAACCTATTTCAATTTATGTGTAAATTAGCGCTCATTTTCTTGCATCGACTAGGATATAGCAAAACGTGATCATCACTACATAGTACAAAACAAAGTCGCTTTTCATTGTCCGTCTCTCTGTATGCTTAGACCTTTAAAACTACGCAACAGATTTTGATGCGGTTATTTTCAATAGATAGAATGATTCAAGAGGAAGGTTTTTATGTATAATAACAACCAATATGTAGTAGAGAAATATTGTTATAAATATATTTAGCAAAACAACGTTTGCCGTGTCAGCTAGTAGGTACATGATAAAGAATTAAACAGGATAAGCTTTTTTGACTTACGCACATGATCCAACATGTTTATTTTGTAGTTGCCTATTCAACGTATGGCCTATTGTTTGTGAAATCACGTGTTCTCAGTACAAACTAAATTTTGTTAAAATCAGGCAAGAATTCTTAACGAGACTCAAACAGACAAAAATTTTCAAAACAGTAAAATTGTTGTCAGTTATAGAATAAGTATTTTTCACGAGATTTAAGAATAAATTAAAAAATAAGGCAGATACTAAAGATTTACGTAGTGGCATAATCGTTAATTATAGTAGGTATATAATATATAAGTTTTTTTTAAATATCAATATAGCTTACTTTGCAGCGCTATAAAGAATATTCAACATTAAGGTCAATAGTTTCTCAAAATTGTGTATGTATTGATAAACTACAATAAATTTTAAATTATAATATAAATATTATATCAAAATATAAATATATAAAAACACATTGTTCCTATTATAAATTTTTTGCTCACAAAAAGCTTTAAAATAAATAAAAAATTGATTACATATTTGTATTTTTTTTATATTATTTTACCTCACCCTTTTTGCTAACCTATTTTTTATAACCAAACGAACAAACGCCTATTTTGATGGTGATAGACCACCGTCACCAATTGACACCAAAATATTAATGATATTAACCAATGTTGGTGCCGGCCTCTTTTGTAAAATAGATTATCAAATGGACGTAGTTGTACGAAAAGGATCCAATCCACATAAAATAACTTTAGAAATGTTGAAGTTTGAAGTTGGATATTTTTTTAATTTTTTGACGTGCCATACATGGGGACTAGTTCTGACGTTGAATAAAGTAATAGAGAGCTATTTTTGCTTAAATGTTTTTTACTGGCCAATTGTATTGATGGTTAGCATCAGTTTGGTGCGCTTAACTCATTTTTGACCATATTGTGGATTGGATCCTTTTAGTTTAACTACGTCCAAATGATCTGCCCTTTTCGACGGCAGTTCGTAAAAAACGACATGTCACCACTCACCATTAACTTAGCTAATAGGTGGTAGAGCTCCACAATAATTTACCCGAGTTTGGAATCATCACCTTTTCCTGCCACGATAGCAGTGCTTATCACTGTCGTTTTGGTTTGGAGGGTAAGGTAGCCAATATATTATGTACTTACGCATTGGTATTACCATCCCACCACATGGATGACATATTTTGATGACGTATTTGAATACCAAATATGACGATTTTATAATATATATAAATACACAGGGTTACTTTTAAAGGTCCGGCCAAATTTGAAATTAGGAACTAAATATTGTGTGTTTTAATTATTATCGTAAAAATAATACAAGATAATATAAAAATATTTGTTTAAAAATATCCCACTTAATTCATGAATTGTATGCACCGAATCTTGTTGATAAACATTGTAATGCTTTATCATGTAATAATTTGTAATGCAATGTGTCATTTTACATTTACCCATAATAACGATAGTAACTATTATGTTATCTGTTGCTTTAAGTACAATTTTCCCGATCACTTTTAATTTTGTTGACGGCACTAAATTTTTTTAGTTCTAATTCTACGTAATTGAAATTATATCAACGCGTTTCGTATTTTGTGTCGGATAAAAATGAAATTTATAATTTTTTAAATTATTTTTTATTACATAAATCAAACATATTATCGATTCTGAACAGCCTCTGAAAATTTGACCTTTGAAAGTAACCCTCACCCTCACCCCTTTAAAACTCGCCTGGTTGTTTATTGTTATATGATAAAAAAAAACAACTACGTTGCAACACATACATATTTGTGCTTATCTCATCGTTATTATAAGTATGAAAACAGGAGCATGGTATGTTAGAAAAATCAAGTCCAAAGGATGCTCATTTGATGCGTTGCTATATTCGAAAATTCGAAGAATAGGACTTTTTTTTTGTTATCAATAGGGAAGCGCTTGACTACGATCTCACCTAATGGTAAGCTAAGATTTGGCCTAAGGTGGAACGCGCTTCCCTAGAAGGTTCACTCTTCTCTTGAAGATCCCCAGATTGTACTCGTCGGGGAACACAGACTCAGGAAGCATGTTCCAGTCCCTTGCGGTTCGAACAACATTGGAACAACAGATGGATTATAGCGCTTATAGAAGGCCTTCCTTCTTCCCGATTTTTCAACGGCAAGACATTTTTTAAACCAAACATTAGATCTTGAAGCTTTTAAGATTCCGTACCCGAACAAATAAACAAAACCCTATTAACTATCTCCTATAGACACCAAAGATGTTAATGGTGTGTTGCTATCTTGTAGCGAGGTCTAATGCCACATGCATAACCGGCTACCTTAACCTCCAAACCAGAACACGACAGTGACTAGCTCTGACGCTATTGCGACAGGAATAGGTAAGGTGGTGCTACCAGACCCGAGCGAGACAGCAGAAAGCTACCACTTACTGGAACAAAATAATAATAAGTATTGACGCTATTGCGGCAAGAATAGATAAGGTGATGGAGGCTACAGGGGGCATTTTCACTTTCCATCAGGAAAGCCATCTGCTTGTTTGGTATATAATATTATCATTTTTTATAGAAGAGGGGGCAAACGGACAGGAGGCTCACCTGATGGTAAGTGATTACCGCCGCCCATAGACAACTACACTACCAGGGGTAAGAATAACATAAACAAACTTAATATTGCAAAAGCACGTATAAGACAAATGGACGAATAACTCATTAGCACGCAACCGATTTCGACGATTTCTTTTGTGTTGAAATAGAAATAATTCAGGCGTAGTCTCATTTGGTCGAGATTTTATAATGAGTTCCGTGACAAAGTACCTTCTTTACGGCTTGCTGTACGGGTATGTTCTATGGCTGGCTTTGGTATCGATTTTTATGGTAGGATTGGTGGGTAACAAATTGTAACCAAATTTTACGGCAGGCCAGGCAGTAGTCTATTTATCAAAACGGGCTTGAAGCTCTGGGTGAGTTCTAGAGATTGCGGTTTTACTGAGTTTAATAATTGACAAATCCGAAATCCTTCTTTAAATTTTAACGTGCCTAGTATATACAAACATTTTTAGTATATAATATATATCAAAACTGAGTATGGAGGAAATAAAAAATATGTTAGTTAATATGCAGCAAGATATAAAGCAGCAAAAACAAGATATGCTAGAGATGAAAGAAGACATTAAATGTACAATAATTAATAGCCTTAACGAGAAGTTTAATAATTTAGAACTAAAAAACGAGCTTTTGGAGAAAAAAAATTGAAGAACAAAAAAACAAAATAAGCATCTTAGAAAGACAGTTTAGACGCAGAAATTTAATCTTGTTTGGCGTAGAAGAGAGCGAAAAGTCATACGATGAACTCGAAAATATGGTAATAAACATAATAAATACATACTCAAAAGTATCATGCGATACTAGCAATATTGAACCTGTTAGAAGATTGGGGAAAAAAGGCGAAAAAGTCAGACCGATAGTCATTACTTTCAACACGTTGGGCTTGAAACTAAAAATACAAAAAAATTAACATTTTTTTTAAAAATACATCATATTACTTAAAAGAAGACTTCCCAAAGGAAATTTTAATTAAGCGTAAAGAACTACAAGTCCAATTACAAAAAGAACAAGATGCAGGCAACACCGCTTTTATAAAATACGACAAACTTATTATACTGAACAACAAACAATCCCCACATAAACAGTCAAACAAAAGAAACATATCGGAATCACCGGAAACACTTCAACCTGGCAACCAAAATATTCAACGCACTAGTAAACAACCACCTAAGAAAAACAAAGGAGATATGAAGAATTATGTAATACAAAAACCTAAAATAATCCTCGCTCAGCCAGAAACAACTCAACGCCAACCAAAGACATCACAGCACAACACAGAATAGCAATTCAAATCTGACCCTCTTCCATCTCCTAATCTCCCTGTACGGCCGGTCACCACGGGAGAAAACGACCAAAACCCCCCAAGGGTGAACATTGAAAAGAAAAATACCTTCTATATTTGTACCTTAAACACAAGAACGTTATCTTCGGATCAAAAATATATTGAGCTCAAAGCAGTATTACATAATATTAACCATGATATAATAGGTCTGTGCGAAGTTCGCCGCCTAGGAGAAAAGATAATCGAAGACGACGAATACATCTTCTACTACATAGGTCAAACAAAAGGACTATATGGGGTGGGCTTTCTAGTTCGAAAGAAATACAAAAATAACATCATAGCATTTATCGGAATATCTGAAAGAGTGTGCATACTAGAAATCAAGCTTGAAAATCTACGCTTCACATTAATTCAAGCATATGCACCCACTGAAAATTCATCACAAGCAGAAATAGATAGCTTTTACGAGGACTTAGCGAAAGCTCACGACTCCACATCTACAGAATACATATTATCTATGGGTGACTTTAACGCTCAAATTGGAATTCCTGAGGAGTACGAACGCTCCGCCACAGAAGAGTATGGCTATGGTACCAGAAGTCCTCGAGGTACGAGACTAATTCAATACGCACAGGAATACAACCTAAAAATTGTAAATACAATGTTTAAAATAAAACCTAAAAACCGTTGGACGTGGATCTCTCCAGATAGGAAGACAAAAAATGAAATTGATTATATTATGACCACGAAACGTCACATGATCTCTAACTATGAAGTACTGCCATCTTTCTCCTTTGGATCGGACCACAGACTAATAAGAGCAACAATACACCTAAAATTATCAAAGAAAAGCAGACGCAATTTCTTTAATACATCCAATAAATTGAAAACTCTAGCGGAACAGGAAACGTATCTTACAAACCTCAACAACTTTATACCAGAACTTATAAACACTCAAAATGACTTGAATGCCGATGAGTACTACCAACAAATCATTCACTACATCAAGTTAAGCCTAAGAAACGTTAAAGGAACACAAAAGAACAAAATTCTATCGGAGAAAGCGCTAAAACTCATGAAAAAAAGAAGCGAACTACAAAATAAGCTTAAATTAAGCAAATCTGTGAAAGATGAACTAAAAGCTTTGTATAAACTTACTAACAAAGAAATTAAAAGATGCTACGATGTCTACAGAAAGTCAACAATACAAAGACACCTCGATAACTCTAGATCTGCAAAAAAAGCTTATAAAGAATTAAATCAAGCTAAAACATGGGTTCCTTCTCTCCAGTCTAGCAATAATAAAATATGCAAGACTCGCACAGAAATCATAAATGCCGCTACTGACTTTTACGCTAATCTATACAGTCAACCAGACACACCAAAGCTTAATACGGCCAATTACCGCTGTATAGATACCTCTCCAATACAACAGTTTACAGAAAAAGAAATCTTAAAACAACTAATGAAACTAAAGACAGAAAAAAGCCCAGGACCAGACGGCATCACAAATGAATGTATCAAGGTTGCAAAGACTCTACTATTGACACCAATTACTATCCTCTGGAATAAAATACTGAAGGAAGAAGCTGTGCCACACCAATGGACGGAATCGGAAATCATACTACTTTATAAAAAAGGAGACCCAGCCGACATAGGCAACTACCGTCCCATAAGCCTCATGCCTTCTTTTTACAAAAGTAATTCTGAAAAATCGATACAATTTATAGTTTTAAATGTAATATTATATAATGATATTTTTTTTAAATATTTGCACACCATATATTGGAGAATATGTCGGTAACTTAATTTATTTTTAACAACTTGTAACACCCATATTCTTGCAAATAAATATTTTCTTTCTTTCTTTCTTTCTTTCAAAACTATTTGCCTCCTGTCTACTTGAAAGAATAGCCCCAGACATAGATGTACACCAGCCGATCGAACAGGCTGGATTCAGAAGTGATTTTAGCACAATGGATCATATCCAAGTAGTAGATCAGGTGATAGAGAAATACTTGGAATTCAGTAAGCCCCTGTACTTAGCTTTCGTAGACTATAAAAAAGCTTTTGACTCTATCTCACACGAAAGCATCTGGGAATCACTGAAAGTAATAAACATAAACGAAAAATATATTAATATCCTAAGAAACATTTACAATAACAGCACAAGTAGAGTCAAGTTAGATAGAGTAGGTGAAACTATCCACATAAAGAGAGGAGTCCGACAAGGTGACCCTATTTCACCAAAACTATTTATAGCCGTCTTACAACTCGTAATGGAAAAATTACCATGGTCCAATAGAGGTATTAATATGAATGGGAACTTCTTAAGTCATCTCAGATTTGCCGATGACATAATTTTGTTTTCGGAAACCCCTAAGCAATTAAATACAATGGTAGACGACTTAAAACAGGCCAGTACAAAAGTTGGGTTAGAAATTAACCTTGAGAAAACTAAAATTATGACTAACCGCAGCGTATCGCCTATCCTAGTAAATAACACCCCTCTGGAGTATGTTAAAAAATACATATACCTAGGCAAACAGATCTCTTTTAGTAAAGAAAGAAACATTGAAGAAATACACCGAAGAGTAGCGATTGCCTGGAACAAGTTCTGGCATCATAAAGAAATATTTAAGTCACAACTTTCGCTATCGACTAAGAAAATAGCCATGGACACAGCAATACTACCGCGTCTCACTTATGGATGCCAAACTTGGACCTTTGATCTCAAAACCAGGAATAAAATTCAGACTACCCAGAGAAAAATGGAAAAAAGTTGCCTAGGTATAAAATTGAAAGATAAGGTAAAGAACGTTGACATCCGAGGGAAGACAAAAGTGTGCGACGCCTTAACTTTTTCACTGAAGGGAAAGTGGAAGTGGGCGGGATACTTGGCTCGTTACAAATATGATAGATGGACTCAAAGGTCTGTAAAGTGGTCAGGGCCAAGTGGCACTAGAACTAGAGGCCGACCAAGAGCCAGATGGGCAGATGAAATAGTAGCGAGGGCAGGCGGAAGTTGGATGGACACAGCCAAGGATAGAGAAGCGTGGCACTCTTTGGGGGAGGCTTTTACCCAAACGGGGTCCAAACAGATATAAATAATATAAATAAATAATGATTAATATAAATAATATATAGTGATAATAGCTTTGGTGCATGTTGTTTATTATAATTAAATTAATTGGTAATGTTCATATTTTTATATATAATCAAATGTAAACGCTAATCTGTTTGGAATTAAATAAAGCTTTATTATTATTATTATTATATATAATATAATATAATATTCACGGGACAAAATACACTTACTGATCTAACCCCAAAGTAAGCAAATTATTTGCTTGTGTAATGGGTGTTAGTTAACGATACTAATACATAGAAATACATATATAAAATACTGGAATATATTTAATAAACACCCAAACCCGGAAACACAAACATTTATGCTCATCACGCAAATGCTTGTCCCCGTCGGGGATCGAACCCGAGCCCCGTTGACTGCGTAGTCAGGGCCGCTAACCACTCGACCAACGGGGCGGTATGTATTTTACAGATACATTTTTTAAACTTAGAATAAAATAACAAAATAAGATTTCCCCGTGTTGGTTCCGGGCTCCTTTGAAGAATAGACCAACTGCCGTTCTGCCAGGCAGGTCGTAAAAGGCGACCGATGGGCTATGCAAATCACAGATACTACTCGTAGAAACAAAAATAAAACAGAAACACATAAAATACAACACGGCAAAAAAGATTTGTATTATCTTTTAACTAATCACAATTCGGGAGTATACCTGTAACAAACTCAATTCTTGTTATTATACAATTTAAAATTTGTAAAATTAAAACAACCAATTTTAAACCTCCTGTATCTCTGGAGATCTGATTCAGATTGTAAGATACACTATAATGTTAGGGAACACAACAATATTTATTCAATTTGTCCTAATAATATTTTATTGTTACTATGTTATCGATAATCGCACGTGCGCCCGCACGTGCAAAAATGCAAGTAAACAACTTGTTTGCGCCGTAGTATAAATAACAACGAAAAAGCAAGCCTCGACCATTCTCACCATGCTATAGTAATTTAGTACTATAAAATATTTGATAATTGTATTGAAAATAGCGTCATCTAGGACACGAATTGAAAAAGATTTTATTACTAAAGACTTAAGATCTGGATTCAAGGTTTTTGCCATTACATACGAATATTAAAAATAACCTTTTAATGCCTTAAATATATATTTTAAATAAGATATTACATTAGATTATATTTTTTAACTATTTGAACTATAAACATTTATTGTTTTGTGGTAAATACGCTTATTTTTCAAAATAACAAAGTTGGCCAATCTATCAAACAAAAAACAACACAATTACAAATGGCGTCGTCATGGTGTTAAATGTTGATACTCGTGCGCATTTTATTATTGAAATTCAGTATGTTTTGTGTGTTTTAGTGTTATTTTCGTTGAGTTTGAACTTTTATTCTCCGGATTGCTTAATCGTGACACAAAACTAATATATTGTGCTATTTATTGTGAGTTAATAAAATCTTAAATTATAATATGAATGTTTTAATTCTGAATATATAACATTATACAGCGTGGCAATCAAACGAAGTTGCAAAAGGACTTGTCAAAGTTACATTTTGTTTGAATGGCACGCTGTATAGTGTTTGATAAATTCCTATTTACTATTAAAATTTCAATAAAAAAGTAGGTACCTATATTAAGCTGCCGAAACAAAATAGTTCTCATGCTATAAGATAGATGACGCCAGAAGTACGCCATTATAGATTTAGAAAGTTGGCTATCTATACCTATAGTAATACACATATTTATCTATGATTCTCACTGTGATCGTCTCCGAGTGCACAACTGCGATATAACGTAAGTGATTTCTTCATTATTTTTTGCTAATAATTTTATTAAAACATATTAAAATATTAAACAGAGAATCATACTAGAATAATTGCTAAGAAATTGTGTTGATCTTATAACAAATAGAGAGATGTGTGGTGAAGTGTAATAACTGAGTTTCCCGTGATGTTGTATGGTTATAGCTGACCATTGAATAAGTGAATAGATTAAATGCTGTTGATTACATTACGAAACATGGTTATTTTATTATTCACACCGAATACTATCTACTCTCCCTTATAACTCAGAAGTGGGATAAGCGGGTATGGCATCAAACAATCACTCGTTTATCCCGCCCACAGTTCAGTGGTTAGACAAATCTAAAGTGCAAAGCTTTATCAGATATACTAAAAAGTAGCTGATATGAAAATTTTGACAACTTTTTTTTGTGCTCTATAACGCTCGTAGTATCTTTCGTATTTGGAACCTTAAGAACCCGAATTAGAAAATTTAACCTCTCTGTGTAATTTTCTGGTTAGCCGTATGGTTAGCTGCCAGCGAATATATTATGCATTAAGCTCGCCATTATACCCTACCCTACACATTCTGTATGTGATTCAATAAAAATAAATAAATAAATGGAAAAAAAATAACAATAAGTCTAAATACATATTAATCAATTGTTTACTTTTAAATGCTAACATGTCTCATGATGAAAGTTTCAGTTGAACAATGGATGTTCGTGAGAATGAAGTCTACCAACAAGCGGTCCAAGGCAGTACGCGTGCTAGAGCAGCATCCGCAAATCGAGCGCAGCAGTACGAGTGGAGGAGGGAGATTGTCGGAGTACAACCATGTGAGCGTATTGGTTACAATAAGACATTGAACCATATGTACCGTTCCGAGAGAACAATAACAAGACAACTGCGCTCGCGTAGTAAGTCTCCAGTAATTACAATTAAACCCCATTGAAGACTCACAAGCGTAGCGAGAGAGCAGGGCAGCGTTCCAGTGGTGGACAACCCCGTAAACGCTCTAGATGTAGCGAGAGAGCAGGAACAAGTCCTGGAAGCCGGAGGCGTTCCTGTAATCGCTTAATATTTTGCGAGAGAGCAGGAGAGAGCCCTAGTGTAGGGCAATTCTGCAATCGCCAAATGCATGACGAGAGAGCAGGAGAGAGTCCTGTTATAGGGCAAACCTGCAATCGTCAAAATTATGACGAGAGAGCAGGAGAGAGTCCTGTTATAGGGCAAACCTGTAATCGTCGAAATCATTACGAGAGAGCAGAAGAGAGTCCTGTTAGAGGGCAATTCTGTAATCGTACGAAGTCTTACGAGAGAGCAAGAGAGAGTTCCGATAGGGAGCAAGCTTGCAATCGTATCGAATCACATTTCAGTGGAGAAGGATATTCCCGGAAGCGCTTATCAAGCACTACAGACAGCCCACCTGTTCACCGCCGCAGATACCATAGTAGAAATCATAGTCCTAGCTTACACGGTACTAATGATATTATGAATAATTTTTTAGATATACTTAAAGGTATTAAGGGGCAATCTTACAATAAGCTCTCTCTTCAAAACGTAATCCCTGAATTTGACCCGATGGCTAAAAATCAAACTGTATTAACTTGGATAACTAAAATTGAAGAATGCGCGCAGATATACGGGTGGGAAGAAAAGGAAATTATCCATTTCGCACTGCCTAAATTAGTAGGGGTAGCAAAGTCATGGTATCAGGGTCTAGATATGGTTCTCTATACTTGGACTGAATGGAAGAGGAAGCTTATTGAATCTTTTCCCTGTCACGATGATTATGCCGAATTATTAACTACCATGTTAGCTAAACGTGTGCGTCACGGCGAATCGTTCGAACATTACTATTATGAAAAATTAAATTTACTTAATAGATGTTCTATTAAGGGACGTAGAGCCGTAGACTGCCTGTTACACGGGATAGATGATCGTTCTGTACGCCTTGGAGCACAAGCTGTTAGGTATAGCGAACCGGAAGATGTATTAAAGTATCTGAAAACTGTGAAAGTTGCTAATAATAATAGACTTAATGACAGACGACAAGACAAACGATCATCCAGTTCTAATGTTTTCTCTAAAGGGAAAAATGAAACAATAAACAAAGTTTTCAGATGCTTTAATTGTGAAGGTGACGGGCACCGAAGCTTTGAATGTCCAAATCCTAGTAATCAATGTACCTTATGTAGCAGACTTGGTCATCGTGCCAAATATTGTCGTAGTAACCAACATAATCTATCCTTAAATAAAGAAGAAAAAGAAGTGAAAGAAAAACAAATATCATGTCTTGTAGAAAAGGATCACGAAATCGATAAATATATTTTTGAGATTGAAGTAAACGGATCAAAGCTTGTATGTCACATGGATTTAGGTAGCCAATGTACTTTAATAAGACGTAATGAAGCTGAAAAATTACAGTTAGATTTAGATACTAATCAACTCCCAGTATTAAAGGGTATCGGCGGAAACGTCGTTATGCCATTAGGGAAGTGTAAGGTCGACATAGATGTTCGCGGTATAAAGGAAAATATTACGGTCTTCGTCGTTAATGACGACGTAGTAAAATATCCCATACTACTAGGACACTCCTTTACGGCGAAACCTGGAATAATTATTACAAAGACTTCAGATGAAATAATCATCGAAAGGATCTCCTCAAGCAAGCTAATTCTGTATACCGGTGGCATAACGACGTTGCTAGCAAACCAATTAAACGTCATCACCGTTTTTTCAAAAGACAATTATACTGGTACCATCTACGTTAACGGTACTCTACGCGGTGTAGTCGGTGAGGAACATTATTTACTGCCGGGTGAATATACCTTAAATTCAGGGACAGGAAAAATGTTAATCCAAAACTTAAGTAAAAATGATGTGATTTTAAAAAGCAATTCATTATTAACGCGAGCAGTAACCATACCAAAATGCTACAATGTACTTTTAATAGATAAGTTTGATTTTAACGAAGCAGTAAATTGTGGTCCTCAATTGAATGGGTATGAGCGTTCAGCCTTACATAAATTACTCGTTAAGTATGACGACTGTTTGGGTTTGAAAGACTTAGGTTTTTCCACAACCGGCGAAATGACAATTGAACTTAAAGATACGGAACCAGTAGTTTACAGACCATATAGATTATCCATTAGCGAAAGAGCACTAGTCCGAGACATGGTCCAGGAAATGCTAGATGCAGGCATAGTAAAAGAATCGTCATCTGCCTATGCCAGTCCCATTGTCCTCGTGAAAAAGAAGACCGGGGAAAAACGGTTGTGTGTTGATTATCGGGCTCTTAATTCTCGTACAAAAAATGATCACTTTCCTCTCCCGCGAATAGAAGATCAGTTGGATAGGTTAGCAGGAAATTGTTTATTTATATCGTTAGATTTGGCATCAGGCTATTACCAAATTCCAATCGCAGAAACGTCGCAAGACAAGACTGCGTTCGTGACGCCTGACGGGCAATATCAGTACACTCGTATGCCTTTTGGCTTAGTAAATGCACCATCTGTATTTCAAAGAACAATGAACGTGATCTTATCGGAAGCTAGGATTAAATATGCTCTCGTTTATATGAATGACATACTAATTCCAGCAAAAAGTTTTAAAGAAGGCCTACATAGACTAGACGAGGTACTCAGTCTTATTCGTGGCGGGGAACTAACACTAAAATTATCGAAATGTAATTTTTTCTTCAATACTATAAATTTTCTGGGGTTTGAAGTAGGGTCCGAAGGCATTAAACCTGGACTCCAAAAAACAGAGGCCGTTTCTAAGTTTCCAACGCCAAAAAATTAGCATGAACTACGGCAGTTCATAGGTCTTGCGAGTTTTTTTTGACAATTTGTTCGAAAATTCTCGGTAATTGCGAAGCCACTTACAGACCTTTTGAAGAAGGATTCTGTGTGGAAGTGGACTAATGATCAATCGTCCGCATTTGAGGGACTAAAGAAAATTTTAGTTGAGCGACCGCTGCTAGCATTATATGATCTAAAACGCGAAACGCAGGTTCATACGGACGCTAGCAAATACGGCATAGGGGGTATTCTGTTACAAAAAAACGACGAAGGTCTTTTAAAACCAGTCTCGTTTTATAGTCATAAGACCACTCCCGAAGAACAGCGCTTACATTCTTTCGAGTTAGAAACATTAGCAGTCGTAGCTTGTTTAGCCAAATTTCGCGTTTACCTAGTAGGAATTACTTTTAAGATACTTACGGACTGTAACGCATTGAGAACAACGCTTACAAAACGTGACTTAGTTCCACGTATAGCTCGCTGGTGGATTCAATTGCAGAAATTTGACTGCGAGATTGAATATAGAGCAGGGGCAAATATGGCCCATGCTGACGCACTTAGTAGAAATCCGGTAGGAGTTGCTAGGGAAGAAACTCACGTTTTAGATGTTATCTGTAGGTTCCGATGACTGGATTGTCACAGTTCAAAACAGTGACGATGAAATTCGTAGAATAAAAGAAATCCTTACTAATTCTGAATCTGAAAAGGCAAGCGATATCATCAAAAATTACAAAATTAAAAATAACAAATTATATCGCATTATTAGTGCCAATGGAGACCAATTAAAGTGGGTCGTCCCTAAAGGTATTAGATGGCAAATAGCGAAAATGAACCATGATGATATCGGTCACTTCGGGTTTGAAAAAACTCTGAATAGAATGCAACAATCGTTCTAGTTTCCCAAGATGAGAAGGTTTGTAAAAAAATATGTTAATTCGTGTCTTGAATGTGCCCATACCATAAAGGTAAAACTGGCAAGCCAGAGGGTGAGTTGCATCCTATTCCAAAAATAGATATAGCTTTCCACACCATACACATGGATCACTTAGGCCCATTTGTTAGAAGTAGAAAGGGGAACACGTACATATTAGTAATTATAGACGGATTTATGAAATTTATTAATATTACACCAGTTAAAAATACAAAAAGCAATACAACGCTCAAAGTCTTACAACAACACGTTAGTTTCTTTGGTATGCCCGCGAGAATTATTACAGATCAGGGAACAGCTTTTACCAGCAAAGCCTTTCGAGAATTTACTAAATTATTTAACATTAAGCATATTTATAACGCAGTTGCTACTCCCAGAGCGAATGGTCAAGTAGAGCGGTTTAATAGGACTATTTTAAATGCGCTCTCTACCAAATGTGACAATAAAAATAGTACAAATTGGGATGAACATATAACGGATATACAAATAGGGTTAAATACAACCGTTCACAAAACCACAGGTAAAAGTCCATCCGAGCTTTTATTTGGTTTTAAAATAAATAGTCGCACTGAAAATGTTTTAAATGAAGTACTTATTGAAACGTCGAATACACCATCACCTGAAACCTTTAAAGACATTAGGAATGAAGCAAGAAAACGAATCACTGAACAACAAAGCAATGACAAAATTCGTTTTGATGCTAAACGTAAACAAGGCCAGGTTTACCGATCTGGAGATTTAGTAAGTGTCAAGCGGGACGTACCTAACGATGGTAAATCAATGAAATTAGCTCCAAAATTCCAAGGCCCGTACCGTATTACTAAAGTGTTAAATAATGACAGGTTCATTATAGAAGACACGCCGTTGACGCGCAAGAGTGGCAATCGTCGCTATGAAAATTGTGTGTCCATTGATAAATTAAAACCATGGTTAAATTATGATAACACATTCATAACTAGTTCAGAATCTGAGAACGAAAATTAGATGGAAAAAAATAATGATAACAATGTAATATACAATATACCTCAACATTATTTTTATATATATAATCGTCATATTTTCATTTAAATTATTATTATTTAATTATACTTAAGCGACGCGAGGACTCATCGCAGCAGGATGGCCGAGCTGTTAGGGAACACAACAATATTTATTCAATTTGTCCTAATAATATTTTATTGTTACTATGTTATCGATAATCGCACGTGCGCCCGCACGTGCAAAAATGCAAGTAACAACTTGTTTGTAGTATAAATAACAACGAAAAAGCAAGCCTCGGCCATTCTCACTGTGATCGTCTCCGAGTGCACAACTGCGATATAACGTAAGTGATTTCTTCATTATTTTTTGCTAATAATTTTATTAAAACATATTAAAATATTAAACAGAGAATCATACTAGAATAATTGCTAAGAAATTGTGTTGATCTTATAACAAATAGAGAGATGTGTGGTGAAGTGTAATAACTGAGTTTCCCGTGATGTTGTATGGTTATAGCTGACCATTGAATAAGTGAATAGATTAAATGCTGTTGATTACATTACGAAACATGCTTATTTTATTATTCACACCGAATACTATCTACTCTCCCTTAGAATAACATTCGCATGCATACACTAAATCACACTTAAGCACAAACATAATATGAAGGTAAAAAAATCATCTCATCAACAATATCACACTTTTGAAACCAATCATATCATTGGCTACCTTATATTATAATATAGGCAATCCAACAGTGTTTACTAAAAAAAAAAATCACATAAAAACAGACAATTAATGCAAATTATACGCCTATTACTGTGCTTTTTCTTCATAGTGTATTAAGACTGTTGTGAAAAACTAGCCAGGTCAATTTTTGTGCTAGATATATATTCTAAGTGAAATAAATGAATTGTGTAAATAATTTTCTGTTTAAATGTAAGAACTTATATTACTTTTTAAGTATCAAGCACTGTGGTTGTATCAAGTAATAATAAGGTGGTATATAAATTTCAAAATGTTGCATATTCTTGTACCTAAAGTTTTAGAAGTTTGTTTACAAAGCTTGGCACCCAACCCAAATAGATCTCAATTATTTTGTCTGCGAAATCGACAGAAGCGCATATCTACTCTTATATTGAGCTTGGCTTTGATTTCACGTTTGAAATTTGATATCATTACTTTTTGCTTGAAAATCATTCTTATTCATCGACATAGAATACCTCTTCGCTGTTCTTATTCCTACGTTTACGCTGTATTGCTGTCATTTTTTGTAGTTTTTCAATATTTTTGGTACTTTCAAAATTTAGAGCAAAAACCCCATTCTCCGATTTTGATTTTTCTTATAAGTTTTCTGTTTATATTTAACTAGCAGTCACTTGCGACTTCGTCCGCGTGATCAAAAAACATTACTTCCGTTTGCTCAGTCAGGTAAAATAGTAGCCTATGTCACTCCGGGATAATATAACTTTCTAAAAGTGAAAGGACTTTGAAAATCAGTCAAGTAGTTTTTGAGTTAAATCGTTACAAACAAACAATTAAATCTTTCCTTTTTATTAGTATAGAAGATAGATTTGGCCAAGTCAGGGCGATGTAAGGGCAATGTGCGCAGACGGTTGTATTCTAAGTATTATAAATCTTTCTTGTTCCTTGATTTGCCTTGGATCTAGATTGATAAGCTGTCTAATGTTTTAACCCTGAAGAGCGCTATGTAAACCCACCTTTTCCAAATATAGACGAGTTTATGTGAAGAGGATAGCAGCTGTCAAAATCGTGTCCAGTCACATGTATATATGTAATATGGGGAATTATTACCAGGTATTACTTGGATATTTTTGGTTATCTAAAATTCATTTATGACACATTCAAATTCGTAAATTAAATTTGGTTGTTACCATATCTACATCGTTATTGTTGCCGTCGATATCTTAATAAGGTATATTTTCCAATAGATCAGTACAATAAATAAATAAATATCACTGGCCAAATTACACGAATTATATGTGCTTAAACAAAAATTAAATATTTTAACAAAACATCAAATGTACATACATACATACATAGAAATATACGTTTGTTGAATTCGCCTTAAAAAAAATCAATGTACTTAATAAAACTTTGTAAATGGTAAAAACTTTGTAAATTTTAAACAAAAAATGAAACTTGTAATTATAAAAATAACTTTTATAGAAATCATTCTTGTACATTAGTAATAAATGGGTGATTCTTCAGAAATGTGTTCTCCGTGTAATTTCCATGGTATTTTTGAAATCGCTTAATTAAAATAAATTACACAAACATTTTAAAAGTTTATGCAAATTTAAAGAACATATGAAAATTTGACACGTAGTGGATCTATACTTTTCCTAAAAAAAATATTGAACATTTGCGGGCTATGGAAATTACATTAGAGACCACGGAAATGACCCAGCAGGTAAAATTTTGTTAAATACCGTATCAGATATGAAAATAAGATCAGATAAAAGTGATTTGGGGAACTATGAACTACATTTGGGAGTTAGGTATAAAACCGCAATACCCGTTTACTAAAAATAGTACGATTACATTCCAAAAGTGTGTCATGGAAATTCTTAAAAATTGAGAACCAAAAATTGAAAAATTGAAGAACTTACTCTTGCACCGAAATGAAGGGATTTAGGGCTACGAATACTTGAGCCATAAGCTGCAGCATAAAAGCAGAATCAGAAAAACCAATCCTGATACCTCTAGACCTCGCCAGTTCAGAGCAGTACCCGTCGCAATAAGCGAAGCTAAAATTTTGCCAAGTGTGTGACATACTTACTTACACTCATAACATAAAAACTTTCAGTGCAATTGGATTAGAAATTGGTTAGGATATAAAATGATTTGTATTTTTTAATAATTTTGTGTATAAATCTGAATAAAAGCGTTTGTGAAATAAAAAATATCTGCGATTGATCAGAAGACGGCGCACGTGTTACGCGTATAAAACGTGCAAAATTAACCGAATTTGTGGTGTTGAGGGCAAATAACTTCTATATAAATGGTTATTACATAATAAAATCTATATGACACAATACATATAGAATGTATAAACAATGTTATAGTAGATTTATGCAAACATTATTTGTTTATATAGGAGATAAGAATCGGTTATGCTCAAAAATTGTACTCTGAAGTATGACCCAAATACATAAAATAGAGAAAAAAGACAAGCCCGCTGAGTTTCTTCCGCCGGATCTTCTCAATATGTGGCCACGTTCCGATCTGTTAGTAATTCTGAAAAATTGATACAAAGTTTTATAATGACAATTTAAATATTTGCACACCATATAATGGTAGAATATGTTGGTAACTTAATTAATTTTTAACAACTTGTAACACCCATGTTCTTGCAAATAAATATTTTTTTTCTTTCTTTTAATCTGCCTGGCGGGCAGACAAAATGTCAGAGGAAATATTCTTTTAATCTGCCTGGCGGGCAGGCAAAATGTTAGAGGAAATATTGCAGTCAAAATGAAATATTGCATTATAATTGTAGATTTTGCCTTTTGTGTCAAAGTCATAGCATTATCTTATCTGAAGAGTTGTGACTTATGACTAATTAGCTATGAAGTTAAAGGTCATGGCAATTGTGGTGACTCATAAAATGTTTTTACTTTTTATCATAAGTTCTCATTTCATATTTTGTTTATTTATAAAAGCTGAAGATATTAATAGTGTTGTACCAGTATTAAAACTGTAATGAAATATTAGCACTGTATCAACTAGTACTAAACATTCTTGTGTGTGTGTGTGTGTGTGTGTGGGTGTGTGTGTGTATATGTGTGTGTGTGTGTGTGCGTGTGTATATGTATACAGTGTGTAAAAAACACCATGTCTGACCCGAAAGACGTACATAGGTAAGTCAATGACATTATCAAAAAAAAATCTTTTCATTAAAATAAAAAAGGTATCGTATTTTAAAGTGCCTCATTTTAATACTAAACTTAAGCAACTTCCCCTTAAATCAAGCAAATATTTATTTATCAATATCCACAAAATAATTATGTACACATATGACTGTATTAAGCTATCAAATAATACCTTTGAAGATCGGAAGGGTTATTTATAAACCATGAAATAAAGACACAGATATGTTTGTATTAAGATTCCAAATGATGCCTTTAAACGAGCAATTCTACTACATATATATGTGTGTGTGTGTATCCATACAAACAAATTACTTGTATTGATTAATATTAAATATTTTGGTGGGGTATTTGAGAGGGTGTTAATTGTAATAAAAACTATTTATTCTATCTTTTACGTTGGACCAAACAGTATATTTCTACACAATTTCATTGTTATCGGTTTAGTAGTTTAAAAATCTATAGCCGACGATAAATCGGTCCAGCTAGATTTCATTTTTTCATTTGATCATCCAGGTATTGGTATTTATTGTACTAAGAATCATAATCCGTACAAAAAAATATTTTATTTTACTTTACAATTTTTTTATACGTGGTCTCAATCTTAACCTACCTTAATGAACCTAGTCTTAATTATCTGCTCATATTGTTATTTTTTTAATTATTGTACCTATTCCTAGCCCTATGTGTGTATCGCATTAAACATAGGTCAACCTAGTTCAGGCAGATACATGTTAAGTTAGATCGTAAGATAGTTTTTAAGTATTTTATAATTCAGTGTAATGCACAATTTATTTATCTGAATAAATATATTTTGATTTTGATTTGATATTAAGTTTACTGGTAGAGAGTGCCATTTAGCATTAAGTCCATTTTTGTACTTTTCAAACTTCAAACTTCAAACTTATTTATTTTGCATAAATCAGGGTATACATGCGATGTTATTTCTAAATACAGTAACTCAAGCCTGTTTTACCAAATAAATGGCGTGCAAAATCTTATTACATCATCTACATCCACATTATACATTTTTCTACAAAATTATAAAAAATATTTTAAGCCTTTCAGTAATATTTTAAGCCTTTAAATTTGAAATATATAAATAAATATCATTAATATAAAAAACCCAAGATGCACAGTTTCGAACAAAACTGACACTCATAACTGTCGCTAATTTCACTTAAGGAGTAATAGATATGGCAAAAACATATGTTTTTGCATATCCAACCTTAAGCGCAAGATTTATAGTTGATTTTAAAAAGCAATATACAAAAAGTAATAAAATTGACAGTAACGCTATCAACGCAATTCTAATTTAAATGAGCGCACAAATTTAAAATTGTGCGCTCATTTTTAGAGGACATTTTTGAGACACTGATTGTGCATCTTGGGTTTTTTTATATCAATGATAAATATAAACAGTATATACATGATACCATTAAATGTACCTACAGTTACGCAAACCTCCTACAGGCCTTTAACCTGACTTTTTTTATAGAAGTGCTGGCAAACGAGCAAGAGGTGAACTGAGATCGTAAGGTAGAACTTCTAATTTTGAAACATTGTCCGGTGATGGAATTCAGTAGCATGAATTAATCCAAACAGCTTGTCGGGACACTCTCCTCGATAAAGACGATAGAAGATGCAGTACGAACTAATTTTTATTTCATAATTTATTATAATGATGCATAACTCTAACTATTAGGCTAATCGAAAATTAACAAAGTTACCATTTTAAGTGACGGAATACTTTTGAAAGGTGTTAACAATTTCATGATCTTACACCTACGTCCTTTAATTGTTAATTAGGTACGTACTATTTACGAATACCACATGGATCACACTGTTCTTTTCTTTTTGTGTCAAGTATCTTCATACCCTTATCCCTGAAGAGGTAGGCAAAGTTATAAATTCACCCACGATTAACCGAAGATACTTAATCATAAAATATGGTAGTTGGCAAACCTATTGTCAACCAGGCACTTATCCAATCCCGGAGAATTTTGTTTTTATCAGAAAACTGAAAAAATGTATTTTGAATAGCCAACCCGGGAATTGAACCCGGAACCTGATATCGCCAACACCGATGGTACCACTAGACTAGACCACAGAGGCGTTAATAGATCCATTGTGTCGCGAAAAAACAAGTATTGATAAGTACGTGCGAGCTAGCTAGTGTCTAGATGCTTAACGCCGCGTCAGTCGTCGGGATGACAATACCAGCGTCCAGCACATTAATACATAAATATGCATGCTCCGATCTTAAACCTGTCAATGCTGGTGTTCCCCAAGGCTGCGTGCTATCACCGACTCTGTTTCTTCTGCATATCAATGATATGTTGCGAATTAGTAACATACATTGCTATGCGGACGACAGTACTGTTGATGCTACATACTCCGGCCGTAGCGGTATTTCTCGGGAACACGTCGAAGAGGGCCGGATCAAGCTCGTGTCTGAACTCGAGAATCAACTAACTGATGTCTCATAATTGGGGTCATCAAAACCTTGTCATCAAAAATGTCAAAAAAAAAATCATCAAAACATTTAACCCCAAAAAGACGCAGCTCTGTGCGTTCACCGCAAAAAAACACCCTTTGTCGTATCACCTCGGTTCGAAAACACTCTCCTGACTGCCTCAGCCAGTATTGGAATTCTGGGAGTCGACATATCGAACAACATTCAATTCCGCGGTCATTTGGAAGGGAAGGCTAAACTAGCCTCCAAAAAGCTTGGTGTACTCAATAGAGCAAAGCAGTACTTCATGCCAGCCCATCGCCTCCAACTTTACAAGGCCCAAATTCGACCTCACATGGAGTACTGTTCTCACCTCTGGGCCGGAGCTCCTCAGTACCAGCTTCTTCCTCTTGATCGCATTCAGCGTAGAGCGGTTCGAATCGTCGACGACCAGGCTATTTCTGGTCGGCTTGACTCTTTGGCGTTACGCAGAGATGTAGGCTCGCTCTGCATCTTTTACCGTATTTATCATGGGGAGTGTTCCGACGAGTTGTTCGGACTAATGCCTGCCGCTAAATTCCACCATCGGACATCGCGTCAAAATTTAAAGTTCCATCCTCACCACCTCGATGTCTGGAAATCCACAACCGTGCGCTTTTGTCGACACCTTTTGCCTCACATTACTCCTTTGTGGAATCTATTACCCTCGGGGGTGTTTCCGAATGGATACGACTTAGGGACCTTCAAGAAACGAGCTTATTCATTCTTAAAAGGCCGGCAACGCAGCTGCATTACCCCCGGTATTGCGGATGTCCATGGGCGGCGGTGATCACTTACCATCAGGTGCACCATCTGCTCGTTTGCCCCCTCTACTATAAAAAAAAAAAAGTCTGAGTAGGTACTACATAATAGTCCGAATTATTATGATGGTGAGAAAAGTAGTCTTTGTTCTTTTCCAGATCATCATCTACCTGTGTGCTTAATTTCATACAAATTCGTTCAGTAGTTTTTGCGTGATCGAGTAACAAACATCCAAACATTCGCATTTATAATATTAATATAGATTACTTTATGTAGGCACATCACTATCAATTACCAGTAATTAACTACCTACATTTATCTGATTCCTACCTATTCTGTGGTTATTATTAGCATACGTACATTATTAGCATATAAATACGTTACACACTCTTTGGTTATTACTTATTAGTTATTATGATGAATGATGAGTAAGTAAAGTGAGATGCATTTTTAATATGTAAAATAAAATTATTATTTCTATTTGAAATATGACGAAATTTTGACGGTAATACGACGGTGGTAAAAAAACGGCAAAGACAGGTAAGTACATTTAAGTATGTAAACACCTTTAATTTTATTTAAAATCTGTTGGTTTTGCAGAAATAAATGCAGATATGATAGAAAGCCGTGTGAATTAACCATTCAAGTGTTTATAAATAAACGCAATCAGACCAATTAATTAAAAATTTTAAAATGAATGAAAACAAAAGTAGTCCATGGAGATTATGTCCTTCAAAAAGGTTTCCTGGCAAATTTTACTACTATAATGTGCTCAGCGGAGAAGCAGCTTGGTGTTTCAATGATTCTGAGGTAATTCAATGGGTATTTGTTTTACAATATTATTTTTATCGTGATTGTTATTTCTGTCATGATTACGGGCATTTGAAATTTGAATCTACCGGCTTCGAATTGCATTAATGTATGATTTATGTTTATTTTATGTTATTTGTTAAGTTTATGTATGTAGTATGATTTATTTTTATTTTATGTTATTTATTTAATGTTATTTGTTAAGAAATATTGGATATTGTTTGGTAAAATCGAGCCTAACAACAGTACCTATTTATATAATTTTCTTACATTATTTATGACTGAGAAAGACGCCATTTCTTAATAATTTATAGCTAAATAAATTATTAGTTTTAGAATTTATGAAAGTAAAATAGCTAAAAATGGTTTTAACAATAGCCAGACAAGTGTCTTATGAGTAAAAATTATTTTTTATATGCTATCTGAAAAGAAAGTTATCTATAATCTATCTAATATCTTTAAACAAGCAATTCAGATTATATAAATCAAATATATATATATATATATATATATATATATATATATATATATATATATATATATATAAATCAATTGCTGTTCCTTAGTCTCAATTTGGCTAACTTTGGTTTTGAATTAATTGTTGAAGTCCAGGGAAGGTTTAAAAGGTGAGAAAATATAGAAAATAAATAAGAGTAGTTAAAAAGGCAGAACAACGTTTGCCGGTTCAGCTAGTATATACATAAAAATCAATTGCTGTTCGTCAGTCTCCCTAAAACTCGAGAATGGTTGAACCGATTTGGCTAATTTTGGTTTTGAATTAATTGTTGAAGTCCAGGGAAGATTTAAAAGGTAAGAAAATATAGAATAAAATAAGAATAGTTAAAAAGGCAGAACAAGGTTCACCGGGTCAGCTAGTATTATATAAATATATGATCTGAATCTCGGAAACGGCTCCAAAAATTTTCATGAAATATGATATTCAGGGGATTTTGGGGGTGATAAATTGATCTAACTAGGTTTCATTTTTATAAAACTTTGTCTTTACCAAAAAAAAATGAGCAAAACTCGGACATCCAGGTACTAACATTAAAAAGAAAAAAGATTTGATTTTTTGTCGCTCCTTAGGAGGAGACCAAACCTGGCTTCCTCTGAGACCAAACCTTGGCTTAAAGTAGTAACTGACGATGAAGATAATCTTGTTTAAGCAAAAAGACAAAATTTTCACAGGCCTCATAACTTAGCAATTAATAAAAATATTTTTTATGAATTGTTAAGTATTAATGACAAAAATATTTAAATTACTATCCAAATACTAGCCGATGAATTCAAATGCTACAAACATTTGAATCTTGTTTTCTTATATCACAAGACAGCAAACAAGCACATGACTTTTAGGATGGTTAACATCTCACATAGACATCTAAGATATTAATACTGCGTTGGTATCTTGTGAGGTGAGTTTTAGACACCACATACATCAGATTATCGACTACTACACTTTATGCTCCTTTACTTAGTTGAATATCACTAGACCAAAAATGCAGTTAAGTTACATTTCAGTAAGTGCTTTGCATCTCTCTTACATTGATTATTTTAATATTACAGAAAAAATTCCCCAAAAAGGACGAAAAATTGGAACGAGTCGATAAAAGCCATAGTTACCCAGAACCACATAGCACACCTGAAAACCAAAGTCTCAGCAATTCAATTAGCCTTAACAAATCATACTTCCCTAATCGACTATGTCAATCGACATTTGGCATAGCTGTTTTTCCAAAATATTTCTCAAGTCAGAGTCCAATCATACCCAATGTTTTCACACCAGTTCCCCAAATGGTAGCTAAACCCTTAATTCTAGATAGCAAACCACAAACACCAGATACTAAAATATCAGTTCAGGCTTCTGAAGTTCCATTATCAAAACGATTTGGAAGTTATAAAAGTCTATCAACAGACACATTTAATTCTATTCCTGAAACTCTGACTTCAAATACATTTGACCATGAAAAGGGACATGTTGATGATAACATAACAGATAAATCGAAATTGGTTATGAAGAAACCAGTATTAAATTTAAATGCTTTGTCAACTAATATAGATAATCGTAAAAGAATATTGCCAAGTTCACAAATTTTGACCGATAGACCTACAACTCCAAGGAATAGTGTTGAAAATACAAAAACATCTCCGGTTAAAGGAAATCCTTTCAGGAAATTGAAGCTGGACAGTAATGATTTGAGATATGAGTTAGAAGCAAAGAGAAGAAAGATTAAAGAAATTGGTTGCGGTACTAGGAATAAAGGTAAATCTTATTAATTCAATTACATTAGTCTAGGTAATAGCTTCTGTATAGACACATGAGATCTTCAGTTTAAATGGCTATTAATTCTGAATATAATTTTTCAGTTTTTAACAATTTGTCTAAGACTAGGTATATGCATTAGTTTGTTGATAAGTTGGTGATCTGTCACCACAAGACTGTATATCATTGTGTATTTCTGGGTGTGCTGCATATCTGCCTAATGCTTTGAATCTCTGAAAAAAAAATCTGGGTATAACAGTATTAAATTTTACGTATCTTTCACCAGATCATTTATGGGGTAGACAGAGAGAATCAAGTGCTGCCATATGATCTTTGCAGATTTGTTTCGATTCCTCCACACACATAACTCTATTCAATCAAACATTCCGGTTGTGAAGACTTGATATCACCTTTGAACAGTACCCAATCAAGCAGTCTTGGTCTTTTCCAGTAACTGCATCCTTCCACATTTGCATTGTATATCTATTTTGTTAACCTTTCATTTGCGATACTTTTTACATTGTAGTGATTCGTAACTTTTATGTTTATGTTTCTGTATATGGCTACTTACATTTTTTTTTACAAAATATTTAAAAAAAAATGTAAGTAGCCATATAATTCTTGTAAGACAAATTCAAAATACAGAAACATAAACATAAAAGTTAGGAATCACTACAACATGTCTTGATGTCTGAACCATCAGAGCATGCCTTTTCTCATTTCTACAACGGCACTTTCTTTTAGACCTCAGGGTTAACTGACCTCATACTGAAGTGTAGGAGAGGTTACTCTTATGCTTCAGTATTATGAACCCGTCTTGCGAGTGTTGTGCTACATATTTTCAGCAAATTAATTTTTTTTACTTCATGTCAAGTACATCATACTTTTTTCTTTTTTTTTTAATTACAAATAATAATAAATATTCACGGGACAAATTATACTTACTGATCTAACCCCAAAGTAAGCAAATTATTTGCTTGTGTTATGGGTGTTAGTCAACTATACTAGTACATAGAAATACATATATAAATACTAAAATATATTTAATAAACACCCAAACCCGGAAAATACAAACATTTATGCTCATCATACAAATGCTATTCTCCGTCAGGGATTGAACCCGAGCCCCATTGATTGCATAGTCAGGGTTGCTAACCACTCGACCAAATACCAACTCATTTTTCTGATGAAGCACAGTATATAAAACTGTGATTCATGCATGTAACTAATAGCTAAGACTGAAAATTATATTTACATATATAAAAAGTCAACATAAAAGATTTTTTATTCAAATTTTCCTTTATATGCACTTTTGAACTGACTTCGCAAAAGGAGGAGGTTTGCAATTTATCAGGATCCTTTTTTATGTGTATTCACCGATTACTCAAAAATGTCTGAACTAAAATTTGTTCCAAATGGAAAATACTTGTTTTGTTTTAAAGGGAATAATTTTTGCTTCTTAAAGCCGAGCCACACTGTTGGAAACAGTGCAAACACTTGTTTGCAACAAAAATTCATCAGAACTCCACAAGCCTCCCACCAAGGTCACCCGTGTTGGAAGCTTTTTTCCAACAGTATGGCTCGGCTATTAATATCTACTAGCGAACTTGCTTATTATGTACAACTCTAGTCGAATTCGACCATAATTCTATATAGAATTATGTTTCCTTTAACCGTAGACTAAACAATAAAATCTCTTTTAAGTTTGACAACACCTTTAGCCGTAAAGTAAATAGTATACATGTGTGTATATTATTAGGCATATCACATGAATGTAGTGTATTCTATATAGAATTGTTCCCTTTAACCATAGACTAAACAATAAAATCTCTTAAGTTTGACAACACTTTTAGCTGTAAAGTAAATAGTATACATGTGTGTATATTATTATGTATATCACGTGAATGTAGCGTATTCTATATAGAATTATGTTCCCTTTAACCGTAGACTAAACAATAAAATCTCTTTTAAGTTTGACAACACCTTTAGCCGTAAATTAAATAGTATACATGTGTGTATATTATTATGTATATCATATGAATGTAGTATGTCTAATGTTTATTTTATTAAATAAATGTATTTCTAATGTATGTATATAAAAGTATTAGGTTACTGTACTCCTCCATAATGTTAACTTTAACTATGCCTTTTATTCACCACCGTTAACGTAATTGCCTGAAAAAGAGGTTAAAACTTTTCTTCCATTAAGTAATCTTTATACTCATTTCTTCTTTTTCTTTGTAAGAATGGCAATTATCAGTGAATTTTGCCAGTGTCGAATACACTTAACGTTAACGTTTATAATGTAAGCTTTTCAATACTTTATACTAATTAACATTAGAGAAATGTAAATATTTTATTTTATAACAGAACAATTTGTACCAGACACGTCTAAGAAAAGGGTTACATTTAATTTGGGCAACTCAGAAGATAATATATCTACATTTTCTCTTGAGAATAGTAATGGATATGGTAAAATCAATACTGTAAGTACATATATAGATATTTAAGTACAAATATATTTCCCCCGTGTTGGTCTTGAAGGATTGGAAGGAAAGTTGGGTTTAAAGAATTAAAAAAAGTATCTTCACGCCCATATCAACGAAGGGGTTGGCAGAGGTACAACAAGTGCACCCACGATTAGCCGAAGATACTTGATCCCACAAATGTGATTGGTGGCAAGCCGGGCACTTTCCAATTCCGAGCAACTTTTTGTTTCTCAGAAAACTGAAAAACACTTTTTTTATGTGCCCGACCCGGGAATCGAACCCGGGACCTCATGTGGTCAACGCCAACGCTGGACCACTAGGCCACAAGAGCAAAGGATTAAAGAATAGAATAGAAAACGTAGTTTTACGACCTGCTTGGCAGAATGGCAACTGGTCTTGCCATTCTGCTAAGTCGTAAAACTAATCTAGACTACTAAGTGGTAGAGTTACGCAATACCTCGCCCGGCTATGTGGTGCCACCACCTTACCCAGTGGCGTAGCGTGGACTAATATATACGTGGGCAAAGTCGCATCGACGAGGCCCCTTTCCGTTCGTTCCCAAAAGCTACCCAAAAGCTACGCACCAAATTTGAAATAAGCGAAAAGCTATCGTGTCTTTATAACGCGTTAACTTAGGATCTAGAAGTTGTTTTGTTTGTATTTCAGATACAGAAGGGTGAGGCCAATATTTTTCACACTTTTATTTAATTTAAAAATAAACAAAGATTTTAAATCAGGTAGTCCGAGGCCCCTTTAGGTGCGAGGCCGTGGGCGAAGGCCCACTTCGTCCACGCCTAGCTACGCCACTGACCTTACCTATCTGCCGCAATAGCGTCAATGCTTGTCATTGTCTTTCCGGTTTGGAGGGCTTGTAGACTTATGCATGTGGTCTATTATGTTCTATACTGTTAATCTTTGACACTTGGTGAAATTGCATTTTAATTATAAAAAACTTCTACTGGTTTCACTATATCTATATTAATTAATAACATTATAAATGCGAAAGTTTGGATGGATGTATGTTTGTTACTTAATCACGCAAAAACTACTGAATGGATTTGAATGAAATTTGGCACAAAGGTAGATGATGAACTGGAATAGCACATAGGCTATTCGCCAAAAACTTTTATAATGCAGCGGGCTGCACGCGACACTATATATATATTTATTGTTTCAAAAAAAAATGTTTTTCTTGGAACCAAGATCAAAAGTTTCGTCTAAATGCCACAAATAAGCCTCTGAAAATATGAGCACTTAATATTATGGTTGTCCGCTCTTTTCAATTTCCCATAAAAATAACCCAGTAAAAAATACTCCGATACAAAGACAACGGCTAAATTGATAATAAATTCAATTGATACACTGCCGTGCTTCTGTCACATTCATAACTCTTCATTTCAAAAGATTGAAGTGGTGTTTTCAAAAATGTTATAAGTATAACATATGATAGCAATTAATTGAACATCCTGATGGTAGGGGTCGAAAATTCTAATGATGCATTGTCATAATTATAATGTCACATTTGCTGGCTGCCACAACTAGTAATTCCGCTGAAATAAATACAATATTTGTATTACAAAAAAGGGCTATCAGGACAATTTACAATCTTAGCCTAAAGACCTCCCTGAGAGAAAATTCAAAGAAATCAATATTTCAACTGTCATTTCTCAGTATATATTCGAATTCTTGATGTATGTACATAAAAATATTTCCTTATTTAAAAAGAATAGTGATATACACTCCTTAAATACAAGGAACTGTGTCTCGTCTCCAAAGAATAAGCAACTCTTGTATGGCGCAAATTATACGCTTCTACAATAAGGTGTCTGATGCCATTAAAGATTTACAAATTGCCAGTCTGCCCACTAGGCATAGCACATTTCATGTATCACTGGTTATATCACTCTATAAAATAATTCACTTGTTACATCAGTCATATGCATCGAAACCGTCCGTTATATATAATGCGAGCGTGATTTGATTTCACGCGGGTGAAGCTACTACTTATGGTTATAATTCGCAGAAATTAATCATGCGAAAGAGTCAAAGCAACAACAATTGAGCAACACTGTGCCACCAGCTAGGAGAGAGAATATGTTTAATATGTTATTTCACTTTACTAATCACTTATAAATAGTAATCACTGCGCAGCAATATAACATATGGAATAAAATGCACCCATTGTGACAATAATTTTCACTAATATAATATAACGGTTGTGACTTAACACCCATGACATAACAGTGTCAAAAAGCAAATAACTTCATGACGTGATCGTGAAATAACATTAGCTGTAATTCCCATCGCTACTGCCCACTCACTATACTTATATCTCAAGAACTACTTACCCGATTTCGATGAAACTTTGTCTGACCCTTCAGTTGGAATATACCTGATATAAATCAAGAAGAATTATTTCAATATGGTTTTTAATTCCCGAGATTTTCGTGGACAAACAAACAAATATGCAAACAAACATACACTTACGAGTACATGTGTTTAAATACATCATCAATCATCATACTCAAATATGAGTATTATGCAGTGCCAACAACATCGCATGAATAGATGAAAAATTGATAACCTCCGTTTTTTCTTCGGTTGAAGATGCAGTAACGCCATCTTTGATAGATCTTGTCCTTTGAACAGACGGACGAATATCTGAATAAAAATATGATATATACTTTACAGGAAACTTCAGAATTATCACAAAAGTTAAGAAGTTTGAAAAAACTTTCGGTACATAACGTGTGGTACATATTAGTGGACCTGGATGTCATGTTGGACGACTATGCTTTTATTGAAGACCTTGTTTTATCTGGTAATTCAGTTATTTTTATGTCATAAGATAGCAAACAATCTAATGGCTCTCCTGATGGAAAGAGAAACAATCGCCTAGGAACACTAAAGATGTTAATGGTGCGTTGCTATCCGTGTGGCGGGATGGCAATGCCACATGCATAAACCTACTGGTTACATTACCCGCCAAACCGGATTGACGCTTTTGAGGCAGGTATAGGTAACAAATACCCGAGCGAGACGTTGCGAAATCCTACCACCACCAGTCACGATTAGTCGTGGGCGTTTAAACGATATAGGCTTAAAAAATTAGGCTTTTCAAAATAAGCCCATAAGCGCGCTTACGGATTTAAGCTGTTTTCGTTTAAACATTGATGTTTAAGATACAAAAATTTAAATACCATATTAGCATGATTGACTAAAAGTAACCTTATTTCAATAACGTTAAAAATCAAAATAAAATAGAATAAAGAACCTTATTTCTATACTCTAAGACTCAATATAATTTTTCTTTTTATTGGAATAACAACCTTATTACTATTCCTATAAGAAACGATAATTTGGATTGGTTATTGTATTAAGCGGCTAAATTATTTTCTACTTGTTTACGCAATATTTGTGTCGGACTGACAACGCTCCATTTTTAGTTGGTTAGTACTTTTTACAACGAATTGACCTTTTACGTTTTTTATATTCCAGTACGCTTTTTGTTGTTTAAGAAATTCGACGAGCTCATAAAGTAATTTTGTTTATATTAATTATTGAAATTAGGTTATGGATAAAAAAGTTTATATTGTGTTACTATTTATTTCAGACAGTCCTAAGCCTGAAAAGTACGAAAGGAAGTTGATTGATTGATAAAGTATCTTATATATAAAATTCTCGTGTTACAATGTTATTTACCATACTCCTCCGAAACGGCTTGACCGATTTTTATGAAATTTTATATGCATATTCAGTAGATCTGAAAATCGGCTACTGTTTATCTTTTATACCCCTAAGTGATAAGGGTTGTCCACCCCTAACATTGTTATTTTATTTTTAGCGCAAAATTTTTTTTTTTATTTTTTTATAATGTGGCATTAAAAATACATACAACCCTAATATTCACCTTTCTATCATCAACCCCTATTTTTTAATTCAATAATAATTTGTATTGTATTTGATAACACGTCATTTCTATAAGCTAGTAATAAATAATAACACTAACAAAACCACAAAACATTGAACGCTTTTTTCAGCTCTCGGCTTTATCGGTCGCCACTAATTCACTTAAATCTTCGTTTTATAATTGACCTTCTCAACGATCTACAACTTTTGTTTAAAAAAGCGTTTAAACGAAAAGCGCTTTTTTAAGCGCGCTTAAAAGTATAAGCAAAACGTTTAAACGTGTTAATAATTAAAAGCCGTTTATCACATCTCTAGTCACAATGGTAGTAACACGAATAGCCAATCGGTTGCTTCTTGCGAGCTGCCTGGGAGAACAACAGTTTGTCTATTGTTCAAAAGAGCCCGGACTTGCAAGGTAGAGAACGGACTAAGATGGGAGAGAGCATGGTCCAACACTGTGTAAAAAATATGGGTATCTAATAAGTTAGAGTCTGGCTAACCAAAATAGATATAGGTTTTTTATAATTTTTTTACATGGCAATGCCAAAAAGGAAGGTCAACGTCATAACGCCAAAAAGATGTCAAAAGCCATTCAAAAGTTATGAGATATTTACATACACTCACATACACAGAGACGCACACATACATACCTACATACTCTGATGTCATCGTGAAAATAGTCAGGAAAGTTTCTGAGACCTTAAAAAGTAAATCTGATGAAAACCCTATTTTCGAAGATCAGAGCAAAATCAGTAACTTCCTTATCCACATACGTAGTGGAAAGTTAAAAAATGTCCCGAACTTACATGGCGTACATTTTTTGCAGATGAAGATTGTAAGCTTTTGATACCAGAAAGATTGAAATGTCATATTAAAAATATGTGCATTGGAGAGCAGTCAGGCAACAATCGAATGGCAGTCGCGCGAAAGATTTACAGATTGCTGGCGACTTGGAAACGACATATTCACAGTGAGTATTATTATGTTTTATAGCACTGTGCGAACTGAACTCTCACTTTAGCCACGTTGTTCCGTAGCCAAAATATTCTTTTGACAACCTCATGGTCTAGGATTTAGCATATTTGGCTCAAATTATCAACTGTTCTTCTCTTGGTCTAAGGATTACCCTATTTAGTTTATACCATGAGGCATCGGATACGTTCTCCGGGTTGTCCAAAATTGTTATTGAGGTTTTTTCGAGGTTTTTCTCGATAATTCAAATTATTAGTAGCAGCTTATATTCGATATGTTACCACTGTAAAGCCTCTATTGTCGCTACAAATGTACAAAAAACTTAATGTATCCAGTTTGTTTTGTCAATCGTAAGAGTTTTTTCCCCGTGTTGGTTCCGGGCTCTTTTATAGAATAGACTAACCGCCGTTCTGCCAGGCAGGTCGTAAAAGGTGACAGATTCGCTATGCGAGTCACTACCATCGTGGCTACTAGGTGGTAGATTTCCGCATGGGTCTGGTACCACCGCCTTACCTATTCCTGCCGCAATAGCGTCAGTGCTTGTCGCTGTCGTGTTCCGGTTTGGAGGGTAAGGTAGTCGGTAAACTTACGCATGTAGCGTTAGACCTCGCCACAAGATATAATATCTTTGGTGTATTTTTGTGGTGTATCTTTTATGTATTTTTTTTATGTCATAAGATAGCAAACAAGCAGATGGGTCTCCTGATGGAGAGAGACAACTATCGTTTATAGACACCAAAGGTGTTAATGGTACATTGCTATTTTGTGGCGAGATCTAATGCCACATGCCACATTACTCTCCAAACCGGAACATGATAGTAATTAGCACTGACGCTATTGCGGCAGGAATAGGAAAGGCCATGGTACCAGACCTGGACGAGACAATGCGGAACGCTGTCACCTTTTATCTGTGGAAAGAATAAACCGATTTTTATGATTTTTTTTGGATTTTTCTTCTGTATTTTATCTTACTCGGGATAAATAGGATATCTATATACATATGATAAAATCGTAGGAAAGTCAAAATTGTATATTGAATATTTTTATAAAAGAATACTTGGGGCGTGATCTACAATCAATATCGAAGCCAAAAATATAGTATTTAGAATTTTTGTCTGTTTGTCTGTATATATGTCCAGGATAAACTCAGAAAGTACTGCATGGATTTACTTCAAATTTTGCATAACAGGTCGGGTCAACATATAGGCTACATATTATCACGCTATCGGGAGGAGATGTGCGGAGTAAGTGAAGTCCGCGCGGACGAAGTCGTGGGCAACAGCTAGTAAAAAATATTTGAAAAACTAAAGAAATAATAATTGAAATATTTAAACTAGTGAGGGGTCAGTTTTATACAATCTCTGACGACCTTTGGTTTGTTTTCATGTCATTTTCTATTTTATATAAGTCAAGTAATATTTTATTAATTCTAAAACGGTACGACGTTTGCCGGTTCAATAGCTTAATTCAATTATTTTATAGTTCAGCCCGACGACAACATTCAAATGGATACAGTAAAAGATATGTTATTACACTGTGGTCTTCGAGAACAGGAAAATGGATACTGTGTGGTAAGTTTTTTTTAATATCATAGGATAGCAAAGAAGCAAATAGGTCTCATGCTGGACAGATTCAACCATCGCCTATAGACACCAAATATGTTAATGATGCGTTGCTATTTTGTGGCGAGGTCTAATGCTGCATGCATAAGTTAACCGGCTACCTTACAGTGACAAGCACTGACGCTATTGCGACAGGAATAGGTAAGGTGGTGATACCAGACCCGGGCGAGACAATGCAGAACTCTACCACCTAGTAGCCACGATGATAGTGACTCGCATAGCCAATCAGTCCCCTTTTATGACCTACCTGGCAGAACGGCAGTTGGATTATTCTACAAAGGAGCCCGGAATCAACACAGGGAAAAGTGCCTTTTTCATCATCTCATATAATTTTAACATATACCTACGCACACAAGCATGCGTGTACGCTCCCATTCACTAGCTCGCATATGCAGTAACACGTAACCAAAAAATTAATGAATTTGACCGTTGTCGATTGGTTAGGGAACGTAACTTTGAATCGATGTGTTTCTGGTTGTATTCCAGACAGGGACAAACAATATGAGGAGCATAGATGCTTGTATTTCTAGGTTTGGGTGTTTATTATGTCTGTAATAGTATTTACATATGTATTTCTATGTATTAGTGTCGTTGACTAATACCACGAGTAAATAGTTTACTTACTTTGGGGCTAGATCGATTTGTGCCATTTGTCCTGCTATATATTTATTATTATAATCTCTTTATCTATACATATAATAAAATCGTAGGAAAGTCAAAACTGTACATTGAATATTTTTTTAAAAGAATACTTGGGGCGTGATCTACAATCGATATCGAAGTCAAAAATATAGTTTTTAGAATTTTGGTCTGTTTGTCTGTATGTATGTCTGGGGTAAACTCAAAACGTCCTGCATGGATTTACTTCAAATTTTGCATGAATATTACTAAAAGGTCGGGTCAATATATAGGCTACATATTATCACTCTATCACCTACGGGGGAAGAGCTGTGCGGAGTAAACGAAGTCCGCGCGAACGAAGTCGCGGGCAACAGCTAGTAAATATATAAAAATAGATTTTCCGCCGATGGGAGCTTGCAGCTTAGCCGCCGGTGGTCAGGGCGACAGAGAAAGAAACCTCCTCACAATACGTGCTGTGTCTAATTCTGCCACTCTTGTATATAGCCCTTGATCCAGAATTGTAGGGAGAGTCTCCGTACAATTCTGGATATTGATCAAGACTCTTCGTTACAAGACCGTTTACAGAAATAACTATAGGGACAATCATTGTTGAGTCTACTATTATTATTATTATTATTGACGATGAATGGACTAAACAAGCCATGGGCTTGGACTAAACACTACATATGTTTTTTTTATATATATCATAAGGTAGCAAACAAGCAGATGGGTCTCCTGATGGAAAGGGTCAACCATCGCCTATAGACAGACACCAAAGATGTTAATGGTGCGTTGCTATCTTGTGGCGAGGTCTAATGCCACACGCATAAGTTTACCGGCTACACTACCCTCCAAACCGGAACACGACAGAGACAGTCACGACAGTCCCTGGACTGCACTTTATAAAAACGTAACCAAGAACAATTTCAACATGACAGGATTTGAACCTGTGGTCTTACCTCTGGCCGACGCGCTCTATCCAACCGAGCCACGTTACGAATGAATGGAATTTTACATGTATGCATAGTTGGAAACACGATAGAATTGATTAATATTATTAGTGGGAATTTCATCTGTAATGATGAACTCATTTAACTAGTTATACGTATGTATATCTAGCGATCAGTAAAATAGGCGGAATCGATCACAAAACAAAGAGAAATTTCGTCACATGGAATCATTTGACACGTGGCTCAGTTGGATAGAGCGTGCCGGCCAGAGGCAAGCTCGCAGGATCAATCCTGCCGTGCCAAAATTTTTATTTTGTTAAGATTTTAAGTTTACCCTAGGACGATAAAAGTGCTAAAACACATACAGACTGACTGGTAAGTTATCTTCAATATTTAAGGACGTGATATTTGGCGGTCATATATGATGAGAAAAAATAACATTAAAAATAAATATAAAGATACTTCTTAGTAAACTTAGTAAACAGTACAGCGAGAATCCTATATTTACCTGCGTCATACTTGGACACCGTGCGGACGCACGTGTCGCGCAGCACGCTATCAACTCATAATAAGGTAGGTAAATAAAATACAGCGCGGCGTGCTTAGAGGGTATAATATCCACATTTCACTTATTTTTAGAGAAATATTGGTCAAAAATTTAGCCTCTAATTTTATTATTTCATTTTAAAGAGAATCGAGTACCGAGTACTCTCCATAAGTATCGAAGGTAACTCACCAGTTATAGTCTGTACTAGCTGTTGCCAGCGACTTCGTCCGCGCGGACTTTGTTTACTCCGCACAGAACCTGGCCGCTAGGTGATAGCGTGATAATATGTAGCCTATATGTTGACCCGACTTGTTTGTACTTTTTGAGTTTACCCCGGACATACATAAAGAGAAATAGACAAACAGACAAAAATTCTAAAAACTATATTTTTGGCTTCGATATCGATTGTAGATCACACCCCAAGTATTCTTTTAAAAAATCTTCAATGTACAGTTTTGACTTTCCTATACGATTTTATTATACATTTTATATAGAAGTTGGATAGCATGTTTATATTTATAAATTGTCGGCGTAGAATTATTATAAGTGGCTATTAATTATGAAACTAATGACAATGAAATGAAATTTGTATTTGTTTTCTGTTTTTGAAACGAAGTTCCCTACGACGCGTTGCTGAGGTAACCGCAAAAACATCCTTAGATTTTTTTTTTCAGGTAATAATTACGACAGATCCCGATTTATATTTAAAAGCAAAAATCTGTAAAATTTATGTTTTTATGCTGGATGAAATTAAAAATTTGACAAAAAGGGAATCCGATTTTTTGAATGATATTAACAAAACTACAACTAAAGAGAAACATGAGAACCTCTTTTTACAAAGCACCAAAGATTTTGATCCATTTGCTTTAAGTAGAAATAGAGAAAATAAAATAGTTTTTGACCCAAAACTGACAAAAACGCGAACAATTTTCAGAAATGTTAATTTACAAAGAAGTATTGACAATAACTCAACAAAAGAATATTCTGACGAATATGACATTTCATATGAAATTAGAAAAAGAACTGAAAAATTAAACCTAACTGATGACATTGAAGTTTCTGATATTAGATTCAAACCAATATCTATAGCAGATACGAATAAAAAAGAAATACAGATTATCGCCAGTGACCAAAGACGAACTATGATAAAAAACAAAAATTGGTCAAATTCAAAAAACGAACAAAACTCGACAATTTTAAATTCAAAATTTGATTTGAATGGAAACATAACGGATAATTTTTTTGGAGATAATCTAAGGAGGTTTACTATAAAAAATGAAAGTATGAAGGAAAAAGTAAAGTTAAGATTGGATGAATATATTTGTTGGTTTTCTCAAGTGATGGAGAATTTCATTAATGATATAATACAAGAGGTAAATATTTATATAAATAAGCTGTATTCACGCCCTATGCTATCGCGATTACGGTTTGTCATTGCATTAGTTGTATTTAATTTGATGACGAAATGAATAGGTTGTATTATATGCAAAGAGCCATAATTTTTAATATTGTCTATACAATTCAATAAATATTATATTTTGAAATATATGACAAAATATAGATTAAAAAGGAGAATCTCTATTAAAGTCGGCAACCCCATCGCTATCAGCGAGATAATTTTGTGGAAAAAATGATTGTAAGGCTACAGTTATTCAACTAAGTTAGTCTAAGTGCAATGTTGTATTTGCACCGGAATAGACCAGCATACCCGGAACCCAGAGGTCTTATTAGACCGCTGAGGGGGATTCCCCTGTCACATTATTATAAAGCTTAATTAAATCATTAAATTACCATTTGCGGTACTTGTAGAGCCAAAACCGGATGGTTAGGCTTCCCTGCATATTCTAGAGGATGGAAAATTTGCGCTCAAAGACAATTCTGCTTCTAGTAAACAGAGTAATAAAGTCATGGCACCCCCTTCCATGCACTTCCTGGTTTTTTTGTATTACAATGTGTTAAAAAAGTCCTGTCCTATCGTCAAAGGCATTATTTGGTAGCTTATGTTTCAATATTTTTTGGATATTGATAGACAAATTTTCAAAATATTTGCTTGATTTAAGGAGAAGTTGCTTAATTCGAGTACCAAAGTGAGGCACTTTAAAATACTATATTTTTTTCTATTTCAACAATTTTTTTTATAATATCGTTGACCTATAAACCTCTTTCGGATCGGAAAGGGTTTTATTACTCACTAAATTTAGCGGACTTCATTCCAACCTTAATGCCGCCCACTGTCATCCCGAGACAAAGTTGAGCTTTTTGTTTGCTCTTTTAGAATGAGACATAGATATCTTCCCCGGCCAATACTTTCTATCTCACATACCCAAGGTACTAATTGGAGCTTTATACCGCGGGCTGGTTTGTGTATGTTAACGTTAGAGAAGCTATCTGTTACCGGCGACTGCGTAGACTTGAAGGCCGATCTACGACTATCTACGTATCAACGCATGTCTATACAGGTCCCATACCGGGAATACTAAAGTTGAACCGCTCATTGAGCACTTAAAACGGCTGTAGATTCCGTGTTACAACAGACTTCCTCCGCTGAGATCGTAATGTTTTGAGATGAGACGATTTTAGCTCCCACATTGGCTAATAGCTCTTCACACAAAACTGATCACTGAGGACTGTTCACGATGTTGCCTTGGCGTATAGTCAAAGTGCTGGTTATGAGTACCACGGCGTCCCTTCGCATGCTGTCGTCGCTTTTGACACTTCAGGTTTTCACGCGTCAGCAGATAGACGGGATGCGGACTTTCTTTGCAGCCTATGCAATCTATCCGAGTATCATTGCTGACTCTGTCGCTAGTGCTGCAGGGCACAGAACTTTTTATTACGCTTTCTGCGATATTCATTAGTGGCAAATCTCAGCTTTGATTTGGTCAACACTGAAATGGCTTTGCTACCAGCTTGGCATGTACGAAACAGCGCTTTACGAAAGTAGTACAATTCTACCTCGAGGTTCTTCAAAAGAGTTATCGCCAAGGCAAAATCAAAACTCATTGGTAGAACCGGTGAGGTATTAGATCACCTTTCTTCCGGAACTCGTGCGTTCTGCTTTCTCGCCAGGGCTGTTTTACGGAGTTTCTCTTAACCGGCTTTTACATCCGTGCACGAAAATGATGACTTTGTAGTTCATATTGTAAAATAAAATGCCAATCTTCTGGGCACGTTATTTGCGGCCAATTTGGCTAAGAACGCACTGCCTATTATTCCGCGGTGGTAAATTTCTATACCGGAACTAAAATTCCTACAGTCTTCTGTACGTAAAGCACTTTTCTTTGAACGTCCTTAAGCCAAGTGGCCAGAGGCAACCATTGGATTTTGCTAAAAGTGTGTTCTTTAGAGTAATCACCAGTATTGATGCACCTTTTCCGGCTCGCCTCCCAGCGGCGTGGGACGGAATTTATGTAACAGAGCTTTAGTGCATCCTATTCTTTAAAAAGAGATCGCTCTTATCTGTCTAATTAACGGTCTATAGCTATACCTTTGTTCTCCAAACCTATGGGAGAGATTCGTTAACTGTCAGCTCCTGAAATATTTAGAGGAGCACTAGCTGATTAGTGAGCTGATAAGTTTCCATCGTGGCCGCTCAGCTAGTGATCTTCTAGTACACCTGACGCATCCCTGGGCAGAGGCAGTTAGTTTAGACATAGCAAAGGCCTTTGATGTGGTATGACATAAAAAGAAAAAAGAAAGTTAGTGATTTTTTGTATTTTTTTTGTATTTTAAATTTTATTCGTTTTTATTTTTTCAATTAAATTTATTTAAATTTAAGCTGACTAAGCTCCGAAAGTCAAATTTGTTGTGTGTACGAAGTAGTAATCCGTAATTGGCTTACGTTTGATGTAAAATAAATGTATTTTATCTTATAATTAAAAATGCTGTGGATTAATTGGTAATAAATAAATAAAATGTAATAGTTAATCAAGTCAACATTTCAAGCAACGGATTAATTAATTTAAATATTTACTTAACGAACTTAATCATTTTCGTTAAATTTGCATATTTGCCAAATAAATAGTAGGTTTTTGATAACAAATAATTTATGACATCGATAACACTTGCTGAGAAATATATGTTACAGTACACATGGATTTCTTTATTACAGAAACATGATTTAACTTTGCTAACATTCTACTTTGGACTGAGAATTGTCAAAAATATGTACGGTGACCAGTTACCCGTTATAGAAATTGTGGACAGAATCTGTGAGCTTGGTAACTTTTGTCGCAAAAACGGTGAGTCAATTTTATTTTCTTGCAATTTTATTTAAATTGAAATAAAACATTATTGGAATCACACATTTATATATAACTACTATAAAGCTTGCTTTTCCATAAAACTCTTGGGGGCCCTAATGCCACCCCTATATCTCCAAGCACAATAACCGATTGATTTTTCCTTAAGCTACAGAGAGGGAGATAGCCTCTGAGATCTAAAATTCACCAGACCTCGCCGTTTTCTCGAAAATTCGGTATTTCTTCGGTCTCTGTGCAAGATTTTGTATTACATTACATCCAGATCCATACTAATAACTAATGATTTTATTTCAAACTAGCTGCTGCCAGCGACTTCGTCCGTGCGGACTTCGTTTATTCCGCACAGCTCCTCCCCCGTAGGTGATAGCGTGATAATATGTAGCCTATATGTTGACCCGACCTGTTAGAAATATTCATGCAAAATTTGAAGTAAATCCATGCTTTTTGAGTTTACCCCGGACATACATACAGACAAACACAAAAATTCTAAAAACTATATCTTTGGCTTCGATATCGATTGTAGATCACGCCCCAAGTATTCTTTTAAAAAAATATTCAATGTACAGTTTTGACTTTCTACGATTTTATTATATGTATACTAGCTATTGCCAGCGACTTCGTCCGCGCGGAATTCGTTTACTCCGCACAGCACCTCCCCTCATGATATGTTAATATACCGCGCGGGGCAGCTAGTCTATACAAAATATGAATAAAATTAGTGTCTGTTTGTAATATTAAAATAACCGGTTTTAAATGTATGCGATGTATACACGATACATATATCAAAATAACACTTTTTACAATTTTTGTCTGTCTGTTCCGGCTAATCTCTGGAAAGGCTGGACCGATTTTGACGGGGCTTTCACTGGTAGATACCTGATGCAATAAGGAGTAACTGAGGCTACTTTACCGCGCGGACGAAGTCGCTATCGATCGTTCGATATCGGATATCGGATCGATAAATTGCTAATGTGTGATCATTGAGTAAACAGACTAGAGACCTAATAATGAGTAACAGAATAATCGCTCTGTCAACACATGAAACTAACGGCCGGTTTCAGAATCGCAAATCAATTTTAACAAGCAATTAATTTGTTTTAACATAGATTTATATTGTATTAAAAGCACTTGTATACTGTTTTACTTTTTATTTGTTAAAACCAACTGGTTTCGCACTCTAACGCATCGTCAGGACAAAAATTAGTATTGTTTAGTACAATTGATAATTTGACAACAATATATACTGAAGGTGTTGGTCCCGGCCTCCTTTGTAGAATAGGCCAACTGCCGTTCTGCCAGGCAGGTCGTAAAAGGCGACCGATTGGCTATCGAGTCACTACCATCGTGGCTACTAGGTGGTAGAGTTCTGCATTGTCTCGCCCGGGTCTGGTACCACCGCCTTGCCTATTCCTGCCGCAATAGCGTCAGTGCTTGTCGCTGTCGTGTTCCGGTTTGGAGGGTAAGGTAGCCGGTAAACTTATGCATGTGGCATTAGACCTCGCCACAAGATAGCAACGCACCATTAACATCTTTGGTGTCTATAGGCGATGGTTGACTCTTTCCATCAGGAGACCCATTTGCTTGTTTGCTATCTTATGATATAAAAAAAAAAAAAAAAAAAAAAAAAAAAAAAGGTAGTATGAAAATTTTGACAATATCGGTGATACCCACACATCAGAATTACCCTTTAATCAGGGAGAATTTTGAATAGTATTTTATTAGTTCAATAGTATGTCTGTTTGTGCGGGAATCATAGTTCCGTTCCTAAGTCTCTTTCCTTCCTGCATCCATCATATGTTCCTCTCACTTGGAGAAGATGGCGTCGCTGAATAGCCACACCGCGCGCATACGCCAGTCCGTTGGCCGACCGCATCGCGCGTGAAAGCGTACCAGTACGCTCGCATCGTCTAGACAAAGGCCTAAACGGAACCGCCCGCGTACGCCGCGCCGCAACCGCCCACTCGCTTGTCGCGAGACGCAGCTGGAGCCAGCTGACCGCAAGCCGCGATAAATGTAATCCACCAGTACAATTAACAGGTGAGTTCTTATTATTCTTAACACCCATCCTTACATCACACCCCGCTGGTCCCGTCGCCTTGGCATAACCTACCTCCGCATACGGCGGGACCAATGTCAATGTCAAAAGTACAATTTAAAATTTTCATACTACCTTCAGTATATATTGTTAATTGTCATATTGTCAATTGTAGAACAATACTAACTTTTGCCCTGATGATGCGTTAAAACGCGAAACCGGTTGGTTTTAATAAATAAAAAGTCAAGTAAAACAGTACAAGTGCTTTTAATACGATATAAATCCAAGTTAACATGGAGTTTTACCAAGTGCCGACGATATTCAGTGTTCAAAGTGTGTTTAACATAATTTTTACAAACAAACGATCTGGTAAACAGATTAATTGCTTGTTAAAATTAATTTTCGTTTTGGAAACTGGCCGAAAGTAATCGCAACCGAAACTCAAGAATTTATTTATTGATTTATTTCCATAATCTTCCTACTTAGTGTGATTACCATTATATTGCTATTTAGTGGGATATTATTAGGAACGATGTTACTACTTAGTGGGATTAGTACCGACCAATCCAGTAAGCTATAATTATATATATTTCCTCGTGTTGGTCTCGGGCTCCTTTGAAGAATAGGCCAACTGCCTTTCTGCTTAGCAGGTCGTAAAAAGCGACCGAGTGGCTATGCGCGTCACTGCCATCGTGACTACTAGGTGGTAGAGTTCTGCATCAGCTCAATCGGGTCTGGTAACACCATCTTACCTATTCCTGCCGCAATAGTGTCAGTGCTAGTCACTGTCCTGATCCAGTTTGGAGGGTAAGGTTGCCGATAAACTTATGCATGAGTATTAGACCTCGCCATAAGATAACAACGCACCATTAATATCTTTGATGTCTATAGGCGATGGTCGACTCTTTCAGGAGACCCATGTGCTTGTTTGCTATCTTATGATATAAAAAAAAACACGCGCGACAAAATATCGAATTTGAATTAGCCTATCGGAACACCGTGTTCCTTTTCCCCGCTTCTCAGAATATTGACAATTAATCTGGTGCATGAAATGAAATATTATTATTAGTCTGGTTTGGGTTGTCTCAATCTCAATTTGTGGAAATTGTATTCACATACACACTTATACATATCTTCACGCCAGATCCCTTACGGTGTAGGCAGAGAGAACCGAGTGCCATAAAACAAGATTGCAGACTTGTCTCACTTCCTTCACATTCATTACTCTCTTCATGAAAATACGCATGAAAAGACTCTTGACACAACCATTGGACAGTTTATACTCCATCAATTTGATCATGTTTTTTTTATATATATATGTCATAAGATAGCAAACAAGCAGATGGGTCTCCTGATGGAAAGAGTCAAACATCGCCTATAGACACCAAAGGTGTTAATGGTGCGTTGCTATCTTGTGGTGAGGTCTAATGCCACATGTATAAGTTTACCGGCAACCTTACCCTCCAAACTGGAACACGACAGTGACAAGCACTGACGCTATTGTGGCAGGAATAGGTAAGGCGGTGGTACCAGACCCGGGCGAGACAATGCAGAACTCTACCTCCTAGTAGTCACGATGGTAGTGACTCGCATAGCCAATCGGTCGCCTTTTACGACCTGCCTGGCAAGATGGCAGTTGATCTATTCTTCAAAGGAGCCTGGAACCAACACAGGGACGTTCATGTTACGTTAGTCTTGGTCTTCCCCGGTACCTACATCCTTCCACTTTCATATTGTATATCTGTTTTGTTAACCTTTCATCTGTCATTCTTTCTACATGTCCGAACCAACGGAGCATGCCCTTTCTCATCTTTACACCGACAATCTTTCAAGCCTAACCTCTCTCTTACTTCAACATTATGAACCCGGTTAGCGAGTTTTACGCCACATCTTTTTTATAGCGACCGCGTTGATTCTTCTTTCGTGCCCTTTCTGACATACTCAACTCTCACTTTCATACAATAGCGTTGGGATAAGCACATAATTATGCCGACCAAGATGAGCACTCTGACTTAAAACTTTGCTTTTAAGTAATCTCCCTAACGCTCCATTCATTTTTATCCCTGCACATACTCTTGTTTTGACATCAGCGATGTATCTTCAGTCTCTCCTAAAAGCACATCCAAGATATACAAACTCATCCACTTGTTCCAGCACTACATCATCAACCGCAACTCTTATATATTGGCAAAAAAGAGTACGTTGCGGCGACCGATTGAACTAAATTTATTAGTTATGGCAACACTAAACTTATCGAAATTCGAGTAATAAACGTCAATTATTTCTTCTTTACTTTCCAATAATTTCACATTTTTATTATAATTCTAGTCTAGTAGTTTTGGAACCTATTCAATTAAACAAACAATCAAATCTTGTGTTTTGTAGCTAAATTTCTAAGTATCAAAAACAATTTTGTGATACCATATAAACGATTATTTTTTACTCTTTTTTGCTTGGCTTTACATCCGTTCTGGTGGCTGGAAATTGTATTTTTTTATTTAATTTCAGGCAATATTAAATTAAATATAAATCCTAGTGATCTAATGAAGACCATAGGTTATTGTTTCATTTTAACGGTATCCTTTAAGGTAAGATTTTTTTACTCAAGATACACATTTATACAACACAATCACGGCATGTGATATCGAGCTCACTAGTATTTAATATATAGCTTCTAGCCCATCGCTTATAGGTTTTCTACACCGCACTCCCGTAATTTCTGTTGGTTATTTGCATTGATATAAAAAAAAACCAAGATACACGATCAGTGTTTTAAAACCGTCCTCTAAAAATGAGCACATAATTTGAAATTGTGCGCTCATCTATATACATATAATAAAATCGTAGTAAAGTCAATGTATGTCCGTGGTAAACTCAAAAAGTACTGCATGGATTCACTTCAAATTTTGCATGAATATTACTAACAGGTCGCGTCAACATATAGGCTACATATTATCACGCTATCACCTACGGGATAGGAACTGTGCGGAGTAAACGAAGTCCGCGCGGACGAAGTCGTGGGCAACAGCTAGTTTCAAATAAAATCGCGTTGGTCGCGACCATGAAGTATTAGATAAAAGTGGAACTAGCACTCGTCTTAATCACTTGAAACAAATACCTACGTACATCTCATTCTATGTGATCTCGTCATCTCTTTTTATACAGCTGTGTTAGAAAGAGAGAGTAAGACCTCGGAAGATGACAACAGTATCAAAAGTTGTGTTTCATGTAGATGGATATTAGAAGTGTTGCCTCTAGATATAATACAGTATCATGGAGGCGAAACTGTCAATTTTATTACTTTTTGTACTTTGCTTTGTAAAAACAACTATAAATCTTGCGCTTAAGGTTGGATATGCAAAAACATTTGTTTTCCCATATCTCTAACTACTTATGTGAAATTTGCGACATCTTTGAGTGTCAGTTTTGTTCGAGACTGTGCACCTTGGGTTTTTTACATCAATGGTTATTTGTATTTAAGTTTTTTATTTTTATTTTTTTATGTCATAGAATCGAAAATAAGCAGATGACCAAAGATGTTAATGGTACGTTGCTATATGCATAAGTTTACCTTACCCTCCAATTCAGATCGCGTCAGTGACAAGCATTGATGCTAATATGACAGGAATAGGTAAGGCGGTGGTACCAAATACCAATTCGAAACGTTGCTGAACTCCACCACCAAGTCACAGTATACTGGAGACTAACAGTAGTCAATCTACGTACATGTGATATTCGAGCAACGCACACATAGACACCTCTCACGGACGCGATATCTCGGAATGGTTCGGGACAGTTTGTTCCGCACCAGTTCGAGATATCGCGTCTGTGAGAGGTGTCTGTGTGTGCTATGCTCGAATAATACTTGAATGTAACATTGACTTCTGGTAGTCCCTAAGTATGCTGTGACCTAGTAGTCACGATTGTAGTGACACGTATAACCAATTACTCGTCTTTTACGACCTTCCTTGAAGAACGGCAGCTGGTCTATTCTTTAAAGTAGCCTAGACCAACACGGGAGAAACATGCTTTGGTTTTTTTTTATTAATTCCTCAGGAACTGAAAGTTTGTATGAGAAACTATATCGACATGTTAATATACTCGCTAGCGAAACGGGTTAGCTAGTAATATTATAAATGCGAAAGTATGTCTGTTTTGCTTTCACAGCTAAATTGACCAAGATAGTTATTTTTTTATTTTATTTTTATTAATTCAGGACAACAACAGCATTTAAGTACATACAGTATTAAATTTAAATGGATTACAAATTTAAGCCAGTAATAGTTATCCACTGAGTTATTACATGATGTTATTGAGAGCAAAAACAAATTTATCCAGTTTAAAAAAATGCATATGTATATAAAAGGATAAAAACGTAACAAAGGAGATGAGTCGAAACTATTTATAATTAAACTATTACAGATATATATTTTTTTTGGTTATTATTGTTGAAGTTCGTCGTTATTCTAATAATAGAAGTAAATTGTAATATATACATATAATAAAATCGTAGGAAAGTCAAAACTGTACATTGAATATTTTTAAAAGCCAAAAATATAGTTTTTAGAACTTTTGTCTGTTTGTCTCTATGTATGTCCGGGGCAAACTCAAAAAGTACTACATGGATTTACTTCAAATTTTGCATGAATATTACTAACAGATCGGGTCAACATATAGGTACGAAGCCGCGGGAAACAGCTAGTATACAATAATGAAAATTATGAAATGAAAAATAGGTAATAATAATATAATATTGTTACGCGCTTAGAGTTCGTATTGTGCAATAAAATACCACTTATATTAAAACCATGTATTTACAACACAAATGTACAATACACCACTATGCAATACGTAAGTACACTAAGAAACGCCAATAACACCGTCACTATATTTCACTAGAACTAACCAACTAAATCGAATCACTTTTCACTGTACTATATCGCTTCACACTGATCGTCCGATTTATCGCTTCCGAATCCCCTTATAAAACTGCCAAACGCCATCACGTCCTTATCTATACACAAGGAAAAGTTCAACCATATTCTCGAAAGTTCCGTAAATTACGCGTAAACAATGATATGATATGATTATGATATAAAAATAATAGTTTAAAAAAACTAAAAAACACGCTTTTTATAGAAAACCAAACTAAAAAATATAAAATAAATTTTAATAAATTTAAAGTAAGAATAGTGTTAAAAATTTCAATAATTATAAATTAATAATAGTGTGAATAAAAAAAATAATTTTATTTAAAAAAAAGCGTGGGGTGCATGGTGTCAATAGTTATAAATATTTTATTGACACATATGAGTAGAGTGATTATCATTTCGGTAATATCTTAAAAAGCACCCCACGCTTTTTTTAAAATAAAATTATTTTTTTTATTCACACTATTATTAATTTATAATTATTGAAATTTTTCACACTATTCTTACTTTAAATTTATTAAAATTTATTTTATATTTTTTAGTTTGGTTTTCTATAAAAAGCTGTTTTTTAGTTTTTTTAAACTATTATTTATTTTCTACTTTTTAGTTTGGTTTATTTATAATAGCTTGTTTTTTTAATTTTAAACTATTGCACGACTCATGATGCGATCACGATCAGAGAGTGCTTTACGATCGAATTTTTTTTTCATATATACATATCTTCACGCCAGATCCCTTACGGGGTAGGCAGAGAGAACCAAGTGCCATACATCACGATCCTTGCAGGCTTGTCTCGCTTCCTCCACATTCATCACTCTTTTCATACAAACACGCCGGTTGCGAAGACTCTTGATACCACCTTCGGAAATTTTTTCAGCCTTATTTTGGCAACTATTTTTAGTATTATAGCCTTGTTAGTTAACGGAATCAAGATATTTTGCATACTATTGTCGAGATAATTTAATGGAGATTAATTCTATACTTGCTAAAAATTAATTTAGTGCAAAAAAACGGAAAAAAATATGAAAATAGGTCAAAAAATATCCTGTCCGTCATGTATGAAACTCCGAAAACACTGTAACTTATGAAAAAATCAATTATTTGAGTTATTTTTTTTAAATTCTAATCGGCAATTGTAGATCATCGAATGCGAATGGCTAATAAATTCAGTGTTGTTTAATTACAATTAATAAAAAACGAAAACTACAAGACTGTATATCTATATATATATATATATATCCATGTAAAATTAACATGGATGGTGATATATCTATATCTATAAATATTATGTACATTTATTTTGTTTTTTTTTTTTGTTTTTTTACTCAGTCAATTAAACTCAGTCACAGAGACGGTGGCGGACTCTTCGTGGCTCGTGAAATCTATGTTATATGCGCAGACACTGTTGCAACTCTAATGCGCATACCTAGTCGAGTGCCGCGGTAGAAGCACGGAACTACTTACACGCTTATAGACATGTGTGTGTGTGTGTGTGTGTGTGTGTGTGTGTGTGTGTGTGTGTGTGTGTGTGTGTGTCTTGTGTGTGTGTGTGTGTGTGTGTAAGTGTGCAAGGTGTTCCTGTCGTACTCCCATACAGGACAATACGACGGGGCCAGATATGGGACATGCTTCGCGCAATGCTGTCTATCTCTGGCCCATGCTTGTAAATCCGCTTTGGCCCAGCCTTGGTAGAAGTAGACTCGGTAAGATCCAAGGGCGTCTAGCTAATGAGTCTTTTGAGCAGAGAGCTATTACAGTTGATCTCATTATTGAGCGAACTAGCGAACTAGCGACTAGCGAGAGAACTACTAGCGAACGAGTCTGCCGAGCAGAAGGCTCATAGAATTGGTCTCATTGAGGAGCGTTTAGCTAAGGAGTCCGCCGAGCAGAGAGCTCGTGGATTAGTAGTGATTCGAAACCGTACAGCAATCGAGTCTGCTCAGCCACGTGAGAACCGCCTAGCGGTAGCGCGTCAGACGTCACAAAGACTTCGTTCAATTACTGAGCGTAATTTTATAACCACCATAAATCAATATGCTGAAGTACCATGTACAATCTGTAAGAAATAATATCCAAAACAACAGACGTCATTAGTTAAAGCACGTTTTGATTTTTTTTTTTGCTCGACTACCATAAAAAAAAAGAAAAGTTCCTTCTCAGGCCTACTGGAACAACATGGAAGTTATATCTTTACCTCTTGAACTGACCGACTTGACAGACGTAGAACAAAGACTTTTGTTAAGAGTAGTTCCTTTTATAACTAGTTTCCACCCCCACCAAAGTGCTCGTCAACACGAATCAAACGAGCCCAAACTCGATAGAGTTGTGTCATTTAATTGCTGAGCTCCTGTGGTCACCTTCTGGCTTCATCATCGAACCCTGCAGGATCCTAGTTAGCACCAAGCACCAAAGTGCTCGTCAACACTAATCAAATGAGCCCAAATTCGATAGAGTTGTGTCATTTAATTGCTGAGCTCCTATGACCATCTTCTAGCTACATCATCGGACCCTGCAGGATCCTAATCACCACCAAGCACCAAAGTGCTCGTCAACATGAATCAAATGAGTCCAAACTCAATAGTCTTGTTATTAACCGATTTTTAACCATTTAATTATTAAGTTCCTGTGGTCACCTTCCGATTCAGATTCATCAGATCAGCTCCATGACATAATAAGTTTTCATTGTCATTCAATTAACATACGTATACAAAATTTCAGCTCAATCGGTAACCGGGAAGTGGATCAAATTTACTTGCGAGATTTGATTTCAGACATCGAGATAGGTACAATAAATAAAAAATGCTCATAAAACAAAAACTACTGGGCCTACCTGAATCAATTTTTTATGGGACCAATTCGAAACTATTCCGCATCAAATAAAAAAAGAATCACGTAATTCGGTTCAGAAACCTCGGAGAAATCGGTGTACATACATAAAAAAAATATACCAGCCGAATTGAAAACCTCCTCCTTTTTTTAAAGTCGGTTAAAAATGGAATGATTTTATCAAATTAGTGTATTGTCATCGGTCCTCGATAAATCTACAAAGTTTGAACGAAATCTGGCCGTTTAAAGTGGGTCAAAATCGCGCCCAAAGAAGTCGGTTACAAACAAACATACAAACAAACATACAAACAAACATACAAACATACAGGTGAAGCTAATAAAAAGCGTGTAAAAAAAGTATTAGACAAGGCATGCGCCACGCCACTTGTGTTCTTCTTAAGTGCGGTCCGTGGGCTGCACCTACAACAGAGCTCGTTGAATGAAACGCGTTGTTATAATTAATTCACGGCGGTCACTAATATATATTATACGCTACAGTGCTGCTAAATTTTGAAACTGATCCAGTCTTCGGTTTAGGGGGGGGGGGGGGTCACATATACAAGGGCCGATCCAGTCTTCGGTCCAGGGGGGGGGGGTCACATATACAAGGGCCGATCCAGTGTTCGGTTTAGGGGGATCACATATACAAGGGCCAATCCAGTCTTCAGTTCAGGGGTGGGTCACATATACAAGGGCCGATCCAGTCTGGTTTAGGGGGGTCACATATACAAGGGCCAATCCAGTCTTTGGTTTAGGGAGGGGTCACATATACAAGGGCCGATCCAGTCTGGTTTAGGAGGGGGTCAAATGTACAAGGGCCGATCCAGTCTTTGGTTTAGGGGGGGGTCACATATACAAGGGCCGATCCAGTCTTCAGTTCAGGGGGGGTCACATATACAGGGGCCGATCCAGTCTTCGGTTCAGGGGGGGTCACATATGTGAGGTTCAGTAATATAAATCCATACCTAGACTCCTCATCAGGGGTCATGGGGGTCGTGACCCCCCTGGGTAGAAAACCAGGGGGTCATGACCCCCATGACCCCCTGGATCCGCCCTTGGTACGTAGTCCATTAAACTTTCTGATTTCAGAGTATTTTAGAAGCAGACCATATAAAAGAAACTACACAAGCATTGGAAGACATTTTAGCAGATATGGAACGAACAACAGAGTTTGAATTAAATGAGCCGTCTTTTGCTAGGATATCAATGAGTGAGTTTGAAGATAGTGCCCTAAGGCGTAACTGTAAGTATTGTAGTTATTTAGTAGATATAATAAAATGTACCTTCAAAAAACTGTTGTGTTGTATTACTGCTTTTTTCGTTTTTTTTTACAATTTGACTGGTAAAATACTGTAATACTGAAAGATGGTGTTCAGTATTAGATTCTGATAACAAATATGTAAAAATTGATCTATATTTAAATTTTGACATAAATTGACTTAATTTTTTAAAAAAGAAACGATTTTTATCGGAACATTCTGATACCTAATATGTAAAAAAATGGATTCTTAAATTTTAACCTAATTTTTATTTAAATTTTAACCTTCACGAATTCAGTAAATTGTTGTTTATAAATATTGAATTTCTATGGAGCGGGCGTGAGTGCTTGTATCAAATTTTTTATTAAAAAATTAGGTCATAATTTAAGTATATATTTTTACATATTAGGTATCGGAATATTCCGATTAAGATCGAAATTTTTTATGAGAAAATTGTGTCAAAATTGAATAATCTGTGTTTTATATATTAGACTAGCTGTTGCCAGCGACTTCGTCCGCGCGGACTTCGTTTACTCCGCACAGCACCTCCCCGTAGGTGATAGCGTGATAATATGTAGCCTATATTTTGACATAGCTACATATTATCACGCTATCACCTACGGGGGAGGTGCTGTGCGGAGTAAACGAAGTCCGCGCGGACGCATTCGCGGGTAACAGCTAGTTTTTTAATAAAAAATTTGATACAAGCACTCACGCCCGGACCATAGAAATTCAATATTTATAATCAACAATTTACTGAATTCGTGACAAGACTCGTTAGTACATTGTACGTTTATCATGCTTTTTGTATATTACTAAACTACTTTAGTTAAGGATTACTATTTGGTTAAGCAATATTATCTTTTAGTTAAATTTTTATTGGTTGCCATAAGTCCATTATATCGTGTCCTTCAATACTTACAATCTGTTACTAGTCAAGCTGTTTATCATAAGATAGCAAACAAGCAGATGGCTCACCTAAAGGAAAGAGACAACCACTTCCCATAGAGATGTCAAAGGTGTTAAGAGACAGACACTTCCCATAGATGTCAAAGGTGTTAAAAAGGTGGAATGAATTATATTTGCTATTATCCGTTCTGTAACTTCTGCGATGGCACCAAAAAGAAATACTTTGAAGAAGCAACTATGGTATTTAATGTGCATCGGTGAGTTTTATTCATTTATTATTCATTTAGTAGCGACCTGCCCGCGGTTTCATTCGCATAGCTTTTGTTCCCGTGGGAATATCGGAAAGGTTTCAAGAATCAATCTATCTATTAAAAAAACTGTATCAAAATCCGTTGCGTAGTTTTAAAGATTTAAGCATACATAGGGACAGACAGAGAAAGCGACTTTGTTTTATATTATGTAGTGGTTTTGGTTTAATACCAACGTCTTTCTAAGATATTTAATAGATTCAGGCGTTACTTTGCGGAAATCCGTTATTTAAAGAAGCGACTATGGTATTTAATTTGCAAATTTTCTCGAAATGTTTTATGGAACTGTTGTGATGCAACAAAAATGAAAGGTATTGTCAGGAATAGGGCAAACTTATACAAGGTCTGAAATTAGCACTTCACTCTATGAAGGGTGAAGCATTTAATGCTTCACACTTCAAAGAGTGAAGTGCTATTCGACTCTCCTGAAGATGCTTCGATTGCGAAGTGAAACGTGCGTTGAGTACATAATTTGTATGTTACTGCTTTTGCTTCTGGCGTGTAAGAAGTGTAGCGGAATTGAGTGGACTATTGTGCCGCCGTGGTCTTCTCAAACACCTCTTGGTTAAGTTTGCCCCATTCCTTACACTACCTTTCATTTCTGTTGCGTCACAGCAGTTCCATATAACATTTCGCGGAAATTTTCAAATTAAATACTATAGTTGCTTCTTTAAATTACCGATTTCCGCAAAGTAACGCCTGAATCTATTAAATATCTTAGAAAGACGTTGGTTTAATAAATGTATAAAACTCACCGTTGGTCCGGACAAAAAGAAAACCCCAGCGCCACAATTATCCACCCACAACCACCACACTTTTACCACGTCCAGTGTCGGCACTAACGACTTGTGTGCTTTTATGGTGGGTGAAAAGTGTGGTGGATGTGATTGGATATGACTATTATATGACATACATAATAATGACATTGTCAATGCTTTTGTCAATGACAAAATACTCTACAATTTGACGTTACATGTGTAGCCAACTTTCATAGTGGTCCTTAGAAGAGATTACTTATGTTCGGGTACCGTGGACTTTACCTCTCTGACTTAAATATGTAATGGGAATAATAAGATTATTTTAATTCTCTCTAATTTAATTTAACTCATTAATAATATTGATATATATTTCTGTACGAGGTATTTTAAACTTGTAACTATTTGAAATACTAGCTGCAAAATAACTCAGTCAGGTATTTAAAATATCGATTACAAATTACATTTTTATGGAATAATTTAAATACAAATACCTAATACGTATCTGTATTTCAATTGAGTATTGTAATTATTACAAGTAATTCAAATACTGCTTAACGTTAAATATGTATTGATAGGTGCAAAATTTGATTATTTATGAATATTTTTTTATTATTTTACTTTAGTTGTCAAAGATCAGTCAGAAATCATTCAATACCTACGTAAACATTATCCCGTATGGAGGGGTTGTGAGCCGGAATTGTTTGAACAATTATGTAATGTAAGTAATGTATTGGAACAATTATATAATTTACAGAGTATTGGAACGAGTATATAATATAAATATTGTATCGGAATAATGATGTAATATTATAAATAGTATTACTGTGTAATGTAGTTAGTGTATTGGAAAAATTATGTAATAATATCTGCACCCTGCAGCCCGCTGCATTGTAAAAGTTTTTGGTGAATCTCATGGGAAAAATATCTTTCCTGAATAAAAAGTATTCTATATTTACGGTCATCGCTACATAATATATGCCAAATTTAATTCAAATCAGTCAAGCCTTTCTTGCGTGATTGAGTCACAAACATCCATTCAACCAAACGTCAAAACTTTCGCATTTATAATATTAAATATAGATTAATAGTGTATTGTAAAATTGTACATGGTGTTCCTGAAGATATTTTCGCGCAACAGGCGATCACATTTGAACATCAGCCCACAATGTGATGCCAAATAAACTATTTGAACTTAAAGAGCGGAGCGCTGTCAGCTGTGTACCAGAGTTCCGATGCAATCGTTTTCGCCGTTTCGTCGTTTCGTCGTTTTCGCCGTGTTGGTCCCGGCCTCCTTTGAAGAATAGGCCAACTGCCGTTCTACCAGGCAGGTCGTAAAAGGCGACCGATTGGCTATCGAGTCACTAACATCGTGGCTACTAGGTGGTAGAGTTCTGCATTGTCTCGCCCGGGTCTGGTACCACCGCCTTACCTATTCCTGCCGCAATATCGTCAATGCTTGTCGCTGTCGTGTTCCGGTTTGGAGGGTAAGGTAGCCGGTAAACTTATGCATGTGGCATTAGACCTCGCCACAAGATAGCAACGCACCATTAACACCTTTGGTGTCTATAGGTGATGGTTGACTCTTTCCATCAGGAGACCCATCTGCTTGTTTGCTATTTTATGATATAAAAAAAAAATCGTGTCCCTTGTAAGAATGGAGCAATTAAAAGATAATTAAACAACAGGCACTGTTGGCTGTATTTCTTTTATTGGATGTCATTAGGCATATGAGCAAATAAAAAAAGGGTGATGGACAAACATACACAAATAAAATTTTGTATAGATTTGATTGAACTCCGAATTTTAATTGCATATATTTTTGTTAGCGCAGTAAACCCGTTTTCTCCGTGTTGGGCCCGGGTTCCTTTGAAGAATAGGCCAACTGCCGTTCTTCCAGGCAGGTCGTAAAAGGCGACCGATTGGCTATGCGAGTCACTACCATCGTGGCTACTAGGTGGTAGAGTTCTGTATTGGCTCGCCCGGGTCTGGTATCACCGCCTTACCTATTCCTGCCACAATAGCGTCAGTGCTAGTCACTGACGTGTTCCGGTTTAGAGGGTAAGGTAGCCGGTAAACTTATGCATGTGGCATTAGACCTCGCCACAAGATAGCAACACACCGTTAACATCTTTGGTGTCTATAGGCGATGGTTGACTTTTACCATCAGAAGACCCATCTGCTTGTTTGCATCTGCGTCTTATGATATAAAAAAAAAAAAACCTGCAAAACCCGCTTCCCATTTTCTATATCTCCGAACCAATTATTACCGAATGATATAAAAATTTAATTACAGGAAAGAAAAGAGCCTCAAATAATCCGAACATCTGGCAAACACCCCATCAAAATAAACAACACTAAAGAGATATTTATTGAGAAAACCAATGAAGATAAACCAAATCATAAAAGTGTGAAAACTAAACCAACAGTGAACAGAAATTTTAACGTAGTAGAGAAATTTGAGGAGAAACTCAAGATTACGCAGCAAAATGAAGATATTTTAAGTATAATTTTTAATGAAGATAATGATATTGAATCTACTGTTATTATTTCGGCAAAAGACAGTGGATTTGATGATGGACAGCAAATATATCAACTGATTAGATGTTTCTTAATAAAACTGAGCCGTGTTTTCAAGACGATTTACAAGTTTGTGTAAGTATTATTTGTTTTTAGGGTTCCGTACCTAAAAGGTAAAACGGGACCCCTATACTAAGCCTCCGCTATCTGTCTGTCCGTCACCAGGCTGTATCTCATAAACCGTGATAAAAAGATGAAATTTTCACAAATTATGTATTTCCATTACCGCTATAACAACAAATACTAAAAATGATAAAATATGAAAATATTAAAGAGGTCCACATACAATAAAAGTGTTTTTTTTTGTATTTTTTTTAAAGATGATGGTACGGAACCCGTCGTGCGCGAATCCGACTCGCACTTGGCTAGTTTTACAGTAGTCGCAAATGATGTGTAATGTCTGACATATTATCCTGCTAAGAAATTGAGATGAAATATATGTGAAGTCAATTTATTCATCATATAAATAGTAAAATCTTTAAGGCACGTCCTTGCTCGCGCAAGTTTACCGCCACTACACGCGTTCATTGGTCAAATTCGAATTCGAGCCAATTGCTTCATCAGATTCGCTAACCACTCGACCAACGACTAAATAATCGTATGGAGTAAGATCAGGAGATGACATGATTTCTACAGTTGCAATCTAGTCAGTATTGCAGTCTATTTCAACGTGTACCTGCATTCACATACATCACCAATTAACCCTTAACCACCTACCATACATCTCACAGACCCAGCTCAGTAATTAAACTTGAGTAATGTTGTGACGGAGTTTTGTGACGATTTGTTCGTTCTTTCCCCGCGTCCCTCAGTACTGGGTAGCGGCTCGTCGAGGTTGTATAAGCGCGCGTTTGTTTCAGGTGTGTAAATAAATACTGACTGTCGCGAAAAGTTAAAAGTGTATTCCCTGCAAATCTGTTAAATTAGTCATTTTAATGAGAATTCTTATTTTTTCTATGTCCCGTGTTGATTGAATGTCTACTTTAATGAATTTAAGAAGAATTTCTTATTTCAAAATATATATTCATAATTCGATTTCATATTCCGAATATTTTAGAAAGTAAGCCTAAAATAAAAGAATTAAATAAATGAAGGATTCAAAAGAGATATATCTTGGTTTAAAGGTGTCTTTTTTTGTCTTATTAAGAGTTCAATAATATTTAAAACAGGATTTTAGTTTAAAATAATACCTCTCAATATTGTTAGCAATATTGAAGTGGTTGTGTGACAAAAATATGTAGTAGGTAGTTAAGGGTTTAATCAATTTTAAATAATTATATGTCTGTGATCACTTGCATCGGGAACTCAACTAAACCCTAAATTTAAACTATGTTAGAAACATTTTTTTACTTAATTTCATAGGAAGCAACAGATGGTTCTTCTGATGGAAAGAAATATTTGCACACCATATAATGGTAGAATATGTTGGTAACTTAATTTTTAACAACTTGTAACACCCATGTTCTTACAAATAAATATTTTCTTTCTTTCTTTCAAATAACCATCGCCATACCAACCATATAAACACCACAGATGTTAATGGTGCATTGCTATCTGCGTGGTAGGGTTGGAATACCACATGCATAAGTTTACCGGCTACCTTACCCTCCAAACCGGAACACGACAGCGAAATGCACCGTTGCTATTGCGGGAGAATAGGAAAGGCAGTGGTACCAAAAACCCGGACGAGACGTTGCAGAATTCTGCCACATAATTACTAGTATTGATTTTAGTGGTACGTATTATCGCATATATGTACATATATCAGTAAGGCAATTAAATTATTTTCCAAAAAGAGATCCGGAGAGCCATATTTTAAAATAAATAAAATAAAAAAAGGTTTTTATTTCACGCTATTTCTTACAATATTTTATTGGATAGTAACTTGTATTAATCAATTTTTAAATTTCATGCAATAATATTTTTTGTTAGTTTTATATACTGTACCTAAACATTTTTATACTTATAAAATAAAATTATTTTTTTATACTTATAGAAGAAAATTATTTTATAGGTATAAAAATAAATATAAGATATTTTTTTATCTTATATGTTTGCTATCTTAACATAATATACAAAAAACTTCGAGCTGCTATTGATATTCTTCGAGTATTTCTTCGATAATTCCGAAATCTGGTGTTTGTTTGTTAACTTTGCCATGCTTCGGATAATCACTTTATCTATTGGTCGCAGTTATCGCTAGAAATAATTGATAATCATTTAAATGCGGCGATGTGAATCACCGCCCATCGTGCCTGCTGCTGCACTGCTGTTGCTGCGACTGCTGCGAACCAATATACCTAGTTAACCAGAAAATCTATTGACGTTCGGTTCACTGTAAGGTCTGTAAGGATTTGGCGTCATGATACTTTTTTGATATTTTTTTATTTATAGTGAAGAATTTGCAAACCAATACAAAGATGTCAGCGAAGAGGAAAAAAAGCGTCTCTACGATATAAGTAACGAAACGCATAAAAGGATATCGGTTAATATAGATCATCTCAAAAGGTACGCATACACCTATTATATAGACCATCTCATAATTTAAGTATATAACTAAATTTATAAATTGTACTTATGTATTAATATTATAAAGGTCCTTTTAAATAGATGATCATATTTCAATACAGCGTTTAGTACGTCTAACTAAAGGTATTCAGCTAAAAAATAATTTGATTTAAGGGACTAAAACTTTTTGATTTTTACGAATAAAATAATTTTGTCTCAACACTTTACGTCTTCAGCATAAAATGATGCACTTTTAATATGAGTGAGTAGTAAGGTAAATAACCTCGCTCCATACCTGTGGGTGTGCGTCAGAGCCATTGCGTAAGTGTTACGTCAATTCAATACAGAGCGCGCTTATAAGCCGATAGAACTGGCTTGTACAATTCACTACAGGCTAACAGCTATAACAAAAAAGTATCTTCAAGTCCGTATTCCTGAAGGGGTAGGCAGAGGTACAAGTGTACCCACGATTAGCCAGAGA